>BSBM01000725.1:0-1200000 GCA_027924585.1 Larix kaempferi | reverse complement strand
CTATGTAGTGGTTTCAGGCTTATGATGATGATTTGTGCTTTTCAGCACTTTTACAGATTATTATTATTTGGTCTGCCGGATATGATGGCCATTTATTTTTGACCATGCAGAGATCTATATGGTGTATGAGTACACATCTTAGATGGATTTGACCTTATGAGTCCAATAGAATGGTCTGTTTTCAGTTCCGAGCAGTTACAGTGATTATTTGCCTCAGTTGGCTATCCTAGTGCAATTTTGGCCTATCAGAGGCCCTGTCATAGCAGAGCAGAGAGTTGATGAGTTCACCTAGGGCGTTGTGCATGGAGGGCGTGGTCCAGCCACTTGATATTACCATATTACCCCCCTCCCAGACAGCCTGGTGGCCTCACCTTGACAGCGCAGGCACTCCAGGAGGCAGTTTGGGCAGTTTCACACTTCCCGAGGCAGTCTAGAAATGGTGAAAATGGCTACTAAAGGAGTTGATTTGGGCTACTGAGGCAAGGTTATGTCATTGCATGACTTGTGATGATGAGTGGGATGTCTTCCACACCTTCTCCAGTAGTTTCAGCTTTCAGTGGGACCCACACCCATCACATTCGGCATTTTATATTGATTTCTGGAGCCTCCTAAGGCTCACGACTTTCCCAGAGAGGCACGATTTGGTGTCTAGATTATTTATTTTTGGATATTGTGCCATGGGGATTGACCAAGGGTGTTGATAATTACCCCTTGGACCCACCATGAGCTAGAGCTTATGCTTTATCATTCACTTTTGGTGGGACCCCCTCTCCTAGGGCGACTTGGTCCATTTCATGTATTATTTTATTAGTGATCCATGTATTGTATTGTTGAGTTCATCTCAACCATTGATTAAATCTTTTGATCTTTTCATCTTGGCCACTCATTCAAAAACTGGTGAGGATTATGGCCTCTCTCCATCCTATTTAAAGGAGAGAGCCTCTCATTGTAAAGGGGACTTTTGGCTCTGGATTATTGGAATAGAAAAATACTATTGCATCTATCTGTTGTGTTGTGGTGAATGCTTTTGGAGTTCGTTCGTTGATTCTTCCTTTGCACTGGGTTATTGGAGATTTCTCTTGCTATCGATTTTGTTCCATGATTTTGTCATCTACAGGTGGAGGCTGAATTGGTTCAAGGAGGACGCATTGGTAGGGGAAGACTGTCCCTGCTTCTTCTTTGGGTTTCTTCGTCGGTAACAGGGAGTATTACTGTCCTAGGACCTTCTATTTCATGTTATCATTCGCTTATACTTGTATTTCCTCCATGCTTGATCATTCTGATTGAATTAACTTTCCTTGGTTTGACAGGTAGACGAGAGTGCATGTGTGGAGCTAGGGCATCAATTCAAGCAAGGCAAATCAAAGATCTTCCATTTGATCTCTGCGGGAATCTTCTTCAACAACAAGGCATCTTCATCCATCACTCAGGTATGATCTCAAGGTAAGTTTCTCATTCCATGATCTATCCATTTGTCTAAGTGAATGAAAACCTTCATTTTACATTTTCTCAGATCTACTAAGATCTACTTGGCTTTTGGGTAAAACACTTAAAACCCACCTCTATAGCATCCACGGCAATTCGGATCTATAGTTTGGTGTGGATTGGCCTTCATCTGACCCATTTCCCAAGGCAAATTAGCCTCTCCAAGTGAGGTCGCACTTCTTGGACAGGTGAGTTTGGCTAGATCTAGCACCTGGGTGGGTGATATCCCACTTGATCCATAATCTACATTGTTGATAACCTACCCCTAGTGTGTACCACCTTAGTGATTTTCACCTTTTGGGCCCCATTCCTCATTTTGAGGGTTGAGCCCTACTTGGATCACTTGGTGATACATCTTAGATCTCAGATCTACTGAGATCTTACATCTTAAGACCCACCTAGCTTTACACCTCAACATCCTTGATCTATAATTTGGTGGTGATCTGACTCCATTTGGCCCACTTCCCAAGGAACTGATCTTTCTCCAAGCCCTCATGACTTTTCTGGTCTGTTGAGTTTGCTTGTGGTTTGGTCTTTGTCTTACTGCTTGAACACCTAGACATTGTCATATCCACTCATCAAGCTTATCTTTGGTACTGGTTAGCCCCAATTTGGTCCATAACTACCCTGCATTGGACACAGTTCCCAAGGCAGTGGATTTTCTATTCTTTGACTAGTACCCTGATCCTGGATCTCGTTTCAAATCTCATAAGTCACTCACATAACCAAGTTGGACCAAATCTACATTGCTTAAACCTCTTGATCCAAGCTATTACTCATCTTATGACTTCATCCATAGATCTAGGGTTTACCATACACCTTACATACTTCATCTATACTTGATTTGATCTGGTGTCTTGGTGTGATCTCTCTTATCGGGAGTAGATCTAGGTCTCCCCCTCTATTGTCTTGGGCTAGATAACATAAAGTGAAGATTGCCTCGATTGGCGTGACAACCATCCATTGGGAGTCGAGGCTATCTTGGTTGCACCTCTTTGGTTGCCCATCCCCTCTGCCATCCATATTGGATCCATCTCTAGGGGAAACTACAAGTTTGGTGATAACAGGACCTAGGAAATGACCATCTAACATACACATAGTGTCTAGTACATTCATATACATCAATTGGACTCTAATAACCCCCCAAGGCCCAAACTTTCAAAATCGGGCATTCCAGCTTTGGAGGAAGCGGAAGAAAACCTCGTCGATTATTGCTCGGCTATAGGCAAAGCATAATTGGCAAGGGCAAAAAACTCCCTGGAATACCTTAGTTGATAGTCAAGTCTTGGGGAACCGAGCCACTCAAACCCCTACTAGCACACTTATTACAAAGACCCCATGGAGCATGGTCATTTCAACAGAAAAACAAAACTGGCTAGTCACACAAACTGAACCCCTGATACTTTGGAAGTGAACATTGATCATGTTCAAACACTGGCGGCTCAATGGAGGTTCAACTATTGTACAATATAGTTGGCAACAAGTCCCACATACACCTATTGATGATTCCATATGTTCGATATATGCTTCAGATGATGATTGATGTAATTGGTCACTTTTATTATTATATCCAAATCATCATATTTTACACTATCCGAGTATTGTGGACCATATAGATGACCCCACAAGTCATCCCATGGTGTATCAATACTCATTTCTAGTGGATTTGGGTCTTCTGGATCCATTGAGACACTTATCTTTCAGTTTCGGGCATTCTTGGGCATGCTAGCAGCAGTTATCCACCTGTTGACAAGTTTGGGCATGCTGATCCAACCTGTCCAGCAGAGGCCTTGGAGGCCAGTCGTTTCCTAGGGCGTTACAGTGGAAGGGGGTGGTCCAACCACTCATTTTTACCATTATACCCCCCTTCCAGACAGCTTGGTACGCTTAGTTTGACAACGCAGGCACCCTGGATGGCAGTTTGGGGAACTTTCAGGATTTTCAGGAGGATTAAAAATTGGAATAAAAGGGTCACTGAGGAATTCGATTTGAGCAATTGAGGCAAGGTTTTGGCACTTGGTCTGCTTTGAGGTCATCTATGGTGAACCCCCCATCTTCCAGATCAGTTGGCATCAGTCAGTGGGGTCCATAGTGGTTACAGGAGGTCTTTTACTGCATGTCTCTCTCAGATTTTGGAGACAGGATTTGATCATTTGTATATTTGACATGTCATAGACTCATTATTTTATATTATTGTGCCATGGGGACATGCTAGTGAAGGGGATTAATACCTCCTAGCCCCACCATGAGCTTCTAGTGACTTATCTTGATCTTATATTGCGGCACATGTGTTTCTAGCCACCCCTCATGCATGATGTCACCCTCATTGAGTCACTTTTAGCTATGAGGTCATTACTTAGTGAGTGATCCATGTGATATTGTGTATTGGCTCATCTTAGTCGTTGATTAGATTGTTATATCTTTTGATCTCAACCACTAGTTTTAAAAAGTGGTTTTGTGGTTTAGGGTTTTGGTCTTTATTATCCTATAAAAGGAGGAGACCCCCCTCATTGTAAAGCACCTTTGGGCTTTGGAAAACTTGGAATAAAAATATTATTTTGGAGATCTACTTCTTGGCTTTGATTGGGTTGCTCTTGTACATGGTTATGCATCTCTTCTTTTAACATCTTTGCTTGTAATAGGTGAAATCGACATCCATAGAGGGAGGCCGAATTGCTTTGGAGCTAGAGTGCGACTTGCTTGATGGGAAGATTGTAGGGGTTTCTCACATCCCCCATGGGCAAGACGTCCTCATCCTGAGGGAGTTCTTCGATTGTGTTTTGTCCATTGATTGCTTTCTTGATATGACATGTTTAGATCTCATTGATTTCTGGATCAAATCTAACATCTTGTAGTTTGATTTATAGGTTGGATGGGACATCTCTCCTCCTAGGGCTTGGACGATTTTGGTTGAAGACACTTGGATCAAGCTTGGAATTGTAACTAAGGGAAAGAATCATCCATATGCTAAGAGGTCGCAAGCTTTTGAGGTAAGATCTACAAGGTACGTATCCATTTCGCTTGTTCTCCATCCTATTGGTCACATAAACTCTTAAAATCAAAACCCTCATTTTACAATTTTTTTAGATTTACTTGGATCTAGCTTGGCTTTGAGTATAATATTTGAAACCCACCTCTATAGCATCCATGGCAATTCGTATCTATAGTTTGGTGTTGTTTGGACCACATTTGACCCACATCCCAAAGCACCAAGCCCTCCTTGAGGCAATTTGCATTCCTTGAGGGAGCTAGTTTGGCTAGTTCTTGAATGTGGGTAGGTGTGCACTGAATAGATCAGCCCCTAAAACCTACCCCTAGTGCTTCACCTTGTTGATTTTCACCTTGTGGGCCCCATTCCTCATTTTGAGGCTAGAGCCCCACTTGGGTCACTTGGTGATGCATTTACATTTCTAGATCTATGGAGATCTAGCCATGGCATGTACTTGACCTTGAAAACCCACCTTGATAATCATCCCAACTACCCCGATCTATAATTTGGTGGACATCCGACTCCATTTGGCCCTTGATCTAAGGCACTAGTCATCCTTGGGGTAATTCGCACTCCTTGGGTAAGTGGCCATTTGCTAGATCCCACTTTTGGGTATTGCTAATTTCATCTCAAATCTGTAGATCCATGCTATAGCATACCCCTAGTACCATCTCATTTCAACTTTGACCTGTTAGTTTTTGTACATAGGGAAGTGTTCCCCAAGTGACATTTGCCTAAGTCACTTAGAAAGGGGGAAAAGGTGACCCTCACATTAAAAGCACTTAATGAGACTATAAACTCAAAGTCACCTTTTGATAAATTTAAGTGGGTGAGTGAAATTAATTATTTATGAGAAATAAATGGAGCATTTAATTTCAACCGTAGATCTAAATCTATCTCATCCATTGGATTTAGGAAAACCTAGGGTTTGATCAAAAAGGTATGAGGGAGGCATTCACATTCACTTTTGCTGATTGAAGTGGAGAGAAGAGTGAAGAGAGAAAGTTTGGAGAGGACACACATTTCGAGGAGGCATTTATTGCAGGTTTCAGCTGGCATGCATTTGGAGATAGCCTGCCGAGCATTTAATGCACTGTACAGATTAGTGAGCAGCAATATTTCTTCTTTACAGCACACATCCCGAGGTGTACGGTACAGCAGTCAGTTGGGCACAGTTCTCAAGGAGAAACTGGGCACGAATCCCAAGACATTTATGGGCACGAGTTTCAAGATAGGCAACACGTAGCCCAAGGCAATTCTGTGCACTAAATCTACCTCGAAAACTATGTAACAGACCTCGATTTCTGTGCCAAATAATCTACCTCGAAAACTGTGTAAAAATTCTCGGGATTTGTAACCAAAATTGCCTCAGGCTACGTGCTGCCTGACTTGAAACTTGTGCCCAAAAATGTCTTGGGATTCGTGCCCAGTTTCTCCTTGAAAATCGTGCCCAACTGACTATTGTACCATACACCTCGAGATGCGTGATGTAAAGAAGAAATATTGTTGCTCACTAATCCGTATAGTGCATTAAATGCTCAACAGGCTATCTCGAAATGCGTGCCAGCTGAAACCTACAATAAATGCCTCCTCGAAATGTGTGCCCTCTCCAAACTTTCTCTCCACTTCAATCAACAAAAGTGAATGTGAATGCCTCCCTCATACCTTTTTATCAAACCCTAGGGTTTCCTAAATCCAATGGATGAGATAGATTTAGATCTACTGTTGAAATTAAATGCTCCATTTATTTCTCATAAATAATTAATTTCACTCACCCACTTAAATTTATCAAAAAGTGACTTTGAGTTTATAAAGTCTCATTAAGTGCTTTTAATTAATGTGAGGGTTACCCTTTTCCCCCTTTATAAGTGACTTAGGCAAATGTCACTTGGGGAACACTTCCCTAGGTACAAAAACTAACACTCCCTCTTACCAAGGAAGGTGATCTGCACCACTCCCAACTTGTCTCTGAAGAAGACAAACATGCCCCTCCCCAAAGATTTCGTCAGGATATCTACTACCTGCTCATCAGTGGAAATATATTGCAACTCAACTACTCCTCTCTGGACGTAGTCTCAGATGAAATGGTACCAGATCTCAATGTGCTTTGACCTGTCATGGAACACCGAATTCTCAGAGAGCTGAATGCAACTCTGATTGTCACAATAGATCACCGTAGGTCTAAGCTCCTAATCAAATAAATCTACCAACAGCTTGCGAAGCCACAGTGCCTCGCAAGTAGCCTGACTGGCTACCATATACTCAGCCTCGGCAGAACTCAATGCAACGGACTTCTGTTTCCGACTGAACCACGACACTACTGTCGAGCCCAAACTGAAACAACAACCGGAAGGGTTCTTCCGATCCCTCACACAACCTGCCCAGTCTGAATCTGTGAAACCAACCAAGCTGACTCCACCCGAACCCCTGTAGTCCAAACCATAGTCCACTATGCCTGCTAAGTATCTCAGCACATGTTTTGCGGCAGTCCAATGTACACTCCTAGGCTCCAACATGAACTGGCTAAGAGTGTTCACCACAAAACACAAGTCTGGCCTGGTGTTGACCAGATACATCAGTGATCCAATGAGCTGACAGTAAAGTGTAGGATCCACCAACTTACCCTCAGAAGCATGAAGTTGCTTCCAATTGGTGATCATAGATGTAGACATAGGCCTGCAGTCCTCCATCCGAAATCTCTTCATAATATCAACTGCATACTTCCCCTGTCCTAGGAAAATATGTCCAAGATCCTGCCAAACCTCCATCCCCAAATAGTAATGCATCAGCCCAATATCAGTCATCTCATACTCAACTGCAAGGTCTCTCTTGCAATGTGCAATGAGATGCTCCTCTCCAGTGATAAACAAGTCATCAACATATAACAGAAGAATGAGAGGATCTCCACCAACCACAATGTAGTAAAGCTTGGGATTAGCCTCACTCTTCTGAAAGCCCATCGAAGTCAAGTATGCATCGATCCTGGAGTACCAAGCTCTAGGAGCTTGCTTCAGTCCGTACAAGGCTTTCCTCAGCCTGCACACATGAGAATCTCTCCCATGAATCTCGAATCCCTCTGGCTGCTCTAAGTACACCTCTTCCTGCAGAAGACCATTCAGAAATGCGGTCTTCACATCCATCTGGTGAATCTTCCAACCCATCTCTGCTACTATAGATATCACTGCTCTGATGGAAGAATACAGAGCAACTGGCGCAAAAGTCTCATCATAGTCAACTCCCTCAACCTATGAAAACCCACGAGCCACAAACCGAACCTTGTACTTCTCCACACTGCCATCTGCAGCATGCTTTATCTTGTAAAGCCACTTGGAAGTCACAACTGACTTCCCCTCTGGTCTCGGCACTATCTCCCAAGCATCATTCTTCATGATGGAATGGTACTCTTCCATCATGGCATCTCTCCATACCTGATGCTGAGAAGCCTCCTCAAATGTGGAAGGATCAGAGTCACGAAGACTCGCAACAAGAGCCATACCCAACCTATCTGGCATCACAACTGTCCTGACCTCCTCCTGGGGCCTACCAAATGCCTCTGCTTCCTTCAAGGTATCCTGAAGCCATTTAGGCTTCCTCTTCCTTGAAGGCTCCTCCCAAACTGGTCTATCCTCATCTGAGGAACTCGTAGAAGCAGAAGGTCCAACACCCCGAGGACCAGTAACCGATGAACCAGTGCCTGAAGAACCTGTAACCTGCGAACTAGAACCTAAACCTATACCTGAACCTGTCCCTGGAGTACCTGTCACCTAAACCACTGAACCTGTAGACGCTGTGCCTGTACTCTGTGATCCAGTCACTCCAGAAACCTGTGGACCTGAAACCTGTATCGAAGAAGCCTACGTAAACTGAGGTGTGGGTGCTGGTGACTCCCTCTGCTCTAACTCTCTCGACTTCCTGAAGGCTCTCTCCTCATCAAACTTCACATCCCGCCTAACAACAACTCTCTTCTGGCCAGGTAGGTAAATCCGATAGGCCTTCGAAGTCTCGTCATATCCCACAAATATGCCTCTCTCAGTAGTGGGCTCAAACTTCGTCCTCTTCTCAGAAGGGACGTGAGATTAGTCAACGAACCAAATATACGAAAGTGGCTCACCTCAGGCTTCTTGCCTATGTACATCTCCTCTGGAGTCTTCCTCCTCAAAGCACGGTGAGGACTCCTGTTCTGCAGATAAACTGCAGTGTTGCATGCCTCTGCCCATAGAAAGAACGGTAACCCCTGATCATGAAGCATCGCTCTCGCTGCTCCCACAATCGACCTGTTCTTCCTCTCTGCTACTTCATTCTGCTCAAGAGATGCCACGGTTCCCAATGCAAGCTAGGTGCCTCGACCTGTTCTTCCTCTCTGCTACTCCATTCTGTGCATGTACTTGACCTTGAAAACCCACGTTGATAATCATCCCAACTACCCCGATCTATAATTTGGTGGACATCCGACTCCATTTGGCCCTTGATCTAAGGCACTAGTCATCCTTGGGGTAATTCGCACTCCTTGGGTAGGTGGCCATTTCCTAGATCCCATTTTTGGGTATTGCTAATTTCATCTCAAATCTGTAGATCCATGCTATAGCATACCCCTAGTACCATCTCATTTCAACTTTGACCTTGTGGACCCAATTTGGACCAAATTTCCACTTTTTAAGGAGTGGGTCCCACTTGGCTAATTTTCATGGTACTAAGTCATCAATAGATCTATTAATTGAACCTCATAAGTGGCCCTTGTCATTCATTGGTTGAACCATTTGTCACTCCTTAAGCCTCTTCAACGACACTTAAACCCTTGGGTCCACTTAATTTTCATAGATCTAACTCACCATTGGTCTCCTTTATTCACTTTACACATTTCCCTAAGAACCTTTGGATTAGCTAGTCTTCATTGATTGTCTAGGGTCTCCCCCTTGATCTTGATTAGTCTTGATCTCAAGTGAAGAGTGCCTTGGTTATCGTCACACCCAGCTTGCATTGGGAACCGTGGCATCTTTTGGGTCACCTCTTTAGTTGTCTACACCTCTACCATCCTGGATGGGATACCTTTAGGGACAACTGCAAGTTGTGTGATAACAGTACCAAGGGAGCTAAAACATCCCAAAGGCACCCCTTGGTGTCCCCACAACATGTATTACCTAGCATTTCATGTCCCCCTCTCCATGTGGGGCGCACTTGGGCAAAATCGCCCTCCTTGTGTATCTATGGAAAAATGTAATTGATTCAGAACTCATTCTCATCCATTGATCTCATATTTCAATATCTAATCCTAGCCATTGATAATTATAGGCTAGGGATTTTGTATTGAAGCTCTCTATTTAAGTGAGAGCTCACTCATTGTATCTTCTTCTTCACACTCTTGGCACTTGAGATTTCAATAGAGAGAAAATTCACTTGAGAGATTCTTGTTGGTTCATGAGTTGAATATTCTTGTGGTAATTGAATGCTATTTCTTCGTTGCATTGCTAAGTTTGTTATGTGATTTCCATATCAGTTGCTTGCTAGTTTGTTTTGCAGACTTAGAGACCATCCTGAGAGGGGTGCACCACTTGGTGAAAAACTCCATTGTTGCTCTCTTTCCGGAATTTAAACAACAAGGAGTGAATCTATATGATTGTTATCCATTTCCTCATCATTTGTCTCTTGCTTCTAGTGTTTTATTTCTGCTCTTGTCACAATTTCTTATTTAACTCTTTTTGTGGCATGTGGAAGAGGGCGCACTTGGGCATTTCGGCACAAGAAAAACAAGGAGGGAGCTCTGCCAAGTTTAACATTTGATCTTTGTGAGGATAGCCTTCATCCAAGCTACATTCGGCCATCACTACCAAGTAAGTTATCTACTACTCTTCTCTTTATTTTAATTTATTGTCATTTAGAGATAAAAATTTCATAGATTTAAAACCCCCAAAACTCACATGCTGAAATCTAGCCATAATTTTTATTTTTTGTTTCAAACCCAAGTTATTTTTATTTTTATTCACTTTGGACTCCATTTACCCATCCTTAGGCATTGGTTTTCTTGCTGGTTTGTGCCCTCTCAGGGCACTTTTGTGTATTTTCCAGTCTTTTCTTGGTTTTGGGAACTTGGGTAAACTTGGTTTTTGTTTCTCTTGATTTATCCTCACTTAAAACTAAGTTTGAATATGCTAGAAAGATCATTAATTTGCTGGTTTTATTTCTGCTATGCATACTTGAGCATTTTTCAATCAAATCCCCCATAGGCAGAAATTCCATTTTCACTCGTAGCACTATTTTACTTCTTGAACTAATTTTCAGCCATCTAATTAGTAAAAATCTGTCATTTTAATCCACATATCAAATCTGAAACAAACCATTAAAGTGTATTTTTCTCAAGCAGGTTTCAGTTATTTTTGGTTGGATATAGTCCCAGGACTCTTAGGCATTATTTCCCTATCTTTAACTATTTATTTTGGGGTGTTAATGTCTTGTGTTTTGTGTCTCAACCATTGTTAGTTGACAAGGGCCTTCCCCTTGACTTGGCCTTGCGCCTTGTCTAAAGCGCCAAGTACATTGTCCGGTGTGACAACCGCTCATTGGAGCGGTGGACTTGGTGCTTGAAGTGTCACCCAACCCTGCTGCCCGCTCCTCTACCGTCCAGGATGGGATACATTTAGTGGCAGCTAATGTCTGAGTGTAAACAAGTCCCTAGGTTGTATCTATGGTTTTAACTTTTAACACATCTAATATTATTTTATTGTATAGGAAGTTGAGTTTTTCTCCTATATAAGTTCGTTCACTTCTCATTATCATGTTGTTGGAGATAAATACTATCATTTTTCCTCCAAAGGTTCTTGTCTATTAGGGTTCTTCTTCCATGGTTAGCACAGTTTGATGAAATGTTATTGAGGTAAAATGTTATTTCTATCATTGTAAAATTTATATTCCTAATTCACTTAAAGGGTAAATTTGCTCAAGTGGAATAACATTGTTTATTTTGTGGTTTAGCTTTGTTGTTTGTTTTGTGGTTTGGCTATCTTAGGACGGGTTGTAAATCAAGTTGCAGAAGTTGGGGTGCAAGAGAGGGTATAGGTTGGAGGTGTGTGCCATAGAAGCCACCCTCTCTTGGTGAGAATTTGCATGAAATTTCAGTAGCTTGCAATAAGAATTTATCTTGCATCTTGCAGAGGTTTCAAGTAACCACTTACACACAAGGCTACAAGGAGGATTGACCTCAATACCCTACTAGCCCAAAGGTTTGAAAGGCACTAATCATTTCTCTAATTTCTTTAACCAAAATCTCTCAATTTCCTTGCACTTTAGAGTATATTTATTCTCAAAAAATTCAAAAAACTATTCACTTTATCTTGCTAGATTACTTTTACTAGTTTCTTAGAGTTAGATTCTCTAGTTTAATTTCCTGCTAGTTACTTTTAACTTTCTAAATTTAGTTTACAGTAAAAACAGCCCTAAAACCTCATTATTTCCATATCTTTAGCAAGGTTTTTATGCAAGATTATGCCACTCAAATGTTTGAATGCTAGATCTGAATTTTGAGGAGGATTTGAGCGATTTCCAAGTGGTTTAACTAACATTTATGATTTTTTAGATCTGGAATTCGTTACAGCAATAATCATTAATGTTAGATTATGGTAACTTCGGGATGTCCTCCATGACTCAGATGCCTTGCATGGAGGGACATTAGTACCATAGGCATCAGGATGGAGTAGAGAGTGAGATGCACTCTACTCAGTGGCATGAGCCCAGCAGGGGCTGCATGTGGAGCTTCAGGGAAGATTGACCTATGCATGCATGAGTTTTGCATGACCTGCCAGCATTCAGTGAATGCATGCAAAAGTGACTTTTTGCATGCAATGGGAATTAGGGTTTTGGCAAACCTAATTCATCGGTGAGATTATTTATAGAGGCAGCGGGTAACCAGATGGGGTTACTCAGTTGCATTATCAGAGAGAGATACTGCCAGAGTGAGGAGGACGAATCTGTCCATGTGGGGCGACTTTCTGAGATAGGGAGGAGTTGTTGCAGGAGCTAGGAAGGTCAGATCTAAGCTAGATCAGTGACCTTCAGTTCCAGAGAGACCAGATCTCCAAGACTGTGAGCTGAGAGAGCTTCACAGTGTGATTACTGATTATATTGGAGGAGGCCGAGTTTGCTTGGAGGAGGACATTTTTCCTGAGGAGGAGAAGCTTGTTGTGAGCTGGATTGACCGAGTTGGATTCCGAGAGTTTCAGGATAGCCTTGCCTTGAGATTTCAGGAAGGTTAGAGATGATCAGAGCTCAGACCTGTTGAGATCCGGAGCAGTACAAGCATTTGACATCTAGAGGAGGAGGGCGCACTTATGCATGCAGAGAGGGCCAATTTCATCAGTGGGTTGTCTTCAGAGTGAGCAGATCAGAGGAGAGTGATCGAGAGAGGGCAAATCAGTCAGACACTTCATCAGAGCACTCAGATCCAAATTGGTAGTTAGGGCACATTCCATCAGTGCATGCATCAGCTAGATGCATGCAAATTAGGGTTTTCCCTAGTCAAAGGGATTGAGCTACCAGTTGAAGTAACTCTGTATTGTATCTTCTTTTATACATCTTATGCTCTAGGCTCGAGATTGAGAAGATAGCCCCATAGTTAGTTGGTTTCTCCCGAAAGGGTTCCAGGGTACATCTAGTGTCTATATGATTGCTTTATGTGTTAGTTGGTAGATGCAGGCCTAGTTATTTGGATCTATGTTTTATGAGTATGTACTGACATAGAGATTCATATCACTTGGGGTCTCAGACTGATACAGAGGGAGTAGTGATCTCTGTATCAAAGATTTACATGGTATCAGAGCCCTGGTAAGGGTCGGGGTGGCAGTCATTTATAGATCTACAGTGGTGGTGGCTAGATCTGAGATAGATCTAGTAGATCTGTGGAGATAGAGACCAAATCTACTAGATCTGAACATTCTCGTTCAGATCAGAGGTTGTAGAGGTCAGATCTATCAGATCTGTGGTATTGGGGACTAGATCCGAGATAGATCTAGTAGTGAAGTGGAGATAGAGGCCAGATCTGTGGTTGCACAGGTCAGATCTATCAGTTCAGTTGATGAGTAGTCAGATCTGAGACAGATCTGCCAGGTTTGTGATCAGGAGAGATTTTTGTTTACTGTGGGTTGCAGTTTTTCCAGTTGGGTGAGTATGGCTACTGGTTTGAGAGTAGAGGACTAGTTGGATGGTGCCTCCAACTACAATGCATGGAGGGCACGCATTACTCTCTTGCTGAAAGAGAGTGAGTTATGGGATGTTGTGTACAGCACAACAGCAAATCCCATTACTGTTCCGTCAGATGCCACTGCCAAAGCAGTGTATGAAAAGAAGAACATAAAGGCCCAAAGGATCCTGCTTGATGCGATCAAGGATCACCTTATTCCACATGTCTGTACCAAAGACAATGTGTATGAGATGTGGGATGCATTAACTAGTCTGTACTAGAGTTCAAATGAAAACAAGAAGATGGTTCTCAGAGAGGAGCTGAGAAGCATCAAGATGGGGAAGGATGAGAGCATGGTTACCTATCTCACCAAGATCTCTCAAGTGAGAGATGAGTTGGGAGCAGTCGGTGAGAAGGTAGAGGACAGTGAGCTAGTTCGACAGGCCTTGAATGGCGTATCTGTAGCATGGGCAGTGTTTGTTCAGTCCATCATAGGTCGAGAGAACCTTCCCAAGTGGGATAGACTGTGGGATGACTTCACACAAGAGGAGACCCGGAGAGGGTACATTCAGAGTTCAGCTTCTACCATTCCTGAGGAGGAGGATGTGGCTCTCGCAGCAGGCGGGAAGCAGAGGGGAAGACAGAAGAAGGATTTGAGTAAGATCAAGTGTTTCGCCTACAATGAGTATGGACATTATGCGGGACAGTGTCCGCATAAGAAGAAGGGGAAGCAGGCGAAGGATGAGCAAGTGGCAGCAACAAAGGAGGCTGATGAGTTCTCTTCTAGATTTGAGAAGGAGTTCTCACTAGCCACAGTCTAGTCAAGACATGATAGTAGCCCACCAGAGATTCAGCCTGAGCAGAGATGGAGAGTGGATATTACTCTCAGTAGTCATATGATAGGAGCGCGAGATGCATTCCTGATTCTAGAGCATACGGCAGTACAGTTGACTCGGGATGGTCAGGGGGTTGACCATTTAGTTGCTAGAGTGGGCAAAGTGAGATTTATGCTTGACCGTGGGGAGCTCCTGGAGGTATCAGGAGTGTTCTTTGTTCCAGGACTAAGAGGGAGTGTTCTCTCAGTGGTAGCATTGGCAGCTGCAGGATACCCTGTAGTGTTTCACAGGGATCAGTTCTTCACCTATCCCAAAAGAGTAGACCTAGTGTTGACGGGTCACAGGATTGATGGTGAGTACTTGGTTCATGGACAGCCTACTTCAGGTACATCAGGATGGCTGAGTGCATCCTCTTCAGATTCAGAGGGGGGTGATGGGCGAGATGTTCACAGCAGAGATGAGGCCAGGAGGAGTGGGCATGTTCAGCAGATGGGTGAGCGAGAGGCTCACCATGATGAGGATCAAGGCAGCGATTGCAGAGTTCTGATGGATGAGCGAGATGATCATGACAGTGATGAGTCACAGGAGATTGGGCCTTTGAGCTCATATCAGATGGATGAGCATATTGCTCATGCAGGCACCAGTCAGAGAGTGAGCTGGTATGACATGGTTGAGATGGACTTGGCTCAGGAGAGAGCTTAGTCAGTTCAGTCAGTGCAGAGATAGAGGGAGTTGACTTACATAGCTGATTCAACTCAGGGTCACAGGAAGATGGTCTACAGAGCAGTAGATCCACTTGATAGAGGTCTTCAGGGTTGGTTACAGCAGCAGAGACTCAGAGGGAGTCTGAGTCAGAGTGCAGTGACAGAGTCAGTAGTGGTTGACAGAGGGGCTTCATCAGAAGCCACACATATGGAGATTGATCAGGGTTCTTCAGATCAGAGGGCAACAGTGACAGGCAGATCAGTTAGATCAGAGTCAGCATCAGCAGATTTGATGGATCCAGGTATCCATGGTAGGACTTCCCTCATTAAGAGGGAGTGTTAGATTATGGTAACTTCAGGATGTCCACCATGACTCAGATGCCTTGCATGGAGGGACATTAGTACCATAGGCATCAGGATGGAGTAGAGAGTGAGATGCACTCTACTCAGTGGCATGAGCCCAGCAAGGGCTGTGTTATCACCTAAGCTGTAGTTACCCCTATGGATGTATCCAGTCATGGATGGCAATAGGGAAGGGCAACTCAAAAGGTGCAACCACGATCACCTCGACCTCCAGTATATGGTTGTCACGCCAGTCGAGGCAACCTTCGCTTTATGTTATCTAGCCCAGACAACAAAGGGGGAGACCCGATCTACTCCCGACAGGAGAGATCAAAACCAAAACACCAAATCAGGGTATTTCTAAGTGAAGTTAGGTGTATGGTTTATCCTAGACCTTATAGGTTGAAGTCACAAGCCAAGTGAGGGGTTCAATGGGTATAGCTTTGGTTCATGGTTGATGTGAGAGTGACTTATAATGTTTGAAATGAGATCTAGGGCTAGTGTACTAGTACAATGTCAGAAGACTCACTGCCTTGGGAACCGTGTCCAGTGCAGGGTAGTTCAAGGGTTGTATTGGGGCTAACTAGTACAAATGACAAGCTTGACCATGATACATGACAGCTTCAAAGGTTTAGTTCACCATGCATAGGTCAAAACACAAGTCAATCCAACAATCTAGGAAAGTTGAATTAACTTGGAGAGAAACCAGTGCCTTGGGAATTGGGAAGTGGAGTCAAAGTAGGGTTGACTTGTGGTTTAGGACTCCTAGTACTTGGGACAGGTGGGCAATAGAGGTCTTGATGGATGAATGTATCTAGATCTAGGTTTGACCCAAGTGGACCACAATCCCTTAAAACAAGGAATGCAATCCCCAAGGCAAGATTTGACAAAGTGATAGTCTAGACCTAGGTTTTGAATTATTCCGGTTCTAAATCTCCAAAAATCTCAAGTACCCAGTTCCTGGAAGTGAGTCAACTCACTTCTCCAAGGTGGTGCGACTTTGCCCAAGGAAGCCTAAAAGTGGGGTTAGGTGGGTCAAAACAAGTCGGATGGCATCCAAACTTTAGACCCGGGTAGATCGATCGGGTAGGAGTATGGATCTGTATTTTCGTGGTAATCCAACGGTTAGATCTTAGTAGATCTGAGTTTAAAGGTTCCAAGTGGTCCAAAATGGGGATTAAATCCCTTAAAATGTGGAATGGGGCCCACAAGGTGAATTTCAGAAAAGTAACAACCTGGGTGTATGTTATTGGATGTGTAGATGACGAATCAAGTGGAATCTCAAACACCCATCACCTAGATCTAGGTCAACTTGCTCAACTAGTGAAGTGCGCCTTGCTTGGGAGAAGCTAAGTTGGCATGGGAGAGGGGTCAAACGGAAACCAATCCTCACCAAACTATAGATCCGGGATGCCGTGGATGCTATAGAGGTGGGTTTTCAATATTATGCCCAATAACCCACTAGATCTAACTAGATCTGAGAAAATGTAAAAAATGGGGTTTTGATTAATTAGGGTTTTAAGTGTTTTTGACAATTGGATAGATCATGGAGATAGAACTTACCTTGAGATCATACCTGAGTGATGTGGATGAGATGCCTTGATGTTGAGGAAGATTCCCGCAGAGATCAAATGAGAGATTGTTGATTTGCTTGCCGATTTGATGCCCTAGCCCACAAGTGCGCCTTCCTCTACCTGTCAAACCAAGGAATGAAAATTCAATCAGTAAGATCAAGTATGGAAGAAATACAAGAGAAATGCAAATAGTAACATGAAATAGAAGGTCCTGGGACAGTAATACTCCCTGTTACCAACGAAGAGCTCCAAAGAAGAAGTAGGGAGAGTCTTCCCCTACCAATACCTCCTCCTCCAAGCAAATCGGCCTCCACCTGTAGATGCAAAAATCGTGGTACAAAGATATGGCAAACAAGATCTTCAATAACTCAGTGCAAAGGAAGAACCAACGAACGAACACCAAAAACATTCACCACAACACTGGAGATAGATGCAATAATAATTTTCTATTCCAATAATTCAGAGCCAAAAGTCCCTTTACAATGAGAGGCTCTCTCCTTTAAATAGGAAGGAGAGGCACCAAAACCCTAACCACTTTTTGAATGAGTGGCTAAGATTAAAAAATACAAATGTCTAATCAATGGTTGAGATGAGCTCAACAATAAAATACATGGATCACTAATAAAATATAATGTAAGTGGACAAAATCGCCCTACAAGAGGGGAATCCCACCAAATCATGATGACAAAATATCATAAGAGGCTTATGGTGGGTCCAAGGGGTAATTTTATCCCTCCTTGGTCAATCCCCATAGCACAATAACCCAAAAATAATCATGAATGTACCAAATCGTGCCTCCATAGTGAAGTCGTGGTCCTCAAAAGACCTCAAAAATCCACAGAAAGTGCCATAAGTGATGGATGCGGGCCCCGATGAAGCTAAAACTGCTGGAGAAGGTGTGGAAGGTCCCGATCTATCATCACTGATCATCCCATGCCATAACTTTGCCTCAGTAGCCCAAATCGATTTCCTCAATAGCCATTTCTACCAATCCTGAAGTGCCTCGGGAAGCGTGAAACTGCCCCAAACAGCCTCCTGGAGTGCTGGCGCTGTCAAGGTGAGGGCACCAGTGTGTCCGGAAGGGGGGTAATATGGTAAAAACAAGTGGCTGGACCACCCCCTCCATCATCAGCGCCCTAGGTCAACCGGATAAAAGTCATCTCTGCTCCGACAGGGCCTCCAACAGACCAAAACTGCACTAGGACAGCATACTGAGGCTAAATCATCACTGTAAGTGCCCGGAACTGAAAACAAACTGTCCCATTGGACTCAGAAGATCCAAATCTATCCAAGATGTGTACTCATACACCATATGAATCTCTGCATGATCAAAATAAATATCCAATATACCGGATCAAGGCCAATAATAATGCGCTGTACATATACAAACACTGCTGCAACCCCAGAATCATCATCATAACCCTGTAGCTGCTGCATAGAGTCATCATGTATGTATACATAGACCATATATCATCTATCCATATCATCACAAGGTCTAACATCTCATGTCCCATGGTCCTCCATGGTCAAACTAGGTCTAACCAAGACCAACTATAACTCAGACCATCATCCAAGGCTGCTGCAAAGTATCAAGGTTAATACATGCTCTACAACTTATTCAAATAACAATTATAACACAGAGTAATCATGACTGGCGATCTAAATCCAAATGTATAGTGTCGTTAATTATTATTATTACTCAGACTAGACTTTCAGGATCATACTCACTTCATAGTTGTGATCAATTTGCTAGTGAAGGGTGAAGGCTTAAATTAACTGGCTAGGCTAAGGGATGACTTAACTGTCTTGACTTTGTGACACTTTGGCAAGGGAAAGGGAATACACCATAGTATGTACTGAATGAGCAATAACACAGGGAATGGCGGTGTCTCACAAATGGATGAGTTGTTTAAAGAGGGTTTATTCACCTTCACAGATGCGCACAATCCATAATACACATAAGGCCAACAATTGTTTAGATGTAGCTTTTAAGTTCCATTGCTTTTTGGGCCTGAAGTTTCCATAGCCTTGATCTATGTGTGTTTACAAACACATTGCATAGATTTACATTTTTCTTTTAGGCTTTCTGCTGCAGGTGTGTTTTTAAGGCACTTGTTTACCTGAGCACTTCTAGGTGTGTCATGGACAGCTTGTTTACCTGGGTATTTATTTTCCACAAGACATAACATTTCATTTTCATTGCCATGTTCATTTGGCATGCCTCTCATTCATGTGTGTTTAAAAACACATCGCATGAATGGGCTTTTTATACAAGATATAGCATTTCATTTTTCCAGATTTTGTATTCATGGCAGCACTAAAAGTTTCAGGTTTAGCCAACACAACTTTAGTGACTAGGGGGAATTCACAAGGAACTCCAACTCACCATAGGTAAGTTTTGTCACCAACTCAGAGCCGAGACACAATAAACAGGGAAGCTCATCCAATACAGAGGCTACAGTGGGGAAAAGTCCTCCATGCCACTAGTCAAGTAGTAAGTCAGGGTGATAATCTAAAAGGTAGGCCATGGATGGATGAAGACAATGAAATGATGGAGCCAACACTAGCAAGCCAAGGTATGGTGGAATGATCACCTCTATTCTCCCTAAGGAGGGTACATACCAATGAGTATGAATAGTGAACTTCTAAGTCTGAGTAGGGACAATATAATATATATATAATAGATCAACCAGGTCCAAATATCTATATGATCGCCAGATCATGACATTGAGTGCTAAGACATGCTATAAGAATAAGTATAAAAGCAATCTAACCATAACACCATGATATACCTGCTGAGTCATATACATGAATGCTCATCAACCTGTACCATCATCTGTCCTCTGGAACTACTGCTGCAACTCTGAACACTACTGACTGCTCTGTACAAATGGTATAATGGCTATATCGGTCATCTCTCTGAGTGTCCTGAGACTCAGTCATGGCATGGGGAATACAACTGCTGTCCACATAATATGATAGTGATCCAATATAGATGCTCATCTCAGCATCTCAAATGTAAGGGAACTGGCTGAATAGTGTACTGGAATGAGAAAAATAATGTATGGTAGCCCGGCTACTATATATGTGATAACAGGCTGCATGCGGAGCTTCAAGGGAGATTGACCTATGCATGCATGAGTTTTGCATGACCTTCCAGCATTCAGTGAATGCATGCAAAAGTGACCTTTTGCATGCATCGGGAATTAGGGTTTTAGCAAACCTAATTCATCAGTGAGATTATTTATAGAGGTAGGGGGTCCCCATATGGGGTTACTCAGTTGCATTATCAGAGAGAGATACTGCCAGAGTGAGGAGGACGAATCTGTCCATGTGGGGCGACTTTATGAGATAGGGAGGACTTGCTGCAGGAGCTAGGAAGGTCAGATCTGAGCTAGATCAGTGACCTTCAGTTCCAGAGAGACTAGATCTCCAGGACTATGAGCTGAGAGAGCTTCACAGTGTGATTACTGATTATATTGGAGGAGGCCAAGTTTGCTTGGAGGAGGACGTTTTTCCTGAGGAGGAGAAGCTCGTTGTGAGCTGGATTGACTGAGTTGGAGTCCGAGAGTTTCAGGATAGCCTTGCCTTGAGATTTCAGGAAGGTTAGAGACAATCGGAGCTCAGATCTGTTGAGATCCGGAGCAGTAGGAGCATTTGACATCCAGAGGAGGAGGGCGCACTTATGCATGCAGAGAGGGTCGATTTCATCAGTGGGCTGTCTTCAGAGTGAGCAAATCAGAGCAGAGTGATGGAGAGAGGGCAGATCAATCAGACACTTCATCAGAGCACTCAGATCCAGATTAGCAGTTAGGGCACATTCCATCAGTGCATGCATCAGCTAGATGCATGCAAATTAGGGTTTTCCCTAGTCAGAGGGATTGAACTACCGGTTGAGGTAACTCTGTATTGTATCTTCTTTTATACATCTTATGCTCTGGGCTCGAGATTGAGAAGATAGCCCCATAGTTAGTTGGTTTCTCCCGAAAGGGTTCCAGGGTACATCTAGTGTCTATATGATTGCTTTATGTGTTAGTTGGTAGATGCAGGCCTAGTTATTTGGATCTATGTTTTATGAGTATGTACTGACATAGAGATTCATATCACTTAGGGTCTCAAACTGATACAGAGGGAGTAGTGATCTCTGTATCAAAGATTTACAATTAATTCTTGGAACTGTTTTGAGTTTATCTAGCAACCTTAAACTTAGATCTCTCATGATATAATTTTATGCATTATAAGTTTGATGAAATCTAAATTTTTCTTCAAGTTCTTACTGTTTTGTTCACTGAAATTTATTAGGACAACAAGAATTTCATTTCTGGAAATTTATTTGTGGTTAATATTTAAGTTTTGGCTAAAAAATAACATGTTTTTGGCTCAAATGACCTTTATATAATTATGAAAAATATGGTCTAAATGTCTTAGTGAATACCTTTACAAACAAAAAGATATCTTAAGTGTTAATGCTTAAGATAAATAGTGGTCTAATTTCATTTCTTGGTTAAACATTTACACATTCAATTCTTGGAAATGCCTTATTACTTTATCATTTTATTACAAGTGTTTATCTTTCATAATCGTTTACTAAAAGATTATGAAATTTTATTTTGTGCAAATCTCGTTGATTTACCTTTATTTGCACATTGCCCTTGATAATGTGCATATATAGATTATGTATGTTAAAGCAAAGTCGTATTTTAATTAACTACTAAAGGGGTTCTAAATCACTAAGATTTAAACACCACATTTGTTGAAATGATTTTAGTCACGTAAACAATTTTGGACTATTTGTGATAAGTTTAAGTGACATCATTTTGCAGAGATATTTTCTCCAAGAGGACCTCATTCAAGGATAATCTTCACAAACTAATTAATACATAACTTCTATAATTTGACTCTTTTGTTAAATTTCACTTGTGAATATATTTACTATGGCAATGAACATATTCATTAAACACATTTGAATTTCAAAGTTCTTTGTGGTTTGTTGCACTTTTATTTCCACAAGATAATTGTCAATGTCCATGTTTCACTTTCATTTCATTTTTATGTCTTGAGCAATATTATCTTCAAGTTTTTGATCTATTGTTATCACTTATCATGGATCATTGAATGCTTAATGTGGAAAATCTAACGTAATACACAAATTTGCACAAACAAAACAAGTTAAGACTAATTTCCCTTAAAGCTCTCCTACAACTCAAATCTAATCACCCTACAGGGAAACCTTCCTTAGCCTTGAGAGCTAGCCTAAAAGTGGGAAATTAGCACTGTGGTGACAGTGGTGCTTCTTCCCAAGTTTGCTTTTGATAGTGCACTAGTGGATTAAAACTTTCCCACCTATTACAGCTAAATTTAGCACCTAGGTGCAAAATTTCTAATCCACTAGTGCTAGAGAGTGCAACTTAGAAAAAAAAACCATTGTCACCTTAGTATTTGTCCTACCATTTTTAGACCGGAACTCAAGGCCAAGAGAAGTTTCCCTATGGGTAGTTAGATTTGAGTTTCAAGAAAGCTTGAAGGAAAAGAGTTTTAACTTGTTTGATTATGTGAATTCTGATTTAAGTTAGTTTGCCCACAAGTGTTTTGACTATCCAATATATGAAATAAACAATAGACTCAACATTTTAAAGATAAATTTGATTATGCATAAAACTGAAATAAACCATGGACATCAAAGATAACAACTTATGGAAAGGGAAAAACCACAATAATTAGAAACTTAATTGTGTTTAACGAAGGAAAAAACACAAGTGAAAATCTTCAATGGAGGCAATTCATAGAAATTTTATATTTTGATGAGATTGTGAAGTTGGTCCTGTTGCCAACTAAGTTGCACTTGGTTGGATTATCAAGCGAGCGGGCAAAGTAGAACATGACACATGTTCAAATTTTGGTGATTTGATGTCCAGCTGGCCTTTTAAAGGCCCCCGTTTTTTAATTTTTCCACATGTCCATGGCCCTGCGGGGTTTGTAATAATAACGTGCTAGCATGGTGTTTTGTAAAAGACTCGGTTCCTTAGGACTTTTTGGCCAAGTCAGGTATTCCAAGGAGTTTTTTCACCTATCTATTATGTTTTGCATCACTGCATTCCATAATTAATTGGTTTTTCTCCTGCTCCTCCAAAGCTGGAATGCCTGGGGAGGCTGACGGGCCTTTGGGAATTATTAGAGTCTATGGGTCAATGTATATGAACATGCTAGGCGTTAATTTTGAGTCATATGGACATGTCTAAGTCCCCCTAGTTTTTTTTTTTAATTTTCGGCAAGTTTTAATTTTTCCGTAAATTGGGCCATTTTTTAATGGTTCAATTAAAAAATTTGTAATTGGCCTATCTGGGGCGTCTGGAGGTATTTTTTGCCTTAGGGGTGCTCGTTTTCTAACTCAGAGCACCCCCTAAACCCCTAAACCCACTTTTCCTAATGTTTGGGTGCTTCTACTTTGGTCAAAATCAAAAAAATCAAAAAATCCCAAAAAAGTCATGAAAAAATCAAAAAAGTGAAAAAATGACTTAAAAAATTAATTATTTTTGAGAGTTATGACAACTCAGTTTTGGATCAGCATATGTTATGGAGCATATTGGGCTGATTTAAGAGTGTTTTGGCAGCCCCAAAGGTGGAGATAATTGTGCCCATTGAGGAGGGGCGCATTCACTAGAGGAGGGGCGCATTCATGAGTATGGGCAGCCCACGAGTTAAGGGAGGAGCAGCACAAATAGTGCTGATATGTTAGCACCTTTTGGGGCTGCCATGGGCAGCTAAAGACATGGGGATGGCAGCCCCATTCCCTCCACCATCTATGCCACGCTCTTCCACCCATTTTGGCAAGTGCGCCCTCCCTCCTTGGCCATTTTTTTTCTATAAATTGAAGCATGCTCTCCATTGTTCACTAGTGAGATTTGGAGCAGCTAACTTATGATTGTAATAGTTTTATCATTTTGAATAAAAGAAGACTTTGGAGGTCAGCTTGTGGTGTCTTGGTTACATGTGGATGAAGTATCTTGATTTCTCTTCCAAGGTGACTTGTGCATAAGTCTTATTTTTCAAGGGTGTGGTGTGCTCATCTATGAGATAAGTTGTTTGTCAAATTTGTTTATTTGTAGCAGCTTAGTTTCTTATGAGTATATATATCTACACTTAATCTTTTGTTTGGTGAGATCTGTGATGTGCAGGTGTCTTCTTGAGTTGGCAAGAAGCAGGATCTTGTTTGTTTTCTTGCTTTTTACTAATCATTATTTGCAGATATAGTCCCTTCATACATCACTGAACCATCTTCAAAGCTTCGATATTCAACGAGGATTTGTTCCATCTCTCTCTCTCTCGTTTATAAAAAATTTAAATTTTATGATTTACTAGTACTTTCTTTTCAAAAAACTAGTTTAAATTTGTCGAAAATCTTTCAAATTTTTTCTAAAGAAGTATTAGATCTGATTGCAAAGTATTATCTGGCTGCCATAGAGCTGATAATTTGCAGCCATTAAAGGGCTAGCAAAGATCCCAAGTAGACAAGCTCCATAGCTTGTTTTACTTGGTTATTTTTGTCATTTTTTACTTAGTTTTTAACTTAGAAAATTTTGGGTTTTTTAGGAGGTGTTCCAAAGACACTCTTAAAGTGTTTTTGGGCATCTTGTTCTAATTATTGCTTGCTGGTTTGCAGCAGAAGATGAGCAGGTAGGAGGAAGTGCTGGCAAAATTTCGAGCATCCAGGCGATCCGGAACACATATTTCCATATTTGACAAAACCGGGCATATTTTTCTATAATTTTGTAAGCCACCAAGTCACATTAAGTAGACTTGGGGCACTTCTCTTTATCATTGTACACATTTTAAACGAGAGCAAGTGGGCTAGCCAGCGCCCATACCCCATCCCCCCAGGGGTGGCCTGTGTCGTCTCATTTTCATGGCGTGATTGTTAGAGTAGTTTTATTTCTTGTTTTCGGCATTAAATAAAATCAATTAGGATTAAAATAAACCTTGTTGGTCCGTTTCACTAGCGGGCCACAAGTTCACTCACAACCTAGCTTTTCACATTTTTTTACAAATTCATAACGCCCCCCTTGCTTTCCCGAAGTAGGGTTTTGTATGAGGGCTTGCCCGAAATGCATGCCTGAAAAGAGACTCTTGGGGTTATAAAAAGATAAAATTTGGGTTCTTAAAAATTTTATAAAAATATACCAAGGTCTTCTCCCGTATGCTCTGTGGCCAACTTGCAGCTTAGTCTGATCCAGTTGGTACACACCAGAAAGGAGTTGATGACTAGTAATAGGACTTAACACCACCCCAATAAAAAACCCTTTTTGTGAAAATCCGGCACAACACGCAATTTGTTGTCGTGGGCAAATTTCCCAGAAGGCTTGGGATAAAACTGGATAGCGACCTCTTGGAAACCGTTAGGCTTGCCCTCGTTGGTATAGCATCTGAACACCTCCTCGAGACTCCGATCCAGCCTAAAGCCTGAGAGGGAAGCCACGCTTCAAATTTCCGGACATGTTCCCCCGTACCTTGCGTATATCGGGAACCCACATGCCTTAATAAAAAAGATCACCATCACATTAAATTTTAAAATAAACCAAGAACACTCCACAACATTTACTTTTCTGTTTATGCATTTGTTATTTGACTCCATAGCAAGGCACTGGTCCTGATGCAAATTTCATTTTATTATTGACTAGTATGCAAGTGAATGATGATTATATTTTAATGGGAGTAAATGATAAATGATGTTTTTATTTGAAAAAGGTATATGTTGTCTGTCTTGGTTGCAAAAGTATTTTTTCTAACTCCTATATTAGAGGCTTTAGTTTCTTTTATTTTTTAGGGTCTACCCCCCTTGGCTTCGCTAGGAAAGCCTAGACGGAGGAGTCGAGTCCCAAGTGACAGCACTTGACTCTGACTTGCCCCCAAGGCCACACCAGCAGCTTGAAGACTTCTGCTGCGTTTTCCCAGGTGTGGAACCAGGCGGCAACATTTTGGCGCCGTTGCCGGGGACAAGTCTTTCTATTCCCGGAATACGACTTTTGAGTTTTCCTTTTTGTTTTCGCTTTGTTTGATGTATGTAGTGAATTTTTTAAATTGACTAAGAACATCTGGCGACTCCACTGTCAACAAATCTACCAAGGCGTTTTACAAGAAGGAATCCTCAGAACTTGCTTCAGTTCTTTCCTGAGCCTGAAAAGGTCTATCATAGAAGGAAAAGCAAGTTATCTTCTCGAAAAACCCTTGAGGATCTTGGTTCTCAGTCAATTTCTGATATTCACCTTTTATTCACAGAAAATAATTTGAATAATCTTATTGTTGAAATGGCTGAGTTTGGTCCTTATGATTTTACTGCTATAGTTGGTTACCCTCATGATATCCCTGAAAAAGCCATTGATAAGTTGCCATCTTTTCAAGGAAATAATGCTATTAGTGCTAAATCCCATATAACTCGTTTTTGCCATTGTTTTGACAAGTGGTGCTTGGGTGCCAAGCATGAAGATGTAAAAATGAAGTTGTTTGCTTTATCTTTGGAAGAAAATGCTTATGAATGGTTTAACAAGTTGGAAGCTGACAAGTACAAGACCTACAAAGAAATTGAAACTGCTTTCTTGGCCAAATGGGGGGGCATCAAAGAAGACCGCTACCTTCTAGCTGCCTTGACCAATACTAAGAAAAATGAAAATGAGACAATGGAAGAATTCAACAACAAATTCAATGAAATTGTGGGTAGACTTCATGCTGATATCAAGCCACCTGATAATTCCATCCTCATTTACTACATGGAAGCTTTTAGTGGGGAGTTGAAATATCAATTAGCTGATAAAGAACCTACTGATCTAAAGAAGGCCATGGAATTGGCCGAGAAAATTGATAAGAACATGTTAAATTGTGGCAAGTCTCATCTTCCTGGTTTCACAAGGGCCAATGTTCCTATGAAGCAAAGCGAGAGTAAAGATAAAACCATTAGCACTGAGATCAAGGATCCTTCAAAGGAACCTTTGAAAGAAATTGCCCAACTCTTAAAAGAAGCTGTTTCAAATCAAGCCTCCAACATGACTGCCATACAGAACAGGTTGATCTCCATTGAAAGATCTCAAAACCACCAAGTCTCAAATCAGTATGTGCCTAAGCCCCAATATGCTCCTAGGCCTCAATATCAGAGAAAAGTTCCATTTCAAGATCAGAGGACCCCAAATCCTTTGGAAACTGTAAATACTCTTTCAGAAGAAATTCCTCCCTTTTGTAGGGCATGTGATAGTTTCCATGAAGAATCTACTTGTGCTATATTTAAATGGTCAATGGAACAGAATCCGTCAGAAGCCAGTAGCAGTGTCAGATTAGCAAGCGAGCCTGAGAACCAGCCTGAATATATCAATATTGTGGGTCAAACTCACCCTGTCTCTAAAGAAACTTGGGAACAAGCTAGATGCTACAGCCAAGACTTGAAAGATAAAGCTACCCTTAGATTTGGTGAGATGCCTCCACCAGAGAAGATTCTTGAGATGTCAAAGTTCAAAGGCCTAACATATCAAAGAAAGAACAATATTGGAACCTCAAACTCAAATCAGAATATCCCTAAGGTAACACCTTCTTCCAACTCTGAAAGTCTTCATGTCGATTTGGCTCAATGGTTATCTTCTGCAAAGATCCCTGTTCTTGTTACTGACCTTATCAAAATCCCAAGCTTGAAAGAAAATCTTATGAAAGTGATAGATCATCCTCAACATGAAAAAAGCAAGGCGGACTCAGAGATAGTTAATCTTAACCAGACTAGAGAAGAGCCTAACCATAAAGATGACCCGATTATTTTGCATAGTGTGGACCCTCACAAGGAAGACCACCCTCCCTTCTATGTCTCCTTGCTTGTCAATAATATGCTTGTGCACAATTGCATGTTGGACTCTGGTGCTTCCTCAAATGTTATGACCAAAAGAGTTATGGATCAATTGGGCTTAAAAACAACTAGACCCTATCACAACGTGTGTGCCATGGATTCAAGGGAAGTTGATACTATTGGTATAATTATAAATCTACCTGTTAGGTTGGCCAAGTATCCTGATGTCCATTTAACCATGGATGTCGTAGTAATTGATGTACCAGACAATTGGGGAATGCTTTTATCTAGAAAGTGGGCTGCATCTTTAAGGGGAGACATAAGGATGGATTGGTCATATGCTACTATCCCTGCATCAGAACATACAACTGTTAAGCTATACAATGAACAAGCTAGAAAACTCCATGTTGAAGACCCACAGAATCTGGCCAATGAATTTGTGCATCAAACTGACAACTTTGGAAACTATTCTATATGTTCAAATTTCATAGCACCTTTTAAAGAAGCATCCAAAGATGAAAAGAAGGATGGGGTATGGAGGATGAGTTTTGATGGGGCATCTTCAAGATATGGAAAAGGAGCTGGAATTGTCATAACTTCTCCTTCTAAACAAACCTTCAAATTTGCTTTCAGACTTGAGTTTGATGCATCAAATAATGTGGCTGAGTATGAAGCCCTTTTGCAAGGTTTAGAAATCGCCAAAGATATGGGGATTAAAATTTTATCTATTAAAGGTGATTCTGACTTAGTGGTTTCCCAAGTTAAAAATATATTTGCTTGCAAAAGTCGAAGGTTGAAACAGTATAGGAATGCTGTCTGGGATACTATGGAGTGGTTTGATGCTTTAAATATTATGGCAATTCCTAGAGAAGAAAACATTGAGGCAGATGAACTAGCTGTGGCAGCTTCTACACTTCAACCAACTGAGGAAATATTAAAGGGGAATGGGAAATTTGAAATCAACTTTAGACCTTTAATCCCTGACAACATAGATCATTGGCAAGTGTTTGATAGTGACAAGCAAATTCTCAACTTCATCCATAACCTTCAAGAATTTTCTGATTGTAAAATCACCTATAAGGAAGAAGGGAAAGAGTATCCTGAAGAAGAGGACCAACCTAGGAACAAAATTCCCAAGGGCATCACCCGGTTAGAGCAGCTTTTTGACAGACAAGATGGCCATAAAAGAAAAAAGGGTTCAATAAAACCAGGGGAGTATATTGAAGTAAACATAGGAACTGAAGAGGAACCAAAGATGATAAAAATTGGGAAGGGAATATCTCAAGAAGAAAGAAAAGCCTTGATTGACTTAATCTATGAATATAGGGATATATTTGCTTTCAGCTATGATGAACTTAAGGCTTATCGTGATGATATTTTTCAACATACAATCCCTTTTAAACCAGGTATCAAGCCTTTTCGCCAAAAACTGAGACGAATAAACCCCAAGTTGGCTCCTATGGTTTACAAAGAACTCCAAAAGATGTTGGCAGCAGGCATCATTACTCCAACAAGACATTCTTCTTGGTGTTCTAACTTGGTGGTGGTTAGAAAAAAGAATGGGGATATCAGGTTGTGTATTGATTTTAGAAACTTGAACTGGGCATGCCTAAAAGATAACTATCCTTTGCCAAGCATGGACACTTTACTTCAGAAGGTGACTGGATCAGGCTTGATGTCTTTTCTTGATGGGTTTTCAGGATATAACCAAGTGCTAGTCAACAAAGAGGATCAACATAAAACTACTTTTACCACACCTTGGGGTACTTTCATGTACCTTAGAATGCCTTTTGGTCTTACTAATGCTGGTGCTACCTTTCAACGTGCTATGGATGTTGCTTTTAATGGATTGATTGGTAAAATTATTGAAATATATCAGGATGATTTAACAGTATATAGTAAGGAAAGATCAGATCATGTTGGCCATCTTAGAAAGGTTTTTGAGAGATGCAGAAAGTATGGCATATCTTTAAATCCAGCTAAATCTGTGCTTTGTGTTGATGAAGGCAAACTGTTAGGGCATGTTATCACTAAGGATGGTGTAAAAATTGATCCTGAAAGAGTTGAGGCCATTAAAAGGGTTCCTATCCCCACCAATGTCAAAGCTCTCCAATCCTTCAATGGCCAGATTAATTTCATTAGAAGATTTATTCCAAATCTAGCTGAGCTAATGAAGCCTTTACAACTCTTGCTTAAAAAAGATGCTAAGTTTGAATGGAGTAAGCAAGGAAGAGAGGCTTTTGCAGGTATCAAGGATGCCATATCTAAAGCCCCTGTGTTGATAAGCCCTAATTATTCAAAAGAATTCCAAATCTTTTCCTTTGCTTCAGAGCATACTATTGCCGGAGTCTTACTTCAGAAGAATGACCAAGGCCAAGAACAACCCATAGCATTCTTTAGTAAAGCTTTACAAAATTCAGAGCTTAAATATACTATAATGGAGAAACAAGCTTATGCCCTTGTTAAGTCTTTGAAACATTTTAGGATATATATTGGGTATTCCAAGGTTGTGGGTTATGTTCCTCATACTGCTGTTAAAGATATATTAGCTCAACAGGATTGCCTTGGTATAAGGGGAAAATGGGTGTCCAAAATACAAGAGTATGACTTGGAGATAAAACCTACCAAGTTAATCAAAGTTCAAGGTCTTGCACGCATGATGACAGAAAGTAATGAGAAAGCTGTAGGAATGATTTGTCAAAATAATGAGTCAGCACCTATCATATCTGAAGAGCTTCAAAGATTAAGTCAAACTCAATGGTATTCCGACATTATCTACCTTCTTAACAATTTCACTTGTCCTGAACATCTTGTTGGTCACAAAAGAAGGTCTCTAAGACTCAAAGCCACTAAGTATTGCATAACTCAAAATGGATTAGGTTGGAGAAATCCTGATGGCTTAGTTCTTAGATGTGTTGATGAACCAGATTCCAAAAAACTTCTGGTTGAGTTTCATAATGGATTTTGTGGCGGGCATTATGCAGCAGACACCACAGCCCACAAGATCCTTAGATCAGGTTACTATTGGCCCACTTTATTTGCGGATGTGCACAAGTTTGTCAGATCTTGTCCCCAATGTCAGTTGTTCACTGGGAAACAGAAATTGGCAACTTTACCTCTTGAGCCAGTAGTTGTTCAAGCCCCTTTCCAACAATGGGGTCTTGATTTTATCGGTCAGTTTAAGGAAAACTCAAGCAATGGATATACCTGGATCCTAACTGCCACCGACTATTTCACCAAGTGGGTGGAAGCAATCCCTACTAAGTATGCCACTGATAAAGTAGTTATGGACTTTCTTGAAAATCATATTATAACTAGATTTGGTGTGCCATCCAAGATAACAACTGACAATGGTCCTAGTTTTAGTTCCATGGCCTTTTCGGCATTCTGCTTCAAGTATGGTATAATCCTTTCCCACTCATCCAACTATTATCCCCAAGGAAATGGATTGGCTGAATCAACCAACAAGACCTTAATGAACATTTTAAAGAAAACTGTGGGTGATAACAAAAGGTCTTGGGATTCTAAGATAAAATTTGCTATATGGGCCGACAGAATAACACAGAAACGTGCTACTGGGAAAACCCCTTTTCAGTTGGTTTATGGTTTGGAAGTTTCTGTTCCCATTCATATTCAGTTGCCAGTGTATCAGATGTTGCATGATTATGAGTCAAATGATGATGGTATGCAGAACATAATTGAGCAAATTATGAAATTAGATGAGACTAGAAGAAAGGCTTTAGACCAAAGTATCAGAAATCAGGACAGGGTTAAAAGAACTTTTGACAGGTCAGCCAAGCCAAAAGATTTTCAGCCAGGGGATTGGGTTCTTCTATGGGACAAGCGAAGGGATAAGCCAGGAAAGCATGGAAAGTTTGATAGCCTATGGTTGGGACCATATATTATATCTGAACCAGCAGGGGTTAATTCTTTCTTCCTTTGCACTATGGATGGAGAAAGGTTGACTCTCCCAGTCAATGGGCAACATCTCAAGCTGTTTTTCAAAGAAGATTTCCTAATGCCCACGGGGGCAGATTGATAGCAGGGCCATCTCTAAACCTTTGCCTTGCATTTTTGTACATTATGTTTTGTATATTATTGATGTATATTAGTTTCATTTACTTACTTTAGTTTTGCTTTGAAATAAATGTTGCAACTTATGTTTCATTTGGCAAAAATATGGGACTGATGCATTTTAATTTTGTGGCAGGAACCAGAGATTCTTGGATTCTCGCATACTCTATTTGATTGAATCAGATCGAGCACACGTCCCGCAGTTGGAGCCAGATGTTGCCAACTAAGTTGCACTTGGTTGGATTATCAAGCGAGCGGGCAAAGTAGAACATGACACATGTTCAAATTTTGGTGATTTGATGTCCAGCTGGCCTTTTAAAGGCCCCCGTTTTTTAATTTTTCCACATGTCCATGGCCCTGCGGGGTTTGTAATAATAACGTGCTAGCATGGTGTTTTGTAAAAGACTCGGTTCCTTAGGACTTTTTGGCCAAGTCAGGTATTCCAAGGAGTTTTTTCACCTATCTATTATGTTTTGCATCACTGCATTCCATAATTAATTGGTTTTTCTCCTGCTCCTCCAAAGCTGGAATGCCTGGGGAGGCTAACGGGCCTTTGGGAATTATTAGAGTCTATGGGTCAATGTATATGAACATGCTAGGCGTTAATTTTGAGTCATATGGACATGTCTAAGTCCCCCTAGGTTTTTTTTTTAATTTTCGGCAAGTTTTAATTTTTCCGTAAATTGGGCCATTTTTTAATGGTTCAATTAAAAAATTTGTAATTGGCCTATCTGGGGCGTCTGGAGGTATTTTTTGCCTTAGGGGTGCTCGTTTTCTAACTCAGAGCACCCCCTAAACCCCTAAACCCACTTTTCCTAATGTTTGGGTGCTTCTACTTTGGTCAAAATCAAAAAAATCAAAAAATCCCAAAAAAGTCATGAAAAAATCAAAAAAGTGAAAAAATGACTTAAAAAATTAATTATTTTTGGGAGTTATGACAACTCAGTTTTGGATCAGCATATGTTATGGAGCATATTGGGCTGATTTAAGAGTGTTTTGGCAGCCCCAAAGGTGGAGATAATTGTGCCCATTGAGGAGGGGCGCATTCACTAGAGGAGGGGCGCATTCATGAGTATGGGCAGCCCACGAGTTAAGGGAGGAGCAGCACAAATAGTGCTGATATGTTAGCACCTTTTGGGGCTGCCATGGGCAGCTAAAGACATGGGGATGGCAGCCCCATTCCCTCCACCATCTATGCCACGCTCTTCCACCCATTTTGGCAAGTGCGCCCTCCCTCCTTGGCCATTTTTTTTCTATAAATTGAAGCATGCTCTCCATTGTTCACTAGTGAGATTTGGAGCAGCTAACTTATGATTGTAATAGTTTTATCATTTTGAATAAAAGAAGACTTTGGAGGTCAGCTTGTGGTGTCTTGGTTACATGTGGATGAAGTATCTTGATTTCTCTTCCAAGGTGACTTGTGCATAAGTCTTATTTTTCAAGGGTGTGGTGTGCTCATCTATGAGATAAGTTGTTTGTCAAATTTGTTTATTTGTAGCAGCTTAGTTTCTTATGAGTATATATATCTACACTTAATCTTTTGTTTGGTGAGATCTGTGATGTGCAGGTGTCTTCTTGAGTTGGCAAGAAGCAGGATCTTGTTTGTTTTCTTGCTTTTTACTAATCATTATTTGCAGATATAGTCCCTTCATACATCACTGAACCATCTTCAAAGCTTCGATATTCAACGAGGATTTGTTCCATCTCTCTCTCTCTCGTTTATAAAAAATTTAAATTTTATGATTTACTAGTACTTTCTTTTCAAAAAACTAGTTTAAATTTGTCGAAAATCTTTCAAATTTTTTCTAAAGAAGTATTAGATCTGATTGCAAAGTATTATCTGGCTGCCATAGAGCTGATAATTTGCAGCCATTAAAGGGCTAGCAAAGATCCCAAGTAGACAAGCTCCATAGCTTGTTTTACTTGGTTATTTTTGTCATTTTTTACTTAGTTTTTAACTTAGAAAATTTTGGGTTTTTTAGGAGGTGTTCCAAAGACACTCTTAAAGTGTTTTTGGGCATCTTGTTCTAATTATTGCTTGCTGGTTTGCAGCAGAAGATGAGCAGGTAGGAGGAAGTGCTGGCAAAATTTCGAGCATCCAGGCGATCCGGAACACATATTTCCATATTTGACAAAACCGGGCATATTTTTCTATAATTTTGTAAGCCACCAAGTCACATTAAGTAGACTTGGGGCACTTCTCTTTATCATTGTACACATTTTAAACGAGAGCAAGTGGGCTAGCCAGTGCCCATACCCCATCCCCCCAGGGGTGGCCTGTGTCGTCTCATTTTCATGGCGTGATTGTTAGAGTAGTTTTATTTCTTGTTTTCGGCATTAAATAAAATCAATTAGGATTAAAATAAACCTTGTTGGTCCGTTTCACTAGCGGGCCACAAGTTCACTCACAACCTAGCTTTTCACATTTTTTTACAAATTCATAACGCCCCCCTTGCTTTCCCGAAGTAGGGTTTTGTATGAGGGCTTGCCCGAAATGCATGCCTGAAAAGAGACTCTTGGGGTTATAAAAAGATAAAATTTGGGTTCTTAAAAATTTTATAAAAATATACCAAGGTCTTCTCCCGTATGCTCTGTGGCCAACTTGCAGCTTAGTCTGATCCAGTTGGTACACACCAGAAAGGAGTTGATGACTAGTAATAGGACTTAACACCACCCCAATAAAAAACCCTTTTTGTGAAAATCCGGCACAACACGCAATTTGTTGTCGTGGGCAAATTTCCCAGAAGGCTTGGGATAAAACTGGATAGCGACCTCTTGGAAACCGTTAGGCTTGCCCTCGTTGGTATAGCATCTGAACACCTCCTCGAGACTCCGATCCAGCCTAAAGCCTGAGAGGGAAGCCACGCTTCAAATTTCCGGACATGTTCCCCCGTACCTTGCGTATATCGGGAACCCACATGCCTTAATAAAAAAGATCACCATCACATTAAATTTTAAAATAAACCAAGAACACTCCACAACATTTACTTTTCTGTTTATGCATTTGTTATTTGACTCCATAGCAAGGCACTGGTCCTGATGCAAATTTCATTTTATTATTGACTAGTATGCAAGTGAATGATGATTATATTTTAATGGGAGTAAATGATAAATGATGTTTTTATTTGAAAAAGGTATATGTTGTCTGTCTTGGTTGCAAAAGTATTTTTTCTAACTCCTATATTAGAGGCTTTAGTTTCTTTTATTTTTTAGGGTCTACCCCCCTTGGCTTCGCTAGGAAAGCCTAGACGGAGGAGTCGAGTCCCAAGTGACAGCACTTGACTCTGACTTGCCCCCAAGGCCACACCAGCAGCTTGAAGACTTCTGCTGCGTTTTCCCAGGTGTGGAACCAGGCGGCAACAGGTCCTTGAATGAGGCCCTCTTGGAGAGAAGATCTCTACAAAAAGGTGTAACTCAAATTTATAAAATGCCCAAACTTGTTGAAGTGACTAAAATCACTTCAACAAATGTGTTTTATAACTTAAATGAATTAGTTCCCTCAAACTTGAAATTAACTTATTTAATGAATAGTCTTCAGCATCCATAATCCATAAACAATGTACATCATCAAGAACAATGTGCTAGATAAATCAATTGAGTTTTGCACAAAATAAAGATTCCAGAATAACAATGAAAGAGGTTATGAAAGATAAGTTTAGCAAATCGAACCATACGTGAAAAGAATATTCCAGAATTTAACATGTGATTTGCTTAACCAAAATATGAAAAACAAAACTTCATTATTTACTTACAAAATATTTTGTACTTCAAAATGACATAGGACCGGACATATTAAACCATAAATTCCACAATTTAAAAGAAGCCTTGTAGCCAATAATCAAGTAACTATCACTATAAAATGTTCACTTATTAGCCACCATGAAATTTCCAGAAATAACTTCTTTTTGTTATTGTAATACAGACAAATTAATCAGCAAAACACTTGAAATAAAACTCAGATTTCATAAAACCCTGTGTAGAAAATTATACCATAAGAATCCAAGTTTTTTAGATGCTAGATAAACTCAAAACAACTTCTAAAATATATGATTATGCAGAAATATTTTCCAGAATTAAAATCAATAAGTTAACCCACTTGAAATTACTTGGAACCTCAAGAAATAAATAAATTTTATGCCCAGCAACCATTATTAATGATGTAAAAGTTAAAAAATAGGATTAGTTTTAGTTTCTAACTAATGCAAAAATTCAAAAATAACCTACATAAAATCAAGACCACTAATCTAACCCTAAGAATTGATGAATTTATCTAAGAAAATTCTAAGAATATTTTTGGGATTTTTTGAGCCTGATTGTACCTTAAGAAAAACAAGAAAATGAAAGATTTGAATATTTGGTTGCAGAAATTTGAAGTAGAGACTAGTGTCTTTTCACCTTGAGCCAATGGGATCTTGGGATCAATTCTCTTTGAGCCTTAAAGTTTATGTGCTTGGTTGGAATATTTGCAACAAAAAGCAAGACAAACTCCTACCCCAAGCTATTGAGATATCATACTAATTCCCACCATGGAAGACTAGCATCTATGGCCCACTCTTCCAACATATATCCTAATTTGTACACTAGATATTGCTACTTGATTCGCAGCTTCTCCTAAGATCACCATACCACAAGACAAGCAACACAACTAACATACAAAATGTTAAAATCCACTTAAGCAAGATTGCTCCTCGAAGTGAACTAGAAATATAAATTTTCCAATCGAAAAATCATAATAAGTTTCCTAAACATTTGAACCATCAAGTAATGCTTCACATGAAGAACTAACCCCAATAGACAATAAACCTTTGATACAAAAATATAATAGTATTCTCTCCAATAATCAACAACAAATGACAATGAGAACTGAGTTCCTTTCATAGGAGAAGGACTCAACTTCTTTTACAATAGAATAATAATAAAAGTGCTAAAACCCTAGATCTATCCTAGGGCTCTCTAAGATAGAATTAAAAAACCTAAAATATGTTCAACTCCCTAACCAACTCTTGAAAGGAGGTTGATCCACAAGATATGGTCAAAATGAGTGAGAATGGTACTTCATAAGCTCAAAAGATGAGGCCAATCCATGAGAAAAGGTACAAATCATGACCTTGAAGGCCCCAAACCTAAGGCGCTCCAACCAACAAGGTCCAAAACCATCAAATCATGCCCCCAAGCCAAGGGAAGTCCTTTAACCACTCACACATGTGACCAAAAAGTGCCTAAAAGTGAGATGTCTAGCATCAAATGTGGTCCAACATGCAACAAATCTCCTCAAACAATGGGGCGCTAGCCTTAAATCATGTGCCAAATAGTGGGAGGTGTCTAAAGTATGGTCAAATGCTAGAGCGCTCTCACAAAACTAAGAACTAAGTTGTAAGATCCGTTGTGACGAACTGTTCCAATGAAATATCCACGACAGTTTACGAATCAATTGCATAGATCAGCCTCCCTCATGGGTGGAGTAGATGGTCAAATAGTCAACCTTCCATTGATCAATAATCCACTTGACAACCTTCTAACTATTTCACCATCCACTCCACCCATGATAAACGTTGATCTATGCAATACTTTGCGATGGTTATGCCTGAGGGCAACATGTATATAAGCCATTTATTCTTACTTTATGTTTGTCATGTTCTTGTGCTATGAGGTTAAATTATGCAAAGAGTCACATGGTGATCAACTATTACAGGATAGGATCTTGTACTTAGTTGCTTACCAATACTTGTAATAATTAAGTGTTTTGCATCCTCTATAGACTTTGTATATGGTCCTTGCATCAATTTGTATCATGGTAAAAAATTGACCAAGCTTGACTTTTTGTCCTGATTAAACCCAAGTTCACATAATCAACAGGACCAGCCAACAGCATGGGATCTTCACACGGTTATCATTGATCATGTCTCAGCCTTTAGAGGCCAACTAGATGCCTCCAAATATGATTTGTAACATTATTGGATTAATAGGCTAATTATGGAATTATTTTCTAAGTTCAGTGTTTTAGCCTAAGTTTTGATTTAATTATTTGGAAAATTGGAACATATTTAAAAGGTCATGTTTCAAATTGGATTTTACCACAAATTTGACTCACACCATGGCCTTGAGGGTCAAGGAATTCATCTGTGGCATTAGATTTCCAATTTGAGCAAAGGAAGACAAAGATCCAATTAGTGATGAATTATTAAAATAGATTCCTAAGGTTCAATTTAAAAATTGACTATGGTTTATTATGTATAGCAACAGGAATGCGGAAAGGAAAAGTAATGACTTGGGTAACCTTAGTTTATTCTCGTCGTCACTTTTTGATCATCTCCCTAGCATCGAAACATGTTGACACTTGGTTTCTAGCATTGCACACCAAGGAGGTGCACACTCTCTTTCATGGAGGTGCACTTGTTTAATTGAAGCACAACTTAAGTGATGAGGGTGAAGTAAAAGGTGGAAAGTGTTAATTTTATCCAGAGATCACTACTCCCTCTGGATAGCCCTGAGATCTCAAGCGGTTTCAGTCTCTATAAATCAATAATGGAATAAAGACTTAAGAATCAAACAATATAGATCTCTTAACACTTTGACAATGAAAACACAACAATCACGCAACTCTGGATGTACCCTAGAAACCCTAAACAGGTAAAACCAATTATCTGTGGGGATTTCTTCTATCTCGAGCCCAGAGCAAAGTAAGAAGAATACAAGTACATACAATGATACCTCAGAAGGAACAACCAAACCTGACAAGGTCAAAACCCTAGATCTGGATGCAACAACTTATGCATGCAGAGAGGAAATGTGCTCTAACTGTCAACTGGATCTGATTTGTCTGAAGGTAGCAATCTATCGGTACTGTCTCCCTCACAACACTGCTCTGATCTGCTCAGCCAAGGAAAAATGCCAATTGCTAGATCTGGTGAATGCGCCCTTTCTCTGCATGGAATGGTGCGGCCTCCCTCAAGATGTCAAATGCTCGCACGGAATCAGATCTGAACTCTGATCGTCACAGTCCTTCCTCAAAAACCTAGGCAAGGATACTCCGAAAGTCTCAACTGCTCTGATACCACTTTGTAACATCACTAAACATCAAACTGATTTTCGGTCAATCGGATCCAGAACGAGCTCCTCTCTCCTTTGGTAATGCACCCCTCTCTCTCTTTGGAAGTCGTCCTCCTCAATCTATACAGAAACCACTTCTTATGAACTCTGTTAGTCCACAGAACTGGGTGCCAAGTACCTCTGGTCAAGTGTTGTCTGATCCAGCTCAGATCACCCCACTCTCCCTACTGCAGAAGCTCCTCACTCTCTCAAAAAGTCGCCCTTTGCATGCACAACGCGCCCTCCTCACTCTTGACTGATCTCTCTCTGATAAGTCAACTAAGCAAACTTTACCGATGACCTTCTGCATCCTTATATCATCTCACTAATCAATTAGGTTTACCAAAAACCTAATATCAGTGCATGCAAAAAGTCACTTTTGCATGCATCTTTTAATTAACAGTTGTACATGCAAAACTCATGCATGCATGAAGCAAAACACCCCAGAAAGTCCGCATGCATCCACTATTGGATTCATGCCACTGGGTAGAGTGCATATCACCCTCTACTCCATTTTGATGCCTATACTGCTGATGTACCTTGATGCAAGGCATCTTAATCATGGAGGACATCCCGAGATACCACTATCTCTAACACTCCCTCTTATCGAGGGAAGTCCATCCACTAATGCCTGGATCCATCAAGTCCCCTGCTGTTGATAATGGCCCAACTGTCCTGCCTATCACTGCTGGCCTCTGGCCTATAGTACCCTGATCTAACTCCATCAATGTGGTTCTAGAAGAAGCCTCCTGATCAATCACTGACTCTGACATTGAACTCTAATTCAGACTCCCTCTGAATCTTTGGTGTAACCAATCACCCAATCTGCCATCAAGTGGGTCTACTACCCTGTAAGTGATCTTCCTCTGTCTCTGAGCTGACTGAGCTCTCTCCTGAGCTACGTCCATCTCAGTCATCTCATACCAACTCAGTCTCTAACTGGTACCTGTATGAGCATCAATGTTATCACCTATTTTGTACAAATAGTTGAACTTTCGATGAGCCGCCAGTTTATTGAACATGATTCATGTTCATCATCAGCATTCAGAAGTTCAGAAGTCAATTTCAGGGCAATTTTGCCCCTTTTGTAATAACTGCATGTTCATACCCCCATGGGGAATTTGTAAAAGTTGGTCTAAACGGGGTCCTTTTATAAAAGACTCGGCTATCCGTAGGTTTAGCCATTTGGGGGATACTCTAGAGTGTTTTTTCCTTAGGAATTATGCACTACTCATCAGTGGCGTATAATCCCCGAGTTTTTCACTCAAACCTCCAAAGCTGGAGTATTTCCCATGGTGGTCAAAACCTAAGGTGGTTATTAGAGTCTTGTGTCTAGGATTTTTTACGTGTTAGCCACATCGATTGAGTCGTATGAACATGCACTAGGTCCCCTAGGAGTTTCGTTCCATTCCGACAAAAATAATTTTTTCATAAAATTAGACCATTTTTTAATGGTTTAATTAAAAAATTTCAAAAAATGATAAAAACCTCATCCGGAGGCGGAATTAGGCGTGGGGAGGCTCGTTTTGACGCTCAGAGCATCCTCTTCACCTTGGCACCTTCATTCTTCAGTTTCCGGGCAGTTACATCACCCCAGGAGCAGTTTTGGCTAAAAATGCATCATTTTGGCTAAAAAATGACAAAATACACTAAGTGACAAAAATTGAAAAAGTCAAAAATGATTATAAAATTTATGGAAAAAGGTTGGAAGTGGGTGGCATGAGATGTACGACTACCTTGGAAGAGAAAAGATTGGGTTATAAAACATATGATAAAAGTGGTATTAGATTGGAGTGTACGGACTTCACGTGGGCCCCTTACTCCACATCACCAAGCTTATAAGTTATGCGAATGAGAGCTCCAAGGTGGTGGCATAAGGTTCCATATTGTATTCGATCCATTTTAAAAGTTAAATACACGTGCCACAATAAAGATTAGAAGTGCGAATTGCTTTGAGAGGGTGACGTGAGCATGGCTCACGTGGGTTTCTTCACGTGGGAGGTTTCCATTGGTTTGAATGTTGGGCGAGATTTCTTATGGAGAGGGGCTCCACCTCTACGACTCCACCAACCAAAACGCCATCTCTCCTTCAATCAACGCAAATCACCACATGGCTCAATCACTCACGCCATTCTCACGTGGGGGTTTCAATCAACCGGTTGGCGTCTTGTGGTTGACTCGTTGTTAATTCCAATGCTGGATGGTGGGCTCTTGGCTTATGTGGAGGCCATGTCGCCCATTCCCATCTACCAAGCTCCAGTTAAACATTCGATCAAAACTCCAAGCTCTTCAATCAAGTGGAATTCGACTTCTATTTGGCTCTCTTGGATGCCAAGTTCGATGGAGGTGATTTGAGACTCCCTCATTGTATAAATAAGGGGCCTTTTGGCTCTCATATCATGGAGACTTTGATGCAAGATTACTCTGCAAAAATTTGTAATATGCTTTGGCTTAATATTTTCAATAAAGATTTCGAATTTGGAGGTCCATGAGCTTTCAATCTTTTGTGTGAATTCATCTCTTGTTGAGGTGACATCTTCTCTAAACCCATCTCTTGATTATGCATAGTATTTTGATCAATGGCTAGCTTGTGAAGACTATTTTTAGTACAATAGAGTAACCATTTATAAATTTAAGTTGGTTATTTATGCATAGTTTATCAAGATCTAAATGGACATGAGTAGTTGGTTATACAAATTGTTGATTTAATCTTGATATTTCTAGCATTCTAGCATTGTTGATCTCACTTGTTGGTTGAGTGTTTGGGTTTGTGATTTAGGTGTTGCCTAAAGTGAAGAGGGGTAAGAGCTCGGTTGCATCAAACCCTTGTTCATCTTCAAGTTTTGGCCTAATACTTTGTGGTTGCAGGATCTACAAATCTCAAGATCTTTTCATCTTAAGAAGGCTAGGAAGAGCTCTTCTCAGGTTTCTCATCAATCAAAATTCTACTTTTAAAACCTTGTCACTAAAGGCTCTCTTCTTCTAGCCTTCTATTTTTCTCCTTGAGTTCCTTTTTCCTTTGAATTTGCTAGCCCTACTTCCTCTTTGGCCCTAGATCTATCCATCCCTCTCCATTCGTTTTCCCTTCTCCATTCGTCCTCCTCCCTTTTGCACTCGTTTTTTCTCCTTTGGCATTCCTATCCCCATTCATCCTACTTCATCCTACTTCATCCTACTCTATCCTAGTTTTTTCCCTTACCATTCGTTTTTCCCCTTCAAGGGTTTCTCATTCAAGCCTTTGTCTTCTTTCTTCTCCCTTAGATCCATTCTCTTAGTTCTCCCTTTCACCCTCTTGCTTTGCCCTTTCGTCCATCTTCTCAAGTGCCCTAAAAACCACACAAAAAAGCAAAAACGAATTGGATAAGTTAGTGTTTGTTAGAGTAGTTCAATTTGATTTGATAGATCTTAAATTATTGCATCTTGTAGATCATTGGCATACATTGAAAAGGTAGCTTAAAATCATACTAGATCTCATTCTAGCACTTGTTAAGTTTGCATCTAGTTTCTCTTTTCAAAGATAGAAAATTTTTCATAAAATTTTCCAAAAATTTTTAAGTCTTAAATCTCATTTCTAGCATTTTTAGAGCAACTTTGTTCGCTGGTCCGTTTTGCCATAGTTAACATTTTATGACAAATTTTCATGCATTTTCCATATTAGAGTTAAAATCTTAAATATAGACTCGAATAGTTTCAATTTCGATTTATTTTTTACTAATGATTAACGGGTGCCTTGTTTAGATATTCTTGAACTTGTGTAGGCCATTTTGAGGGAGAAGTACTTGATAAGATTTTGAAACAAGAGGATCGAAGTAAAACAAAGTGAAGAAGCCATAAAAATGACAAAATTTTGATACACTTATCCTTTGTAATAACAAGTAGAATCTATATCTTCTTCAATATTTTTCCAAGTATCATCATTCTCGAAAGACCTTTCAAGGATTTTCCCTTGAGGCACTTGTACTTATCAAATAAAATTTTTTAAAGTGGAGGAGGCCTCCACTTTTTTGGGTCTTCTTCCCCATTTGGGGAAGGGTGTTGGGTCTTGTGGTTGTTTTTAGCTTAGATTTACATTTTTATGTCCTTAGTTTAAATTTTGCTTCAATAAGTTTATCTTGATTGTATCTCATATTTTACTTACCCCCATGCTTTCCCGAGTAGGGTCTTGAACCTGAAAGAGATTCTTGGGTAGCTTAGTTTAATTTTTATCATTATATTGTTTCTCTTCCAATCCTTGACCAGAGAATAGCTAACTTTGGGATCGTATCCCAAAGGCCACATAGTTTTGTGGTAGCTTCTCGCTCCCCCATCAACTTCTTGTGGACATCCAGCTAGCTGGAAGGTTTCCAGGATTGGTGGTTTCTAGTGGTTGATCCTGTTTCGGGGATCAATCCCACCTAGTAGATTAGAATTTGTATGGTAGAACACTAGTTTTAGTTTTATCTCGTATTATTTGGCAAAGTAGTTATTGTTAAAAGCATTAATCATATCTTTCAAGTTATCAAGTGGTTTCATCTTTCTCAAGTTATTTTATTGCTTTTCACAACACAACTGCTCTTGTTTGCTTAAAATAAACCAAAGTCTCTTGAACTTGGCCAAATCCAAGTCAAGAGCACCCTCTATCGGAGGGCATTTTTAGTCTTGCATCATCCCCTGCATTAGGCATTGTTAATTTAGCAAGTCTCTTGAACTGTGGTCATAAGACCGAGTCAAGAGCGCTCTCTGTCGGAGAGTTGAACAAGGCTTTCTAATAATAAAAATTTTCCACTCACACACCCTTTAATTAATTTATCTTGGTTTCTGTCCTACACCCGTATGCTCTGCCAACCTGAAAAGGTTGGGCTAGTACTCAGAAAGGTGGAAGACTTGTTAATTTACAAGTGAAAATCTAATTAAAACTTTCACCCCATAACCAACGAACCGGCGTTGACATAAAGTATTTTAATCAGCTCTCAGGGGAGGCGCCGGACCGCCCAATCTGCGACACGGTGGCTGGTTAGCATTGCGCGCCTCGCCGTGATTCCAGACAGGCCCCGACAGGTCTCTTAAAGGGGTTGCTTAAAACTACTTTCCGGACACTCTTTGAATACCCTTGGTTTTAGCCCTAATAATCAAGACAATTAAAACTTTGAATTTACCAAGATAAGCTGCACAACGTTCTCACAAACTTTCAATTCAAGCACTTGTATCAAGTTTTCGCAATTCACATTTAATTCTTGACTCCATAAGGCACTGGTCCTTTATCTCATATTTTGCTTGTTTAAATATCTACATTGGAGTTATCTGTTATATTTCGTGAAAAGTGATTGACTTATTGCCCAAGTGTATCTTTCATCTTGTGTTTGCAACGTGGATTGCGTTATCTTGTCTTATATTTAATCTTTATAATTGTCTCTCATTTAAAAAACTCCTAAAAAACACCCATCCGCATCACTACATCAAAAAACACATAAATACACAAAGAGCCTTAGTGAAACTCTCTTTTAGGGACTACCCCCCTTGGCTTCGTTAGGAGTTTGCCTAAACGGAGGAGCTGGGATTCAGGTGACAGTACCTGGCTCATTGCTTGTCCCCAAGGCCACACCTCTCTCACTTGTAGTGAAGAGACAACTTTCGAAAGATTTCCGCTGCTGGTGTGCATATTGGCAGACAACATCTTTGGCGCCGTTGCCGGGGACAAATCTTTCTGTTCCTGGACGACCTTAGTTTTTCTAGTTTGTTTTACCTTTTGATAGATTTTCGTATCTATCTGGCGACTCCACTTCACCTTTTTAGTTTTACTTTGGTAGATTTTTAGTTTAATCACTCTCTGAAATTAGACTTGGATTCACCTGGCGACTCCACTGTCAGTTAACACATCAAGGTATTCAACTAGAAGAAACTCTGAAGGCTTGCTCAATTTTATCCCTGAGCCTGAAAAGGTTTATAGGAGGAGACTGAACAAGCTTGCTTCTCGTAGAATTATTGAAAATCTTAGATCCGAATCTATTTTAGACATCCACTCTTTGTTTCAAGAAAATCTAGAAAATCAAACAAATTCAGAAAATAATAACTGTTTCCTTTCCACAATGGGTGAGTTCTTTGCTCAACTAAACTTTACTCAGATACCAGGTCAACCTCACGACATTCCCGAGAAGGCTATTGATAAAATCACAAATTTCAATGGCACTGATGCCTCCATATCTGCTGAACAACATATCCGAAACTTCACCAAGCTATGTAGCACTTATGTTAAAGGAGCAGATAAACATGAGGATGTTTACATGACTCTTTTTGCCCTATCCTTAGAAGGAAAGGCAGGGAACTGGTACGACAATATACCAGACAACTCTTTCGCCACCATAGCAGCTTTCAAGACAGCTTTCCTCAGCAAGTTTGGTTGCAAAAAAGAACCTAGACATTTAGTTGCATCTCTAACTAGCATGAAGAAGACGGAAAATGAAACTATGGATGAATTTAACACTAAATTCATAGAGTTGGCTAATTCCATCCCTGAGACCTATGTGCCTCCTGCAGCTTCTTTGTTGGACTACTACATAGAAGCATTAAGTGGCAAAGTCCAATACCAGATCAGGGATAAGGAACCAGCTACCTTGCTTGAGGCTCAAGCTTTGGCCATCAAGATTGATAGGAATATGAAGTCTTCCGGAGAGTCAAATATCCAGGGATATTCTAGATCTCAGCTTCCTTCAAAACCCATTGAGCACAAAGACAAAGAGCCTATGAAAGACTCTTATGAAAAGAAAATGATGGACATGTATGAGAGAATGGAAAAAGTTGAACAGAAACATGTGAGCCAAATAAAAGAGTTACAAAACAAGATCATAAACATGGAAAGAACACAGGTTCACCAAATTCAACATACACAACCGGCTCCTAGGAATTTCCCTGCTAAACCTACTTGGCAAAGGAAACCTCCTAACCATGAGAAGATGCCTCCTTATCAACTAGAGGTTGCTAACATGGTTGAGTATGCCAAGCCCTTTTGTCGAGCTTGCAGAGATTTCCACGAGGAATCTGGTTGCTACCATGCATGCTATATTCAAGAACACGGTTTTCCTGAAGGTTGTGGTCCTAGTGCATCAACAAGCAAGCCTGAAATCATTAATAATGTGGGAGACATCTATGGCATTCCTAGGGTTGAACCTTACACACCATTCTGTAGGACATGTCAGGAATTCCATGAAGAAAACACTTGTCACCTTACACGCTATATCCAGGAGCATGGGTTTCCTGAAGGGTTTGTTGGTCAGTCTTCATCAAGTGAGCCTGAGTGCATAAACTATGTAGGTGATACTTATGATATTCCTGAAGAGAGTTGGAATCAGTCGGATCAGCCTATTACAGAAAATATAACATCTTCCCATCAGACTCCTGATGATCCTATCGTAGAGATTTATCAAGTGTCGAATATTGTTGAGGACCCTCCACATGCCATCGAAACAAAAGACACTTTGGAATGGGAAGTTTTTCAAGACTACTTCAGTGATGATGAACATTTATGTACTTCTGACCCATCTTTAGAAGAAACCATTACAGAGATCAACATTCATAAGGAAATCCATCAAAGTTATAATATGTATGATGACACTCCCACTTGTTCTCCACATGGCAGTGAATATTCAGAAATTTGGGTCCCTTGTGATATTTTTGAAACACATCTGTTTGAGGAAGATTATTATGAAGTTGAGGAGGATAGGCATAGCTTAAAGGATGACATGAGTGATGATGAGTCCATCATGGATGACATAGATATTGGCAATGATGAATGGACCTATCTTGAGAACCCTATCTATGCCATGTCTGAAGAAGTTAATGATGAACAAAATCCCCTTGGAAATTTTGTTAACAATCCCACTTATGAGCATGAGGATACATATGGCCAGGAATATGGTAAAATTCATGAAGACTCCCCTATTTTTGGCAAGAGTATGGATTTTGAACAGTTGAGCATAGAGGAAAAGAAGGAAATTATTTCATATGAGCATATATCTTGCCCATCGGAAGCCCCTTGTATATTAGGGCAATTCGAGGCATGCACTTTCATGGAAAATTATTTTCGGAAGAGCCCCTTGGAAGAATATGATAAGGTACCAGAATTGCCTTGTCATCTTGAATTTCATCACCCTATCCTGTTCTGGATAGAGGGTGCCTGCAGGAAGATTTCTTACTATGTTGGGGAGCACTTCAAATATTTATTACATATGCATGATTCCCCATCCAACCCTCCCTTTCAGAAGATCCAAGCAGGTTTGCACTTTCTGATAAGCATGCCCTTGTCTTGGCTGGTAACCAAAGACAAGGTAAAAATTTGTTTTTTCATTAATCACATGCTTAAATGGTTACATTGGATTTCTGATTATACTTAACATTTTCCTTTTTTGTATTATATTAGAATAGGAAAAAGATTTAATTTACCTTCTGCATTTCAGGTTTCCTAGAATTCATTTTCAAACAATAAGATATAGTTGGTATTTCATTTTGGTTTTTTCATAACACATGTGCTACTGAAGGTTTTTCTGTCAAGTTGAGATGTTTTTACAGGTTATATATATAAACCAGAGATTCTGGTGTTCTCGTATCCTCTCCTTGAATAATTTCCAGATCGAGCACACGTCCCGTAGTTGGAGCCAGATGTTATCACCTATTTTGTACAAATAGTTGAACTTTCGATGAGCCGCCAGTTTATTGAACATGATTCATGTTCATCATCAGCATTCAGAAGTTCAGAAGTCAATTTCAGGGCAATTTTGCCCCTTTTGTAATAACTGCATGTTCATACCCCCATGGGGAATTTGTAAAAGTTGGTCTAAACGGGGTCCTTTTATAAAAGACTCGGCTATCCGTAGGTTTAGCCATTTGGGGGATACTCTAGAGTGTTTTTTCCTTAGGAATTATGCACTACTCATCAGTGGCGTATAATCCCCGAGTTTTTCACTCAAACCTCCAAAGCTGGAGTATTTCCCATGGTGGTCAAAACCTAAGGTGGTTATTAGAGTCTTGTGTCTAGGATTTTTTACGTGTTAGCCACATCGATTGAGTCGTATGAACATGCACTAGGTCCCCTAGGAGTTTCGTTCCATTCCGACAAAAATAATTTTTTCATAAAATTAGACCATTTTTTAATGGTTTAATTAAAAAATTTCAAAAAATGATAAAAACCTCATCCGGAGGCGGAATTAGGCGTGGGGAGGCTCGTTTTGACGCTCAGAGCATCCTCTTCACCTTGGCACCTTCATTCTTCAGTTTCCGGGCAGTTACATCACCCCAGGAGCAGTTTTGGCTAAAAATGCATCATTTTGGCTAAAAAATGACAAAATACACTAAGTGACAAAAATTGAAAAAGTCAAAAATGATTATAAAATTTATGGAAAAAGGTTGGAAGTGGGTGGCATGAGATGTACGACTACCTTGGAAGAGAAAAGATTGGGTTATAAAACATATGATAAAAGTGGTATTAGATTGGAGTGTACGGACTTCACGTGGGCCCCTTACTCCACATCACCAAGCTTATAAGTTATGCGAATGAGAGCTCCAAGGTGGTGGCATAAGGTTCCATATTGTATTCGATCCATTTTAAAAGTTAAATACACGTGCCACAATAAAGATTAGAAGTGCGAATTGCTTTGAGAGGGTGACGTGAGCATGGCTCACGTGGGTTTCTTCACGTGGGAGGTTTCCATTGGTTTGAATGTTGGGCGAGATTTCTTATGGAGAGGGGCTCCACCTCTACGACTCCACCAACCAAAACGCCATCTCTCCTTCAATCAACGCAAATCACCACATGGCTCAATCACTCACGCCATTCTCACGTGGGGGTTTCAATCAACCGGTTGGCGTCTTGTGGTTGACTCGTTGTTAATTCCAATGCTGGATGGTGGGCTCTTGGCTTATGTGGAGGCCATGTCGCCCATTCCCATCTACCAAGCTCCAGTTAAACATTCGATCAAAACTCCAAGCTCTTCAATCAAGTGGAATTCGACTTCTATTTGGCTCTCTTGGATGCCAAGTTCGATGGAGGTGATTTGAGACTCCCTCATTGTATAAATAAGGGGCCTTTTGGCTCTCATATCATGGAGACTTTGATGCAAGATTACTCTGCAAAAATTTGTAATATGCTTTGGCTTAATATTTTCAATAAAGATTTCGAATTTGGAGGTCCATGAGCTTTCAATCTTTTGTGTGAATTCATCTCTTGTTGAGGTGACATCTTCTCTAAACCCATCTCTTGATTATGCATAGTATTTTGATCAATGGCTAGCTTGTGAAGACTATTTTTAGTACAATAGAGTAACCATTTATAAATTTAAGTTGGTTATTTATGCATAGTTTATCAAGATCTAAATGGACATGAGTAGTTGGTTATACAAATTGTTGATTTAATCTTGATATTTCTAGCATTCTAGCATTGTTGATCTCACTTGTTGGTTGAGTGTTTGGGTTTGTGATTTAGGTGTTGCCTAAAGTGAAGAGGGGTAAGAGCTCGGTTGCATCAAACCCTTGTTCATCTTCAAGTTTTGGCCTAATACTTTGTGGTTGCAGGATCTACAAATCTCAAGATCTTTTCATCTTAAGAAGGCTAGGAAGAGCTCTTCTCAGGTTTCTCATCAATCAAAATTCTACTTTTAAAACCTTGTCACTAAAGGCTCTCTTCTTCTAGCCTTCTATTTTTCTCCTTGAGTTCCTTTTTCCTTTGAATTTGCTAGCCCTACTTCCTCTTTGGCCCTAGATCTATCCATCCCTCTCCATTCGTTTTCCCTTCTCCATTCGTCCTCCTCCCTTTTGCACTCGTTTTTTCTCCTTTGGCATTCCTATCCCCATTCATCCTACTTCATCCTACTTCATCCTACTCTATCCTAGTTTTTTCCCTTACCATTCGTTTTTCCCCTTCAAGGGTTTCTCATTCAAGCCTTTGTCTTCTTTCTTCTCCCTTAGATCCATTCTCTTAGTTCTCCCTTTCACCCTCTTGCTTTGCCCTTTCGTCCATCTTCTCAAGTGCCCTAAAAACCACACAAAAAAGCAAAAACGAATTGGATAAGTTAGTGTTTGTTAGAGTAGTTCAATTTGATTTGATAGATCTTAAATTATTGCATCTTGTAGATCATTGGCATACATTGAAAAGGTAGCTTAAAATCATACTAGATCTCATTCTAGCACTTGTTAAGTTTGCATCTAGTTTCTCTTTTCAAAGATAGAAAATTTTTCATAAAATTTTCCAAAAATTTTTAAGTCTTAAATCTCATTTCTAGCATTTTTAGAGCAACTTTGTTCGCTGGTCCGTTTTGCCATAGTTAACATTTTATGACAAATTTTCATGCATTTTCCATATTAGAGTTAAAATCTTAAATATAGACTCGAATAGTTTCAATTTCGATTTATTTTTTACTAATGATTAACGGGTGCCTTGTTTAGATATTCTTGAACTTGTGTAGGCCATTTTGAGGGAGAAGTACTTGATAAGATTTTGAAACAAGAGGATCGAAGTAAAACAAAGTGAAGAAGCCATAAAAATGACAAAATTTTGATACACTTATCCTTTGTAATAACAAGTAGAATCTATATCTTCTTCAATATTTTTCCAAGTATCATCATTCTCGAAAGACCTTTCAAGGATTTTCCCTTGAGGCACTTGTACTTATCAAATAAAATTTTTTAAAGTGGAGGAGGCCTCCACTTTTTTGGGTCTTCTTCCCCATTTGGGGAAGGGTGTTGGGTCTTGTGGTTGTTTTTAGCTTAGATTTACATTTTTATGTCCTTAGTTTAAATTTTGCTTCAATAAGTTTATCTTGATTGTATCTCATATTTTACTTACCCCCATGCTTTCCCGAGTAGGGTCTTGAACCTGAAAGAGATTCTTGGGTAGCTTAGTTTAATTTTTATCATTATATTGTTTCTCTTCCAATCCTTGACCAGAGAATAGCTAACTTTGGGATCGTATCCCAAAGGCCACATAGTTTTGTGGTAGCTTCTCGCTCCCCCATCAACTTCTTGTGGACATCCAGCTAGCTGGAAGGTTTCCAGGATTGGTGGTTTCTAGTGGTTGATCCTGTTTCGGGGATCAATCCCACCTAGTAGATTAGAATTTGTATGGTAGAACACTAGTTTTAGTTTTATCTCGTATTATTTGGCAAAGTAGTTATTGTTAAAAGCATTAATCATATCTTTCAAGTTATCAAGTGGTTTCATCTTTCTCAAGTTATTTTATTGCTTTTCACAACACAACTGCTCTTGTTTGCTTAAAATAAACCAAAGTCTCTTGAACTTGGCCAAATCCAAGTCAAGAGCACCCTCTATCGGAGGGCATTTTTAGTCTTGCATCATCCCCTGCATTAGGCATTGTTAATTTAGCAAGTCTCTTGAACTGTGGTCATAAGACCGAGTCAAGAGCGCTCTCTGTCGGAGAGTTGAACAAGGCTTTCTAATAATAAAAATTTTCCACTCACACACCCTTTAATTAATTTATCTTGGTTTCTGTCCTACACCCGTATGCTCTGCCAACCTGAAAAGGTTGGGCTAGTACTCAGAAAGGTGGAAGACTTGTTAATTTACAAGTGAAAATCTAATTAAAACTTTCACCCCATAACCAACGAACCGGCGTTGACATAAAGTATTTTAATCAGCTCTCAGGGGAGGCGCCGGACCGCCCAATCTGCGACACGGTGGCTGGTTAGCATTGCGCGCCTCGCCGTGATTCCAGACAGGCCCCGACAGGTCTCTTAAAGGGGTTGCTTAAAACTACTTTCCGGACACTCTTTGAATACCCTTGGTTTTAGCCCTAATAATCAAGACAATTAAAACTTTGAATTTACCAAGATAAGCTGCACAACGTTCTCACAAACTTTCAATTCAAGCACTTGTATCAAGTTTTCGCAATTCACATTTAATTCTTGACTCCATAAGGCACTGGTCCTTTATCTCATATTTTGCTTGTTTAAATATCTACATTGGAGTTATCTGTTATATTTCGTGAAAAGTGATTGACTTATTGCCCAAGTGTATCTTTCATCTTGTGTTTGCAACGTGGATTGCGTTATCTTGTCTTATATTTAATCTTTATAATTGTCTCTCATTTAAAAAACTCCTAAAAAACACCCATCCGCATCACTACATCAAAAAACACATAAATACACAAAGAGCCTTAGTGAATCTCTCTTTTAGGGACTACCCCCCTTGGCTTCGTTAGGAGTTTGCCTAAACGGAGGAGCTGGGATTCAGGTGACAGTACCTGGCTCATTGCTTGTCCCCAAGGCCACACCTCTCTCACTTGTAGTGAAGAGACAACTTTCGAAAGATTTCCGCTGCTGGTGTGCATATTGGCAGACAACAAGCATCATGCTCATCCATCTGATCTGAGTCCAAAGACTCACTCCCCTGTGTCTCTTCAACAACATGAGCATCTCGCTCATCCATCAAATAACAAGAAACACTCCTCTGATCCTCATCATCATGGTGAGCATCTCGCTCACCACTCTACTGAAAGGACTCACTCCTCCGAGCACAATCCCTGCTGTGAGCATCTCGCCCTCTATCCCCCTCTGACTCTAAAGAGGATGCACTCAACCAACCTGATGCACTAGATGTGGGTTGTCCCCGAACCAAGTACTCGCCATCGATCCTGTGACCCATCAAGACTGGATGAACTCCCTCTGGATAAGTGAATATCAGATCCCTATGGAACACCACTGAGTAGCCAACATCACTCAATGCTACCACTGAGAGTATACTCCCTCTCAGTCCTAGAATGAACAATACTCCTGATACCTCCAGTTGTTCTCCAAGGTCAAGTAGAAAACGAATTCTACTCACTCCTGTGACCAAGTACTCAATCCTCATGCACATGCACATGCATATCTCATGCACATGAAACATGCATGTCTCATGCACATGCATCATGCAAGACCTCATGCACATGCATATCTCATGCACATCTCTGTAGTAACACTCACTCTTAGCGAGGAAGGTACTTCTGGAGAAGCATCCATCGGGATCAAACACATCCCATGAGGCTTGACCTACGGAGCTAGTGGGGTAGAGACCGTGGGGGGTCTCATGGCACTTTGTGTCCTCCAGTTGAGCACCCAGCAAGTTTTGAGATTGACCCGTGGAGCTAGTTGGGAACCTTGTGCTCTCAGGTTGAGCACCCAGCATTCTCTCTCTAATCGAAGGAGATAGTCTCTTGGGGTAGACATCTAGATTAGTTCATTTCTTTACAACAAACACCTTAATCCCCTAAGTCGAAGAGAGACATAAAATTTACTAAAATTTACAAGACCACTTACACAACATTGTTACAGTCTCTTTTTTATTTCACAAGCATTTCACATTGCTATCTTGTTCACAACATTTGCTTCAAGTACTTTGTTTTCTTCACCTGAATATTGTTACACATATCTTTGTTCAATTAAGTTGTTCATGTTCTCATTTTGAATGCTTATGTGATATATTGATCATCTTGTTGCAAGCAGTTCATTTACTAAGTTGTGATTTCATGATATCTAGATTAGTGAATGAATTAATACTTTGGAAAAGTACTTGTTTAAGTTGTTATTGTGACTCCATAGCCCAAGTAGTGACGGCACTGGTTTTTTGATTAATTGATTATTTCTCTCTCACGTTTATCATTGGTTGATTGCTAAAGGGTTTGCTTGTCATTGAAAGGCTTGCATCATTGCACGTTGACTGCCATTTTCATTTTTGTAACTTACAACTCCCTAAAACAAAGTAAACTTAGTAGTTAGGGACTACCCCCTTGACCTTTAAGAGTTGTGGTCTAAACGGAGGAATTTAGGACCGAGGTGAGATTGGGTTCATAACTCATAGTTGCCCTTTGGAACACACACAGCGGTTGGGAGACTTACCCGTGTGCAAGTGTGTTTTAGGCGGCAACAGTAGAAAAGAAGAAAATATTCAATAGGGATAAAAATATTTATGAAATGACCCACCAGGTACAAAATATTGAGACTACTCAGAGAGCAGCTTACTATTCTGCAATATGCATAGGAAATATTGCTATAGTACAGGGATTAGTGCAAAAAATTAACCAAGAATAGGTTCCAGATCATCCAAAATGGAAAATACTTTACCAGTTAGAATATGGTGTCTTTGATGGCAAGAACTGAATTTCAAGTTGAATTGGAGGAAAAACTATTTTTAAAATTTGTAAGCCCTTAAAACAGTTTTATCTCTCAACTTAAGAAACCAATCATAAATAGCAGACAATTAAAGGTTTTACATAAATTAATTAGAATCTAATACGCAGCATGCACAAGCTTAATTTTTCTGAACATTCCATACAAATATAAACCTTCATTACACTTCAAGCATGCAGTCTATCTGGACCTATGTTGATCAGAATTGAAATGCATTCTACATGGTATGTACTAAGTAATGTGTTCTGTAGTTACCAATACCAAAGTATTAAAAGGGGGAATATGTACCTCCTCCAGATTCACAAAGAAGTATGTCTGCTGTGAACAGGTTTGTCAACTCTTCAAGAGGACCTAAATTAATGCTAATATCTTCTCTAATGGCAGCATGTGGACAACCACCAGTCTCAACAGCGCGAATCCTTTCTGTAGGAAGAGCACCATGCTTCACCAGGAATTCACCATCTTCTTTGGTAAAAATATCGTTTGTAACCTGAACAATTTTCAACTGACGGATTACTGTGTATTGTAGATAAAGTAGTATAACTACTACCTACTGCTTTGTAGATTTGTAGCATTACTAATCAATACAAGATCTTGAAATTTATGTAAGACATCATATTTTTCTGAAACTTAATTGTGTTCCAGATTCCTTTCCCATAGATTGAGAATGTGCATTACTTCCTTCATAGTCACGACTCACCCTATTTATGACTGCTAAAGTGTTTATTATCTGACCAAAGGTTGTCTTTCTATATCAAGCTTCCAATACTTCAATTTCTGGAGTTAAGTGTGTGCACAAGACAAGCAACTGCTGCAAAACTCTGAAAATCAAACATCACAACTAAAATCTGCCAAATGCAATTCACCAACTATATTTGTCCTAAGACTCTATAAGGCTGACAAGTCTAATGAGAAGAAAATTAAGGTGAAATAAGGCTTAAAGGTAAGTGTTTGAAATTGTAGACTATCACAAGTTCAGTCTGGTCTTTAAGTACAATAGAAATACAATAATCAGATGAAATTATAAATAACTTATATTCTTGGGACGCTGGAATGTAATCATATCAGACATAAAGATCCAGATATATTCTTCAAAACTTTGCAGATACTGAATGAAATGAAAAAACTGGTCGCAGGGGCTGATCATTTATTGTTAAAATTAAGTCACTTCTATACAAATATGGCAAATTGCATGCTACTTCCTCTAGTATTTAAAAAGGTGACAGTTGAAATCCAGGGAAGAAATGTGTCCCAAAGAACCATAACAGATATTAGCAATGTTCATAAACCAAAAAGGAAAATAATATCCTTAGCCAGCAGAACAGGACAACAGAAATTGGGAACCGTATTCGTAGCATGACACCCCCATTTTTTATAGTTGGCATGTAACCTTAATTATGGCTTAAATCCTGATTATCTTGGTAAACTTATTAGAGTTAAAAGGATACCTCATGGGAGGTTCATTAATGATTACCTAGATCATTATCAACTGTAAAGGATGCCCAATGGACTCTAATCATTCTTATTAAGATAAGCTTCTGGAGTGTAGAAGAATGGAAATCAAAACATTAAGCCATGCACTATTGTGCACTCAAGTTAAGGGACGAAGTCAAATAGATATTCCAGAGATACTAAGTGCTGAAAATTGTCCCAAGTTGCATCAAAGGTTTGGCTGTCATAATGCATATGTCTATGGGCTTGGCATCCTAGGCGAAGAATAAATGCTGTAGCCTGTCCCCTTTGTACCCCCACTTTTTAGAGATATACCTTTATTTGTATATTTCTGAAAACTCTTTTATCATTTAAAATTTAAAATTTAACAACACGACTAAATTAAGTGCTAGGATGTTGAGCTATATTATATAACAACCTCACCAAGATCTAGTAATTGACTTAGGCCCAACTTTTTACAATAGGCAGGGTGTTTGGCCACATCTTTGCTGCTTCACCATGGTATTGGCTGGCATCTAGCTAGCCATGCTTTGTTTGTGTATGGAACAAACCCAAATTCAGGGGACTAATGTGCTTTCCTGTTCCCGTTCCTGTTCCTAATGTGCATGAAACTGTTTATCCACCCAATGCCTTTGGCATGTTGAATTAATTTGATTCTAGATTCTAGTCTACCTTCTTGTTTTCTGTCTTTCCTTTTTGCCGGGATACTTTAGGCACTCCTGCATTGTCATTGTCACTTGATGTAACTATGAATTCCATTGAACAAATTTGGTCATTTGAGAAAAATGATATAATTTCTTTATTTCTTCCTCAAACGTTATAGAGAATCAACAAAATTACGTCCATTTCACTTCTGGGGATGCTTGAAACTTTTTTGCCATATGAGTAACTGAACTTTACTCAACAACAAATTGAAGGATAATTAAAATTGTTATTTCATCTAGTGTTGATTTTAAACAATGATATATCAAAGTTCACTCTCGAGAATTGTTGGAATTATAACTTAGTAGGACACATGTTCTATACAAGTAAAAATCTGGAAACTATTAAGCAAAATACACATTTTCCAGTGCTCGGCAGCATTGTGTAATAACATCTCAGCTACAGATGTAATCAATGACAAATCCAGAAAAGAAGTGCTCCAGAATGTTAATGTAAATGTAACTTTGGAAAATATTCACTTGTATATTTATGTTGTATTTGTATTTTATTATTGTACCTCCGACGGAGATGTTTATTCCTCCGGTCGGAGAAGTCATTATTGTATTTGGGTCATGTAAAGTCATTGAGGTTAACCCTACTTTGAATGTCGGGGCATTATGATTAGACCCTAGAGTTAAGTTGTCTATGGGTTATTAGACTCTCCTAGAGAAGTCGGCCCAGTCAGGTACAACTAGGGGCCGACCTAGTTGGGTAAAAATCAAGTGAAAGATAAAGTATAAATAGAGAGGGTGCCTCTCTCATTTGTATCATCACTCACTCACTCATTTCGCATTAGTGAGAGAGAGGAGAAATTCGCACAAGTGGAGAAGAGAGAAGCTGCTGAAGACCATCTCTATTTTTGGGTTTTACTTTTGTGACATTGTATTGGTGATCATTCTATCTTTGAGGAAGTTGCGGGGTTTTCTCCTTTATGGTTTCCCCGAGGAAAATCTTTGTGTCTCTTGTGTTTATGCTGTGCTTGTTGTTCTCTCAATAAGATCCTAGATAACTATTGATTAAAATTGAAAAACTAACATGGTATCAGAGCTAACCTGAGAAGAAGACACTATGCAGCTGCAGAAGCTAGGGCTTCTTAATTTTTGGATTTCTCTCCATAGATCATCAGCAAAAGGAAGCTAGGCTAACTCACCTAAGGAAGGTGCATCTTTCTGTCTTAGCAGAAGTTGATTCTAAGCATTTTCAATTTTTGGCCTGTCACTGCTGTGGGAAATTAGGGCTTTTCACAGAAGTGGAATTTTGGACTACAATCAGCATAGGGGAGTGCTCCTCAGCAAAATTGAAATTTAGAGACCAAGATCGAAGTTTTTGGTTGGGTAAAACTTCTGAAAAGTCAAACCCTAATTTGACTTTGGACCAAAAAACCAGATAAAAGCCAGAAATTGCAGATCAGAATTTCGCAAGTCAATTTTCAGGGGTCAATTTTTGGAATCTTCAGAAACCAAGTGTACCTGCCTGCTCATCTCAATCAAGCGCATCTTTCCATCCAGACAGAAGTTTCAAATTCCAAGTTCGAAATTTTAGGGTTTCTCTAACAAACCCTAGCCAGATCCAGAACCAGTTTCAGCAAATCAAAGTGGTCAAACCTAAAAGCTTTTCTATTTCCATTTGAGTTTCTCATTAAAGATGTCTCACCACACCAAGCTTGAGGATAAGCTTGAAGGAGCTGATAACTTCCGAGCATGGAAGTATAGGATTGGGCTTGTCCTAGAAGAGAATGAATTGGACACCAATGTGAATGAAGAGGTTCCAGTTCCAAAGGGAGATGAGGCTAAAGCCTTACACAAGAAGAACTTGGTTAAGGCCAAGAGGATCATTGCTGATTGTATTAAGGATCATCTCATCCTAGTTGTGTCATCCCTGAAGACACCCAAAGAGATGTTTGACTCCTTGACCAAGCTATTTGAACGAAAGAACATAAATCGGAAGATGACATTGCAAAACCAGTTGAAGAATGTGAAGATACAAAATGCAGATACCATGCAGTCCTACTTTACAAGGGTCTCTCAAATCAAGGAGCAACTTGAAGCTGTGGGAGAAAACATAGAGAATGGGGAAATTGTGATGACCACCTTGAATGGTCTCCCTAGATCATGGGATTCCTTCATTCAAGGAATTTGTGCTAGAAATAAATTAATCACATTCAGTAGGTTGTGGGAGGAATGCTCAAAAGAAGAAGCTCGACTTATAGTTCGAGAAGAGACGATGGGAGCAAATGATGATCAAGCTCTCACAGCACACTGCAACAGGAATATCAACAAGAGGGAACACTACCACAGCAAGAGGGAGAGCCACCATCATACTCAAAGGAACCACCCTAAGAAGTTCAAGAAAGATCTATCCAACATTAGATGCTTTACATGTGATGAGAAGGGACGTTATTCCAGAGATTGTCCCAGAAATAGAAGTGGCTCCAACAAGAAGAAGACCAACAAGAAAAGGCACCATGCACACACTGCAGAAGATGATGAACCTCCAAGGAAGAGAGCCAGAGAAGAAAGTGAAGATTCTTCAAGTGATGAAGAGTCTGTTCTGATTTCAGCTCTCACAAGTACTGTTACACATGGAAGCAATGATTGGCTTGTAGATAGCGGGGCTGCCAAGCATATGACAGGATTTAAAGAATCCTTTGTGAACCTATCTGAACATGAGTCACCCCACAAGGTGAAACTTGGGGATGACTACCAGTACCCCATAAAAGGAACTGGTGAAGCCTCTTACAAGCTAGACTCTGGGAAGTCTTTGAAGATGAAGGATGTCCTATATGTTCCAGGACTCAAGAAGAACCTTCTCTCCATATCTGCATTGGATGCAAATGGTATGAGGGTTGCATTTGTTGATGGCCAAGTCCTAATGTGGCCAAAGGGAAAGACTATAGACGATGCAGTTGTGATTGGAGAGCAAGAGGGAGGTTTGTACAAATTGAAGGGCCAACCTGAACAAGGTTTGGTCCATGACTCAATGGAGCCAAGTGAACTATGGCATAGGAGGCTTGCACATGTGCACTATAGAGCACTACCACTTGCAAGCAAAGCAGTTGAAGGTCTTCCAAAAATCTAGGTAAAGCATGAAGGTGTTTGCAAAGGATGTGCGAAGGGAAAGAACATAAAGAAGACATTTCCAAGTAGCGAGAGCAAGGCAAAAGGAATCTTGGAAATCATCCACTCCGATGTATGCGGCCCGATGTCATCTAGTTCATTGAGTGGGTATGTATATTATGTTTCTTTCATTGATGATTTTTCTAGGAAGACATGGATATATTTCTTGAAGAACAAAGATGAAGCATTCAGCAAGTTCAAGGAATTCAAAGCCTTGATTGAGAACCACACAGAGAAGAAAATCAAGACCTTTCTAGCTTTATGGCGAAGAGTTCAAATCAGAAGATTTCAAGAAATTATGTAGAGATTCAGGGATTAAGAGGGAGTTGACTACTCCATACAATCCGCAGCAGAATGGAGTTGCAAAAAGGAAGAATAGAACAATCATGGAAGCAGCAAAAGCAATGCTTCCTGAACAGGATCTTCCAATGTATCTATGGGAAAAAGCTACAAGGACAACGGTGTATGTACAAAATCGTACTCCACATAGAGTACTTGACAACAAGACACCAGAAGAAGCTTTCTCCGGCAAAAAACCAGAAGTCAGCCATCTCAGGATATTTGGCTTCCCGGTATACACACATATTCCGAAGGAGAAGAGGACGAAGCTAGATCCTTCAGGAAAGAAGGGCATATTCGTGGGATATAGTGAAAGCTCGAAGGCTTACAAAATATACTTTCCAGGGTTCAAGAAGATTGATATCAGCAGGAACGTGACATTTCACGAAGACTCAACTTACAACAAATCCAAAAAGCTACCTGTTGAAGACATTGAAGAACTAGAAGCACCTAGGATCCGAGATACAACCTAAGTCACTTGGTTCGAATTCGTGTTCGAGTTCGACGACCTTGAAGTTTGACAAAAATTCGGCAACGAAAAATTTTGGTGATAAAATTCGGCATTAAATTCGAGAGAGTATAAAATTTGAAAATAAAAAATATATATGAGATTTTTTAATAAAATTCAATATTCTAATTAAAAACATGATAAAAATGAAAATAAAAACATGAATATATTATTTGCTAAGTCACTTTAACTATAAGGTAAAAAAAAAATGTGTATAAGTTTTTCATATGTAACATGATCTATTTAATAATATTTTATTTATAAAAACACTTTATATTTTAAAAAATCATATCAACATTAATCATAAATTATTAAACATATATTTCAATTTCGTGTCATGTGTCGAGGAGTAACATGTGCGCGGGGGCGAGTGGATCGACAATGGAGACTAGAGAGCGAGGGCGAGGTGGTTCAAAAGTGGTGACTAAAGAGTGAGGGCAAGGTGCACCGCGTGAGCAACAATGGAGGCATGCAGACTGGAGGATGAGCGCAACGTGCGCCACGCGAGCGACAATGGAGGTGTGTAGCACGAGAAATAGAGTCTGAGTATCATGTCTCGAGTTCGACAATGGAGGCAGCATCCACGATACCACTGGTGCATTCATTAGTTACTCAACATAACCGGAACACGGGCAGCTAAAATCCTTGGGCGCGGGCGACGAGCTAGGGTTTACAAATTCCATCGAATTTCAACAATTAAATTCGGCACACCCTAAAATTCGTCGATTTTTTAATTTTAACCTTCAAATGCATTGAATCCGGTGACTTAGGATACAACCATGAATGAAGCAACCCTAGAAGAATATGAAGAATGCGAGATGGAAGACCCATAGGAACCTGTAGATCCACCACGTGAGAAGAATTCTCACAAGAGGAAACCAGCATGGGTATGAGAAGCAATTCAAGATGCAGAGAGATATGGTGCTCCAGAAGGAATGCACAGAGAAAGCAAGAGACCGAGGCCATACTCCAGTTATATAGCGATTATTTGTAGCCCTGCTGTGCGACATCATTGACAAGGAACCTGCCAGCTATGAAGAAGCAGCAGAAAGGAAGGAATCGAAGGATGCCATGATCGAGGACTAGCAGTCGATCATGAAGAATGATGGCTGGGATGTGGTCCCAAGAACAGTAGGGAAGTCTGTTGTAACTTCCAAGTGGATCTACAAGATCAAGCATGCTGCAGATGGCAGCATAGAGAAACACAAGGCAAGGTTCGTAGCACATGGCTTCTCCCAGAAGGAAGGGATAGATTATGAGGAGACATTTGCACCTGTAGCCAAATACACTTCTATCAGATCAATACTTTCTCTGGCTACAGTGATGAAATGGAAGGTACACCAGATGGATGTCAAGACAGCTTTCTTGAATGGTGTAATGGAAGAGGAAGTGTATGTGGAGCAGCCACTCGGATTTGAGACACATGACAGGGAGACTCATGTGTGAAAATTGAAGATGGCCTTGTATGGATTGAAACAGGCACCCAGGACATGGTACGATAGGATAAACAGCTTCCTGACTAGTTTGGGCATTACCAAGAGTAAAGCGGATTCCAACCTTTACTACAAGGTTGAGGAAGGGAACCCAGTGATACTTCTACTTTATGTAGATGACCTGTTTGTGACAGGTGAGGATGGGCTTATTGTGGACACGAAGAGGAAGCTTGTTGCTGAGTTCAAGATGAAGGACTTGGGTATGATGCATTATTTTCTAGGTATGGAGGTGTGGCAGAGTGCGGATGGAATCCTCCTTGGACAAGGGAAGTATGCAGTAGAGATCCTGAAGAGGTTCGGGATGATGGACTACAAGGCTATTGCCACACCTATGGCATCGACCCTGAAGCTATTCAGTGATGCTTCATCAGTGTCGGTTGATGCCACGATGTATCATCAGATGATTGGATCTTTGATGTACCTGACGAATACGAGACCAGATATTTGCTTTGCTGTGAACACATTGAGCCAGTTCCTGACAGATCCGAGACATGTTCACTTGATTGTTGCAAAGCATATTCTAAGGTACCTGAAGGGTACGGTTGATTATGGGCTCAAGTATGATGCAAATCGGAAGATTAACCTAGAGGGTTATGTTGATTCGGATTGGGCAGGCAGTGCCACTGACAGGAAGAGCACTTCGGGGTGTTGCTTCAGTATGGGATCAAGTGTGATCTCTTGGTTTAGCAGGAAGCAATCCTGCATGGCACTGAGTACAGCTGAAGCAAAGTATGTCGCAGCTTGTTCGGCTAGTTGTGAGGCAGTATGGCTTAGGAAGCTACTGTCTGATTTGTTTGATCTACAGCTGGATGCGACTTGTATATTTTGTGACAACTAGAGTTGTGTGAAGTTGTCTAAGAACTCGGTGTTCCATGACAAGTCAAAGCACGTTGAGATCAAGTACCACTATATCAGGGATATGGTGCAGAGAGGAGCAGTGAAGCTCCAGTATGTTGCGACGGACAAGCAGATAGCCGATGTGTTGACCAAGCCGCTAGCCAGAGTGAAGTTTGAGTACTTCAAAGAGAAGCTTGGTGTACTCCAGATCAAGGTTCCTTCCAAGGGGAAGTGATGAGTCTGGAAGACGCAGATGCACATGAGCCTTTCCGACATGGTGGCAGGATGGTCCTCCCATGTGCATTGATGTAAGTGCTGAGCCTTTCCGACATGGTGGCAGGCTAGTCCTCCCATGTGTGTTGATGTAAGTGTTGTGCCTTTTTGACATGGTGGCAGGCTGGTCCTCATATGTGCATTGATGTAAGTGCAGTGCCTTTTCGACATGGTGGCAGGCTGGTACTCCCATGTGCATTGATGTAAGTGCAGAGCCTTTCCGGCATGATGGTAGGTTGGTCCTCCCATGTGCGTTGATGTAAGTGTTGAGCCTTTCCCGAATGATGGTAGGTCTGTCCTCCCATGTTGGTTGATGGAAGTCTTGTGTGATGTGCATTTGGGTTGTGCTCCGTTGACGATGAGATGATCTGGACATGATGAGGCGATAATAGGAGACGCAGGTTTTTGCAGAGGCAATGTAATAAGTCCTGGGATGTACACAAGTTTTTGCAGAGGAAATATAATCAGTCCTGGGATGTACACAGGTTTTTGCAGAGGCAATGTAATAAGTCCTGGGTTGTACCTACTTGATGGCTTGCTCGCAGAGATGATGAAGACCTACATGGAGGCTAGGCCTACATCCAGCATGAAAAAGGGCTGGCTCTGTAGAACTTCCTATGACGAGAAGAACTAAGAGATAGCACTGTTATCACATATATAGTAGCCGGGCTACCATACATTATTTTTCTCATTCCAGTACACTATTCAGCCAGTTCCCTTGCATTTGAGATGCTGAGATGAGTATCTATATTGGATCACTATCAGATTGTGGACAGCGGTTATATTCCCCATGCCATGACTGAGTTTCAGGACACTCAGAGAGATGCCCGATATAGCCATTATACCATTGGTACAGAGCAGTCAGTAGTGCCCAGAGTTACAGCAGCAGTTCCAGAGGACAGATGATGGTACAGGTTGATGTGCATTCAGGTATATGACTCAGCAGGTATATTATTGTGTTATGGTTAGATTGCTTTTATACTTATTCTTATAGCATGTCTTAGCACTTAGTGTCATGATCTGGCGATCATATAGATACATGGACCTGGTTGACCTATTATTTATATCATATTGTCCCTACTCAGACTTAGAAGTTCACTATTCATACTCATTGGTACATACCCTCCTTAGGGAGAATAGAGGTGATCATTACACCATACTCTGGCTTGCTAGTGTTGGCTCCATCATTTCATTGTCTTCATCCATCCGTGGCCTACCTTTTAGATTATTACCCTGATTTGCTACTTGACTAGTGACATGGAGGACCTTTCCCCACTGTAGCCTCTGTATTGGATGAGCTTCCCTGTTTATTGTGTCTCGGCTCTGAGTTGGTGACAAAACTTACCTATGGTGAGTTGGAGTTCCTTGAGAATTCCCCCTAGTCACTAAAGTTGTGTTGGCTAAACCTGAAACTTTTAGTGCTGCCATCAATACAAAATCTGGAAAAATGAAATGCTATATCTTGTATGTGAAAGAAATGCCAATTGAAAATGGCCATGAAAAATAAAATGTAATATCTTTTGGAAAAATAAATACCTAGGTAAACAAGTTGTCCATGACACACCTAGAAGTGCTCAGGTAAACAAGTGCCTTAAAAACACACCTGCAGCAGAAAGCCTAAAAATAAATGTAAATCTATGCAATGTGTTTGTAAACACACATAGATCAAGGCTATGGAAACTTCAGGCCCAAAAAGCAATGGAACTTAAATGTTATATCTAAACAATTGCTGGCCTTATTTGTATTATGGATTGTGCGCATCTGTGAAGGTGAATAAACCCTCTTTAAACAACTCATCCATTTGTGAGACACCGCCATTCCCCGTGTTATTGCTCATTCAGTATATGCTATGGTGTGTATTCCCTTTCCCTTGCCAAAGTGTCACAAAGTCAAGTCAGTCAAGTCATCCCTTAGCCTAGCCAGTTATTTCAGCCTTCACCCTTCACTAGCAAATTGATCACAACTATGAAGTGAGTATGATCCTGAAAGTCTAGTCTGAGTAATAATAATAATTAACGACACTATATATTTGGATTTAGATCGCCAGTCATGATTACTCTGTGTTATAATTGTTATTCGAATAAGTTGTAGAGCATGTATTAACCTTGACACCTTGCAGCAGCTATGGATGATGGTCTGAGTTGTATTTGGTCTTGGTTGGACCTAGTTTGACCATGGAGGACCATGGGACATGAGATGTTAGACCTTATGATGATATGGATAGATGATATATGGTCTATGTACACATACAGGATGATTCTATGCAGCAGCTACAGGGTTATGATGATGATTCAGGGGTTACAGCAGTGTTTGATCATTTACAGAGCATTATTATTGGCCTTGTTCCGGTATATTGGATATTTATTTTGATCATGCAGAGACTCATATGATGTATGAGTACACATCTTGGATAGATTTGGACCTTCTGAGTCCAATGGGACAGTTTGTTTTCAGTTCCGGGCACTTACAGTGATGATTGAGCCTCAGTAGGCTGTCCTAGTGCAGTTTTGGTCTGTTGGAGGCCCTGTCGGAGCAGAGATGACTTTTATCCGGTTGACCTAGGGCGCTGATGATGGAGGGGGTGGTCCAGCCACTTGTTTTTACCATATTACCCCCCTCCCGGACACATTGGTGCCCTCACCTTGACAGCGCCATCACTCCAGGAGGCTGTTTGGGCAGTTTCACGCTTCCCGAGGCATTTCAGGATTGGTAGAAATGGCTATTGAGGAAATCGATTTGGGCTACTGAGGCAAAGTTATGGCATGGGATGATCAGTGATGATAGATCGGGACCTTCCACACCTCCTCCAGCAGTTTCAGCTTCATCGGGGCCCGCATCCATCACTTATGGCACTTTCTGTGGATTTTTGAGGTCTTTTGAGGACCACGACTTCACCTTGGAGGCACGATTTGGTACATTCATGATTATTTATTGCTTATTGTGCCATGGGGATTGACCAAGGAGGGATAAAATTACCCCTTGGACCCACCATGAGCCTCTTATGATATTTTGTCATCATGATTTGGTGGGATTCCCCTCTCCTAGGGCGACTTTGTCCACTTATGTTATATTTTATGTGTGATCCATGTATTATGTTGTTGAGCTCATCTCAACCATTGATTAGACATTTGTATCTTTTAATCTTAGCCACTCGTTCAAAAAGTGGTTAGGGTTTTGGTGCCTCTCCTTCCTATTTAAAGGAGAGAGCCTCTCATTGTAAAGTGACTTTTGGCTCTGGATTATTGGAATAGAAAATTATTATTGCATCTATCTCCAGTGTTGTGGTGAATGTTTTTGGTGTTCGTTCGTTGGTTCTTCCTTTGCACTGAGTTATTGGAGATCTTGTTTGCCATATCTTTTGTACCACGATTTTGCATCTACAGGTGGAGGCCGATTTGCTTGGAGGAGGAGGTATTGGTAGGGGAAGACTCTCCCTACTTCTTCTTTGGAGCTCTTCGTTGGTAACAGGGAGTATTACTGTCCCAGGACCTTCTATTTCATGTTACTATTTGCATTTCTCTTGTATTTCTTCCATACTTGATCTTACTGATTGAATCTTCATTCCTTGGTTTGACAGGTAGAGGAAGGCGCACTTGTGGGCTAGGGCATCAAATCGGCAAGCAAATCAACAATCTCTCATTTGATCTCTGCGGGAATCTTCCTCAACATCAAGGCATCTCATCCACATCACTCAGGTATGATCTCAAGGTAAGTTCTATCTCCATGATCTATCCAATTGTCAAAAACACTTAAAACCCTAATTAATCAAAACCCCATTTTTGCATTTTCTCAGATCTACTTAGATCTAGTGGGTTGTTGGGCATAATATTGAAAACCCACCTCTATAGCATCCACGGCATCCCGGATCTATAGTTTGGTGAGAATTGGCTTCCGTTTGACCCCTCTCCCATACCAACTTGGCTTCTCCCAAGCAAGGCGCACTTCACTGATTGAGCCGGTTGACCTAGATCTAGGTGATGGGTGTTTGAGATTCCACTTGATTTGACATCTACACATCAAATAACATACACCCAGGTTGTCACTTTTCTGAAATTCACCTTGTGGGCCCCATTCCACATTTTAAGGGATTTAATCCCCCTTTTGGACCACTTGGAACCCTTAAACTCAGATCTACTAAGATCTAACCGTTGGATTACCACGAAATTATAGATCCATACTCCTACCTGACCGATCTACCCGGATCTAAAGTTTGGATGCCATCCGACTTGATTTGACCCACTTAATCCCACTTTTTAGCCTCCTTGGGCAAAGTCGCACCACCTTGGAGAAGTAAGTTGACTCACTTCCAGGAACTGGGTACTTGAGATTTTTGGAGATTTAGAATCGGAATAATTCAAAACCTAGGTCTAGACTGTCACTTTGTCAAATCTTGCCTTGGGGATTGCATTCCTTGTTTTAAGGGATTGTGGTCCACTTGGGTCAAACCTAGATCTAGACTCATTCATCCATCAAGACCTCTATTGCCCACTTGTCCCAAGTACTAGGAGTCCTAAACCACAAGTCAACCCTACTTTGACTCCACTACCCAATTCCCAAGGCACTGGTTTCTCTCCAAGTTAATTCGACTTTCCTAGATTGTTGGATTGACTTGTGGATTGACCTATGCATGGTGAACCAAACCCTTGAAACTATCATGTATCATGGTCAAACTTGTCATCTGTACTAGTTAGCCCCAATACAACCCTTAGCTACCCTGCATTGGACACGGTTCCCAAGGCAATGGACTTTCCAACATTGAACTAGTACACTAGCCCTAGATCTCACTACAAACATTATAAGTCACTCTTACATCAACAATGAACCAAAGCTATACCCATTGAACCCCTCACTTGGCGTGTGACTTCAACCAATTAGGTCTAGGATAAACCATACACCTAACTTCACTTAGAAATACCCTGATTTGGTGTCTTGGTTCTTGATCTCTCCTGTCGGGAGTAGATCGGGTCTCCCCCTTTGTTGTCTGGGCTAGACAACACAAAGCGAAGGTTACCTCGACTGGCGTGACAACCATATATTGGAGGTCGAGGTGATCGTGGTTGCACCTCTTGAGTTGCCCTTCCCTATTGCCATCCATGACTGGATCCATCCATAGGGGTAACTGCAGTTTATGCCATAACAAGCACCAATCGACGATCGAGATGACGAGGATTACAGCAGCAGTGATGACGACGATCCAGTGTTGATAATGATGTTCCAGCATTGTTGATCCAGCGACGAAGACTTGTGCTGATGACTGTGTCAAGAGAATACCTTCCTAGTTAAGAGGGAGTGTTAATGTAATTGTAACTTCCGAAGGTATTCACTTGTATATTTTATGTTGTATTTGTATTTTATTATTGTACCTCCGACGGAGATGTTTATTCCTCTGGTCGGAGAAGTCATTATTGTATTTGGGTCATGTAAAGTCATTGAGGTTAACCCTCCTTTGTATGTCGGGGCATTAGATCCCAGAGTTAAGTTGTATATGGGTTATTAGACTCTCCTAGAGAAGTCGGCCCAGTCAGGTACAACTAGGGGCCAACCTAGTTGGGTAAAATTCAAGTGAAAGATAAAGTATAAATAGAGAGGGTGCCTCTCTCATTTGTATCATTCACTCACTCACTCATTTCGCATTAGTGAGAGAGAGGAGAAATTCGCACAAGTGGAGAAGAGAGAAGCTGCTGAAGACCATCTCTATTTTTGGGTTTTACTTTTGTGACATTGTATTGGTGATCATTCTATCTCTGAGGAAGTTGCGGGGTTTTCTCCTTTATGGTTTCCCCGAGGAAAATCTTTGTGTCTCTTGTGTTTATGCTGTGCTTGTTGTTCTCTCAGTAAGATCCTAGATAACTATTGATTAAAATTGAAAAACTAACACAGAAAACAAATACAACTATGAGATGGATTGCAATGAAAAGAAAACAGCATGAAGGTGGCAAGTCCTAGACCTTGAAGTATCAAGTAATTCAGGAACTGTGAGGCTAATTCTGAAGCAGTAATGCACAAATTAAAAATCCACAAAAGTTGTGGCAAAACATTGATTCCCAACTGATCAGTAGATAAGAAATTATGCCAGTATCAGTGCTGGGCATAAAAAATTTGAAGCACCTTGATAGTTGCAGAAGGTAAGCTTCACAAATTCAAGTTTTAAACAAAAACTTTGACCCAAGTGATTATACAGTATTCAACTAGCACATATATTAGAAAGGAAATTCTCACTTCCCTATGCATGCTCTCAACTTATATACCACCATTTTTAACAAACTCCCTAAAATATGTCTGGTATGATGACCAGCTAAGAAATGTAATTCACAAACACAAAAGCAGTGGAGAATTAGACCATATGTTGGTCATAAACAAATGTAATTTCGGCTGAGAGTATGATGACTTTTGCATAGAAGAACCAAGTCCTGTCCTTTTCTCCTATTCAGAAACAATATAGTAAATACAAGTTAGGAGATGAACTATCTTTACATTAAAGCTTTCTAGAGCTGCCTCCTTAAGAGAAAATAATCAAATCCTTTCAAAATAATGTCACATATTGATCATAAGCAAATAGAACTTGTAGCAACACAGTACATAGAAGTAAAAGGAAAACTAGATGCCACTATTTCAGTACATACTGCTGCAATGCTATACTTGTCTCTCAGGACTTGACATAGTGCAAGCATCAAAGCCGTTTTCCTGCAAGTAAAAGATAAGCACAAATATCTAATCAGAATAGTTATAAATTATCCACCCGACTATAAAAATAAAAAATGAAAAGAATTTTCCCAATTCTAGTATACAGCAGAAAAAGGACTTTAAAATGAAGAACCTATATCGTCTAAATCTGATACATTACATTTATGTCCCTGGTTCTGCTTCCCCATTGCCAAAAATGATTGAAAATTTACTGGACGAAAACTTGTCAGCAAGTAAATTTTATTTTTGAGAAAATAGTGCTTATATTACACAAAAATGTATACAAAAGGAGAACAATATGTACAAGACAAGGGGAGAATGTACAATCAAGCTTTCTCAGTCCTACTAAGGATGAAATAAAATCAGAATAAGCAGAAACATCCTGCTTCTTGGCATCCCTAATCAACAGATAGCTGTTGGCAAGCAATTGAGAGTGCATCTCTTGCCACCAGGATTCAAGAAAGGAAGAGATAGAACTTACACTGTTCTGAGAAGTACTTCTGCAGCAAATTTTCTAAACAATAAACAGAGCTGAAACTCTAATGCAACTCCATAGAACCAGGAAGACAGATAGAAGCAAGACAAATTTTTGTCTTGAAGCTGAACTTGATACCAATGTTCTAGTGCAACTTTGCAGTGCCACATAATATGATTGAGGGTTTCCTCCTTCCCACACACCAATCACCTGTTATTTGTGAATCCACTTTTCACTAACCAAGTCTTTGTCAGAAGCCCCTAATAAATAATGAGTCGGGAAAGACTCGGAGCTTAAAGAAGATTCTGGGGTCCAAAGTCCAAACGTTATGCAGTCTGTTACAGCTTGATTTAGCACTTGAGTGGGAAAATCCCAACCCACTAGTGCTACCAAGGAGCAATTTTGGAAGAAAAGCACTAATGTCACCACAGTGCTAACTTCCCTCACTTTTGACCAGCTCTCAATGTCAAGGGGGGTTTCCCTATGCTTAATTGGATGGATCCTAATGAAGAGAGCCAAGGGTGGATTGATTGTAACTTAGTTAGATAATGTGTAAATTACAAAGTTAATCTCCCAAAGAGTGCTTGAATATGTGAGATTGTTAAAATGCTAAGTAAATCAAACACTTGAATGGAAATATTAAAAGGATTTGCAAGATATCAACTTGAACAATAAAAATCCATGAACATTAAAGATGATCAATTCCGGAAATTTAAGTGAACCTTGAAAAAAAATAAACTCACGACGAATTTAGAACCAAATGTGGTTAATGAGTGGGTTCATTTGCTGCCATGTAAACATAATCCAAAACTGAAATAGATCTAAAATAAGTTGCCCAATGAATGTCATAAAGCATACTTTTTTAGCCCAAGGTGAGGCACTGCTTCAGAAGAGTTCTGAAGCAAAGTGTCACCCAAGGATTTATATTAATGTGGAATTGAGCCAAATAAATTACAACAAATGCTTCAAATAAAATTTAAACAACATTAATCCATTGATCAATGACTATCCAAGTATTTAAAAAATTATATCAAGAGTTGTAAAAGAGAAATAAAATTTGCAAGTATGTGAAATCTTGCACAAATAATTTCCCGAATTTTAGTGAAACACTTAGCAAGTGTAGATGTGTTTAATAAGACAATGAATCATAATCAAACATTAACCAAGAAAAACACTTTAAAGAGATCTTGCTTTTAAAGATAATTGTTGTTATGTAAATAAGAAAAAATAACTGAGAAATTTCAGAATTCACTGTGAATTAATAAGCAGAAAATCATCCATGAAATCTGAAATTTAAAGCATGCTAGTAGCCCATAAAAATTCCAGAATTAGATAAGATATGGCAATGTGAATTTCAAGAATTATTTAGAACTAATTACGGGCACAATAACCACTTGAAACAGCCTAAAAGCATGACCAAAAAACCCTGATTTTTATATGTGATTATTATAGCATATAACCCTAACTCAAAATGTGATTTCGTGAAGTGTTTAGGCCAGATTTATTTTTCTATTTGCTTGTTGTGAGGAAATGACTGCAAAACAAAAATAAATCTAGAGAAAGCAAGCATAAAAATGAAAATAGAAACTGAAAAAAATAGAAATTTATGGCAGCCTTGAAGAAACCCAAATTTCCACCTAAAAAGAAAGAGAAATATGAAATTTTGAAGTTTTGGTGGCTTATAAGATGGAAGAGTAGACAAGTGTCATTGATCCTTGGGCCAATGTGATCTTAGAGATAGTTCTCCTTAGGCTTTGTTTGTAATTACTTAGAGTTGGAATACCTGCAAGACATGACAATTCCATTTCAAGTACTTGGGGTTTCATGCAAAATCCCTCCAAGGAAGGGTCACCCTATAGGCATACACCTTCAATAACTAGATCCTAGCATATATGCTAGCCTATGGTCACTACGACTTGCAAGACTCTTAGAGATGACACTTACAAGGAAGCTACAAGACTAAAGCATATAACAAGTAAAGAGATTTTCATTTACTTAGTCCAAATGGAGCAATTATACTCTTCTATGGACTAGATCTAGCAATTTGACAATGAAAAATTCAATTCAACATATTACCTCAATAAAAGATTAACCAAGAGTGTGTCACAATCTACAAAAGATCTCCAAAGGATACCAAGAGCTTTGAAACAAAGATAGCTTTATTCTCCGATTCATAGCAACAACATACAAATGAAAGGGGGGCCTCTTATTTAGGCTATAGGCTCAACAACTCTCCAAATAAAGTACAATATCTTGGGCTACAACACTAGATCTATCCCAAGGAGGATCAAAAGCCCTCTAGACAAGGTCAAAATATCATAAACAAGGATAACAACTCCAAAATCCTGACAAGAAACCCAATATGAGGGGGACGCACCTCCTAGTCAAAGGTCAAATACATGGTAGTAATACAAATGAAGCTCCAAAGAGGGAGCACCCCACTAGGAATGGTCCAAATGATAACCAAATACATCAATGCACTCCAACAAACTAGAGCACTCCTCATAATAAGCCACACATGTGGTCCAAGCGTAACCTCCAAGGTGGCGTCTAGATCCAATGGTCCAAAAACAAGTGGTAAATGCCTCCAAGAGAGGAGCGCTCTCCATAAATGAGTTTCCAAGTGGTTGCAACCTCTGTTGTGTGGGAGCTCCCCCCTACCCCCTTGCTCCCGCTCTCGAAGCTCGCTTCCTTCAAAAGCTCGCTCCCAAAATGCTCCCAGTTTTGGGAGCACGCTCCCAAGGTGCTCCCTACTTCTCATATACTAAAAGCTCCTTTACTAGGTTGATCATCTAATGGCAATGTTATGGTACCTCCCTTCTTTTCCAAGCTCCTATAAAAGTTGTTATGGTTGATCATTTGATGATAATGTTATAAGTTATAACTACTAGATATTGATGTTATATGGTTTAATCCATGTTTTCTATAACTAATTGAACATCCTACATGTTTTTTAAATATAAATCCATCAAAATTTATTAAAAAATATTCTATATAAAAAACGCTCCCAAAAAGGGAGCTTTTGAAAATTTCGCTTTTCGCTTCGCTCCCACTCCCCGCTCCCAACAGCATAGGTTGCAACAATCCAAACTCGGGTCAACCCCTAGAGCGCTTTACCCAAAACTCAATGAAACTCCTCCCAAGAGACATAGGTGTGGTACGACTACTCCAAATGATGCTCCAACATCCATAAGTAAGCCTTAGAACATATGCTAATGGTCCAAGGAGATGAAGATCCGTCCAAATGTGAGAGTGAATGTTCCAAATGCTCTCCCACATGCCAAGTGAATGCAGGTCTCCATCATCTAGAAGGGAGGGGGTGCATGAGGGGCATCCTAGCGACCCTTGGCAATGTTGCACGACTTGGACTCAGCAAAGACTCGACTGGCATATGACTCGTAGACTCAGGAAAAACTCAGGAAAGACTCGGGACAAACTCGGCAACACTCGGCAAATAGGAAAAAAAATAAAAGTATTGTACATTTTGGGCACAAAAAAGAGGTTAAAAGCATTTCCAATCCATAAAAGCTATAAAATGACAACTTATGCAATAATTCATAACATTGTCTCAAAAACATGATAAACTATGAATGTACGACATAACACAATCAATTTTTGTATGCAAAACTTTAAATAGTGATCATAAACCATAGTGTTCATAAACCATAAATCATAAACATAAACATAAACCATACTAATTTAAAAATCAGATTGGTGCAAGTTCAAAATACAGTCTCATAATAGAAATAGAAAACCAAAATAGACAATGTCTCCATGTACTCGAGTCTCATGCCTAACCACGAGTATGCCTACAATAAGTAATCAAGGAGCTAGTGCCAATATCGGCAGACTAAAGCAACTGTGAAGCAAGTGTATTTGGAGTTTCCATTTGAGATGGCAGACTAGAGGGATCCTGAGTCTCCTCATCAACCCAAGCCAAATCACCACGGAACTCCTCCTTCACAACCCACTCAGACTCTAAATTAATATCATCCAATAAAATTGAATCTAGGTCATGTTATCACACAACTTGTAGTTGTCTCTAAAGGTATCCGATCCAAGACGGTAGAGGTGTAGACAACTAAAGAGGTGACCCAAGGATTGCCACGGTTCCCAATGCAAGTGGGTGTCATGCCAACCGAGGCAACATTCACTTTAGATCAAGATGAATCAAGATCAAGGGGGAGACCCTAGCCAATCTACGAAGACCAGCTAACCCAAAGACTCCTAGGGAAAAGAGCAAAGTTAAGCAAGGAGATCAAGGGTGCAAGACTTTAGATCTAAAAGGTAAGTGGACCCAAGGTGGTTAGGGCTTGGTTGAGAGGTTTAAGCAATGGACAAATGTTTCAACCAAGTGTTTGATTTAGGCCACTTATGAAATTAAACAAGTAGATCTAAGAAAAAGCTAATGCATCACCTAATGACCCAAGTGGGGCTCAACCCTCAAAATGAGGAAAGGTGAAAATCAATAGGGTGAAGCACTAGGGGTAGGTTTTAGGGGTTGATCTATCCAATGAGGCAAAAATATCACCTACCCACGTACTAGAACTAGCAAAGGGGCCACTCTCCTAGGGGTGTGACTTCACTTGGAGAGACCTAATGCCTTGGGAAATGGGCCAAATGGAGTCCAAACCTCACCAAACTGTAGATCGGGATTGTTGTGAAGATTATTAAGGTGGGTTTTTAATTATATCCCCAAAAGCATGCTAGATCCAAGTAGATCTAAAAAATAAAAATTACAAGGCTTTGAAGTTTAGGGTTTTGAGATCTAGAACTAATGGATAAGACAAGGAGGAAAAACACTAACCTTTAGAGCATACCTGGATAATGAGATGAATGCCAATTGTGATGAGGAATACTTTTCCAAAGATCAAATGGAAGATTTTGAAGCCCTATTGCCAAAACGATTTGTCCAAGTCCACACGTGTGCCCCTTTGTACCTGTCAAAACCAAGGAAACAAAGCTCAATCAATCAAACAAGACAAGGGTAGATACAAGCTAGAAATAGATGACAAAGAATGATTGGTACAAAGACAAAACCACTCCCTGTTTGATCCACGATTTGGAAAGAAGTTGCAGGGCAAGCCTCCCCACCAATGCGCATTCCTCCCAAGACGTCTTCTTCACCTGTAAATCAAAAATATGGCAAAAGATGCAAGATAGCTACAAGATACCCTCCAGTGCAATGGACAAAGCATTTACAATCATCACAACCAAACATCCACTTCAAGATCCAGGCATTGCTCCAAAAGATAGAATTTTATTCCAATAACCAAGAGCCAAAAATCTCTAGATGCTTTTACAATAGGGGGGTCTCCTCCTTAAATAGGATGAGGTAGACCAAAACCCTAACCACTTTTGAGATGAGTGTTTGAGATCAAAAGATACAACAATATAATCAATGGCTAAGATGAGCCAATACAATATAAGACATGGATCACTCACTAAAGGGATGGCGCCATACCTAAAAACACCCTAGGAGCGTGACGTCATGACTAGGGGGGACTAAAACAAGTGTCTCTCACATAAGATGACTAGGACAAGTGACTAGAAGCACATGGTGGGGCTAGGAGGTATTATTCCCCTTCACTAGCATCACCCCATGGTACAATAATATAACATGAGACTCAATGACATGTCCAAGTACACAAATGATCAAATCTTGTCCCCCCAAATCTGAGAGAAATATACATTAAAAGACATCTTGCTGACTGTGTGGACCCCACTGACTGCTGCAAACTGATCTAGAAGGAATGGGATACACCATGGATGACCTCAAAGAAGACCTCATGCCAAAACCTTGCCTCAATTTCCCAAATCAAATTCCTCTGTGACCATTTTATTCCATTTTTTAATCCTCCTCAAAACCTTGATACTGCCCATAACTGACTACCAGGTGCCTGCGTTGTCAAACTAAGTGTGTCATCATGTCCAGAAGGGGTAATATGGTAATAACAAGTGGCGGGACCACCCCCTTCCCCTGTAGTGCCCTAGGCAACGACTAGCCTCCAAGGCTCTGGCTGGACAAGCCACATTAGCATGGCCAATCTGGTCAACAGGTGGAAAACTACTCATAACATCCCCGGGAGTGCCTGAAACTGATAGATAAGTGTCTTAATGGATCCAGAAGACCCAAATCCACTAGAGATGAGTACTCATACACCTCATGATAACCTGTGGCATCATCTGTAGGGTCCACCATACCTGGATCGTGTAAAAATATGATGATCTGGAAATAATAATAAACATGACAAACTGCATCAATCATCATCTGAATCCTGTGCCCATCATATGGAATCATCAAAAAGGTATGTAAAAGACCATATATCAACATCATACATAAAGTGGTCCATCTCATCATGGATCCCAAGGTTGACCTTGGTCAAACTATGTTTGATTGGTCAAACTGATCAAAATATGACCCTGGCTAAGAAGCCAAGCTGCTGCAAGTGCAAATAGTTAAGACATGCTCTCTAGATTATTTTCATAGCTAGACTTTAAAGTATTAAGCATTATTTCACTAGCAGTTAATAAATAGTAAATAGGTTAGATAAATAATCTACTTCCAAGAAGAATCTCAAGAATATACTTGTTTGTAAACATGATCTAGTTGCTAGCATAGGGTGAAAGCTAAATACACGGGGCTAGGCTAAATGGGATGACTTGACTGACTTGACTGACTTGACACTATGATACTTTGGATGAAGGACATGGTGTTAGACACACTTAAGCATGTGTTGGACAAGAGATACACAAGGAATGGCAGTGTCTCACAAATGGATAAGTTGTTCAGAGAAGTGCTTATTCAACCTTGGCAAAAATTGTCTACTAATAGAACCGCCATGAACTAGGTGCCCGGCTAACCGTAACTTGAGGTTTTAGGGGACACTTAGAATTCGCTGTCCCTTGCTCCATCTCACATCATCACCCGCAAGCTCAATGAGGAAAGTTTCACATAAGGTTAGCAGTCTTTAGATTTAGCAAACATTTAGCCACTGCTTTTTAGGACCTTTCATTTCATGCCCAGCAATCTTTAGATTTAGCATACATTTATCCATTCCTTTTTGGGCCTAAAATGACCCCTCTAGGATTTCACATGCACTGATAAGCACAACCAATCGCAGCTTACATCCGGGCTGCATTTACATTTCATAATATTTGAATTTCATTTCAATTTCATAGCCCCTTTCATTGGGTTGTACAAGATATAACAATAGTTTCCACATGTACAATTTTGCTTCAGGTTTTAGCCAACACAACTCAAGCAACTAGGGGGACTTCTGCAATCTAAACCAAACACCGGGGCAACTGACTAGAATGATAAAGGCATAAAATCCAACTCACCAAGGGCAAGTTTTGTTGCCAACTCAGAGCCGAGACACAATATAAACATGGATGCAAGTCCAACACAGAGGTAGAAGCGGGGAGATCCTCAATATCACTAGTCAAGGTGTAAGTCAGGGTGAAAACCAATATATGTGGGGATGACAAATGGATGGGTGGAGACAAGTGAAGATGGTGCCTAAGCTAGCAAGTCAGAAAGACACTAAATGATCATGTTCACATTCATAAGAAGGTAAGGACCACCAAGTATAAACAGGAACTTCCAAATGTCAGTAGTACAACCAATACATATAATCCATAACCAATTTCATTTCAATTTTAATACACTGCCAGATCATAATTACTTTATACCAAGTCAATGCTAATAAAAATGACCTAAACAGCAAGGTAATAACATCAATGCACATCATATATATATATACTGGGTCATCAATCAAAATCTGTAATTTGAACCAACTATAACCAATGAGAACATTGTATCTGAAATACTGAAGAACTGCACTGCAACTGTATGGAATAAAAGGCCACATCAGTTGTCAAATTTGAGGTCTCAAGGCTCAGCCTTGGCATAAGGTCTACTAAATGTTTGATACAGAGATGCCCTGATGTGTGAATGATCAAAATAATGCTGCTCATCATAGTTGATCTCACTGAAGAAGTGTAAAAGCAAAGCTCTGGAAAGTGCAAATATCTGCTTTGCTCATATGGTAGCCCAGCTACTATGTATGTGATAACAAGTCCTTTGGTTGCGTTTGTTTTGTGAGCATCTGAAGGTTGTAGTAGATTAAAACCAACCTTTCCAACCTGCTTCGCTATTTGTTGTGGATGTGCTCAAATACCGACCAATTGCGCTCACATCCTGAAGCGTTGCAAGGTTGACTCGGAACTCTGATGGCGAATTATTGTAATTGTGGTGCTTCAGAGCCAAAATCTATCCACCAACGGGCTATAAAAGTTCAAAACAACGACAATTACAAGTTTTGCAAAGCCAAAATTGAAAACGAGAACTAGCACATTTACAAGCTAAGTTCTAACAATTTAGTTATTACTTTTTACAAATTGAAACTTACATGGCATTTTCTTGTCCTTGAGAAGCTGGCTTGAGCTGAATCCAAACAGGCCAGATGCTTCTTTGTACATATCACGCAGCAAGTTGATTTTGTCCTGAATTTCTAGATCCTCAAGACTTTCACAAGTAGCTCAGTGAAGCTGATAATCTCAGTGACTTTCTCCCACAAACCATTTCCTAAGAGAAAAAGCTTCACAACAACTGCATTTGGCTTTGTGCTATATTTCCAAAAGATATATTCAGTATTCTTGGCTACAAAACATCTGTCTCAAAGCTTGGTACTCGTTCAAAAGGCTTTGGAGGGAAAGAAAGGTTGTGGCAAACCATGTGATAGCAGGGCGACTGAGTTCTCCCTCTGTGTATTCCCTCATAAGCCTCTGTTATCACACAACTTGTAGTTGTCCCTAATGGTATTCCATCCAGGATGGTAGAGGAGATGGAAAACTAAAGAGGTGACCCAAGAGATGCCTTGGTTCCCAATGCAAGCTGGGAGTCACGATAACCGAGGCACTCTTCACTTTAGATCTAGACAAGTCAAGACCAAGGGGGAGACCCTATATCCAATCAACAGAAGATTAGCCAAAGCAATGGTTCCTAGGGAGATGTGGAAGCTGGGTTACGGAAACCAATGCAAGCTTAGGTGAGCCCAAGAGTTTAAGTGTGGTTGAAGAGGCTTGAGATATGAAAAGTGTTTCAACCAATGAATGAGTTAGGCCACCTAGGGAAATCAAAGAGATAGATCGAGTACCATGAAATACATAAGTGAGACCCACTTCCTTGAAATAGGGAAATGGTTCAAATGGGATCCACAAGGTCAAATTAGGGGTGATGTGGCACTAAGGGGTGTTAGATGATGTGGATCTATGGATCCAAGGTAGATTAGACACACCCACATATGGGATCCAGCATATGACACAATCCCCAAGGAGTGTGAATTGACCCAAGGAGACTAGTGCCTTTAGATGGAGGGGCAAATGGAGTCCAAATTATGCCAAAATGTAGATCGAGGTTGTTAGGGCAATTATCAAAGTGGGTTTAGGATGGCATGCCCAAAGAGAAGCTAGATCTCCATAGATCTAAGGTTGAAAGTGCATCACCCAATGACCCAAGTGGAGCACAACCCTCAAAATAAGGAATGGGGCCCACAAGGCAAGAATCAAAGAGATGAAGCACTAGGGATAGGTTATCAAGTGAGAGGAGTGCAAATCAAGTGAGATCTCACCTACCCAAGTCCCGGAACTAGCAAAACTCACCCAACCAAGGAGTGCGACCTCACCCAAGGAAGGCTAACTCCCTCGAAAAATGTGTCAAATGAAGCCCAATTGCCACCAAACTATAGATCCGAATTGTCGTGGATGCTATAGAGGTGGGTTCTTTTTATTATTCCCAAAGACAAGTTAGATCCAAGTAGATCTAGGAAAAAGTGAAAAATGAGGGTTTTTAGATCTAAGAGAATAGATGGATAAGATAGAAGAATTTCATACCTCTTGGAACATACCTGGAAGATGAAGATGGAAGAGGCTTGTGACAAGGATTACTTCCCACAAAGATCAAATGCCAAACTTGGATGAGCCCTTCTTGCCAATATTTTGCCTCCTTCAACCAAATCGATTTCCCTATTCCTGTCAATCAAGGACACAAAGATCAATCAATCAATCAAAGGTGGAAAGAGATGCAAACAAAGAGATGATAAACATGAATTGTCGGTACAACAACAAAACAACTTTGTCTCAACCAAAACGTCCTCTTGAAGCTTCAAGGGTAGGCCTCCCCACCAATTCGCACCTCTCCAAAACGTCTTCTTTGCCTGCAAAACAATGTTAGTTGAAGATAAAATCAAGATGGCCACCAATGTCTGTCAATGCAGAGGAAGAAGCATTTACAATCACCACAAGTATTCCAACTCCAAGATACAAGATGCCCAAGAAAGTATTTTTATTCCAATACCCAAGAGCCAAAAATCTCTAGATGAATTTGACAATGAGGGGGTCTCCTTATATAGGATAATAAAGACAAAAACCCTAGATCTCAAAACCACTTTATGAAATGAGTGGTTGAGATTAAAAGATCTCACAACATAATCAATGGCTAAGATGAGCCAACATAAAATATCACATGGATCAATCAAAATAGAGGTGACGTCATAGCTAAAGGTGACTAAGTGAAGGTGACGTCATCCTCTAGAGGGGGCTAAAACACATGGGCCCACCTCATATGACATGGACATGACTCATAAAGCTCATGGTGGGGCTAGGAGGCATCAATCCTTACTAGCTCATCCCCATGGCACAATAATATAAAATAATATGTCCAAAATAATACAAATGATCAGATCCTGTCCTCAAAATATGTGAGAGACATGCAGTAAAAGGACTCCTGTGGCCTCTGTGGACCCCACTGACTAATGATAACTAGCTGGAAGATGGGGGGTTCACCCTGGAAGACCTCTGTGAAGACCAAATGCCAAAACCTTGCCTCAATTGCCCAAATCGAATTCCTCAGTGACCCTTTTATTCCATTTTTAATCTGCCTTGGTAACTATGAAGCTGCTGAAACTGCCACCTAGGCTGCCTGCACTGTCAAACTGAGCCCACCAGGCTTTCCAGAAGGGGGGGATAATGGTAAAATCAAGTGGCTAGACCACCCCCTTCTCATACAGCACCCTGGGTGAACTAGCCTCTCATGGCCCCTACCAGATAGGCTGGGAAAACCGCTCCAAATATGATCAACAAGTGGATAACTCCATCTATCACTGTCAGAAGTGCTCGGAACTGAATGATAAGTGTCTCATTGGATCCAGAAGACCCAAAACTACTAATAATGTGTACTCATACACCATGGGTTGCCCTGATGGGCCAACTGTAGGGTCCACCATATATGGACAGGGCATAATCTAATGATCTGAAATAATAATAATACCTGTTGAACTGCAACAATCACCATCTGAATCATATGTCCACCATATAGTATCAATAACAAGAGTATGTGGGACCATCATTCATCATCAATAAGCATACATGGCCCACATCATCACGGATCCTAAGAATGACCATAGTCAAACTATGGTTTGACTAGGTCAATATACAACCAAGGACAAATCATATCAATAGACTAAGACATGTTCCTCTAATCATACCCACAGCTTAACTTAAAGTATAGACATCATTCAGTGGCATTTATCATGTTTGCATATTCCATTGTTATTTATATTTACTTGCACGATAGCTTAAATGACAGACTCACCATTGGACATGGTCTAACTGCTAGCTTAGGATGAAGGCTAAGAATCAAGGCTGGGCAAAGGGGATGACTTGCCTAAACTCAACTAGATGACACTTTGGACTGGGAGAGGGGGGAGCTACACTCTGTGCCGGACAAATAACACGGGGAAGGGTTGTGCCTCACAAATGGATAAGTTGTTTAGAGAGTGCTTATTCAACTTAGGTATCATGTCTACATCAAGCTGATCCAAGTTCATTAGGATCATTCAATTTCACTTCATGGCATTTTTGGCCTACATAATCCTTCGGATTTCAAATGTGCTAAGAAGCACAACTAGTTGCAGCTTGCATCCAAGGCATGTTTATACATATACAAGGTCAGCAATAATAGATATAACTTTTGAGTAATATTTGCTTTTTGGACCTTTTTAATACTCTTCGAGGAGTATTTTTAGCATTTCATTGCTCTTGCCCTTTACTCATGTGTGTTAAGAAACACATTCTAGAGTTTACAGTTTCCATAGGCAAATTTCAAAAGATTTCCAATAGGTAGTACATGAGCTTTCAGTTTTAGCCAACAACATCTCAAGTGACTAAGGGGACTTCGACCAGTGCCAAACATCGGGACAACCGACTAGAATGATTTAGGCCTACAATCCAACTCACCAAAGGCAAGTTCTGTCACCAACTCAAAGCCGAGACACTAACAAACATGGATGCGGTCCAACACAGAGATAGGAATGGGGAAGTCCTAAGTATCAAAAAGTCAAGAAAGACAAGTCAAAGGTGAAAGCCAAATTCGGAAGGTCATGGATGGACGGAGTCAAATGAATGTGGTGCCTAAGCTAGAAGACAAGAATGTCAAGTAAGACCATATCTATGCTCATAGGAGGTTAATACAACCGGTGAGTTTTGTCAGAAAACCTAAGTGTGCAAGTAATATGTCCATTTTACAATTTATAACATCATAAAGATAGTTCATTTCATTTCAAATATTTTGCCACATCATGAATCATATACCAAGCTAATGTTGTGAAAATGACTAAAGCAACAAGATAATAATCCATAGTCAATAATCAGAAGTCCATAAGCTATATAACATCATAACAATAATAATCCAAAATCATCTGAAACACTGTTGCAATAACATCACTGGGCACTGAACTGAAACTGTATGGAATAAAGGGTCACATTGGTCATCACATCTGAACTCTCAAGGCTCAGCCTTGGCACAAGGTCTAACAAAAATCTGATATAAAATACTGCTCTGATCATGAGTGATCTCAAAATACAAGCTCATCATAGCCAAACTCTGTAAAATCCAGGCTCTGAAATGTGCAGATATCTGCTAAGCAAGAATAGTAGCCCTGCAACTATGGTGTGATAACAAGCTCAACACCCAAGCATGGTTATAAATGTACTTGGTTATTTGTTTGCACACTTGCACAACTGCTTGCACCCATTCTATCTTCCCAATGTCCTCCAACATCAAGTCTATGCAATGGGCAGCACATGGAGTCCAAAAAATGCTGGGGTATTTTGCAGAAAGCAACCTTCTGATTGCCACATAATTTGCAGCGTTGTCGATGATTACCTAGACAACATTTGTCACCCCAATTTCCTCTACAACTTCAGCCAACAATGAAAAAATTAGATGTGCATCCTTTACATACGAGAATGCACCAATGGATCTTAGGAACATGGTTTCTTTAGGGAAAGCTATAACAAAATTAATGATTGCTTTGCCCCTTTGATTTGTCCACCCATCAGACAAAACTGTGCAACCCGTAAACTCCCATGACTTCTTAATAGTCTCCAATTGTTCCTTAACACACTCAAGCTCCTCATCTATCTCTTTCCCCCTAAGTGCATTATAGGAGGGGGCTTTGTATCCCGGGCCAGCACCTGCAATGGCATTACAAAGAAAATTTAAAAAAGGATTGATTACTATCTTTTTATACCATTGTTTAATTTTAAATTTATAATTTTTTGTTATGGCAAATGGCGTCTGGCTGAGCATCTCAGGCCACAGTCCCTATGTGGCTAAGATACTCAGCCATAAGGCAGCCACAGGCCATTACCCATAAAAAAAACTTATAAAATTAAAATTAATTAACAATAAAATCAAACTTAAAAACTTATAATTTAATAATATTAAACCCAAAAAAGATTTAAAGCCATTGCTATAATTTAAAATTTTAATAATCTATAACCAAAAAAAATAAAAAATAAATTGCATTCTAAATACAGTTAAAAAACAAAATTATCTAATTTATAATTTTATAATTATAAGTTATAATTTATAACCAAAAAATTTTAAAAAATGCTATAATGTAATAATTTATAATTATAAGTTCTAAGAATCTAAACTATAACCAAAAAATTAAAATTAAAAAAATGCTATGTAGTTTGGTTTAATAATTTATAAACAAAAAAACTTTACAAAAAATTGCATTTTAAAAAATAATTTATAAAAAAAAAATTGCATTTTAAAATTTTTAATAAGAATCTAAACTATAACCAAAAAATTAAAATTAAAAAAAAAACAGTTTAATAATTAATAAACAAAAAAAATTGCATTTTAAAATATATTTTATAAACAAAACAAAAATTGCATTTTAAACATTTTAATAAGAATCTAAAGATTAAAACTTTAAACTATTAACCAAAAAATTAAAATTAAAAAAATGCTATGTAGTTTGGAACTTTGGTTTAATAATTTATAAACAAAACAAAAAAGTTAAAAACTGCATTTTTAAATAATAATAATAATAAACAAAAAAAATTGCATTTTAAAATTTGTAAACCTAACTATATAAATCTGAACCATACAGATTAAATCTGAACCATATAGTTTGAATTGAACCGGACTATTTAAGTATACAATACCGATTTTCGGCGTTGAGCTGAACGGTGGAGCTGCTGGTCCGGCGTCGAGCAGAACGGTGGAGCTGCTAGTCCGGCGTCGAGCTAAACGCAATGTTATCAGAACCGGAACGGAACCGGCAAACCGGTTGGTCCGACCGATTTACAAAGGTGACCGTTCCAATCAGAGACCAAAACTGACTGAACCGGGTTTTTTGCCGAACTGCGTATGGAACTGGTCTGATCCATACAATGTCGTACGGCCGCGGGCAGGGGACCCACCGAACCCAAATTTAAAAAAAAAATACAAAAAGAGTATCCTATGCTTCTAACCTAACCCTAAGTCTATGTTAAAGCTATTTAAAGACCCGCTACGTTACTCACACTATTCATTCCATCTCCTTTGGAATTCTTGAGAGCTTTGTTTCTTGGCCAGTTTCAGAGTCTTCTTGAGCTGAGTTTGTTGGGTGGTTTGCAAGAACTTCTTGGGAAGATTCAAGTGTCTTTTGCAAGGCAGATTTGGAGGAGATTCGAAGACTTCTTTCTTGGAGCAGATTGGGAGCTATTTCGTGGACTGTTTTGGAGGTTATTGAAGAGTTTTTTGCAGAATTTGTGGGTTGTTATCACTGATCAGCTTGTTCTTTTGCTATTGGAAGCGGCAATTCAGCTCAAGCTTTTGCTACATTTCTTCTTCTTTCTCAAAGGTATGTCAAGACTCAACACTCAACACTCCTTTTTTCTTTAAATTTGTTTTTTTCATAGTTAATAAGTTATTAATAAATTATAGGGTTTTATTTCCAGCTTTTGTTTGCTATGGCTCCAAAAAATAAGAGGGATCCAGCATGGAGTCATTGCCAATTGGATGATAGTGGGAAAAAAATATGCAATTATTGTGGGAAGAAAATAGTTGGGGGGGGGTATCCATGGGATAAAACAACACTTAGCCGATGCTAGAGGCAATGTTGAACATTGTAGGAAAGTCTTTGATGATCTTAGAGCAGAGATGCTAAGTAGTTGTTATCAAATACATAGTAGCTGGGCGACCATGTCAGCAAAGCAGATATCTGCACTTTTTCGAGCTTTGCCTTTACATATTTTCAGTGAGATCAGCTATGATGAGCAACATTATTTATGATCACTCACACATCAGAGCATCTTTATATCAGACATTTAGTAGACCTTATGCCAAGGCTGAGCCTTGAGACCTCACATTTGATGACCGATATGACCTTTTGTTCCATACAGATACAGGGCAGTGTTCAGTGTTTCAGATGCAGTATTCTCAGTGGTTGTAGTTGGTTCAGATTACAGATATTCATATATGACCCGGTATATATATATATATGATGTGCATTGATGTTATTACCTTGTTGTTTAGGTCATTTTGATAGCATTGACTTGGTATATAGTAATTATGATCTAGCAGTATATTAATATTGAAATGAAATTGGTTGTTATGGATTATATACATGATTGTATTACTGACATTTGCAAACTCTTGCTTTATACTTGTTGGTCTTTACCTTCCTGTGAATGTGAACATGATGATTTATTGTCTATTTTGACTTGCTAGCCTAGGCACCATATCCACTTGTCTCCATCCATCCATTTATCCTTCCCCAGTTATTGATCTTCACCCTAACTTACACCTTGACTTGTGATATGGAGGACCTCCCCGCTTCTGCCTCTGTGTTGGACATGCATCCATGTTTATTTTGTGTCTCGGCTCTGAGTTGGCAACAAAACTTGCTTTTAGTAAGTTGGATTTTATGCCTTTATCACTCTAGTCGGTTGCCCCGATGTGTGGTTTTGATTTGCGGAAGTCCCCCTAGTTGCTTGAGTTGTGTTGACTAAAACCTGAAGCAAATTGTACTACATTTGGAAATTATTGTTATATCTTGTAAAGCCCAATGAAAAGGGCTATGAAATGGAAATGAAATTCAATGCTGTGAAATGTAAATGTACCCCAGATTAAAGCTGCGATTAGTTGTGCTTATAAGCACATGCAAAATCCCAGAGAGGTCATATTAGGCCTAAAAAAGCAATGGATAAATGTATATTAAATCTAAAGATTGTTGGCCATGAAATTTTGTGAAATGAAATGAAAGGTCCTAAAAAGCAGTGGTTAAATGTATGCCAAATCTAAAGACTGTTGACCTTATGTGAAACTTTCCTCATTGAGCCTGCGGGTTATGATATGAGATAGAGCAAGGAACAGCTAATTCTAAGTGTCCCCTAGAACCTGAAGTTACGGTTAGCCTGACACCTAGTTCATGGCGGTTCTAGTAGTATACATTTTTGCCAAGGTTGAATAAGCACTTCTCTGAACAACTTACCCATTTGTGAGACACCGCCATTCCTTGTGTATTCTTTGTCCAGCACATGCTTAAGTGTGTAACACCATGTCCCTCATCCAAAGTATCACAGTCTCAAGTCAGTCAAGTCATCCCTATTCAGCCTAGCCTTGTATCTTTAGCCTTCGCCCTTTGCTAGTAATTTGATCATGTTTACAAACAAGTATATTCTTGAGATTCTTCTTGAAAGTAAGTTATTTAAATAACCTATTACTACTTATTAACTGCCAGTGAAATGATGCTTAGTACTTTAGAGTCTTGCTATGAAAATGATTTAAAGAGCATGTCTTAACCATTTGCACTTGCAACAGCATGGCTTCTTTGGCCAGGGTCATATCTTGATTAGTTTGACCAGTCAAACTTGGTTTGACCAAGGTCAACCTTGGGATCCATGATGAGATGGACTAGTTTTATTATGTGATGTTGATCTATGGTCCTTTGTATACCTCTTGATGATTCCATATGATGGGCACAGACTTCAGACGATGATTGATGTTGTTTTTCATGATTATTATTATTTCCAGATCATCATATTTTTTTACTTGTCTGAGTATGGTGGACCCTACAAATGATCCCATAAGTTATCATGAGGTGTATGAGTACTCATCTCTAGTGGAATTGGGTCTTCTGGATCTATTGAGACACTTATCTATCAGTTTCAGGCACTCCCGGGCATGTTATGAGCAGTTTTCCACCCATTGACTAGATTGGCCATGCTAATGTGGCCTATCCAGCCAGAGCCTTGGAGACTAGTCGTTGCCTAGGGCACTACAGGGGAAGGGGGTGGTCCCGCCACTTGTTATTACCATATTACCCCTTCTAGACATGATGACACATTTAGTTTGACAACACAGGCACCTGGCAGTCAATTATGAGCAGTATCAAGGTTTTGAGGAGGATTAAAAAATGGAATAAAATGGTCACAGAAGAATTCGATTTGGGAAATTCAGGCAAGGTTTTGGCATGAGGTCTTCTTTGACGTCATCCATGGTGTATCCCATTCCTTCCAAATCAGTTTGCAGCAGTCAGTGGGGTCCACACAGTCATCAGGATGCGATTTGATGTATTCTTCTCTCATTTGAGGGGGCCAGGATTTGATCATCTATGTACTTGGACATGTCATTGAGTCTCATGTTATATTATTGTGCCATGGGGTGATGCTAGTGAAGGGGAATAATACCTCCTAGCCCCACCATGTGCTCCTAGTCACTTGTCCTAGTCATCTTATGTGGCACACATGTGTTTTAGTCACTCTTATGTTGTGCGCCATCCCCCCCTAGGGAGTCTTGATTATGTACGTCCTCCCTTATAGTGAGTTGATCCATGTTTTTATGTACCGGCTCATCTTAGCCGTTGATTATATTGTTGTATCTTTTGATCTCAACCACTAGTTTTCAAAAGTGGTTTAGGGTTTTGGTCTCCCTCATCCTATTTAAGGAAGAGACCCCCCCTATTGTAAAGGCACCTTTTGGGCTCCGGAAAACTTGGAATAAAACACTATTTTGCAGATCCACTTCTTGGCTTTGATTGGGATGCTCTTGTACATGATTATACATCTTTTGCTTTGGGCATCTTTGCTTGTAACAGGTGATTTTGATAGCTCTAGAGGGAGGCCGAAATGACTAGGGCAAGGAGTGTGAATTGCTTGAAGGGAAGATTGTTGGGTTTCTCCCATCCCCCTTGGGCAAGACGTTTTCATCCTGAAGGGAGTTTTTCAACTGTGCTTTGTCCATTGATTTGCTTCTTTTGATATGCCATGCTTAGATCTCATTTATCCGTGGATCAAATCTAACTTATGGTAGTTTGTTTTACATGTTGAGTGAGACGTTTTTCCTTCTAGGGCTTTGACGTTTTTTCTTGGAATCACTTGGATCTAGCTTCGAATTGTAACTAAATGCAAGGATCATCTATGTGCAAGGTAGTCGCAAGCTTTTGAGGTAAGATCTACAAGGTACGTATCCATTTCGCTTGTCTTCTATCCTATTGATCATCAAAACCCCAAAATCAAAACCCTTGTATTTTTTATTTTTCAGATCTATGGAGATCTAGCAATCACTTGGGCTTAATAATTAAAACCCACCTTAATAATCATCTCAACATTCCCGATCTAAAGTTTGGTGGACATCCGACTCTATTTTCCCCCCGATCTAAGGCACTAGTCCTCTCTTGAGGAAGTCGCACTCCTTGGGTAAGTGGCCATTTGCTAGATCCCACACGTGGTATTGCTCATTCTTTCTCAAATCCATAAATCCATGTCATAGCATATCCCCTAATGCCATTTCATTTTGATTTTGACCTTGTGGGCCCCATTTGGACCTTTTTTCCACTTTTTAAGGGTGGGCTCTGTTATCACATATATAGTAGTCGGGCTACCATACATTATTTTTCTGATTCCAGTACACTATTCAGCCAGTTCCCTTGCATTGAGATGTTGAGATGAGCATCTATAGTGGATCACTATCAGATTTTGGACAGCAGTTGTATTCCCCATTGCCATGACTAAGTCTCAGGACACTCAGAGAGAGGACCGATATAGCCATTATACCATTTGTACAGAGCAGTCAGTAGTGCCTAGAGTTACAGCAGCAGTTTCAGAGGACAGATGATGGTTCAGATGATGAGCATTCAGGTATATGACTCAGCAGGTATATCATAGTGTTGTGGTTATATTGCTTTTATATTTATTCTTATAGCATGTCTTAGCACTTAGTGTCATGATCTGGCGATCATATAGGTATATGGACCTGGTTGATCTTATTATATATATTATATTGTCCCTACTCAGACTTAGAAGTTCACTATTCATACTCATTGGTTTTACCCTCCCTAGGGAGAATAGAGGTGATCATTCCACCATACCTTGGCTTACTAGTGTTGGCTCCATTATTCATTGTCTTCATCCATCCATTACCTACCTTTTAGTTTATCACCCTCACTTACTACTTGACTAGTGACATGGAGGATCTTTTCCCCACTATAGCCTCTGTATTGGATGAGCTTCCCTGTTTATTGTGTCTCGGCTCTGAGTTGGTGACAAAACTTGACTATGGTGAGTTGGAGTTCCTTGTGAATTCCCCCTAGTCACTAAAGTTGTGTTGGCTAAACCTGAAACTTTTAGTGCTGCCATGAATACAAAATCTGGAAAATGGATCTATAGTTTGTTGAAGATTGGCCTCCATTTGACCCTCTTCCCAAGGCACTTAGCCTCTCCAAGCAAGGGCGCACTTCTTGGTTTGAGTGAGTTAACCAAGATTTAGTACGTGGGTAGTTGAGATTTCACTTGATCTACATTCTACATATCCAATAACCTACCCTCGGATTGTCACTTTTCTGATTTCCACCTTGTGGGCCCTATTCCACATTTTAAGGGATTTAATCCCCATTTTGGACCACTTGGAATCTTCAAACTCAGATCTAGTAAGATCTAGCCATTGGATTGCCTTGAAATTGTAGATCCACACTCTCACTTGATCAACCTACTTGGATCTAAAATTTGGATGTCATTGGACTTGTCTTGATCTATTTATCCCCACTTTTACCCTCCTTGGGCAAAGTCGCACTCGCTTGGAGATTGGAGTTGGTCCACTTCTAGGACGTGGGTACATGAGATTTTAGTGGATTTGGAACGAGCATATTTCAAAACCTAGGTCTTGTTTGTCACTTCATCAAATCTTGCCTTTGGGATAGCATTCCTTGTTTTAAGGGATTGTGGTCCACTTAGGTCAAACCTTGAATCTCTAGATCTAGACCTATTCATCCATCAAACCTTTAATTGCCCAAGGCATTGATCTCTCTCCAAGTCAATTCGACTTTCCTAGATTGTTGGATTAACTTGTGGATTAATCCTTGTTTGGTGGACTAAACACTTTGATGTCATCATACTTCATGATCAAGCTTGTCACTTGTACTAGTTAGCCCCAATTCAACCCCTAAACTACCCTGCATTGGACACGGTTCCCAAGGCAGTGGATTTTCTCACATTGAACTAGTACTTCAATCCTGGATCCCATTTCAAATATTATAAGTCACTCTCACATCAACAATGTACCAAAGCTATACTCATTGAACCCCTCACTTGTCTTGTGACTTCATCCTTAGGTCTAGGACAAACCATACACCTTACTTCATTTAGAATTAACTTGATTTGGTGTCTTGGTTTTGATCTCTCCTGTCGGGAGTAGATCGGGTCTCCCCCTTTGTTGTCTGGGCTAGATAACATAAAGCGAAGGTTGCCTCGACTGGCATGACAACCATCTATTGGAGGTCGAGGTGATCGTGGTTGCACCTTTTGAGTTGCCCTTTCCTATTGCCATCCATTAATGGATACATCCACAGGGGTAACTACAGTTTAGGTGATAACAGGCTCCACTTGGGTATTCTTTCTTGGTATTAGATCTAGCTAGATCTACTACTCTTAATCCATAAGTGACCTTATCTTGTGCTTGGTTGAACATTTGTCATTTCCCTAAGCCTCTTCAACCAAGCCCTAACCATCTTGGGTCCACTTGTCATCCTAGATATAGATCTTGTTTCACCTTGGTCTCCTACTCTTTCATCATCACATTTCCCTAGGAGGTCTAGATTAAGTTCGCTAGCCTTCATTGGCTAAGCTAGGGTCTCCCCCTTGGTCTTGCTTAGGCTTAATCTAAAGTGAAGAGTGCCTCGGTTAACGTGACACCAAACTTGCATTGTGAACTGTGGCATCTCTTGGGTCACCTCTTTAGTTGTCTACACCTCTACTGCCCTGGATAGGATACCTTTAGAGACAACTACAAGTTGTGTGATAACAGTAGTATTGAAGCCTACCAAGAAGAAAAAGCCAAGACAAAGAAGCTTCAAAAATACATAGGGAAAAGTTCAATGCCATTTGAGGATGAGTGACTATGAGCCTGAGGGTGATGATCATGAAACCCCTTAAGGTCATATGACTAGTTTTGAAAAATCCTCCAATTTTCCTGTTAAGGGGAGAAGTGGACCTAAAGCATCCAATTTGAACCTAAAGAGGCCACGTAAGGCCCCAACCAGCAGTAAAGGGCTTGACTCTTTCTTTGTGCCCCGCACTACCCCTGGTGCTCAACCCACCATTTATGCTAAATGGAAGAAGATGGAGAAGGAGGTTGCTTGGTAATGCATAGCTAGATGGTGGTATGATGTAGACATACCCTTCAATGAAACTAATTCGTCTGATTATCAACCTATGATAGATGCTATAGCTTCATGTCGTCTGGGATTCAAAGGCCCTAGTTTTCATGATATCAAAGGGCCCCTTTTACGAAATGAGTTCAAAGAATAGATGAATATCTAAAGGAGTTCAAGCAATCCTGGAGTAGAACAGGGTGCACAATAATGTCTGATGGATGGAGTGATGGAAAATCCTGCACCATTATCAATTTCCTGATTGCTTGCCCAAAAGGAACCATGTTTCTTAAATCTGTGGATGCCTTTGATCAGGTGAAGGATGCACAATTATTATTTCAACTTTCGGATGGAGTAGTTATGGAGGTGGGGCCAGAGAATGTTGTACAAATCATCACTGACAATGCCTCGAACTATGTTGCACCGGGAAGGATGTTAGAGGAAAAACACCCCAACATTTGGTGGACAACATGTGTAGCCCATTGTTTGGACCTTATGCTAGACGATATTGGCAAAATTGAGTGGGTGAAGAAGCGTGTGGAGCAGACAAAATCAATAACCAGGTACATCTACAACCACTCATGGGTTTTGAGTCTTATGAGGAAGAACACTGGGGGTAAAGAGCTAGTTAGATCAGCTATTACACGATTTGCAACAAGCTTTCTTTCGTTGCAATCCCTTATTGATCAAAAAGCCAACTTGTGGAAGATGTTTTCCTGCAATGAGTGGAATGAATCTCAATGTAGTAAAAATGTTGAAGGGAAAGATATAGCTGACAAAGTGTTTGAAAAAACATTTTAGAAAAAGGCAGAAGAGAGAGTTTTATTTAGTGAGCCTCTTGTGAGAGTGTTGCGGATGCTAGATGGTGACAAACCCGCTATGGGTTTTATTTGTGAGGCCATGGATCAGGCCAAAGAAGCAATAAAGGCAACATATGGTGATAAAAGGCAAAAGTATTTTCCTCTTTGGAATATCATTGATGACAGATGGAACAAACAACTTCATTGTCCTTTGCATGCAGTCGGCTATTACTTAAACCCAAGGTAAGTTATCTCAAAATTCATATTCAAAGTTATAAGTTTTCTTGTAATTTCAAACTTTAAAGTTCAAAGTTACAAGTTACAATTTCAATTTCAAATTTAATGATGAATATTTTTTGTCTTTTGAACTTTGAACTTTTGAAGGTACCACTATACAAAAGACTTTGAAGCAGATGATCATGGGGAGGTAAAAGACGGATTGTATAAATGCATCGAGCGCATGGTTCTATATGCCAGAATACAAGATGAGATACACAGTAAGCTGCCACAATTCAATGAGAGTATGGGTAGCTTTGGCATGAGTATGACCATACGAGAAATGAAGAAATTGAGAAGCTATAAAGCAAAGACAACTCCCTTGTTGATATTCCGGAGAGAAAGAGCAAGAATGGAGTGACAGCTCCAAGAATTGCGCCCCCCTTCAGATGGTCTCTTTACCCACAATTCGCATCAGCCAAAGATGGATGGAAACACCACCAAAATCACTCAACAATGCTATGGGAACTAGCTATCAGACAATATAACAAACATCCATACACAATTTCTCAAAGAACCAGAAGAAATGTCTCTATAACAATCAGTCTCAAGTGTACCACGCCATGAAGAAGCTCCAAATGAGTGAGCTTCTCTTTAAATAGAGAAAACTCATAACAAAAACCCTTCCCACCAAGATGAAGGGCTGAGATCTAATCTCACAAATGCCAAATTGATGGCTGAGATCGAATGAGCAAGAGAAGGGGCGAATTACCTTAGTGCACCCATGTGGAGAGTGAGGGAGAACCACAAGTGAGAAATACAATGAGTGGGGACACCTAGGGGGTTTCATTACATAATTTTTGTAAAAAATGAATATTTGTTTGCCCAAAAACGCCCAAGTATGGTCAAATTCGCCCCATGTACATAGCTGGGTTGAATGGAGGGCCCCACACCAAATAATGTATGTCCAAACTATATAAAAATGATAGTGAGAGACCCTTTTACCTTTGCCCAACATTGCACTTACCATTTCAAAGTTTAACTTAGCCAAATTTGATTTTTTTCCATTAATTATTTGTTGGTTCACATAGCTAAAGATGAAATTTGCTCTTTTGACCCACTTCTTTTGCCTGGATTGACAAGTTGTCTGTTGCAATGCGATCGTAGGCCCCAAATTCACTAATAATGGCCACTAGAGCGACCATGATCCATCATCCAGGCACAATTTGCCCAATTCCAAGCATTTTTAATTAAAGTATGGCCCTGCTGGCCATCAATAATTAAAAATCTCATAGGATGCTTCATTATTTTCACGATCTGACACTTGGGGGATTGTATGGAACCCCAATGCATACCACATAACCAAAATCGAAGTTTTGGTTCCAAAGTTTTACGGGGCCCATTTTTGGCCTAGTCAAGCTAGTTTGACCAAGTCAACTCTGGTCAAACATTGCAATGGTTGAACTGTTATGTCTCTGCATGCAACATGGGATTCCAAGGCTCCCTTATTTATGTTAGTACAATAACTACGAGCATAAAATGACTAACATATGGTGACCATAAATAAACAATATCTCAAAAATAGGCCCAAGGTGAGGTGGGCCCACCAGTTCCAACAAACGGCTCTACTGCTATGCACACTTATAAATTTGGTCATTGAGCTAACTTTGGGTATGGTGGACAACAAAGCTAAAAGGATAAGGGGAATGACATAGACCAAGACTGAGTGACCCTTCGGATAAGTGGCGAAAACAGGACCCAATGACATAAGTACACCATGAGAAAACACAGGGAAGGGCAGTGCCTCACAAATAGGTATAGTGTAGGGAAACCACCACTAGACAATAGACTCTAACACACACCTTGCAACTCACATTCGTGCCTGCAACAAACTCCGTGAGGATCTTTTCTAGAGCCGCCATGACTTGGTGTCCAGCAAACCATAACTTGAGACTCTAGGGGACAATTAGAATTAGTTGTCCCTTACTCCATCTCACCTCCCAGTCCTTTTGGACTCGATGAGGAAATAACGATTACATGCTCAAATAGATATAGCTAGCCTTTGTCTGTGTGTGTTGACAAACACATTCTTGGATTTACATTTCATAGGCTTTATGATCCATGTGTGTTAAGAAACACATTCTTGGATTTTACATTTCTCATCAGATATAGCAATGATAAGCATAATGCATAGTAATGGTGGCAAGTGCGCATGGTTCGAGGACTAATGGGGAGCACCCGGTGAGGCTACACAATCCCATACTGCATCACAACATCGGGGGCAACCGACAGGAAGTGAATCCCAGGTTTGAGAGTGCATCTCACACACTAAAGAGTCGAGGCACAAGACAACATGGAATCATAATGTACTCAGGGGTTGTTATCACCTATTTTGTACAAATAGATGAAACTCCATTGAGCCGCCAGTGATGGAACAAATCAGCATTCACTTCCAGAGTATTAGGGTTTCAGATGACAGTAGTTAGCCAATTTTGGCTAGCTAGTTTTTGTTTTCAGTCGATATGACCATGTCCCCACGGGGTTTGTAATAAAGTGTACTAGTAGGATTTTGAGTGGCTCGGTACCCCATGACTTGGTTAAAAGCAACTAAGGTATTCCAGGAAGTTTTTTCCCTTGTCAATTATACTTTGCCTGTAGCCGAGCTATAATCGATGAGGTTTTCTCCCGCTTCCTCCAAAGCTGGAATGCCCGATTTTGAAAATTTTAGCCATGGGGGGTTGTTAGAGTCCAACTGATGTATATAAGCCTACTAGACACTATTAGAATAGGTTTTGGTCATGTCCTAGGTCACTAGGACCCTCAGAAAAAAAATTTACCGTACGCGTTGGATTCAGGTTTTTAATTATTTTTAGTTTTTAATAAATTTTTCCATAGTTTAAATTGAAAATTTTCAATTTGTAATATGTCAGTCATCCGGGATCCGTTTTCAGTGATTAAAGGCTCTAACCTTAAGCCAAAAATCACTCATGATCCCCGGACCAGTTTATCCTAAGTTTCGGATGCAATTCAGCCTCATAATTAATAATTTCTCAAAAAAGTCATTTACAGAGAAATTATTAATTAAAATATTAAAAATGAATATTTTTGAGATAATCCAAATCTCTCCAAAATAATCCAAAAAGAATAAAATAAAAGGCTAATTGACATGGTATTGAGCATTAATGAAGATTCCAATCATCTCAGTCATCACTCAATCAACTATCCAGTCACCAACAGAGATCTCCTCCAAGTGAATTCGCCCTCATGCATGCAAAACTCGATTTGATGATATGTCACTTGGTAAATGGGTTGTTGATGTGCATTAACTTCTTGGTAGGCGCCTTCCTAAAGTCTAGGCCACCTCATGGCTTGGCTTTCAACACAACTAGGCATGACTCCTATATCAACTCATGCATTGACTTAAGAAGGATCACGTATATCTCCTAAAGCTCACGTGCTATTGAGGTGGCAGTTTCTTATTAGAAGGATGTACATTACTATGTGGTGGTGGAGTTAACAAGAAGGAGTGGGGGGTGCCTTGCCTAGGTGGAGGCCACCTCCCCACACTTCATTCATTACAAGTTCGAGTTGTGTGGTAGTCTTCCACTCCAAGCTTGGTGGTGATTGAGATTTGATGGCAATTCGAATTTATGTTTAGTGCTATTGGCTCCATTCATGGCCAATTCGAATTAGGGTAGACTAGGCTCTTGTTTTTGTATAAGTAGAGGCACTTTGAGCTCTCTTCAGATGGATCCTTTGTTGTAGAGTTACTTTGAGAAAATTGTATCAAGCTTTTGCTTTGAATTTGTGAATAAAGTTTTTCGACTTTGGAGGTCTATGGGCTCTTGTTCATTGTGGTGAATTCTTCATGGTTGAGGTGATCTCTTTCCAAGCATCTCTTTCAATCCTCATATATGTTGTGATCAAATGCTAGCTTTAGAAGTCTAATATCTTAGAACGTAAGTGTTAATTTTTTAGCATTAATTCAATATACTCTAGGATCTTTACTGAGAGAATAACATGTACAGCATATCAAGTATAACAATGCATATCAATCACACCAAGCAATCACATGAGACAATAGACACACAGAGTTTCACTGGGGAAAACCATAAAGGTGAAAAACCTCACAACTTCCTCAAAGATAGAAAGAGCAATGATACAACCAAAGTACAAGAGATAGTCTTCTCCTAGCAGTTGATCCTCCTCCTCACATGTGCGCCACTTTCTGAGTGATGGAAGAGTGAGTAATGAGATGATCAAATAGAGATCTCCCGATCTCTATTTATACTTGTCCTGTCCTGCCCAATAAACTAACAGGGTCGACTTGTCTAACTCAGTCTAATAACCCATGGTTACATTAATCCGGGCCGACCCCACACTTGGTGGTCTAATAACCCATCACAACAATTTACAACACTTGCGACACTTGTTAATACAAATGACGACACTTCCGTATAAAGGAATAATAACATCTCTATAGGAGTACAATATACATAGGTGAAATACATTCCGAAGTTACATATACATCAACAGTCCTTCTTAACTAGGAAAGTATTTCTCGACACAGATCTGCTAGCACAAGTCTTCTTCTCTGGATCATCGTCACTGGATCATCGTCATCGAATCATCGTCATTGTCACTACTGCTGCTATCTCAATCAATCTCCGATCTACTCGTCATAGGAAGTTCTACAGAGCCAGTCCTTTTTCATACTGGATGTAGGCCCACCACCTGCAGGTCTTCATCATCACTGGCCATATTGTGGAATCCTCAAGACTTATTACGTGAGTCAACAAAACCTTGAAAGAGCATCCCAGGACTGATTATGAGCACACAGCTCAACCTATCGGATCTCCCAAGACCTTTTACATGCTATTGCACAACCTGTCCACGGCCACAAAGTATCATCCTGATACTCGTGATCATACTGATCATAACATCGTTCATGAAGCACAACCCAGATGCACATCACACAGCACTTACATCTACGCCATGGGAGAACACATCTACAACCATGCGAGAATGGCACAGCACTTATATTGCAGCCATGGGAGAACACATCTACAACCATGCTCAAATGGCCCAGCACTTATATCGAAGCCATGGGAGAAGACATCTACAACCATGCTCGAATGGCCCCAGCACTTATATCGCAGCCATGGGAGAACACATCTACAACCATGCTTGAATGGCCCTGGAAATTACATCACGACCATGGGAGAACACATCTGCCACCATGTCGGAAAAGAAGCCCAGCAATTACATCGCGACCATGGGAGAACACATCTACAACCATGTCCGAAAAGCTCATGTGCATTTGTGTCTTCGGAACTCATCACACATAATCCAACTGATTATGTAATGTATCCACCTGATACATGTCATCACATATCGTCATCCTGATCATCATCATAGCATCATCCTAATGCATATCATCCAGAGTATCGTCCTGATACTCATCACACATGATCATCCTGATCATCGTCACTACATCGTCCTGATGCATGTCATTTGGGGCAACATCCTGAAGCTCGTCATCCATGATCATCCTAATCATACAATGCATCCACCTTATGCATACCAAGTATCTAACTTGTACATATCATCATACATGATCCACCTGATCATATAATGTATCCACCTGATACATACACAGATACATGATCCAAGCATCCAACATGATGCATATACATATACATGATCTAACTGATCATAACAAGCATCCAACGTGATGCATATACATATACATGATCCAACTGATCATAACAAGCATCCAACATGATGCATATACATATACATGATCCAACTGATCATAACAAGCATCCAACATGATGCATATACAGAGCAGTAACTGGAGCATCGTCCTGATGCTCATCATCCAGTGCTTACATCCACAACCATGGGAAGGATCCTCCTCTCACCATGCTTGGAATGGCTTCCAGCAAATATGTCCATCACTTCTTCCTCGAAGTGTCGTCAATCTGAAGAACACCAAGCCTCTCTCTGAAGTAATCAAACTTCACTCTGGCTAGTGGTTTCGTCAACACATCTGCAATCTGCTCATCCGTCGCAACATACAGGAGCTTCACTACTCCTCTCTGCACCATATCCCTGATATAGTGATATTTAATCTCAATGTGTTTCGACCTGTCGTGGAACACTAGGTTCTCAGACAGCTTCACACAACTCTGGTTGTCACAAAAGATACCAGTAGCATCCAACGGGAGATCAAGTAACTTAGACAGTAGCTTCCTCAGCCATACTGCCTCACAACTAGCCGAACAAGTTGCAACATACTATGCTTCGGCTGTACTCAGTGCTACACAAGACTGCTTCCTGCTAAACCAAGAGATCATGCCTGATCTCATAATGAAGCAGCACCCAGATGTGCTCTTCCTATCTACAGCACTGCCTTCCCAATCTAAATCAACATAACCCTGCAGGTTAAACTTTTGATTTGCATCATACTTGAGCCCATAATTTCAAGTACCTCAGAATATGCTTTACAGCAACCAGGTGAACACCTCTGGGATCCGTCAGGAACTGGCTCAATGTGTTCACCGCAAAGCAAATATCTGGTCTAGTGTTCGTCAGGTTCATCAAGGACCCAATCATCTGACGATACACAGTGACATCAACCGGATCAGATGAAGCATCACACAGAAGCTTCAGGTTCGACGCCGTAGGTGTGGCCATGGCCTTGCAATCCATCATCCCGAACCTCTTCAAGATCTCTACTGCATACTTCCCTTGTCCAAGGAAGATTCCATCTGCACTCTGCCACACCTCCATGCCTAGAAAATAGTGCATCATCCCCAAGTCCTTCATCTCGAACTCGACAACAAGCTTCCTCTTGGTATCGGCAATCAATCTATCCTCACCTGTAACAAACAGGTCATCCACATACAGAAGTAGTATCACAGGATTGCCTTCCTCAACCTTGTAGTAAAGGTTGGAATCTACTTTACTCTTAGTAAAGCCCAAACTGGATAGAAAGCTATCTATCCTACCATACCAAGTTTTGGGAGCTTGCTTCAATCCATACAAGGCTTTCTTCAATCTGCACACATATGACTCCCTGTCATGTGTCTCAAAACCTAGTGGCTGCTCCACATACACTTCCTCCTCGACTACACCATTCAAAAAAGCTGTCTTGACATCCATCTGGTGTATCTTCCATTTCATCACTGCAGCCAGAGCAAGTATTGATCTAATGGAAGTGTACCTGGCTATAGGAGCAAAAGTCTCTTCATAGTCTATCCCCTCTTTCTGGGAGAAACCACGAGCTACAAATATCGCTTTGTATTTCTCTATGTCGCCATCTACAGCATGCTTCATCTTGTAGATCCACTTGGAAGTCATAACAGACTTCCCTTCAGGTATTGGGACCACATCCCAAACATCATTCTTCATGATCGACTGGTATTCTTTGATCATGGCATTCTTCCCGAATCCTGGGAACTTCAATATCTTCAATAGATAACTTTGTTGCTGAACAAATGTTGTAGTCCTTCTTTAGGAGGTGACGGTATACGATCTTTCCTACAAAACAAGTTAAATTGCATGATTAGAAACATCTCATAATTTTCAGAACAAATTCTTACACATAAGAAAATATGTCATACAGTCATGCAATTATTTTAGCCAATGCTTCAGTACAACATTTATCCATATCCCGTAACTTTCTAGATGCCTTCCAATCTCTACCAAAACATTGTTAAGAGTGTGCACGACTCCCAACATGTCAGCAAAGAGGTTTCATTCTAGATAAGTAGCAATGAGTAGCAATGGAATGTTGTATAGTGCCATAGGCCACTTACCCATCACATGCATATTAGTAGTATACTTTCCATTAATGCAATTATTCTAATATGCATAATACACACCCTAAGTCTAGGAACATAAGCATATACATCATTGAGCAATATTATTTAAACAAACAAGTATACAAGAAATGACAATTCAAATACTTATATTTGTTTGTTTGTTGGGTTGACTCCCTCTCAGTCTTTGCTTCCTTTCTGCAACTCCATTCTGATGTGGATTGTGAGAAGTGGTCAAATCCCTCTGAATGTTTGCATCATTGCAGAAACTACTGGAGTGCGCTCCCTCTTGATCTTTGCTTCCTGGATTACCTATCTTTGAACTTGTATCCATCCTCGATCACTATGCATGCTTACTAGTATCATCATTGTGTTACCCTCAAGATCTCATACATAATCATACATTCATTAGTATAATCTCAATACTATCAAAACACAATAATCTTAAACATATATGATCATTTCAAACATAGATAATAAGCATTAGCATTCAATGTTTTAGAGAAGACTTCTCTTACTCATGCATATTCATATTTGACCATAGAACTCTTCATGTTAGTCATATCATCAATCAAGGTAAGAGACATAATATGCATAAACCCTAGATTACTCAAACTTGTAACTTCATGAGTAATCATTATCAATCATACAAAAGTTTAAGATCCTTTGATATAAAAAAAACATACCTAGTCATCATATTTGCTAGTTATGTCTAGCAATGTTTTCTTGTTCTCTTCAATGACCTGCATAACTCATAAGTTAACCTTTGCAAAACCAAATTATACATACCTCTATGTGATCCATGACTATGGATGAATCTTTGTCTTCATGTCACCATAGCATGTTCAGGTTGTCCCTTCAATTTGTACAATCCTCCCTCTTGCTCTCCAATCACTACTGCATCATCTATGGTCTTACCCTTTGGCCACATGAGTACTTGGCTATCTACAAATGCAACCCACATGCCTTTGGCATCCAATGCAGATATGGAGAGTAGGTTCTTCTTGAGCCCAGGTACATATAGAACATCTTTCATTTTCAAAGACTTCCCAGAGTCTAGGTTGTAGGAGGCTTCACCACTTCCTTTGATAGGATATTGATAGTCATCCCCAAGTTTCACCTTATGGGGTGATTCATGTTCAGATAGATTTGCAAATAATTCTTTAAACCCAATCATGTGTTTAGAAGCCCCACTATCAATAAGCCAATCATTACATCCATGAGAGATAGTACCTGTGAGAGCAGAAATTAGAACATATTCATCTTCACTAGATGAGTCATCACTTTCTGCTTTAGCCTTCTTCTTGGGAGGTTCATCATCCTCAATAGCATGAGCATGATATCTCTTCTTGTTTCCATTCTTGTTGTTGTTGTTGAAGCCCTTTTTGTTCTTGGGACAATCTGCAGCAAAGTGTCCCTTCTCATTACATGTGAAGCATCTCAGATCCTTCTTACCCTTTTGAAAAGGTTTCTTGTGATGAGAGTGCTCCTTCTTGGGCTTGCTTCTTTTGGTGTGAGTTGTGAGAGCTTGATCTTCACTTCCCATCTTTTCTTCTCAGGCTACAAGCCTAGCCTCTTCTTGTGAACATTCCTCCCACAGTTTATTGAAGGAGATCAACTTCCTTCTTGCACAAATTCCTTGAATAAAAGAATCCTATGACCTAGGTAGGCCATTCAGAGTGGTCATGACAATTTCACCATTCTCCACCACTTCATCCACAGCTTCAAGTTCTTCCTTGATCTGAGAGACCTTGGAGAAATAGGATTGAATGGTCTCTCCATTCTGAAGCTTTACTCCTTTCAATTCATTCCGCAGAGTCATCTTCCGATTTATGTTCTTTCCTTCAAATAGCTTGGTCAGGGAATCAAACATCTCCTTAGGTGTCTTTAGAGATGACACATGTGGGATGAGATGGTCCTTGATAGAATCAGCAATGATCCTCTTTGCCTTGACCAAGTTCTTCTTATGAAGAGCCTTAGCCTCTTCTCCCTCTGGGACAGGGACCTCTTCACTTATATAAGTGTCCAACTCATTTTCTTCCAGGATTAACCCAATCCTATAATTCCATGCTTGGAAGTTATCAGCCCCTTCAAGCTTATCCTCAAGCTTGGTGTGGTGAGACATCTTTAAAGAGTAATTCAAATGGAAATAGAAAATATTTAGGTCTTACCACTTGATTTGCTGAAAACTGGATATGCTCCTGGATTTGGGTTTGTCAGAGAAACCCTAAAAATTCAAACTTTGAATTTCAAACTTCTGAAAGGATAGAAAGATGCGCCTTGATGAGCTGATCAGCCAGGTATATTCAGAATTTGAGATCTGCAAAGTTTCACCCTTCAGAAATGCCTTTTAGTCTTCCCGGATTCATTGGGGAGGACCCTGAATTAGGGTTTGAGTTTCCGGAGCTTCACCCAACCAAAAATCTCGATCCAAAGCTCTAAACTTCGATTTTTCCAAGGAGCTTCCAGCTATGTCTTCAGATTTCAGAAATTCCTATTTTTGTGGAAACCCTATTTTTTAGGGCCAAAACTCAAAGTGCTCAGAATTGAATTCTGATTGGACAGAAAGATTCTCCTTGATGAGTAGAGTCAATCTACCTTACTGCTTTTCCAAAATCTGTGGAGAGAAACCCAATAAACAAGAAACCCTAGTTTCCGCCACTACACAATGTCTTCTTCTCAGGTTAGCTCTGATACCATGTTAATTTTTTAGCATTAATTCAATATACTCTAGGATCTTTACTGAAAGAATAACATGTACAGCATATCAAGTATAACAATGCATATCAATCACACCAAGCAATCACATGAGACAATAGACACACAAAGTTTCATTGGGGAAAACCATAAAGGTGAAAAACCCCACAACTTCCTCAGAGATAGAAAGAGCAATGATACAACCAAAGTACAAGAGATAGTCTTCTCCTAGCAGCTGATCCTCCTCCTCACGTGCGCCACTTTCCGAGTGATGGAAGAGTGAGTAATGCAAATAGAGATCTCGCGATCTCTATTTATACTTGTCCTGTCCTGCCCTACCGACTTGTCTAACTCAATCTAATAACCCATGGTTACATTAATCCGAGCCGACCCCACACTTGGTGGTCTAATCACCCATCACAGCAAGTTACGACACTTGTTAATACAAATGACGACACTTCCGTATAGAGGAATAATAACATCTCTATAGGAGTACACTATACATAGGTGAAATACATTCCAAAGTTACATATACATCAACAGTAAGATCTGTCATTTGCAATTGTCAACTTGACTTATTATGCAATGTTTATCAAAGTTATATGAATAGGACGTATTCGGTTGTACTAATATTGATAAAGCTTTGATCTGCTTAGCATACGAGTTGATTTTGATCTCACTATTGTATTGAGTGTGTTGTGCTTCGTCAGGTTTCACCAACTGAAGAAGGGTGTGAGCTCGGTTGCTTCTATCCCAAGCTTCAACAATCATTCATTGATTTTAACACTTTGTGATTGCAGGACTTATAAAGTTGTCATCTTTTATCACAAAAGGAAAGCCAAGAGTAACTCTTGCTGGTGTTCCATCCTACAAAACACCTTTTTCAAACTGGTTACTTGGTTCCAAAGGACTCACTTCTTCAAACCTCTCTCTCTTTTTTCCTTGATCCCTTTTACATTTGACTTGCTAGCCCTTTTTCCTCTTTCCTAGCTTCGTCCTACTCCCCACAAGCTTCCTCCTAGCTTCGTTTCCTTACCTTGCTAGTCAACTCACCCTTCATTTTAGCCTCTCCTCCTTGCTTTCGTCCACCTTAGGATAGCCTTCCCTTTCCCTTATCTTTTCCAAACTTGTTTTCTTCCCTTCTTGCTCTCGTCTCCCTTCAAGCCTTGTCTTCTTCCCTTGCCCCTTCTCGTCCCTCCTTCTCCCAAAGCTCCTTTTGCTAGCTTTCGTTTCCCCTTGGGTTTGCCCCAAGTCTCCTCTCGTCCACCTTCAAGTCTGCCCTAAAACACTTCAAAAAACAAAACAAAAGTTAAAGTTAGTAGTTAGATTGGTTAGTAGCTAGTTCATTTCCTTTTTGAAGTTGTACTTAGGCATATTTAGATCTCATACTTTGCATTTGTTTTAGTAGGATCTAGGTTGTTAGTTGCATTTACATATTGGATCTCATCTTAAAAGATAAAATTTGCATTTGCATTATAGATTTATTTTCTAGTTAAGTTGCGATTTGCATCTAGTCTTTTAGATCTCATTTCTTTTTTTTAGATCTAAGTAGTTTCATTTGTTTGATTTTTTGAAACTAATGCTAAAGGGTACCTTGAGCTGAAACTTTTGTGTAGGTGTTTTGAAGGAGAAGAAAAGCTTGTGAAACTTTAAAACAAGAAGATCTTTACCCAAAGGAAGGCATTGAAGAGACCATAAGGATGATCCAAACCAAGAAACTGTTTACACTCTCCTTTTGTAAAAGCTCTTAAGAGCTTCATATTTGTTTTCTAAAGTTTCATTTTCCTATCAAAAGTCCTTTCAAGGGTTTCATTCCCAAAGGCACTTGTAACTCATTAATAAAAAAGGCTAAGTGGGATAAGGCCTCCCATTTATTGGTTTTTTTTCCCCATTTGGGGAAGAGTGTCTTGTGCATGCTCAGTTAGATTTGTTTCAAGTTTCTAGATTAATTTTCATTTTTGTATTTAAAGTAAATTTTATTTCAAGTTTTGACCTCAGAAGCCTCTTGGGATTTGATGCCAAGACCCACATTAACACTGCGTGCTGCTTCTCTTTCCCCACCGTGTACTGCGTAGGACCGACTAGCTGGAAGTTTCATGAGCAGTGTGCAGAAGTCACTTTGACTTCACTTGCTGGATTAGTCTCTGTTGTGGTAGAACACTAGTTTCATTTTGCAAGTAGTTCATTTCATTTGATATATCATTGCCTTGTTTCATTTTATCATCTTTTGAGCTATCATATGTGTTCTTTGCTTTAGTCTGCTTCTATCTTAACAAAGAACCAAAGTCTCTTGAACTTGCAATAACCCAAGTCAAGAGCACTCTCTGTCGGAGAGCATTCCCACTGCATATACCTGCATCAAGCATATAGTTTAGCTAAGTCTCTTGAACTTCTGTCTTACGACAAAGTCAAGAGCGCTCTCTGTCGGAGAGTTGAATTGTGTGCTCTTAATAATTAAAACTTTCCAAACTCACACTCCCCCAAATAAATAAATAAAATCGTTGCTATCCATCGCTGAGTATGCTCTGTCGACCATTACGGTTGGACTAGTACCCAGAAAGGTGTTGGATTTGTTAATCTTGAAAGTGATAACCTAATAAAATCATTACCCCACAACCAACGAACCGGCGTTGATTATTCGAGAAATACTCAGGTAGTGGGCAAAGTTCCTAAACCTGGTGGGGCCGAAATTCACCGTTGTCATAGAGTTCCAAGCGCTGGTTAAGTCTTAAGACACCTAGTCGGAATACTGGACGGTCCATCATACCATCAGAGGGGAAGCCACTGAAAGTATACTTTCCCGGTTGGACACATGCCCTTTTTTTGCTAGCCTAATAATCAAGATCATTAAAACTTTCAATAAACCAAGATAATTTGCAAAACGATCTCACGAACAGTTACTTCAAGACTTGTATTTTCAGCATCCCCAAGCATTTCAATTTTTGACTGCATTTGGCACTGGTCTATGTTCACTTACATGCTTTAAATTAATCGGGGCCATTTGTCCTTTGAAGTCTCTATCTGAACTTATTTTCTATCTGTGGATGTTTTTATACTGAAGTCTTCTTTATATTGTTGATCTCATATCTTGTATCCCAACGTGGATTGCTCATTTATCTTGTGTTTGTTTCAATTATAAAATTGTCATCTCTTCATTTAAAAAACTCCTAAACAACACCCATCCGCATCACTCAACATCAAAAAACATCTAAAACATAAGAGCCATAGAAAACTCTTTGTAGGGACTACCCCCCTTGGCTTAGTTAGGAGTTAGCCTAAACGGAGGAGCTGGGATTCAGGTGACAGTACCTGGCTCATTACTTGCCCCCAAGGCCACACTTTCCCCACTTGTAGTGAGGGAACAGCTTTCGAAAAATTTCTGCTGCTGGTGTGCATCTCGGCGGACAACTGGGGCCACTGGGGGAAAGGGTCCTCAAGGCCACCTACTCTGGTCTAAGTCGGGAAAAAGAAAAAGTTGGATGGGTCGAATGAGTGGAAGGAAGTGACAAGTGAAACCAAGGTTAGCCTCCTAGAAGTCGAATGGCCAAATCTATACCCAAAAGGGGACAGGAACCAGTGTGCATAAACAAGAGTCTCTAAGGGAAGGGGCGGACTGACATCACCATGGGCCAGAAACATCATACAAATCATACACGAGATCACCAAGTCAGCCATCATATGTCAAGTCAATGTACTAATACAAGTAAACAAGCCTCAAAGCAAACCATGAGTAATAACCATAAATGATGTATACCTGCCATACCATATACCTGCTGCTGTAAGTAGATCTGAAGGCCAATCTCTGTTGTGTGCAGGCAAAAAGTGGTGAACTAGCTGTGATCTGTGCTACTCTCATCACAATATGGCTAAGTTATCCCTCTCAATGGGGTCATGCAAAGGTGAGAAAGGAAGAGGGGCTCTGTAATACTGCTCAGTAGTAGCATCTGGACCATCAAAATACATAATGCCCCCTCTGAAATATCAACTCATCTGTGCTCTTATCAAAACAAATCTGTATAATGGTCCCTGACCATACAATCTGCATCATGGTAGCTCCAGCTAACATGGATGTGATAACAGTTCATTCAGTGCAGAGCAGTTACCGATGATGTCCTTTTCCCATGGTCAGTTGCAGATGTTCCAGAGGCAGGTGTATGGTTGAGCAGAGGTATACAATTATATTGCATTTAGATGTTTCAGTTGCTCTATAGTTTATTTTAGTTAATGTGACTATGCATGTTTAATGACAATGGCATTCTGAGCTTCATGGTTTGAAACCTGTGTCGAGAGTGGTTAGAGAGTCCCTAGTGTAAGGTAATTACACATGCTTGCTAGTATCTCCTACCTTACATAGACTTAGCCTTATTTTTCCTTGATGGCATCACCTTTTTCACCTTTCTCCAGTCATACGTCCCTTCCATTATCTGGTTTAATCCCGGCTTGTACTTTGACTAGTAAGATCGAGGACTCCCCCCACTTAGACCTCTTTGTTGGATAGGCTCCATGTTTACCTTGTGTCTTAGCTCTGGAGTTTGTGCCCTGGGTCACTGGGATGTTATCTTTTAGTCCTTGAAACCAAGCATTCCTACAAAAGCATCGGATCACATAAATGCTATATCTAAATGGATGCAAAAGTCAGCTACAAACAGTGTTGCTAAACACTAAAGCAGATAAAAAGTCTTTCGTAGCTAGTTAGTGGCCAAGGTACGAGCACTCATCCCTTGTATGATGTAAGGCCATTTTGTTAAAATTCAATATGCTAAGATAGATAACAATAGTATTCAATTCAATTTCACAACAATAGCATATACAGGATCACTGAAAGAAACACAATCACAAGATAGACACAAATTTATCCTGGGAAACCCTCTAGGGGAAGAAAACCCAGCAAAAACTTCCTCAATATAGATGATCAAAAGTACAAAGACAAAACCCCAAACAAGTGCTCCTTCTCCTTGCAGATATCCCTCTCTCTCTCTCCTATGCGAATTACACAAGTGAGTGTGTGTGTCCAAATGAGGAGCACATCACTCATATTTATACTTTATCTTCCACTTGACTTTCTCACTAACTAGGTCGGCCCCAACAAACTTAACTAGGCCGACTTACCTAGGAAGACTCAAAACAATATAATATTACTTTTTGGAGGGTTCTATTGACCCGACTTACAAAGGAGGTTTTACCTCATGACTCTATGATGACCAAATACAATAATAACATCCCGACTGAGGAATAAAACATCTCCGAATAAATTACAATAATAAAATACAATAGAATATTCTTCGAAGTTACAATATTTCAACACTCCCCCTTAACGAGAAGGGTATTCTACTAACAACAGCAACATCAACTGTAGGAGCAAGGAGAGAGAGCATCATCAACAACATCAAGGTGATACATCTATAAATCATCGGAAGTTTTCTTCAACAATATCAGCAACTAGAACAGTTACTGGAACATCTTCAACATCTTCAGTACTGGAGCATCATCTTCTACAGCACTAAGTCTTCATCTTTGATCTTCATCTTATGCAGCACTCGATCGTCTACAGCAACAACTCTTGATCTTTCGATCAGCAACAACATCATCTGCAGCAACATAACCTGCAACATACATGATCCAATTACGGGATGATCAATCCCTCTCACTTTAGGACATAAGTCCAAGGATAATGCAATCCTAACCACATCACTGAGACAAAAGTTTGAGGATCACTTTAGGACTAATGTCCAGAGATGATACAATCCCAACCACATCATGGAGACAAAAGTCTGTGGATCACTTTAGGACTAATGTCCAGGGATGATACAATCCCAACCACATCACGGAGACAAAATTCTGAGGATCACTTTAGGACTAATGTCCAGGGATGATAAAATCCCAACCAAATCACGGAGACAAAAGTCTACGGATCACTTTAGGACTAATGTCCATGGATGATACAATCCCAACCACATCACGGAGACAAAAGTCTGCGAATCACTTTAGGACTAATGTCCAGGGATGATAGAATCCCACTGCAACATCATCATCACTGCAACTACATCACGGAGACAAAAGTCTGCGGATCACTTTAGGACTAATGTCCAGGGATAATACAATCCCACTGCAACATCATCATCATTGCTCCCCCTTTCGAGGAAGGTCCTTTCGAACCACACCAAGCTTGTCACGGAAGTACTCAAACTTCACTCGAGACAAAGGCTTAGTCAACACATCAGCAACTTGCTCATCAGTGCTCCCATATTGGAGCTTTATAGCTCCCTTCTGTACCATATCCCGTATGTAAAAATACCGGATTTCTATGTGCTTTGACTTGTCATGGAACACTGGGTTCTCCGTCATCTTTATACAACTCTGGCTATCACATAGAATCATCGTAGTATCCAACTCCAAGTCAAATAGACCTAACATCAACTTTCAAAGCCATATGGCTTCACAACTAGCAGAACAAGCTGCTATATACTCTGCTTCACTTGTGCTGAGAGCAACACTGGACTGCTTCCTACTAAACCATGAGATCATGGTAGATCCCAGACAATAACATCCACCAAAGGTGCTCTTCCTGTCTGAGACACTTCCAGCCCAATCTGCATCTCTATAACCCTAAGCTGCAAGGAATCACTCTAGACCCCTCCACTTCGCTCCCAATTCGCGATCCCGAAGGAATCGATGAGGAATCGATCCCGGAATCGCGATTCCTCATCGATTCCTCTCGGGATCGATTTCCCAATTCGCGATTCCTTGGAGAAAAAAATGCTCCCTGGAATTTTAGGAATCGATCCGGAATCGACACTTCTAGATCGATTCCTCATTGATTCCTGAGCGATCTCGGGCAAAAAAAATCGCTCCCGAAAATGCTTCCTAAGCGATTCCGCGATTTTTCTCATTTTTTTTTATTTTTTTAGGGATTGGCTAGGGTTAATTTGGGCAAATAAAGTCTATTGGACTCCATTTGGACTCATTCTATGCCCTCAGTGGTAAACAGTTTGATGTGCCCCCCATGGTAAATAGTTTAAAACTTTGATGTGCCTCAGGTTGGCAAAGAGTAGTTTCACAGATAATAAATGCATTTTCCGCCCCAAGATGAAGCTGTCAAATGCATTCTTTGGGAGTGTCGATTTTCTTGTCAATGTTGGAAATTAGCACACTAGAGGTTCTCTGGAATGATCCAGGGTACCATTCATTGGAGAGCAGTTGTTCTTGGGGACTAACTCTTTCATTAGTCACCTTATCAAGGCTTGTGGCATTGTATCCATATTGTTGTTATGTTCTCTTTATGGAAATTGTGTTGTAAGTGTGTTTTTGAGGACTCTAGTGGCATTGTTCTTCCTTTCAAGGGTTGTGGATGGATGAGCTTTGTGCCCAACTCAAGGGTGAAGGGTATTTTCTCATTAGAGATGAAAAAAGTGAATTGATAACTCCATATTCTGAATTTATTGCAGCTGTAACTGCAATAAGATAGTTGCTACAATGTTTGTAAATTCTTATCTTTTCTTGTACAGATTTTGTTCTCCTTGTACATAACTGTTTTGTGAGTAAAATAAGAAGTATATTTGAAATAAAACACTTTTACAGGAGTTTCAAAAAGGTCTATCCCATTGTCTGTCAAAACCCTGGCCTTGGGTTAACCTTCACATCGTATATCAGACAATGACATTATAGAAATTGGACGAATAAATAAGGAAAATTTGGCAGTACACTGGTAAAGGGGCCTTTTCAGAAGCACCTTTGCAATATCAATAAAGTTCATATTCTATTCAGAAGGGATAAAAGTATAAAATAGAAAACCGTCTGCATGTTAATTTTAATCAAATTCTAATTAATACAGTTTGGTTATATGAGAAAAATGGTATTGACATATGAGGGTCAAATACATGCAACATTGTCTTAAAGTCGATGCCATCAACTACACATTTGTACATCCCTTACAAAAATCCAATCATAGAGTTTGTTTGATAAAGTAAATCTTAACAATAACTTAATATCTTTGCAAGTTTGATATTGGATTTAAAGACATCACTTGCAAATGGTCATTGCCATACTTATGTCATTCCAAAAAATCTTCTGAGATGTCCTAGATGATTGATGTTATATCAATGTGTACTAAATGGTTATATGAATATCTATGTTTTCATGTTTTCTATAGCTAATTTGGCATAATACATGTTTTTGTTAATATATATGCATCAAAATATATTAAAATATATATTATATAAAAAACGCTCCCGAAACGGAAGCTTTTGAAAATTTCGCTTTTCGCTCCCGCTCCTACTCCCTGCTCCCAACAGCGTAGGTATAACCATACAATTTGTAGTCATGATATCCAACATAGTATAGACCAAAGTCTATCATACCTTTTAGGTACCTCATCACATGCTTTGCAGCTACCAGGTGAACACGTCTAGGCTCAACTAGATACTGACTCAGGGTGTTCACAGCAAAGCATATATCTGGCCTGGTATTCATCAGATACATCAACGACCCAATAATCTGTTTGTACTAAGTCACATCCATTAACTCTGACAATTCATCAGCTAACAACTTCAAGTTGGTATCCATGGGTGTGGCCATGGCTTTACATTCCAACATATCAAATCTTTTTAGGATTTCCACAGCATACTTTCCTTGGTTGAGAAAGATTCCTTTTGGGCTTTGCCATACTTCCAGACCTAGAAAATAGTGCATCAATCCAAGGTCTTTCATCTCAAATTCTTCACCAAGCTTCTTCTTGCACTCTACAATATGTTTCTCATTTCCTGTCAGAAATAAATCATCCACATACAGCAATAATATGACAGGTTCATCATCCATAACCTTAAAGTAAAGGTTAGGGTCAGCTTTACTTTTGTTAAAGCCCAAGCTCGTCAAAAAGCTATCTATCATTTCATACCAAGCTCTAGGAGCTTGCTTCAATCCATACAGAGCCTTCTTCAACTTGCATACATGAGTCCGTTTATCTTCAACTTCAAATCCCTATGGTTGTTCCATGTACACTTCTTCCTCAATCACACCATTCAGGAAAGTTGTCTTCACATCCATCTGGTGTAAACTCCACTTCATCATGGATGCAAGTGCCATGATGGTTCTAATGGAAGTGTACCTTGCTACTGGTGCAAATGTCTCTTCATAATCAATTCCCTCTTTCTGAGAGAATCCTCTAGCCACAAACCTTGCCTTGTATTTCTCAATACTTCCATCAGCTGCATGCTTTATCTTGTAGATCCACTTGGAAGATACCACAATTTTGCCTTCTAATTTGAGAACTATATCCCAAACATCATTCTTCATTATTGATTGGTATTCTTCCGTCATTGCTTCTACCCATTCTTTCTTCTGTATAGCTTCTTCATAACTGGTTAGGTTCTTAATCTACAAGATCACACATCAAGCCACATAACTGGAAAATGGCTTTGGCCTCTTGCTTTTTCTTGTGGAACCTTCTGGAGCTCCATACTTCTTAGCATCTTGAATAATTTCTCGAGCCCAAGCTGGTTGCTCGATATCTTGATCACACCATGAGTCTGGCATCTCGTCATAGCCGACTTCCTCTACTTTATTTCATAAGTCTTTTATAGTTGAACCCTTGTCACTTGTTCTACGGAACAAGTCTCATCATTCTTCATTTGTAGGTGATCGTTGTACGATACTTCCTACAAGTCAAATTCAATAGCATGGTTAGAAACATCTCATAGTTTCCAAATATATGCATAAAAACATAAGTCACACTATCTTAGCCAATGCTACAACATTCATCCATATCCCATATTCATATGGTAACTTTCTAGATGCCTTCCATCTCTACCAAGACATTATTAAGAGTGTGCATTACTCCCAATATGTCAGCAAAGAGGTTTCACTCTAGATAAGTAGCAATGGAATGTTGTATAGCACCATAGGCTACTTACCCATCACATGCATGACACTGCAAACATCCTAACACACATCCGAAATAAATGTGTATACAACTAGATACTATCATTTAAACAATGTGGTAGAAATGACAATTCAAATACTTGTCTTTGTTTGTTTGGTAGGATCTCTTTTGATCCTAGTCACCTTGCAGGTATTACTGGAATGTCTGATGGTGAACTCTACTCCATCATCAAGCTTGAATTTTGCTTCTCCTATTCTCCTAGTGATCCTTTCTGAGGGGAGTCCTTTTCTTCTAAACTAGAGAGAGTCTTGTTCTGACCTGTCATGTGCTTTGAAGCACCACTATCACAAGACATATTCTTCGACTTCTTCCTTTGCTTGCTTCTTGGGCGGTTCTTCATCTTCTGATTCTTCTTCATCGTCTTTGGCAAGGTGAGCATGATGCCTTTTGTTGCTCTTCCTCTTCTTGTATTCTTCTTTCTTCAATGGACAATCTCTTGCAATATGTCCCATCCTATCACAATAGTAACATTGAAAGTTGGAGTAGTTTCTTCTTGGATTGTTTCCTCTTGTCTTTTGGAACTTCTTGGGAGGTTGAGACTCCTTGTGGCTTTCCTTCTTCAAGTTAGATTGACTTCTTCCTCTCTTCTTATGGGTGGCTAGGGCTTGATCATCTTCTTTAAGTAGAGCTTCTCTATTGGCTACTCTAGCCTCCTCTTGGATGCAATCTTTTCATACAATGTCAAATTTCATGCTTTCCTTTCTGGCACACATAGTCTGGATGAATGAATCCCAAGGTCTAGTGAGACCATTGAGAGCAGTCATAACTAGCTCATCTTCATCAAGGGAGTCTCCAATGGCTTCTAGTTGCTCCTTGAACTGGGAGACCTTTGTGAAATAGTCTTGGATGGATTCTCCTTAGCACATATTAGTACTCTTCAATTCAGTTCTCAAATTCATCTTCCTATTGATGTTCTTTCCTTCATACATTCTGGCTAGGGCATCATACATCTTCTTCGGGGTCTTCTTGAATGGCATTTGAGAAATCAAGTTATCTTTGATAGAATCAGCAATAATCCTCTTTGCCCTAATCACGTCCTTCTTGTGCTTCTTCTTAGCTTCACCCTCTTTAGGTTCTACAACTTCTTCCTTGATGTATTTGGCAAGATCATTCTCTTTAAGAATGAGGCCAATCCTATATTTCCATGCTCGGAAATTCTCTATGCCTTCTAGCTTATCCTCAAGCTTAGCGCTTCAGGCCATCTTATCCAGGAGGTCACCAAAAAATGAAATTTTTCAAAATGCAAAACCGACCTTACCAGAAGATGTGCTTGACTGAGGCGAATTGACTAGTACACTTGGTTTCTGGAGATTCCAAATTTTCACCCTTCAAAATTGACTTGCGAATTTCAGATCTACAGTTTCTAGCTTTTTCTGGTTTTTCTGGTCTTGAGTCAAACTAGGGTTTGGCTTTCCCAAAGTTTCACCCACTCAAAAATCTTGATCTTGGTCTCAAAATTTCGCTCTTGGAGAGGCGCACCTTTCAATGCTGATAGCACTCAAAAATTCCACTTCTGTGAAAAGCCCTAACTTTTCACTTTCGAAGAGAGAGAATTTCACCTTGTGAAAGTTGTCATATTTAGGCTAGCTCGGATTCCATGTTAAGATTAAATATGCTAAGATAGATAACATCAGTGTTCAATTCAATTTCACAACAATAGCATATACAGGATCACTGAAAGAAACACAATCACAAGATAGACACAAATTTATCCTGGGAAACTCTCTAGGGGAAGAAAACCCAGCAAAAACTTCCTCAATATAGATGATCAAAAGTACAAAGACAAAACCCCAAACAAGTGCTCCTTCTCCTTGCAGATATCTCTCTCTCTCTCTCTCCTATGCGAATTACACAAGTGAGTGTGTGTGTCCAAATGAGGAGCACATCACTCCTATTTATACTTTATCTTCCACTTGACTTTTTCACTAACTAGGTTGGCCCTAACAAACTTAACTGGGCCGACTTACCTAGGAAGACTCAAAACAATATAATATTACTTTCTGGAGGGTTCTATCGACCCGACTTACAAAGGAGGTTTTACCTCATGACTCTATGATGTCCAAATACAATAATAACATCCCGACAGAGAAATAAAACATCTCTGAATAAATTACAATAATAAAATAAAATAGAATATTCTTCGAAGTTACAATATTTCAACACGTTTTCCCCTACAGGGCAACAGGGTGGTAACTCCATCGCACCTATGGACAGTAGCGGGCAATGGTGGTAAGACCCAGCCATTATCTGAGGCCCGCAAGGCTTTTCAGGGCACCTACTCTTGGAGGTTGGCTAGTGAAATTTGATCAAATGTTAAATGTTAAATGTCAAATGGTTAAATGTGAAATATGCAAAAGCTTATAGTAAATTAAATGCAAAAGGTTGCTTGTCTAGATTCTATTGGAAGCATTTCAAGCACTCTACCCATTTGTGAGGCACCGTCATTCCCTAGTGTCTTCTATCTGTCATATGTCTAAGTGGTTCCCCTCTTTCCCTCATGCCTGAGAGATTACAGTGTCAAAGTTACAAGTCCTTCAATATTATCTTAGCCTTCTTTTCCACTTCACCCATCCTAGCAGTTTGTCTAAGTCTATGAGTGAGCATATGTAGGGAACTTCATTAAAGATTTAATGGTTTCTCTCACACAGATATATTTTTTTGATTATATGGCCACCGTTATGTACTTCATGTTTTAGTCTAGCTACTAACATAAACTTGTGAGCATTATTCATCTAACATGCATACAGGACCATCCAGATTATTGCTCTACCTTCAGTTTGAGTGTTTTGACTTGGTCAAACCCAGTTTGACTTGGTCAACACGTTTCCCGAGGCAATGACTGCAGAGTTCAAGATAGCTTACTTATCCTCCAGATGTAGGCAGTACACCATTTCCATGCTCATTTTTCAGTTTGAGGCCATTCTGTAGCAATTACAGTGATTATTATTATTTTTATGGCCATTTTTATTATACTGGATATGTTATTGGGTTTCAAATGCACATTTTGATGGACATATGGAGTATGTGTAGTCACTCACTATTAGTGGATTTTGTGTCTCTAATTCACTCGGTGCACTCAGATGGTGATTTTGGGCAAAGGAAGTGGACCTAATGATGATTTTATTCTCCAGCGTGATATACCGGCAGTTTTTATTCAGAAAAAATGACCATGGCTGCACTAGGAAAATCGATTTGGCTAATGTGGGTAAGAAAATTGCATGGGGATGATTGATGATGATGATATATGGCTCTAGATGCATATTACATGGATTTGCTTTGTCCGGGATGGTCTCTACATGATGATATCTATGTCCTAGAGAGGACGTCTTCTCCCTTAGGGCGCACTTGATAGTTAATCATTTATGTACATCATGTCATTATGTCATATCTTTGTAAAAGGTTGGGTCCTAGGTTGATTTATGCCCCTAGTGACCCCCTTGTGATGTTAGCCCATGTTATATCATGTTGTTATGTTGTATTGGCCCCTCCTAGGGTGTCATTAGGCATAAGTGCACCCCCCTCTTTGACTTGATCATTGATCCATGTAATGTAAAAATAAAAAGATCTCCATCGTTGATCATATTCACTGTATCTTTTAATCTCAACCACTCATTCAAAAAGTGGTTAGGGTTTTGGTCTCTCTTGGATCTATATAAGAGAGAGGACCCCCTCATTGTAAAGGGGACTTTTGGCTCTGGATTATTGGCAATAAAAGAATATTTTTGGGAAATCTTGTGTATTTGTTGAAGATTGTTCTTGTGCTTGATTATAGATCTAATAGTCTAAGACGTCCAAGCTATATGATGATGTTTCCATGCTATGTATGCTAGAGTAGTGTGTGATTTGTAGGAGGGCGACTTCACTTGGAGAGATTTCGTGGGGGTTCTCCAAATTTATCCATTGCATGAGTTCAACAATCAAGGAGTAGTTTACATTATATCTTTGATCATTGTTTATGCTCTTTGATTTATCTTTCATCATTTACTTTTCATCTTGTGAATCAAGTCTCACTATAGCTTGTCTTTGCAGAAGGGAGGGCGCACTAGCTCAACTTCGGCAAATCGTTTTCACCTTGGAGCTCATCAAATTGGTCGGGAATTGATTCAAGTGGTTTAGAGCATCATTGCACTTGGCATCTACAAGACATAGAGGTAAGTCCCATCTATTTTCTTTTGTTTCAAGATCTATTCCATTAGTCTTAGTTTAAATTTACTTCAAAACCCTAACTCTGTAACTTTAAAAAATTCTCTAGGTCACACAACTTAAAATTTTGGCAAATCCTTTCTGGGATTTTATCTTTAGCTTTAGCCCAAAGAGGGTTCCCAAGGGCGTCACCCTTGGAGGATTACATTACCCTTATCTGGAAGGCATTGTTCTTCACCCAATTCGCCCTCCTAGATTTGCTTAACTTTCGACTATTGTATGATTTGGATTTTGCTTGCAAGCATTGATACTGTCAAACTATCCTCAAGTTATCTCATTAAGGTGCTAGAAATCCCTAATCTCGTCTAGATCTACTACTTTGGTCACTTTCTCAAGATCTATCTTCAATCCCCCTAGGGTAGTAGATTTGATCATTTGTGCTAGCACCTAGATCCTAAATCTTTCATCTAATTCCTAAGTCACTAAATTTTAACACATTGCGTTGATATTTCATTAGTCATAAGCCTCTCAACTCAAACATAAACCCTATAGTGGCTTCATCCCATAGATCTAGGGTTTCATCTACCTGTCACCTTACGTATTCTATCCATATAGTTTGATCTGGTGATTTGGTTTAGGTCTATCATGTCGGGTTAGATCAGGGTCTCCCCCTTTGCTAACTTGGGCTTTGGTGGCATAAAGCGAAGAGAGCCTCGATTCACGTGGCAACCAATCCATCTGGGGATCAAGGCCCTCTTAGGTCACCTCTTTAGTTGCCTGGCTCTTCTACCATCCTAAACAGGATCATCCATTAGGGGCAACTACAAGTTGTGTGATAACAAGTACCAGACTCTTTTAGCTTTATTTAGGCATCCATAAATGGGAATAGTTATGAGACCTAATGATAGATCACTCACAAAGGGGAAAATGAGCGAGATGGATGAAAAGGCTAGAGAAATGAAATATGGCTACTAAAAATGTTATGAAATGGACAAAACACTCACTTAGTTCACTAGGGTACAACTTAACCTTCGGAATAACAAACTTCTTTAAGGTAGAGTTAAGATAACACAACAATTAGGATAAGTAATGACCAATAGCTTTAAGTGCTATGAATCATTATACAAGCATAAAGGTGACATCCCTATATCATATCAACATATAAGCAAACATTCTAAGTGTCAAAGAGGGTAAGAGGGATCACACACCGGTGCATCTGACACCATCTTTGCTAGGCACATCCAAGGTACATGGACCATCTGAATATGCTGAAAGGATCTCTGACCAATGATCTACAAAGAAGCCGCAAATCTCATCTCGGGAACAACTAATCAATATATCACCCATGTTGATTGTTACCTCAGAGATTCGCACCCTTCTAATTAGGTCACTAGGGACGGTGCTAATATCGACAACTTTTCAGGAGATGCACCCACTGTCACCTCAATGCACTCTCCTCTCTTTGTTATATAAAAAATTATATATATACACACTGATAAAATAAAAATAATAAATAAGATATAGATGATAATAATTTATAATAATAAAAAGTTAATAAATAAAGGCAATTAAACGCTTATTGAAAAGACGTACCTCTTGGTACCAAACAGCCCACGCCATAGTATTTATTTGAGCTATCTCATTGTATTCATATCATCTTCATATTATTAAATACAAAATTGTTTATTGACTGCTCAATCAAGATTTATTTATATCTCATTGGTATCAGAGCCTGGAACGCCCGCCATAAACCTCTGTATAGCCGTCGTCCAACACAGTCGTCGGACTGTACCACTTGTCATCATGCCACGCCGTTGTACCTGCCTCCGCTACCACACCCGAGCTATATGTACTACATTATCTCAGTCGTACCACGCAACCGAACATTATAGAACCAACGTAGTATATCTCCAATTTGTGCAGAATTCGTACAGTCATGATATGTGCAGAGTCATACAATCACGATTTGTGCAGAGTCCGTACAATTTCAAACGATTAAGACAGTGGCTGAGTGGGAAATTGGGAATGTATAGCCAGTAAAAATCAGTCAAGATTAAGTTCAAAAAAAATTTAGTGACTACCATAGGAATGGCGGATCTCAATGCCAAACTGTAGAAACTCGAGGAAAAAGTCAATAAGAATCATAAGGAATTAAAGGGGGAAATCGCAAAAAGAAATAAAGAATTAGCTCAGACTCTTAAAGATCAAATTGTTACCGGGATGAGGTTGGAAATGCAGCAAAACATGAGTAACATTATAGCAAAACAAGATCAGAAGCATAATGAACTGAAAAATCTAAGAGCAAATATGCAACCTCTACACACCACCAACCCAACGCATACCACCATTCCACCACATACCACCAACCCACCACAGGAGTTTTTTAATAAATCTAGTCCGAGCAATCCAAAGACACCCAATCATCAGTTAGTCCCATCTCCCCATGGTTTCCAGATTCTCAATCCACCACCACTCTTCTCAGCTCCACCAGCGCCCGGGTACCAAATAAGGGTAAAACTAGAGTTACTAAAGTTCAATGGGGACGAAAAGCAATGTGTCACATGGATTAATAAGGCCAAATAATTCTTTGACATCCATAATATCCAAATCGACAGTGAAAAGGTCAAATACGCTACCATGCATTTCGATGGTAACACATATAACTAGTACATGTGGTGGACGGTTACAACGAAGGTGTGCTCTTTAGCTAGAACCATTTTAAGAATGATTTCCTTAAAAGGTTTCAAGGTGTAACTGAGAAGGATCTTTTTGAAAAAATTACCAGAATACAATAAAAGTGTAATATAGATGGGTACACATATGAATGGGAATCATTGGCAACCCGAGTTCCAGAGATAACAGATGAGCAACATCTCCAAACTTATGTGCACGGGTTAAAACAAAACATAAGAGATGAATTAGAAATACATAACATTCCGAAGGAGACCACCCCAAAGGCAAGACGTAAGGCAAAAATCATTGAGAACAAGTTTAAAAGGTCTTCCCGTACTAGTTTCGATAAAGTCTACTCAAGAAGGAAACCAAACAACAGATGTAGGAACTTCAAAATACATGCCTCCGCATCTAAGGGAAGGGGCCAAACTCCATTTGGAGGCCCAGAGAATGGAGGGTAAATGTAAGTACTGTAGAGAAAAGTGGGAACCAAAGCATAGATGCTCTCAAAACAGCAACCCCCAAAGGTTATATACATGTGAAGCAGAAGAAGAAGTTGACTCTAACAGAGAGGAATCAAGTGAGGACAGTGTAGGAAATCTTCAAAACTATTCCTCGGAAGTAGACAATAATGAGCCAAGAATATAACTGACCTCCATAACTATGATATCTCAACCTCAAACATTAAAATTGAAAGGACATATCAAAAATAACAATGTCATGGTTCTTATAGATACAAGGAGCACCCATAACTTTATCAATGTTAATCTCGCAAAGAGATTGAACTTGTTTGTATACCTAGTACCTAACATGAAGGTGATGGTGGCAGATGGTAAAAAGATTGAAAATGTCGTTTTACTTCAGTGCAAATATGTTTTTGAGAACAAGGTTAGCTCTTTGTTTGCCCTCTGCCATGTGTGGAGAGAGGAAGTACCTATGCACCTATTGGTAAAACGAATTTTGTTAATCAAGCATGCCAAATTGTTAGATCCTCCTGCCTATTCGGATTTTATTTCTGTTCTTGTTCCTTAGAGTACGTGTATCTGAATACCAATAGATATACTCTTGTTCTATATGTTTTCCCCTTTTTTATGTGAAATAAGAGATTGCTTAAGCTGTATGCCTTCTCTCAAGTTAACCACTTTTTTCCAAGTTGGACACCCAACAGCTTCAGATGTGGAGCCAAAATCAACATGAAACTATACAAGGTCTAGAACTCAAGGCTTGGGCAGCGGAGAAGGAAATCTGAACCTTGTGTCAATAGCTTAAACATCACAAAATAGACAAGATGCACCTCTACAACCAAACCAACAGCGACCATGATATTATCCAAATCTTATCAGCAAAACTAAAAGATTGCGAAAAAGAAAACCATCAACTGAAACAGCTATGGCAATGAGAGCAAAGAGTCATGCAAGCAAGGTACAGCCAGGAAAGGAGAAATTTAGACACAAGCAGGTCGAGGGGGGGATGAAATCTTTGATGCTCAAGATCTAAAATGCAGAGACCAAACTCCCAGTGCCAAGCACTGAGCACAAATAGCAGGAACTAACATAATAAATGAGGCAAGTAGAGTAGTCACTACACAAGAAATAATAACTTAAAAACATAAACATGAGGAACAAAAAAGACAGAACAGGGCATCTAATGTCAACATAAAGGTATCCAAGAAGGCACCAAGGAGGAAGACCCAACTGTAACAGCACAAGAATTTCTCAGGGATGTAATCGGATGGTCTGGTTCAGCTAAATCAGCATTAAGAATGGGAAAAATCCCTGAACAACCAAGAAGAGTTCACCCCTTGAGATAGTTCTGTGGACCGCCAAAGACCAAAATCAAGTACTTCAAGGCAGGGGAAAGATAAAAGGGACAAAGGGGCTGATTGACAAAGATCTTACACTAGCCCAGCAAGAAGAGAACCAAACTGAATGGTAGAAGGTCAAGAAAGGGAGGCAACAAAGTAGATGGGCAGAATTACAAAATGGGAGGGCCAAAATAGAAGATTTTAGAAGAGAGGCAGATTTTAGGAGAGAGGCTAGGAAATAGGGAGGGGTGATCCCCATGACCCCAATTAGGCTCAAAATGGTGATATGAACTTGTCAGGGATATCCATAGAGAAAAGGCCGCGAGAGAGGGCCAGCAGAAGGACAACATATTATTATTCCAGCGGAGATACACAAACATGACAGCTGCAGGATCCAACATATACCTGAATCCAATAAATGGTCTGTGTGGAATCAGGTTTCTAGAAATCATAAGGGGCATGGCGGGATCCCCTGTTTCATAAAAGAAGAATGGCACAGAAGCAAAATAATTCATCCACAAAACTGAGATCCAAAATAATTCATCCACAAAACTGCACTACTACAGCAAAGAAATTTAAGGATTTAAATGCATGTCTAAAAACAAGCCTTCAAGAACATTATTTAAATGCTGAAAGAACTTACCCAGAGCCAACTGGTCCACCAATCCCAATAGTAAAAGCTCGCTCTTTAAAATCCCTATTTGTAAGTCGTCCAGCCCTCCGACTGAAATAGCCTGGAGAATATAATGGTTCATGTGAGTGGGGAGCTAATCCATCATGCGAGTGAAATTTCCTGCCATCAGGACTAATCCATGATGTAGCTGCTTTTGTATCCCTGACCAAGATAAAAAGTTTAGAACAGAAGAATATTCTCAAGAAGAGTTACACCACTCAAAATCCATGAGTAATATTTGCATTCAATTCCTCTAAATGATATTTTTTGTTTTTATTGCACCTCATGCACCAGATCATAAATTAATAACACAAGGGATTAAATGAAGACAGTCAATAATGGACAAATTTTTATCAAGAAAAATACACCTCTTAACATTCAAGTTACTAAAAAATCTAAATCCAAACAATACTACCAATGTTTCTAAAGAATAATTATGCTTCTCATTTTGAATAATGAAAAGCATTATCACAGCCTCCTCATTACACAGCTAGTAGTCATTTTAGCTTAAGGCATAGGAACTGTAAAAGTTCTGAGAATTGAAAATATTGAAATTCACATTGCAGTCACTGTGTTGACCCTAGTTATCAAAGGCTATAACCAGAGATCATCCATCTTCTTGCTGTTAAGCAAGGTTGTACAAATTTCATTATATTTTATCCACAGGGAGATTACTTCTTCTGTACTATTGAGTCTTTTAATCATAAAATAATTGCCTTAACCGAGAAAAATCATCCATTTTCATGCTATTAATATTTTTGATGTACCTTGGGTCGTTTGAGCATAGAATCATTCCTAAAATTCATATTCAATCACTGTTTTGATCTTTAGTGGCTGAAGGCTAAACCCAGAAATCGTTCATTTTCATGCTGTTAAGCATGATCGTACAGACTCGATTATATTACACCTCCATTAAGATTACTTTGCTGTACATTTTAGTCTTTTAAGCATTAACTAATTGCCTAAACTTCCTCAGAGTATCTAAGATACTTCGACTTCAGTTTAGGTGAACTGATGAGCCACTAACCAATATATAGACTAGTTTTAGTATCAAAGCTTTGTGGTGAGCATTATATATTTTGATGCTATATGAAAGTCACATTTTCCATTGTCAATTGTAATAATTTCATAGTACTTAGGGGAAATCATATGGGATTATATTCGATATTGGAGACATGGGGTTAAAGAGGTGTTTGGTAGGTCAACCATTTCCCATCTTCTCCCTTCCATGAGGCTGCTCAAAGTATCTCCATAGGAATCCCCCTCTCATATTAAGGACCTGGTTCTAAACACAAAAGAGTCAACTGTTACATAACAACTATGTGTGCAATTCTACTCCAGCACTAGGGGTATTCGACCACTGAAATATACATTGGGACTCTTCAACCTGTTATCACATACATAGTAGCTGGAGCTATCATGATTCAGAAGACCATATTTTGCTTCCAGTCAGTGCTAGTCCCACATGTGTTTGTTAAAGAAATGTAACTGTGGAAGATATTCTACTTGTACTTGTCTATTGTATTATTATATTCCTCCTTCGGGAGATGTCATTGATGTAATTAATAATGTAAGAGTCATTGAAAGAGTCAATGTAAACACTAGGTCTTGTGTCGGCCTAAAAGAACCCAAAAAAGATTATTATATTATGTAATAGAGAGGTCGGCCCAGTCAAAGAAGTATCCTAGGAAGCGTTTGTACAATTGATGCACATATCCTTATACTAACCAGCTAGGGGAAAGATGTGATTAACACGAACAAGTTACTCCATACAGCATTGAAATACCTCATTCTGCCATCTCCCCTTTTCGGAATGCATTTCCTAATGGCCACCCTAGAAGGACAGTCAGGGATTTCTGTTGCAATATTCACCAATACTGAGAGGGGGTGAATCAGTGTTGGGCACTTTTTACCATTTCAAACTTTAATATCAAATGTGAACATTAACCATTAACAATAACATTCATCATCACATAAACCATACACAGTACACGAGATTTTACGCGGAAACCCAAATGGGAGAAAACCACATAATGCTTTTCTTATATAATATAAAGATTACATTCAATTGAGTTACCAGCTCCAACTGGAAGGAGGCTACAACCCCCTAGTTTATCAGCTCCAATTGAAAGGACGCTACAACCCCCTGGTTTTACCACAGGCCCCAACCTGTAGTGAGGACTCCAATCTTCAGTGAGTTCCAACTCACTAGATTTACTAGCATCAACTGGAAGGAGGATACAACCCCCTTTCCTTTCCCTATCCTGCCACCATAATATAAATAGAAGAATCAATCTCTAATAATCACTGTATCACTGTCTCTGACAACCTGTACCTGTATCTTTGTTCTTGTACTTATATCACTATCCTTGTTCTTGTCACAAGCCCTAACTTCCAACAAGTATAAATCCAAACCTGTAATGAAAATGATCTAAAACTTCTACCACATGTTCTCTAAGATATCTAACGCATCTCCTCCAAGGGGCACTCTCTGAAACATCCTGAATCAAAACTTATAATGAAAATCCCAAATTGACCTATTTAAAGATGATTTATGAGTCATTCAAAAGCCCTGACTTGTAGAGATCATAGCTCTGAAACTGTAGTGAACTAGGATCTTAAACTTGAACTATATTTTCTTCACGATGTCTACTACTTCCCCTCCAAGGGGCACAGTCAAAAACTTTATGGATCAAAGGATATAAAGAAAATGCCAAACTGGCATGTTTGAATATTATTCAGAAACCCTAACTTCCCGAGGTCATATCTCCGAAACTATAGTGAATCAACATCTGAAACTTCTGCCACAAGTTCAATGAGATCTCTACTTCATCTTAATCGAAGGACACTGTCTAAATCATCCTAGAACAGAATATATAGCGTAAATCTCATGACGACCTGAAACAGATTTCACAACAAAAAACCCAAATAGAGATCATCACAAGATTTCATCTTCCACTAGAATTTCGGCCTTCTTCACTTCATCTTCCCATGAAATTCGGTCCTCTAATCTTGTATATGAGCTCTTCAATTCTATAATCAAAAACGAAAAGTTTCATCTCTTATTTATGTTAAAGTTACAGCATCATGAGTCATTCTCCAAGTCAATCTTGTGTGCCAGGATTGAGCCTCGTGTGTCGAGGTAGTGCCTTAGGAAGCCTAAGTTGGACTCAAGAAACTTGGAGTAGATTCTTGAGTTGGAGTCAAGAATGACTAAGCCTTACGTGTAAAGGTTAAGCCTCATGTGTTGAGGTAAGTGCTTTGTATGTCAAAGTGATGATGTTGTACAGTCTTGCTTGTCAAGGCTAAGGCCTTGTGTGTCAAGACAAATCCTCATGTGTTGAGGTGGCGCCTCATGTGTTGAGGTACTGTTTTGCATGTCGAAGCATGAATGGTGTGTGATGTACTACTAACAATGGTTGAGCTATTAAGTCTCCTCTAGAGACTGGCCACCTCTAGAGTGAATTACTTTAGCATATGACCACTTGGAACGATAGTAGAACAAGATGATCACATCATTGGAAAAATCTCCTTAGTAAATTTGATATGATAAAAAAAGTAAAGATGGCACAAGTGGATCCTGCAGATAAGAGAAGAGATAAAGATAAGATATGTTAAGATAAGAGAGAACTCGAATTGTTCACTCCAGTGATCAAGAAAGACTTCAGTTAATTAAGAGAGAACCCAAATTGTTTCTACAGTGATGTTAACAAGAAAGACTTCAGTTAATTAAGAGAGAACTCAAACTGTTTACTTTAGTGATGTTAACAAGAAAGACTTCAGTTAAAAGAGTTAACTAAATGATAAAAAGAAGTTCTAGTTAACTAAGTGTTTGCATGACGACACTTAAGTTAACTAAGTATTTGCATGACGACACTTGAGCTAAACTAAAAGACAACACTTGAGTGATCTAGCATCCAGTTGGAAGGCAAGTTCATCTCCAAGTCAGAAGGCTATAAATTAAGCCAAGAATGAGATGTACGATACACTTGTAATGCAGGCTTTGATGAGATCAAGGTGAAGAGCGAATCTCTCTTAAAGGAAGTGTGCATGTGACCAAAACTGCGAATTGGTCTTAGTGCAGAATCAGCTACTGGGTTCTTCTATTATTCTCACTTCTCTCTTGCTCTGTGATTGCACCAAGGGTGCTTGGTATTTCTCTCTGATAATGCACCGGGGTTGCTTGACGTAATCTGCTCATTGTAAAGACATTCTCTGCTATCTATCAATATTCTAAGGAGGATTTTGCTGGGGTTTTCTCCCTCAAGTACTAGAGGGTTTCCCCAAGGTAAATACCGTGTCTCATGTGAATGCTTAAGCTTTTGATTATTCATTGATTTCAAGTTCTACTATAATTCCGCATTAAGATCAAAAATTTAACAATTTATTCTTGTCTTAGGTCACTTTTAGGGTCAACCTATCACTTGAAATTAATTCTTGTTTTCCACATTTTAAGGGGCCTCTTTAATGGGTCAAAGACCACTTCATGGCTTCATCAAGGGGCTTTTACTTTCCTTCTTGATCACATCATGCTTAGTGGACACATCATCATTTCTTGTGGGGATCCTTGCCACTTCATGTGGTCCAATGGGCCAAAGTAACACAACTTTCGGGGTCATGTGGAACAAACATCATTATTCTGAAGATACTTCATGCTTCACACCAACTTGCTTTAGACCAACTTTGGGGACACCTTAGAGCCTTCTCCACCGTGGGTCATGTAACCCCAAACTCATGGGCAAGTGGACCAAACACCATTGTTTAGGGGTTTCTTCACCTTTTACTTCAACATTTCTTAGGGGCAACCTTAGGGGCTTGTTTAGGGTTTTGATCCATATGTGTACATCACAAAGTGTCTTCCCATGAGAGCCATGCATAACTGCTATGCCGTAAGGGGGCACTTTGGAGGACATATACATATAGAGTTTGACATCAATGACAACTTTATTCAACAATTTCAAGATATCAATGTTCTTATAAAAGAATCAAAATTCATTTTAGCTGAAATATAATCATGGAACCAGCCATAAACATGATGTATGGGAATAGCAAATGATCACATCCATATCTAGTTTGGGACAAATACTTTCTTAAATGAAGGAGAGTTGTTGGCGTACAACTTAAAGCACTTTCCAACTTTTCGCTGGAAACAAATACCAGTTTATAACAATGGAAACTTGCAGGTCTCTTTTTGGAGAGCCCTCTTCCCTGAGGTAGTGAAATCAAAAATAAATGCTTTTGAAAGGAAGTTGGAATGTGATTTTGTAATTATGGTGATTAGTTGCCCTGAATGGATGGTGTTATCACACAACTTGTAGTTGTTCCTAAAGGTATCCCATCCAGGATGGTAGAGGTGTTGGACAACTAAAGAGGTGACCCAAGAGATGCCACGGTTCCCAATGCAAGCTGGGAGTCACGTCAACCGAGGCACTCTTCACTTTAGATCAAGACTAATCAAGATCAAGGGGGACACCCTAGCCAATCAATGAAGACTAGCTAACCCAAAGATTCCTAGGGAAATGTGTAAGATGAAACAAGGAGATCAATGGTGAGTTAGATCTAGGAAGGTTAAGTGGACCCAAGGGTCAAGGTGTGGTTGAAGAGGCTTAAAGAGTGACAAATGGTTCAACCAATGAATGACAAGGGCCACCTATGAGATTCAATTAATAGATCTAAAGGTGACTTAGTACCATGAAAATTAGCCAAGTGGGACCCACTCCTTAAAAAGTGAAAAATTGGTCCAAGTTGGGTCCACAAGGTCAAAGTTGGAATAGAATGGTACTAGGGGTATGCTATGGTATGGATCTATGGATTGGCCAAGAATTAGCAATACCCAATTGTGGGATCTAGCAAAAAGCCACCTACCCAAGGAGTGCGAATTGACTCAAGGATGACTAGTGCCTTGGATGGAGGAGCAAAATGGAGTCGGATGTCCACCAAATTGTAGATCAAGATAGTCAAGGTGCAAAACAAGGTGGGTTTTCAAGATCAAGAACATGCCATGGCTAGATCTCACTGGATCTAATGCATCACAAAGTGACCCAAGTGGGGCACAACACTCAAAATGAGGGATGGGGTCCACAAGGTGAAAATCACAAAAGTGAAGCACTAGGAGTAGGTTTTCAAGGTTGATCTATCCACTGCAACAAAAATCTCACCTACCCACATTCAAAAACTAGCCAAACTAGCCTCCTCAAGGAATGCGACTTTCCTTGGAGAGGCTAATGTGCCTTGGGAAATGGGTCAAATGAGGTCCAAACACCACCAAACTATAGATACGAATCGTCATGGATGCTATAAAGGTGGGTTCTAAATTTTATACCCAAATCCAAGCTAAATCCAAGTAGATCTAAAAAAATGCAAAAGAGGGTTTTGAATTTTAAGGGTTTATGTGACCAATAGGATGAAGAACAAGCGAAGTGGATACATACCTTGTAGATTTTACCTCAAAAGCTTGCGGTTACTTTGCACATAGATGATTCTTGCCTTTAGTTACAATTCCAAGCTAGCTCCAAGTGAATCCAAGCATAATCGTCCAAGCCCTAGGAGGAGAGATGTCCCATTCAACCTGTAAATCAAACTAGAAGATGTTAGATTTGATCCACAAATCAATGAGATCTAAGCATGTCATATCAAGAAAGCAATCAATGGACAAAGCACAATTGAAAAACTCCCTCAAGATGAAGACATCTTGCCCATGGGGGATGTGAGCAACCCCTACAATCTTCCCATCAAGCAAGTCTCACTCTAGCTCCAAAGCAATTCGGCCTCCCTCAGTAGATGTCAATTTCACCTGTTACAAACAAAGATGTCTAAAAGAAGAGATGCATAACCATGTACAAGAGCAACCCAATCAAAGCCAAGAAGTAGATCTCCAAAATAGTATTTTTATTCCAAGTTTTCCAGAGCCCAAAGGTGCTTTTACAATGAGGGGGTCTCCTCCTTTTATAGGATGAGCAAGACCAAATCCCTAAACCACTTTTGAAAACTAGTGCCTGAGATCAAAAGATATAACAATCTAATCAACGACTAAGATGACCCAATACAATATAACACATGGATCACTTAACTAAGTGATGACGTCATGACCTAAAAGACTCTAGGAGGGTGACATCATACATGGGGGTGGCTAGATAACATGAGAGCCACAATATAAAATATGGACCAGTGACTAGGAGCACATGGTGGGGCTACGAGGAATTAATCTCCTTCACTAGCATGACCCTATGGCACAATAACATGATAAATGACTCTATGACATGTCCAAGTACATAAATGATCAAATCTTGTCCCCATAATCTGAGAGAGACATGCAGTAAAAGGCCTCCTGTAGCCACTGTGGACCAATGTTTGAAAAATCGAAATCGGACTCGGAATAAATCGACGGTCAACTCGGAATCAAAATCAGAATCGGTAATGAATCGGTCATAAATCGGCCGATTTGAATTTAATGAATTAGTTTACTCAAAAATACATAAAATATTTAAATTTTAAAGAAAAACAACATTTTCAAGATTTTAGGACTGCTGTTATGACCCAGTCCTGTTGTTTGAAGGCCAAAGAACACCTATACTTGTTGTTTAGGGATGCTTTCATCCACGGTACTACCCACAATTTATTTTTAGCATTTAACGTGATTTTCATGACTTTTTACTGCTGCAAAGGTCATAACAGGCACATGTTTGCTTCAAAATTGTTGTACGAGGGTTTGAACAGCTTCAACCTAAGTTGCATTAAACGGGGAAATGAGGACGAAACGGGGAAACTCCGAAACAGGGGAAACGTGACCCCCCAAAATTTTGAAAATGAGGAAATGCAATATATATATTAAATTAATAAATTAGCAAAGACATTAACGAAAATGAATGTGAATATAAATCATCAATCATGCATGTCAACGAATCATTGCCTATATTGGGATCCTATTCATCAATAGCACCCTATGCCTCCCTCCTCTAGGCTCTAACCCTTGCCTCTAACTCAAATTTCAAAGTCAATCCTCCAAGCACAATAGTCAACGACTCAACACACTACAATTTTGATGAAACTTCCTAATCCAATCGCTAAAATAATGTAGAAAAAGCTTCACATGCTTGATAAGTGATTTTGCATGAGTGAAGAGTACATTTTTATTAAGGTCATGACAGAGGAATTCAACAATCAACACCACCGACATCAAGGTACATATAGGGGTTGATGTGCTTAATTAAATGCCAATTCCATACCCTCATAAATGATAGAATCTGGTGGAAACCTTGCAATCCTAAAATCCTGAAAACTATTAAGTCTGCTAAATTTTGAATGGGATCTAAAAATCTACTTTTTGCATATGAAGTCTGATGAGGTTGGAACCACTCTCAAACATCCTGAAACAATTAATGGTAATGTTAAAAATTTAAGTAAAAGGATGGAAAATAAAAGATAAGGAGAATGTCACCAAGTACTACTGCACCATGGGGATATTGCATTGTTTTTTTGAGTCCGCGGGCACCCACACAAAATTCTAGACAACCCGACTGATTTTTTACATAACTCGGCCGATCATACCGGTTCCGTACCGAACCGGCTGCTTCAGTGTTCAGATCGGTCGTTTCGGTACCCGTGTGAATCAGTAAGGACCACCTGGCAAGGCTAAATACTCCTGGGTGACTGATAACAAAGTAGTACCATGAGGGAAAGGTGAAAAGAACCCCCATCGGGGAGTGAAATAGAACATGAAACGGTAAGCTCCCAAGCAGTGGGAGGAAAATTAGGTCTCTGACCATGTGCCTGTTGAAGAATCAGCCAGCGACTTATAGGCAGTGGCTTGGTTAAGGGAACTGTTATCACACAACTTGTAGTTGTCCCTAGTGGTATCCCATCCGAGACGGTAGAGGAGATGGACAACTAAAGAGGTGACCCAAGAGATGCCACGATTCCCAATGCAAGCTGGGAGTCACGTCAACCGAGGCACTCTTCACTTTAGATCAAGATGAATCAAGACCTAGGGGGAGACCCTATAACCAATCAAAAATGACTGAAACCAAACAAAGGTTCGTAGGGATATGTAAAAGACAAGTTACGGAAACCAATGAAAGTTTAGGTGGACCTAGAAGTTTAAATGTGGTTGAAAGAGGCTTAGGGAATGACTTATGTTTCAACCAATGAAAGATTTAGGCCACATGACGAGATAAGATGACAAGATCTAGTACCATGAAATACACAAGTGGGGCCCACTTCCTTGGGATATGAAAATGGCTCAAATGGGACCCACAAGGTGAAGTTAAGAGTGTAAATGGTACTAAGGGGTATGCTATGAGTAGATCTATGGATCTAAAGTGAAATTAGAGATACCCACATATGGGATCTATGGGATGACACAACTCCCAAGGAGTGCGTATTGCCCTAGGAGGACTAGTGCCTTGATGGATGGGCTAATGGAGTCAAAAGAGATGTGGAAATGTAGATCGGGACACCTAGGATGCAAATCAAGTGGGCTATTCAAGATGTGATGGTTGGATTTAAGTAGATCTAATATTTCACTATGTGGCCCAAGTGGACAACAATCCCCAAAATGAGGAATGATACCCCCAAGGCAGAACTTCACAAAGTGAGATACTAGGTGTAGGTTTCAAGGTGTGCTTGTTCCAAATCCAATGGGATCTCAACCACCCATGTCCTACAAGTGGGCAAACTCAAACACCCAAGGAGTGCGACTTTGCCCAAGGAGGGTTAAAAGCATGGAAAGGTGTGTCAAATCAAGTCCAATGGCCACCAAATTGTAGATCCATGTAGTTTAGGCAAGTATCAGTGTGGATCTTGAAAATCAAGGGCGTCCAATGGCTAGATCTCCATAGATCTAAGATTGAAAATGCATCACCAAATTGACCCAAGTGGGGCACAACCCTCAAAATGAGGAATGGGGCCCACAAGGTAAAAATCAACAAGGTGAAGCACTAGGGGTTGGTTATCAAGTGTGAGGATCATGAATCAAGTGGGATCTCACCTACCCATGTCTTGGAACCAACCAAACTAGCTTCTCCCAAGTGGTGCGATTTTGTTCAAGGAGGGCTAAGTGCCTTGGAAAGTGTGTCAAATGGAACCCAATCACCACCAAATTATTGATCCGAATTGGCGTGGATACTATAGAGGTGGGTTTTCAATATCTTTCCAAAAGCTAGGCTAGATCCAAGTATATTTAAGAAAAACAAAATGAGGGTTTTAATCAATTAGGGTTTTTATGATCTAGAAGTTATGTATAAGCTAAGGAAGAAGAAAACCATACCTTTGGAGCATACCTGGCTGAAGAGATGAATGTTAGTTGAGATGAGGATTACTTTTGCCAAAGATCAAATGAAGAATTTTGAAGCCCTCTTGCCAAATCGATTTTCTCCAAGCCACACGTGTGTCCCTCTAACCTGTCAAAACCAAGGAGCAAAGCATCAATCAGTTTAACATGTTGAAGGTAGATACAAGCAAGAGAGAGATAAGCAAAGAATAGTTGGCACAAAGACAAAACCACTCCCTGTTTAACCAAAACGTCCTCCTCCAAGCTTGAAGGGCAAGCCTCCCCACCAATTCGCACTTGTCAAAAACGTCCTCTTAACCTGTAAAACAAAAGTATGGCAACATATGCAAGATAGCTACAAGAGATCCTCCAGTGCAATGGACAAAAGCATTTACAATCAAAGCAACCAACATCCACTCCAAGATCCAAGCATGTACTCCAAAAGATAGAAATTTTATTCCAAGAGCCAAGAGCCAAATTCTCTAGATGATTTTACAATGAGGGGGTCTCCTCCTTATATAGGATAATAAAGACCAAAACCCTAGATCTCATAACCACGTTTTGAAATGAGTGGTTGAGATTAAAAGATCTCAATACATGATCAATGGCTAAGATGAAACATAACAATATAACACATGGATCACTCAAATAATGATGACATCATAGCTAAAAGGTACTCATGGAGGGTGACATCATCCACTAGAGGGGGTAAAAGTACAAAATCCCACCTCATATGACTAGGACATGACACATGGAGCTCATGGTGGGGCTAGGAGGCATCAATCCTTACTAGCTCAGCCCCATGGCACAATAAAATAATATAATATGTCCAAAATAAATATAAATGATCAAATATGTCCTCAAAATCTGTGACAAACAAGCAGTAAAAGGCCTCATGTGGCCTCTGTGGACCCACCCAAGTGATGAAAACTGGCTAGAAGATAGGGGGTTCACCCTGGAAGACCTCTGTGAAAACCAAGTGCCAAAACCTTGCCTCAATTGCCCAAATCGAATTCCTCGATGACCCTTTTATCTTATTTCTGGACTACCTCAGTAACTGTTAAAGTGTTGAAACTGCCTCCTAGGGCACTTGCGCTGTCAAACTGAGCCTACCAGACTCTCCAGAAGGGGGGATAAATGGTAATAACAAGTGGTTGGACCACCCCCTCCTCATACAGCGCCCTAGGTAAACTGGCCTCTCATGGCCCCTCATGCTCAGGCTGAGAAATCAGCCCCAAATCTGGTCAACAAGTGAAAAACTGCATCTATCACTGTCAGAAGTGCCTGGAACTGAATGATATATGTCTCATTGGATCCAAAAGACCCAAATCTACCAAGAATGTGTACTCATACACCATGGGTTGCCCTGATGGGCTAACTGTAGGGTCCACCATATATGGACAATGCATAATCTGATGATATGAAGTAATAATAAAACCTGCTGAACTGCATCAATCATCATCTGAATCATATGTCCATCAAATAGTATCATCAATAGGAGTATGTGGGCCCATACATCATCATCAATAAGCCTTCATGGCCCACATCATCACGGATCCCAAGAAATGACCATAGTCAAACTAGGTTTGACTAGGTCCATATACAACCAAGGATAAATCATATCAATAGACTAAGACATGTTCCTCTAATCATTCTCACAACTTAACTTAAAGTATGACATCATTCAGTGGCATTAATCATGTTAGCATATTTCGTTGTTATTTATAATTACTTGCACAATAGCTTAAATGACAAACTCACCCATTTGACATGGTCTAACTGCCAGCTAGGGATGAAGGCTAGGAACAAGGTTGGGCAAAGGTGTGACCTATCTAAACTCAACTGAAAGATACTTTGGACTGAGAGAAAGGGGAAACTACAAACTCTGTGCTGGACAAAATAACACGGGGGATGGCTGTGCCTCACAAATGGGTAAGTTGTTTAGAGAGTGTTTATTCAACTTAGGCATCATGTCTACATCAAGTTGATCCAGGTTTAGGATCATTCAATTTCATTTCATGGCCTTTTTGGCCTACATAACCCTTCGGATCTCAGGTGTGCTGATAAGCACAACTAATTGCAGCTTGCATCCAAAGCATGTTTACATATACATATAAGGTCAGCAATTGTTTAGATATAGCATTTAAGAACCATTACTTTTTTGGACCTTTCTTATACTCTTCAAGGAGTATTTTTAGCAGTTCATCGCTCTTGCCCTTTTTAGTTTCCATGGGCGAATCTATATAAGTTTCCATAAGTAGTACATAAGCTTTTAGTTTTAGCCAACAACATCTCAAGTGACTAGGGGGAGTTCGAGCCAATGCCAAACATCGGGACAACCGACCAAAATGATTTAGGCCTACAATCCAACTTACCAAAGGCAAGTTTTGTCACCAACTCAGAGCCGAGACACTAAACATACAGGGATGCGGTCCAAACACAGAGGTAGAAAAATGGGAAGTCCTCAATACCAGAAAGTCAAGTAAGACAAGTCAAGGTTTAAAGCCAAATAAGGAAAGTCGTGTATGGATGGAGTCAAGTGAAGGTGGAGCCTAAGCTAGTAGACAAATGGTGTCAAGAAAGACCATATCTACGCAAGGTAGTGAACTAGTGAGTTTTGTCGAATAACCTAAATGTGCAAGTTAAAAGTCCATTTTAAATTATTATCAAGATAGTTCATTTTATACATTTTGCCACATCATGAATTATATACCAAGCCAATGTTGTGAACATGACTAAAATAACAAGATAATAATCCACAGTCAATGATCATACATCCATAGGTCATACAACATCATCATAAGAATAATCATCATATACCATCCGAAACATTGCTGCAATACATCTCCAGGCACTGGACTGAAACTGTATGGAATAAAGGGTCACATCGGTCATCAAATCTGAACTCTCAAGGCTCAGCCTTGACACAAGGTCTAACATATGTCTGAATAATACACTGCTCTGATCATGAGTGATCTCAAAATATACAATCATCATAGCCAAGCTCTGAATAATGGAAGCTCTGGAATGTGCGGATATCTGCTAAGCAAGAATAGTAGCCCTGCTACTATGGTGTGATAACATCTGGCTCCAGCTGGGACAAGTGCTGTAAGGGAGAGAGCGCTTGAGAACATCAGAATCTCTGGTCTCGATCTGCTCTGCATCAATCTTAAATCCAGCAGTACACCATCCTTGCTTTTTGCTTTTATTTTGCACCTGTATCTGCGCTCACGAACACTAGAATACCTCATGGAGCATGTATGGGAAAAATATAAAATAAAACTGAAACTGAAATCTACTCTAAAGCATAATCTGAAATGCATAAAAGAAATTTTAAATCTAACATGGTATATATTATTTATTCATCATTCATTAATTTTTTAATTTCTGTGCAGGAGGAAAAGGAAGCTCTTCAGGAATACATACTCAACTTGCACAGGTAGCCAAACATAAAACAGAAAAACTAAACAATCTTTAATGCATGCAGGAGAAAAGACAAGCTTAGGAAGGAGCAAGGCTCAACTCAATCAACAAAAACAAGCAGACACTCAAAAAAGAAAAGAAAAGGGGCAATACTCAGCACACAGAAAAAGAAAAAGCACACAAATCCTACTGCTCAAGTGAGCTTAATCAAAAGACTACCTATTCTAATCAGGCAAGGCAAGGCAAAGTAGGGAAGTCAGAGATGATAATCCCTTAACTCCCTCTGGTTGATAGGGAGTAAGATACGTTGGCCAGTCCCAGTAGTGAGAAAACACATCTCATCAATACAACGTTCAACAGTGAGCGGTCCAACCCAAAAGTCACCAGATCCCCTGGATCGTATGTAAAATAAATCATTAGGGATAACGACCCTATCACCAATTTCAAACCTTCGACGATTTACAGATTGAGGGATGACTTCAACAACACGTTCAGGCATAGGATGGATGTCAGAATTGCATCGAGCTTGAGGTGTTACTATGCTTGAATTCCTATCAGGAGGAATTGCATCAAACCTAGGAGATCCACCGTCCAAAGGTACGGCTACCCTACCAATCATAACCTCTCTAACTACTCTCCTAGGAGGACTCTCTACTCTTGATTCTTCAACTTGTGGGTGAATGATATACTTTGGAGCTTCCCCCACAGTCCAAAAGTCTCTATCAACACTCTCATCTACTTCCGCATGGGCTGGAGGTGGTAGGTTTTGGTTTTCAACACTTCTACTACTACCTTCTCCAGACGGGACAGGAATAGTCATATTCTCTAAAACTGCCAGATTATCAATGGGAAGGGGCAAATGGCTAGGAACCGTGCTAGGAATACTCTGAGTTCCCGTATCTAAAGATGTTGGTGAAGAAGTAGGAGTGTGAAATGAATCTGTGGAGTTCATACTTTCTTCAACAATAGGTAACTCACCGGGAAAAAGGAAGCTAGGATAAGGTGGGAGCAGACTCGACTCTGCAGGCTCTTCCTGAAAAATAGCTAGATTATTCAAAGAAGAATCCTCCCCAGGGGCATTATGGATTAAAGCATGTTCTTGCCAACTCATGGAGTTGTCATTCACTTGCCTCAAAACCCCATCTTCCAAGGACAAATGGGACAAATGATCAGGAACATCAGAAAAATGATAATCAGTTGGTTCCTCATCATTCCCTTCAGAAGAGGGAAGATGTGTTCCTTCATTGTTATTTGCCCAAGGAGTGATGTGAGGCAAGCCTTGTCTTCCCCTTTCTGTGTTAAGGTCAACTAGGAAAAACCACTCATGTACTGTCCTAGGTATATACTCACCCCTTCTAATTCGATCAAAGTTAACCTCATAAGTATTTAGTTGAGTAGTGGGCTCATGTTGTTCAATGTGTGGCCCTACACCACTAGGTTGGTTCAAAGTCCTAAGTTCTTCCGACATTTCACCTCGAAGTGACTCAAGGTTTGCTTCTCTAACAGTAATAGCTCTTTCCCTTTCTTCCTTAGAAGAACTATCATCTCCAAATGACCTCCAAATGTTTTCTCTTTCTAGACTAGGATCATCATTGTGGCCACCCATGACCATGAAGATACCCTTGGGTAATAACTCACCCTCACCAAACGTGTTCCTCACACAATCCTCATAACTCTCAAGATGACCATCATAAAATGGTTCCCGATATACCTGTTATCACATATATAGTAGCCGGGCTACCATACATTATTTTTCTCATTCCAGTACACTATTCAGCCAGTTCCCTTGCATTTGAGATGCCGAGATGAGCATCTATATTGGATCACTATCAGATTGTGGACAGCAGTTGCATTCCCCATGCTATGACTGAGTTTCAGGACACCCAGAGAGGTGACCGATGTAGCCATTATACCATTGGTACAGAGCAGACAGTAGTGCCCAGAGTTACAGCAGCAGTCTCAAGGGACAGATGATGGTACAGGTTGATGAGCTTGCAGGTATATGACTCAGCAGGTATATCATGGTGTTATGGTTAGATTGCTTTTATACTTATTCTTATAGCATATCTTAGCACTTAGTGTCATGATCTGGCGATCATATAGATATATGGACCTGGTTGATCTATTATATATATTATACTGTCCCTACTCAGACTTAGAAGTTCACTATTCATACTCATCGGTACATACCCTCCTTAGGGAGAATAGAGGTGATCATTCCACCATACCATGGCTTGCTAGTGTTGGCTCCATTATTTCATTGTCTTCATCCATCCATGGCCTACCTTTTAGATTATCACCCTGACTTACTACTTGACTAGTGACATGGAGGACCTTTCCCCACTGTAGCATCTGTATTGGATGAGCTTCCCCGTTTATTGTGTCTCGGCTCTGAGTTGGTGACAAAACTTACCTATGGTGAGTTGGAGTTCCTTGTGAATTCCCCCTAGTCACTAAAGTTGTGTTGGCTAAACCTGAAACTTTTAGTGCTGCCATCAATACAAAATCTGGAAAATGAAATGCTATATCTTGTATGAAAAGCCCATTCATGCAATGTGTTTCTAAACACACATGAATGAGAGGCATGCCAAATGAACATGGCAATAAAAATAAAATGTTATATCTTGTGGAAAATAAATACCTAGGTAAACAAGTTGTCCATGACACACCTAGAAGTGCTCAGGTAAACAAGTGCCTTAAAAACACACCTGCAGCAGAAAGCCTAAAGAAAAAATGTAAATCTATGCAATGTGTTTGCAAACACACATAGATCAAGGCTATGGAAACTTCAGGCCCAAAAAGCAATGGAACTTAAATGCTATATCTAAACAACTGCTGGCCTTATTTGTATTATGGATTGTGCGCATCTGTGAAGGTGAATAAACCCTCTGCAAACAACTCATCCATTTGTGAGACACCGCCATTCCCTGTGTTATTGCTCATTCAGTATATACTATGGTGTATTCCCTTTCCCTTGCCAAAGTGTCACAAAGTCAAGACAGTTAAGTCATCCCTTAGCCTAGCCAGTTAATTTAAGCCTTCACCCTTCACTAGCAAATTGATCACAACTATGAAGTGAGTATGATCCTGAAAGTCTAGTCTGAGTAATAATAATAATTAACGACACTATATATTTGGATTTAGATCGCCAGTCATGATTACTCTGTGCTATAATTGCTATTTGAATAAATTGTAAAGCATGTATTAACCTTGATACTTTTCAGCAGCCTTGGATGATGGACTGAGTTATATTTGGTCTTGTTTGGACCTAGTTTGACCATGGAGGACCATGGGACATGAGATGTTAGACCTTATGATGATATGGATAGATGATATATGGTCTATGTACACATACAGGATGATTCTATGCAGCAGCTACAGGGTTATGATGATGATTCTGGGGTTACAGCAGTGTTTGTATATGTACAGCGCATTATTATTGGCCTTGTTCCGGTATATTGGACATTTATTTTGATCATGCAGAGACTCATATGGTGTATGAGTACACATCTTGGATAGATTTGGACCTTCTGAGTCCAATGGGACAGTTTGTTTTCAGTTCCGGGCACTTACAGTGATGATTGAGCCTCAGTAGGCCGTCCTAGTGCAGTTTTGGTCTGTTGGAGGCCCTGTCGGAGCAGAGATGACTTTTATCCGGATGACCTAGGGCGCTGATGATGGAAGGGGTGGTCCAGCCACTTGTTTTTACCATATTACCCCCCTTCCGGACACATTGGTGCCCTCACCTTGACAGCGCCAGCACTCCAGGAGGCTGTTTGGGGCAGTTTCACGCTTCCCGAGGCATTTCAGGATTGGTAGAAATGGCTATTGAGGAAATCGATTTGGGCTACTGAGGCAAAGTTATGGCATGGGATGATCAGTGATGATAGATCGGGACCTTCCACACCTTCTCCAGCAGTTTCAGCTTCATCGGGGCCCGCATCCATCATTTATGGCACTTTCTGTGGATTTTTGAGGTCTTTTGAGGACCACGACTTCACTATGGAGGCACGATTTGGTACATTCATGATTATTTATTGGTTATTGTGCTATGGGGATTGACCAAGGAGGGATAAAATTACCCCTTGGACCCACCATAAGCCTCTTATGATATTTCATCATCATGATTTGGTGGGATTCCCCTCTTCTAGGGCGATTTTGTCCACTTATATTATATTTTATGTGTGATCCATGTATTATATTGTTGAGCTCATCTCAACCATTGATTAGACATTTGTATCTTCTAATCTTAGCCACTCATTCAAAAAAGTGGTTAGGGTTTTGATGCCTCTCCTTCCTATTTAAAGGAGAGAGCCTCTCATTGTAAAGGGTCTTTGGCTCTTGGATTATTGGTATAGAAAAATATTCTTGTGGAAATTCTTGTGGTCTCCTTTGCATCTGGTGTTCTTAGATGGTGATTGGAAAGTCTATTGCAACCTAGCATTTGGAAATTGTGGTAAGATCTATTTTTTTGGAAATCATTGTTTGTCTACAGGAGGGCGACTTCAACAAGGGCGATTTTGCAAGGCTTCTTCAAATCGACTTTCTTGGCATTCGCTTGTATCAGGGGGTTATCATTAGTATCATTGTGATCTATGCTATCTTTCTGTTACTTCTTTTGTGGCATTAGTCTTATCTCTTGATGCATCAAATCTGATATTGTTGATGTTTGTTGTGCAGGAGAGAGGGCGCATTGGCTTCTTGGACCAAATCGACTTGCATAGAAACTACCTCAAAGCTTCTCAAATTGATCGGGTTTGCATAGATCATCATCATCAAGGCATCTACAAGGTTACCCAGGTAAGATCCACAGGTTTGTTTCTCTTTCCTCTATCCAATCCATTGACATAACTCATAAATTGTTAAAACCCTAAATATCTTAAAACCCCCATTTTACATTTTCTCAGATCTACTTAGATCTAGTGGGTTGTTGGGTATAATACTGAAAACCCACCTCTATAGCATCCAAGGCATCCCGGATCTATAGTTTGGTGAGGATTGGCCTCCATTTGATCCCCTTCCCAGGCCAACTTAGCCTCTCCCAAGCAAGGCGCACTTCTCTAGTTGGGCAAGTTGACCTAGATCTAGGTGGTGGGTGTTTGAGATTCCACTTGATTTGACATCTACACATCAAATAACATACACCCAGGTTGTCACTTTTCTGAAATTCACCTTGTGGGCCCTATTCCACATTTCAAGGGATTTAAACCCCACTTTGGACCACTTGGAACACTTAAACTCAGATCTACTAAGATCTAACCGGTGGATTGCCACGAAATTGTAGATCCATACTTCTACCTGACCGATCTACCCGGATCTAAAGTTTGGATGCCATCCGACTTGTCTTGACCCACCTAAACCCCACTTTCAGCCTCCTTGGGTAAAGTCGCACCACCTTGGAGAAGTGAGTTCACTCACTTCTAGGAACTGGGTACTTGAGATTATTGCAGATCTGAAACCAGAATAATTCAAAACCTAGGTCTAGACTATCACTTTGTCAAATCTTGCCTTGGGGATAGCATTCCTTGTTTTAAGGGATTGTGGTCCACTTGGGTCAAACCTAGATCTAGACACATTCAACCATCAAGACCTCTATTGCCCACTTGTCTCATGTTGTAGGAGTCCTAAACCATAAGTCAACCCCACTTTGACTCCACTTCCCAATTCCCAAGGCACTGGTTTCTCTCCAAGATAATTCAACTTTCCTAGATTGTTGGATTGACTTGTGGTTTGACCTATGCATGGTAAACTATACCTTTGAAGACATCATGAACCATGGTCAAGCTTGTCTCATGTACTAGTTAGCCCCAATCTGACCCCTAAACAACCCTGCATTGGACACAGTTCACAAGGCAGTGGATTTTCCAACATTGAACTAGTACACTCATCCTAGATCTCACTTCAAACATTATAAGTCACTCTCACATCAACTATGAACCAAAGCTATACCTATTGAACCCCCACTTGGCTTGTGACTTCATCTTTAGGTCTAGGATAAACCATACACCTAACTTCACTTGGAAATACCCTGATTTGGTGTCTTGGTTTTGATCTCTCCTGTCGGGAGTAGATTGGGTCTCCCCCTTTGTTGTCTGGGCTAGATAACATAAAGCGAAGGTTGCCTCGACTGGCGTGACAACCATATATTGGAGGTCGAGGTGATCGTGGTTGCACCTTTTGAGTTGCCCTTCCCTATTGCCATCCATGACTGGATCCATCCATAGGGGTAACTACAGTTTAGGTGATAACAATACCCTAACCAATGACCCATCAGAGTTGGGGATAGTAGCATATGATAAGTCCATCTGAAGATGTCCCCCTAACCCAGCAGACCACTTCCTACAAAGAAGCATACCATAGGCTGAAGGGAGATCTATGACTACTATGTCCATTAGCATGGATATGTCAGGGCATGAAAACAAGTCAGCTCTTAAGTTTTTAATCAAGCCAAAGACTTGAACTGGTCTAGAATCAATTCCGCAAACATTCCCATAGGGCCTAGTTATTTTTAATCCCATAGCTTCCATGACTTGCAAAGGCATCACATTCATGGAGGCACCAGAATCTAACATACAATTATGAAGAAGGGTATCACCAATGCGAAGTGTAAGATAAAAAGGTTGGTGACCACCATTCTTCCTCTCATATAGGGCAGTTTGGATGTTAATGGGAGGGTCCTCCTCTTCATCAACCATAGCACTAGGTGTTGAGTTTTGAAAATATGAACCTTCACCATTACTTGTGGCAGTCTCAGGGATACTCTCGAAAAACTCCACCACTTGTTCTTTTATTGATGGGATTTTCATTAACTCAGTGAGTGGGATGTTATGCATAACTTTGTCCAATTCTCTTTCAATGTTGATATCCAAGTCATACTCAAGAAGAGGGATTGGCTCACTCACTGGACTAGGCAGCTCACTGCTTCTCTTTTCACTAAAAGGTGTAGGCTTTTGGCCATCCTTTCTTCGTTGATAGGTTCTAGGAGGAGCTTGACTACTACTACCGGCTTGTTCAGCAGCATAGATGGGAAAACTAGGACTGGGTTCTTCTATGGACTCTTCATGATCAATCAAAATTCTTCCAAAGTCCTTGTCAAGTTCTAAGTCATCAACCCAGTTAATGTTCTTTGGAGAATCAGCTGTATCATCAACATGGGTGGTATACTCGGGATCTTCCAACCTTTGTTCTTCAGACCAATTTATGATAGGAGGTTCAGGTGAAGCTTGGCTCACAGGGTTTCTTCTATCACCTTCATTAGGTTTCTTTTGTTGATTCCAATAAGGCTTGGGACCATAGGGCTGCCTATACCTTTCAGTCTCTTTGCTCTTAGCTAAATCCCTAGTCAAGAGAGTTAAATTCTTCATCATTTCATGCATGCTATCCATCATTTCATTGGGATCTTTACTAGGTTCTTTCCCCTTTTTAAACTTAGGCTCAGATCTGGAAGAAGATCCACTGATCAGGTCAAAGAAATTTTGCTTTCCCATGGAAGCAGCATTTGCTTTGGCCTTTCTAGCATTATCTTGTGCTATTTTCAAACTACCAGGGTCTTTGTCTCTCAGATGGTAACCAAGGTAACCTTCATATGCATTGAGGTAATGAATTAAAATAGCCTGATCAAGAGGCCTAATGGTACTTGGGATGTTGGCCACAGTCTTGTCAAAGCGAAGGTTAAACTCATGGACAGACTTGTTCTCTTTCTTTTTGATGTCGAAAAGTTGGTGTAAAAGGAAGCACCCATCTAACTTGACTGACCACTCTTGTTTGAGTTTATCAGTGAATACATCGTATCCATTGATTGACGATGCAGGCAAATGATCAAACCACTTGCTGTAAATATTTGATCCAAAGATCACTACTCCTTCTGGATCGCCCTGAGATCTCAAGTGGGATGAGTCTCGATATCAATACAACATTAACATGAACTCAAACAACTAGATCTGCATTTACCAACTTAACAATATAAATGCAATCATACATAAACACCAAATGTACCCTGGAACCCTTTCGGGAGAAACCAACAAACTATGGGGCTATCTTCATTCTCGAGCCCAGAGCATATAGGAAAAGAGACTAGTACAATACAGGGTTACCTCAGTAATCTTTTCTGGCCAACTCAAGATTTGCATGCATCCAGCTGATGCATGCACGGAAGAGATAAGCCCTAAAAATGGAAAATTGGATCTGGATGTCCCTGTATCCGCCTCTGCCTAATCTATCTGTCTCTATCCTCAGATCTGCTCTACTCGCTCTAAACACTGCCCGGTGACTGAAAACGTCCTCTTTCTGCATGCACAAGTGCGCCCTCCCTCCAGCAATGAAAGACTCGTACTGAATCAAATCTCAGCAGATCTGAGCTCTGATCATCACTGATCTTCCTCAATCTCTGAGACGAAGATACTCTGCAAGTTACAGACACTCAATTGCTCTACCGGATGCGGTACGAGCTTCTCCCTCCTTGAAGAATGCGCCCTCCTTCACATGTGAAGTCGTCCTCCTCTCTCTTGATCTATCTCAGATCAATGATCACTCTACTGAAGGCAGTCACCTCCTGTCTTCCTTATAACATCTCACTATCAAATTAGGTTTACCAAAAACCTAAAATGGCTGCATGCAAAACTCACTTTTGCATGCATGCATGCAAACCCTAGCATGCATTTCTCTCCAATCATTTTCCTGGTTAATATTTTAACACTCCCTCTTAACCAGGAAAGGATTCTATACCACTCCCATCTTCTCCCTGAAGTATTCAAACTTAGTCTTCATCAAAGACTTAGTCAAAATGTCTGCAACCTGCTCATCTGTAGAAATGTACTGGAGCTCAACTGCTCCCCTCTGAACATGATCATGAATGAAGTGATATCTGATCTCAATGTGTTTGGATCGATCGTGAAACACTGGATTCTCAGAGAGTTTGATGCAACTCTGATTGTCACAGTGAATCACGGTAGGCTCCAACTGCTCATCAAATAGACTCACCAACATCTTGCGAAGCCAGATGGCTTCACAACTGGCTAAGCTAGCCGCCATATATTCTGCCTCAGCAGAGCTCAATGCCACGGACTTTTGCTTCCTGCTAAACCATGACACAACTGCCGAACCCAAGCTGAAGCAACACCCGGAGGTGCTTTTCCTGTCATTTGCATTCCCTGCCCACTCTGAATCTGTGAACCCCACAAGCTGGACTTCTCCCTGCCTCACATAATTCAGTCCATACTCTACAATACCATTGATGTATCTCAAAACATGCTTTGCTACTACCCAGTGCACATCTCTGGGTTCAACCATCTACTGACTCAAGGTGTTAACTACAAAGCTCAAATCTGGTCTGGTGTTGACCAGATACATCAAGGAACCGATGAGCTGTCTATACTTAGTGGAATCGACCAACTTACTCTCAGAAGCCACTTGCTTCTTCCAGTTGGTCGTCATAGGGGTAGTCATAGGCTTGCAATCCTGCATCTGAAATCTCTTCAGAATGTCCATTGCATACTTGCCCTGACTGAGAAAGATATGCCCATCCTCCTGCCAGACTTCCATCCCTAGGAAGTAATGCATAAGCCCAATATCTTTCATTTCAAACTTAGATGCAAGATCCTTCTTGCAATCACTGATGAGTTTCTCTGCTCCTGTAATAAACAGGTCATCTACATAAAGCTCAAGAATAAGAGGATCCCCTCTCACCATAATGAAGTAGAGATTTGGATCTGCTTCACTCTTCTGAAACCCTAGCTGCTGCAAATAGGTATCTATCCTAGAATACCAAGCTCTGGGTGCCTGCTTCAAGCCATATAGAGCTTTCTTCAATCTGCATACATGAGACTCTCTCTCAACTACCTCAAATCCCTCAGGTTGTTCAATGTAAACTTCCTCCCCAATGAGTCCATTTAGGAAAGCTGTCTTGACATCCATCTGATGGATCTTCCATCCCATCTCTGCTGCAACAAAGATCACAGTCTAGATGGAAGAATACCTGGCCACAGGAGCAAACGTCTCCTCATAGTCAACTCCCTCTATCTATGAGAACCCTCTAGCCACAAACCTAGCTTTGTATTTCTCAATGCTGCCATCTGCTGCATACTTAATCTTATAGAGCCATCTGGAGGTGACTACTGATTTTCCCTCTGGTCTGGGCACCACTTCCCAGACATCATTCTTCATGATGGAAGCATACTCTTCCAACATGGCATCTCTCCAAGCCTGCTTTCCTGCTGCCTATTCGTATGAGGAAGGCTCTGACTCACTAATGCTGCTTACTAGTGCTAAGTAACTGCAGAATCTCTGTGGAGCCTTTCTTTCTCTCACATCTTTCTTGGGAGTTCCTACTACCTGAGCATCCTTCAAGGTGTCTTGAAGCCACTTAGACTTCCTCTTTCCTGAAGTGACATCCTAAGATGAGAACTCCTCATCCTTGTCCCAGTATCCTATATGTGAGTGAGTACCTCCAGTAGAGGTGCCAGTAGCTGTTGATCCTGTAGCTCGAGAACCTGTAATCTGGGATCCTAATCTCAGTTGATCACCAACCTGAGATCCTGTGCCAGTCCCTACTCCTGTGCCTGTGGAAACCGTATCCTGTGTATCTGTCACTCTGGATACTTGGGACCCAGTTGACTGCTGAGCAGTACTCTATCTTGTGTCAAGTGGTGATGTAGCAACTTGTTGTTTTCCCTTCTCTGAATCACATGACTTCCAAAAGGCCCTATCCTCCTCGAACTTCACATCCCGTCTCACAACAGTCTTTTTGAGACCAGGGATGTAAATGCGATAGGCCTTTGAAGTCTCGTCGTACCCAACCAGAATTCCTCTTTCTGCAGTGGGTTCTAGCTTTGTCCTTTTCTCTGAAGGAACATGAGAATAGGTGAGGCATCCAAAAATCCTGAAGTGCCCAACTTCAGGTTTCTTCCCAAAGAAGGCTTCCTCGGGGGTCTTGTCCCCCAAAGCCTTATGTGGGCTCCTGTTCTGAATGTAGGTTGCAGTGTTGCATGCTTCATCCCAAAGGAAAAACGACAATCCCTGATCATCCAACATGGATCTCGCAGCTCCAATAATGGCCCTGTTCTTCCTCTCAGCCACCCCATTCTGTTGAGGTGTATAAGGAACAGTCAACTGTCTCTTGATGCCTTCCTGAGTGCAGAACTTGTTGAACTCAGCGGAGGTGTACTCTCCCCCATTATCTGATCTGAAGATCTTGATCTTCCTTTCTGTCTGCTTTTCCATAAGGGCTTTGAACTCCTGAAACTTCTACAAAACTTCCTTAGACTCCTTGCTCTTCAAGAAGTTCATTTAATTTGTCAGGGAGAAAATTAACAAGTTCATTTAAAACACCCTGATTATTTGCACAATGATCATGTGAAGTCACCACTAAAGGACTTTGGTCGATGTCCCTACTTTCTTCTTCTTCAATAAGGTGATAAGGAATTGAATGATCACTAAATACAGAATGACTAATGAGTCTCTCTGGGGGAGGAATTTCAGTAGATTTGTTAACTAAAAGCTCATCCTCAGAAATTCCCTCAGGATCAGGACTAGCGCTACCTAAAAAGCAATTTGAAAACTTATGGTTTGTACAATGATTGAAGATTTGACTTTCGATTGACTCAAAAGTAGAAGACTTATCATTAGAAGAAATTGGGTAGGAAAGGTCATCTCCGGATGCTGACAATTCACTTGATATTTGATTGTTAAATGATTCAACAATAGGATCGGAAAGGGGAAGGTTTTGATCTTGGATTTGATTTGAAAGATACATATCATCAAATTCACTTCCCCATTCTTCTAGGAATTTGTTTTCAAATATGTCATAACCAGAAATGCTATTGGGTTTCAAATTCAAAAGCCAGAGTCCAGCTCTTTCTTTGAAAGATGAAGCCAACAGTCTCATACACACATCCTCATGGGTTATGGATAATTCTTTAATAATTTCCCTAAAAAGTTCAAGGTGTCTTTTAGCAGAGATTTCATAACTTCCATCGAAAATAGGCAACCTTGCACATGCTTGATGAGGAATATGATGAGGATACCCAACAATTTTTGAAAAGTCAAAAACTTTCAAACGACCGAAAGTTCTAGGTCGCTCAGAAGCAGCCATGGATAATAATTTTTTATATTTTATATTTTTTATATTTTTATATTTATTTTTAAATTCAAGAACCTGAAAACAAAATGATGCACCCCATGGATTCTAGATAATGATAAGATCTGTCTAAATTCTAGTGTTATAGGGATGTAAATGAGCTCGCTCCTCAGCGGAGTCACGATTGGGAGTCGCCAGGTAGATTTTAACTCTTCTACCAAGATATGTGTCGTTGTATATGCAGGAAGGACTACTAGCTTTTCCGAGGTAAGCCCTATGCCCGAATGTTAGGCAAACAGAAATGGGAGGGCTTTTAGGAAATGATATATCGGACCAAGGTAAGCCTATTGCGTCCCCGGCAACGGCGCCAAAATGTTATCACGTAAGCTGTAGTTACCCCTATGGATGGATCCAGTCATGGATGGCAATAGGAAAGGGCAACTCAATAGGTGCAACCACGATCACCTCGACCTCCAAATATGTATGGTTGTCACGCCAGTCGAGGCAACCTTCGCTTTATGTTGTCTAGCCCAGACAACAAAGGGGGAGACCCGATCTACTCCCGACAGGAGAGATCAAAACCAAAACACCAAATCAGGGTATTTCTAAGTGAAGTTAGGTGTATGGTTTATCCTAGACCTAAAGATGAAGTCACAAGCCAAGTGAGGGGTTCAATAGGTATAGCTTTGGTTCATAGTTGATGTGAGAGTGACTTATAATGTTTGAAGTGAGATCTAGGATGAGTATACTAGGTCAATGTCAAAAGATCCACTGCCTTGGGAACTGTGTCCAATGCAGGATAGTTTTGAGGGATGTAATGGGGCTAACTAGTACATAAGACAAGCTTGACCATGATTCATGATAGCTTTAAGGGTATAGTTCACCATGCAAAAGTCAAACCACAAGTCAATCCAACAATCTAGGAGAGTTGGGTTGTCTTGGACATAAACCAGTGCCTTGGGAATTGGGAAGTGGAGTCAAAGTGGGGTTGACTTATGGTTTAGGACTCCTAGTACTTGGGACAAGTGGGCAATAGAGGTCTTGATGGATGAATGAGTCTAGATCTAGGTTTGACCCAAGTGGACAACAATCCCTTAAAACAAGGAATGCAATCCCCAAGGCAAGATTTGACAAAGTGACAGTCTAGACCTAGGTTTTGAATTATTCCGGTTCTGAATCTCCAAAAATCTCAAGTACCCAGTTCCTAGAAGTGAGTAAACTCACTTCTCCAAGGTGGTGCGACTTTACCCAAGGAGGCTTCAATTTGGGCTTAGGTGGGTCAAATCATGTCGGATGGCATCCAAACTTTAGATCCGGGTAGATCAGTCAAGTAGGAGTATGGATCTATAATTTCGTGGCAATCCACCGGTTAGATCTTTATAGATCTGAGTTTAAGTGTTCCAAGTGGTCCAAAATGGGGATTAAATCCCTTAAAATGTGGAATGGGCCCACAAGGTGAATTTCAAGAAAGGGACAACCTGGGTGTATGTTATTTGATGTGTAGATGTCAAATCAAGTGGAATCTCAAACACCCATGTACTAGATCTAGGTCAACTTGCTCAAATGGTGAAGTGCGCCTTCCTTGGGAGAAGCTAAGTTGGCTTGGGAGAGGGGTCAAACGGAAGCCAATCCTCACCAAACTATAGATCCGGGATGCCGTGGATGCTATAGAGGTGGGTTTTCAATATCATGCCCAACAACCCACTAGATCTCAGTAGATCTAAGAAAATGCAAAATTGGGGTTTTAATTAATTAGGGTTTTAAGGGTTTTTGACAATTGGATAGATCATGGAGATAGAACTTACCTTGAGATCATACCTGAATGATGTGGATGAGATGCCTTGATGTTGAGGAAGATTCCCGCAGAGATCAAATGAGAGATTGTTGATTTGCTTGCCAATTTGATGCCCAAGTCCACAAGTGCGCCTTCCTCTACCTGTCAAACCAAGGAATAAAGATTCAATCAGTAAGAGCAAGTATGGAAGAAATACAAGAGAAATGCAAATAGTAACATGAAATAGAAGGTCCTGGGATAGTAATACTCCCTGTTACCAACGAAGAGCTCCAAAGAAGTAGGGAGAGTCTTCCCCTACCAATACCTCCTCCTCCAAGCAAATCGGCCTCCACCTGTAGATGCAAAATCGTGGTACAATAGATATGGCAAACAAGATCTCCAATAACTCAGTGCAAAGGAAGAACCAACGAACGAACACCAAAAACATTCACCACAACATTGGAGATAGATGCAATAATAATTTTCTATTCCAATAATCCAGAGCCAAAAGTCCCTTTACAATGAGAGGCTCTCTCCTTTAAATAGGAAGGAGAGGCACCAAAATCCTAACCACTTTTTGAATGAGTGGCTAAGATTATAAGATACAAAAGTCTAATCAATGGTTGAGATGCGCTCAACAATATAATACATGGATCACACATAAAATATAACATAAGTGGACAAAATCGCCCTAGAAGAGGGGAATCCCACCAAATCATGATGATGAAATATCATAAGAGGCTTATGGTGGGTCCAAGGGGTAATTTTATCCCTCCTTGGTCAATCCCCATAGCACAATAACCAATAAATAATCATGAATGTACCAAATCGTGCCTCCATAGTGAAGTCGTGGTCCTCAAAAGACCTCAAAAATCCACAGAAAGTGCCATAAATGATGGATGCGGGCCCCGATGAAGCTGAAACTGCTGGAGGAGGTGTGGAAGGTCCCGATCTATCATCACTGATCATCCCGTGCCATAACTTTGCCTCAGTAGCCCAAATCGATTTCCTCAATAGCCATTTCTACCAATCCTGAAATGCCTCGGGAAGCGTGAAACTGCCCCAAACAGCCTCCTGGAGTGCTGGCGCTGTCAAGGTGAGGGCACCAATGTGTCCGGAAGGGGGGTAATATGGTAAAAACAAGTGGCTGGACCACCCCCTTCATCATCAGCGCCCTAGGTCATCCGGATAAAAGTCATCTCTGCTCCGACAGGGCCTCCAACAGACCAAAACTGCACTGGGACAGCCTACTGAGGCTCAATCATCACTGTAAGTGCCCGGAACTGAAAACAAACTGTCCCATTGGACTCAGAAGGTCCAAATCTATCCAAGATGTGTACTCATACACCATATGAGTCTCTGCATGATCAAAATAAATATCCAATATACCGGAACAAGGCAAATAATAATGCTCTGTAAATGATCAAACACCGCTGTACCCCCAGAATCATCATCATAACCCTGTAGCTGCTGCATAGAATCATCATGTATGTGTACATAGACCATATATCATCTGTCCATATCATCATAAGGTCTAACATCTCATGTCCCATGGTCCTCCATGGTCAAACTAGGTCTAACCAAGACCAAATATAACTCAGACCATCATCCAAGGCTGCTGAAAAGTATCAAGGTTAATACATGCTTTACAACTTATTCAAATAACAATTATAACACATAATGATCATAACTGGCGATCTACATCCAAATATATAGTGTCGTTAATTATTATTATTACTCAGACTAGACTTTCAGGATCATACTCACTTCATAGTTGTGATCAATTTGCTAGTGCAGGGTGAAGGCTGAATTAACTGGCTAGGCTAAGGGATGACTTAGCTGTCTTGACTTTGTGACACTTTGGCAAGGGAAAGGGAATACACCATAGTATGTACTGAATGAGCAATAACACAGGGAATGGCGGTGTCTCACAAATGGATGAGTTGTTTAAAGAGGGTTTATTCACCTTCACAGATGCGCACAATCCATAATACAAATAAGGCCAGCAATTGTTTAGATATAGCATTTAAGTTCCATTGCTTTTTGGGCCTGAAGTTTCCATAGCCTTGATCTATGTGTGTTTACAAACACATTGCATAGATTTACATTTTTTCTTTTAGGCTTTCTGCTGCAGGTGTGTTTTTAAGGCACTTGTTTACCTGAGCACTTCTAGCTGTGTCATGGACAGCTTGTTTACCTAGGTATTTATTTTCCACAAGATATAACATTTTATTTTTATGGCCATTTTCATTTGGCACGCCTTTCATTCATGTGTGTTTAGAAACACATTGCATGAATGGGCTTTTCATACAAGATATAGCATTTCATTTTCCAGATTTTGTATTGATGGCAGCACTAAAAGTTTCAGGTTTAGCCAACACAACTTTAGTGACTAGGGGGAATTCACAAGGAACTCCAACTCACCATAGGTAAGTTTTGTCACCAACTCAGAGCCGAGACACAATAAACAGGGAAGCTCATCCAATACAGAGGCTACAGTGGGGAAAAGTCCTCCATGCCACTAGTCAAGTAGTAAGTCAGGGTGATAATCTAAAAGGCAGGCCATGGATGGATGAAGACAATGAAATGATGGAGCCAACACTAGCAAGCCAAAGTATGGTGTAATGATCACCTCTATTCTCCCTAAGGAGGGTATGTACCAATGAGTATGAATAGTGAACTTCTAAGTCTGAGTAGGGACAGTATAATATATATATAATAGATCAACCAGGTCCATATATCTATATGATCGCCAGATCATGACAATAAGTGCTAAGACATGCTATAAGAATAAGTATAAAAGCAATCTAACCATAACACCATGATATACCTACTGAGTCATATACCTGCAAGCTCATCAACCTGTACCATCATCTGTCCTCTGAGACTGCTGCTGTAACTCTGGGCACTACTGTCTGCTCTGTACCAATGATATAATGGCTACATCGGTCATCTCTCTGAGTGTCCTGAAACTCAGTCATGGCATGGGGAATGCAACTGCTGTCCACAATCTGATAGTGATCCAATATAGATGCTCATCTCGGCATCTCAAATGCAAGGGAACTGGCTGAATAGTGTACTAGAATGAGAAAAATAATGTATGGTAGCCCGGCTACTATATATGTGATAACATCTGGCTCCGGCTGGGACAAGTGCTCTGCTGAAATGAGCGCTTGAGAACCTCAGAATCTCTGGTCCTCAAACTCTGCTACTCGCATCCAAGATCCAGCACTCTACCATTTTATTTCCAGCTTTTATTCTTGCAACCTATTTTCTGCATTCACAGACATCAAAAATACCTCATGCCGCATGTGTGGGAAAAATATAAAACCAACTGAAATAAAATCTACTCTATATCAGAAATATAAATGCATGAAATATATAAACGCAGAAAGTAAATAAAACTACTAACATAATTTGCAAAATTTGCAATTTATTGTGCAGGAAAAGAAAAGTGACAGTTACTCAATTAAACTAGGAGCTTACAAAGGAGCTTAGAGACTAAGAAGATGCCAGAGTCAATGGCTAAAAAGACTAACTACTGCCTAAGTAGGCTTATTTGGTTTCCTACCTACCCTAATCTAACCAGTCATCACAAATGTTAAGTAAAATCATAAATCCAGTGCAACCATTCATCAAATAGGTTAATGATTCTTATTTGATTTTTGATAATAGAACAAGTCAAGACTGGGCTAAAGATCAACAAATTTAAGGGCACAGTCTTCTTGATTTGTTCATAAATTGGAGAATGGTTTGAATGATGCAATATGAAATTATGCCAAGGAGAAGACTGACTGATGCAGACATCCTCCATCAAAGAACTGATAGGATCATAAAATTTATGCAAGTTAAACTCAGAGATGGATAGAGGAGGGACATAAGACATGTGATTCGATTCATTTTCACACAGATTAACTTATTCATTTACTTCTCTTACATATTCAATTTGATTCTCCTTGGGACTGATGATCAAAAAACCAAGTGGGGATAAATTAAAGCTTAAAAGACAAAAAATCAAAGTCAGACCCACTTGATGTTCAAAAATGGAGAAAAGATGGAATTGATCTTTAAACACCTTTTCTAGCCACCAAGAATGATTGATATCTTTATGGTTCCAAAGTGACTGAAAAGGGAAATGAAGTGCTTTTTCTCCAAACATGTAATCATGCTTATACTTCCTATTAAAAATTTCCAAGGCAAAAAATTGACTAGAGCACCAACCCAAAGATGATTGACAGAGTTGGGAAGGGAGGGTGGATTGCAAATATGAAAATTCTCCCAAATGAATAGACAAGTTTGACCTTGGATTTTGATAATAGAAAACATTCTTTATTCTAGGAATAATTTCAAGCTTTTGATCAAATTTAATATTTACAACCTGAGGACAAGATTCTAATTCTAAGAAATCGATGACCCTATCTTGACTAAGGATGGAAAAATTTAAAGACTCATTATAAGAGGTGGAACAAAGATTAGAGCATCTAGTGTGATTCATTATTTCATAGTCATCTTGAGATTGAACTTTTATTGATTCATCATTAAATTCATATGAAGATAAATGATCATTTTTATTTAATTTGTCAGGGAGAAAATTAACAAGTTCATTTAAAACACCCTGATTATTTGCACAATGATCATGTGAAGTCACCACTAAAGGACTTTGGTCGATGTCCCTACTTTCTTCTTCTTCAATAAGGTGATAAGGAATTGAATGATCAGTAAATACAGAATGACTAATGAGTCTCTCTGGGGGAGGAATTTCAGTAGATTTGTTAACTAAAAGCTCATCCTCAGAAATTCCCTCAGGATCAGGACTAGCGCTACCTAAAAAGCAATTTGAAAACTTATGGTTTGTACAATGATTGAAGATTTGACTTTCGATTGACTCAAAAGTAGAAGACTTATCATTAGAAGAAATTGGGTAGGAAAGGTCATCTCCGGATGCTGACAATTCACTTGATATTTGATTGTTAAATGATTCAACAATAGGATCGGAAAGGGGAAGGTTTTGATCTTGGATTTGATTTGAAAGATACATATCATCGAATTCACTTCCCCATTCTTCTAGGAATTTGTTTTCAAATATGTCATAACCAGAAATGCTATTGGGTTTCAAATTCGAAAGCCAGAGTCCAGCTCTTTCTTTGAAAGATGAAGCCAACAGTCTCATACACACATCCTCATGGGTTATGGATAATTCTTTAATAATTTCCCTAAAAAGTTCAAGGTGTCTTTTAGCAGAGATTTCATAACTTCCATCGAAAATAGGCAACCTTGCACATGCTTGATGAGGAATATGATGAGGATACCCAACAATTTTTGAAAAGTCAAAAACTTTCAAACGACCGAAAGTCCTAGGTCGCTCAGAAGCAGCCATGGATAATAATTTTTTATATTTTATATTTTTTATATTTTTATATTTATTTTTAAATTCAAGAACCTGAAAACAAAATGATGCACCCCATGGATTCTAGATAATGATAAGATCTGTCTAAATTCTAGTGTTATAGGGATGTAAATGAGCTCGCTCCTCAGCGGAGTCACGATTGGGAGTCGCCAGGTAGATTTTAACTCTTCTACCAAGATATGTGTCGTTGTATATGCAGGAAGGACTACTAGCTTTTCCGAGGTAAGCCCTATGCCCGAATGTTAGGCAAACAGAAATGGGAGGGCTTTTAGGAAATGATATATCGGACCAAGGTAAGCCTATTGCGTCCCCGGCAACGGCGCCAAAATGTTATCACGTAAGCTGTAGTTACCCCTATGGATGGATCCAGTCATGGATGGCAATAGGAAAGGGCAACTCAATAGGTGCAACCACGATCACCTCGACCTCCAAATATGTATGGTTGTCACGCCAGTCGAGGCAACCTTCGCTTTATGTTGTCTAGCCCAGACAACAAAGGGGGAGACCCGATCTACTCCCGACAGGAGAGATCAAAACCAAAACACCAAATCAGGGTATTTCTAAGTGAAGTTAGGTGTATGGTTTATCCTAGACCTAAAGATGAAGTCACAAGCCAAGTGAGGGGTTCAATAGGTATAGCTTTGGTTCATAGTTGATGTGAGAGTGACTTATAATGTTTGAAGTGAGATCTAGGATGAGTATACTAGGTCAATGTCAAAAGATCCACTGCCTTGGGAACTGTGTCCAATGCAGGATAGTTTTGAGGGATGTAATGGGGCTAACTAGTACATAAGACAAGCTTGACCATGATTCATGATAGCTTTAAGGGTATAGTTCACCATGCAAAAGTCAAACCACAAGTCAATCCAACAATCTAGGAGAGTTGGGTTGTCTTGGAGATAAACCAGTGCCTTGGGAATTGGGAAGTGGAGTCAAAGTGGGGTTGACTTATGGTTTAGGACTCCTAGTACTTGGGACAAGTGGGCAATAGAGGTCTTGATGGATGAATGAGTCTAGATCTAGGTTTGACCCAAATGGACAACAATCCCTTAAAACAAGGAATGCAATCCCCAAGGCAAGATTTGACAAAGTGACAGTCTAGACCTAGGTTTTGAATTATTCCGGTTCTGAATCTCCAAAAATCTCAAGTACCCAGTTCCTAGAAGTGAGTAAACTCACTTCTCCAAGGTGGTGCGACTTTACCCAAGGAGGCTTCAATTTGGGCTTAGGTGGGTCAAATCATGTCGGATGGCATCCAAACTTTAGATCCGGGTAGATCAGTCAAGTAGGAGTATGGATCTATAATTTCGTGGCAATCCACCGGTTAGATCTTTATAGATCTGAGTTTAAGTGTTCCAAGTGGTCCAAAATGGGGATTAAATCCCTTAAAATGTGGAATGGGGCCCACAAGGTGAATTTCAAGAAAGGGACAACCTGGGTGTATGTTATTTGATGTGTAGATGTCAAATCAAGTGGAATCTCAAACACCCATGTACTAGATCTAGGTCAACTTGCTCAAATGGTGAAGTGCGCCTTCCTTGGGAGAAGCTAAGTTGGCTTGGGAGAGGGGTCAAACGGAAGCCAATCCTCACCAAACTATAGATCCGGGATGCCGTGGATGCTATAGAGGTGGGTTTTCAATATCATGCCCAACAACCCACTAGATCTCAGTAGATCTAAGAAAATGCAAAATTGGGGTTTTAATTAATTAGGGTTTTAAGTGTTTTTGACAATTGGATAGATCATGGAGATAGAACTTACCTTGAGATCATACCTGAATGATGTGGATAAGATGCCTTGATGTTGAGAAAGATTCCCGCAGAGATCAAATGAGAGATTGTTGATTTGCTTGCCAATTTGATGCCCAAGTCCACAAGTGCGCCTTCCTCTACCTGTCAAACCAAGGAATAAAGATTCAATCAGTAAGAGCAAGTATGGAAGAAATACAAGAGAAATGCAAATAGTAACATGAAATAGAAGGTCCTGGGACAGTAATACTCCCTGTTACCAACGAAGAGCTCCAAAGAAGTAGGGAGAGTCTTCCCCTACCAATACCTCCTCCTCCAAGCAAATCGGCCTCCACCTGTAGATGCAAAATCGTGGTACAATAGATATGGCAAACAAGATCTCCAATAACTCAGTGCAAAGGAAGAACCAACGAACGAACACCAAAAACATTCACCACAACATTGGAGATAGATGCAATAATAATTTTCTATTCCAATAATCCAGAGCCAAAAGTCCCTTTACAATGAGAGGCTCTCTCCTTTAAATAGGAAGGAGAGGCACCAAAATCCTAACCACTTTTTGAATGAGTGGCTAAGATTATAAGATACAAAAGTCTAATCAATGGTTGAGATGAGCTCAACAATATAATACATGGATCACACATAAAATATAACATAAGTGGACAAAATCGCCCTAGAAGAGGGGAATCCCACCAAATCATGATGATGAAATATCATAAGAGGCTTATGGTGGGTCCAAGGGGTAATTTTATCCCTCCTTGGTCAATCCCCATAGCACAATAACCAATAAATAATCATGAATGTACCAAATCGTGCCTCCATAGTGAAGTCGTGGTCCTCAAAAGACCTCAAAAATCCACAGAAAGTGCCATAAATGATGGATGCGGGCCCCGATGAAGCTGAAACTGCTGGAGGAGGTGTGGAAGGTCCCGATCTATCATCACTGATCATCCCGTGCCATAACTTTGCCTCAGTAGCCCAAATCGATTTCCTCAATAGCCATTTCTACCAATCCTGAAATGCCTCGGGAAGCGTGAAACTGCCCCAAACAGCCTCCTGGAGTGCTGGCGCTGTCAAGGTGAGGGCACCAATGTGTCCGGAAGGGGGGTAATATGGTAAAAACAAGTGGCTGGACCACCCCCTTCATCATCAGCGCCCTAGGTCATCCGGATAAAAGTCATCTCTGCTCCGACAGGGCCTCCAACAGACCAAAACTGCACTGGGACAGCCTACTGAGGCTCAATCATCACTGTAAGTGCCCAGAACTGAAAACAAACTGTCCCATTGGACTCAGAAGGTCCAAATCTATCCAAGATGTGTACTCATACACCATATGAGTCTCTGCATGATCAAAATAAATATCCAATATACCGGAACAAGGCAAATAATAATGCTCTGTAAATGATCAAACACCGCTGTACCCCCAGAATCATCATCATAACCCTGTAGCTGCTGCATAGAATCATCATGTATGTGTACATAGACCATATATCATCTGTCCATATCATCATAAGGTCTAACATCTCATGTCCCATGGTCCTCCATGGTCAAACTAGGTCTAACCAAGACCAAATATAACTCAGACCATCATCCAAGGCTGCTGAAAAGTATCAAGGTTAATACATGCTTTACAACTTATTCAAATAACAATTATAACACATAATGATCATAACTGGCGATCTACATCCAAATATATAGTGTCGTTAATTATTATTATTACTCAGACTAGACTTTCAGGATCATACTCACTTCATAGTTGTGATCAATTTGCTAGTGCAGGGTGAAGGCTGAATTAACTGGCTAGGCTAAGGGATGACTTAGCTGTCTTGACTTTGTGACACTTTGGCAAGGGAAAGGGAATACACCATAGTATGTACTGAATGAGCAATAACACAGGGAATGGCGGTGTCTCACAAATGGATGAGTTGTTTAAAGAGGGTTTATTCACCTTCACAGATGCGCACAATCCATAATACAAATAAGGCCAGCAATTGTTTAGATATAGCATTTAAGTTCCATTGCTTTTTGGGCCTGAAGTTTCCATAGCCTTGATCTATGTGTGTTTACAAACACATTGCATAGATTTACATTTTTTCTTTTAGGCTTTCTGCTGCAGGTGTGTTTTTAAGGCACTTGTTTACCTGAGCACTTCTAGGTGTGTCATGGACAGCTTGTTTACCTAGGTATTTATTTTCCACAAGATATAACATTTTATTTTTATGGCCATTTTCATTTGGCACGCCTTTCATTCATGTGTGTTTAGAAACACATTGCATGAATGGGCTTTTCATACAAGATATAGCATTTCATTTTCCAGATTTTGTATTGATGGCAGCACTAAAAGTTTCAGGTTTAGCCAACACAACTTTAGTGACTAGGGGGAATTCACAAGGAACTCCAACTCACCATAGGTAAGTTTTGTCGCCAACTCAGAGCCGAGACACAATAAACAGGGAAGCTCATCCAATACAGAGGCTACATTGGGGAAAAGTCCTCCATGCCACTAGTCAAGTAGTAAGTCAGGGTGATAATCTAAAAGGCAGGCCATGGATGGATGAAGACAATGAAATGATGGAGCCAACACTAGCAAGCCAAAGTATGGTGTAATGATCACCTCTATTCTCCCTAAGGAGGGTATGTACCAATGAGTATGAATAGTGAACTTCTAAGTCTGAGTAGGGACAGTATAATATATATATAATAGATCAACCAGGTCCATATATCTATATGATCGCCAGATCATGACACTAAGTGCTAAGACATGCTATAAGAATAAGTATAAAAGCAATCTAACCATAACACCATGATATACCTGCTGAGTCATATACCTGCAAGCTCATCAACCTGTACCATCATCTGTCCTCTGAGACTGCTGCTGTAACTCTGGGCACTACTGTCTGCTCTGTACCAATGATATAATGGCTACATCGGTCATCTCTCTGAGTGTCCTGAAACTCATTCATGGCATGGGGAATGCAACTGCTGTCCACAATCTGATAGTGATCCAATATAGATGCTCATCTCGGCATCTCAAATGCAAGGGAACTGGCTGAATAGTGTACTGGAATGAGAAAAATAATGTATGGTAGCCCGGCTACTATATATGTGATAACAGTACCCTGGAACCCTTTCGGGAGAAACCAACAAACTATGGGGCTATCTTCATTCTCGAGCCCAGAGCATATAGGAAAAGAGACTAGTACAATACAGGGTTACCTCAGTAATCTTTTCTGGCTAACTCAAGATTTGCATGCATCCAGCTGATGCTTGCACAGAAGAGATAAGCCCTAAAAATGGAAAACTGGATCTGGATGTCCCTGTATCCGCCTCTGCCTAATCTATCTGTCTCTATCCTTAGATCTGCTCTACTCGCTCTAAAGACTGCCCGGTGACTGAAAACGTCCTCTTTCTGCATGCACAAGTGCGCCCTCCCTCCAACAATGAAAGACTCGTTCTGAATCAGATCTCAGCAGATCTGAGCTCTGATCGTCACTGATCTTCCTCAATCTCTGAGACGAAGATACTATGCAAGTTACAGACACTCAACTGCTCTACCGGATGCGATACGAACTTCTCCCTCCTTGAAGAATGCGCCCTCCTTCACATGTGAAGTCGTCCTCCTCTCTCTTGATCTATCTCAGATCAATGATCACTCTACTGAAGACAGTCACCTTTTGTCTTCCTTATAACATCTCACTATCAAGTTAGGTTTACCAAAAACCTAAAATGGTTGCATGCAAACTCACTTTTGCATGCATGCATGCAAACCCTAGCATGCATTTCTCTCCAATCATTTTCCTGGTTAATATTTTAACACTTGCGAGCATCACCGTCCAAGGATGCAAAGAGACCCCTCATAAACACATCTTCTTCCTCAGCCCCATAAGCTTCCATGTGCGCCCAGACATTTTCTATGTGGTCCTCAATGGAGGTCGCACATTTCCCATTGAACTTTGGGATCTTTTCAAAGTACTTGTCTGGCATATCATGGGGGGCACCTACGACTTGGGAAAAGTCTAGAGAAGAGGCTCTAGCTTTGTTTCCAAAAGCACGAGCGACGGGAGGATTGTTTTGATTATTGTTTCCAGAATTAGATTGATTTTGTCCAACCATTGACTTGACAAGAGTTACGTTAGGATTAGGATTAGGAGATGAAGGAGGAACCAAATTGAACAAAGGGGATCCCAAAATACGGTTTGGAGAATCTGAGTTAACATGTTTCCAAAAGAAGTTAGATGATTGGGCTTTAGGATCTCTTTTGTGATAAGTGAGTGGGGTTCCTTCTAATTGATTTGGATTTGATTTACTTCGAGTGTTCTAAGGATGACTATGAGCTTTCTCCTCAGCGAAGTCATGATTAGGATTCGCCAGGTAAACTTTTGAACTCTTCTACCAAGATGTATGTCGTTTAAAGTGCAAGGAGAGATTGAGATAAATAGATGGATATACTTTTTAATTAAGGATTGAAATGATAACCATCTGGATTAATCCGGATGCAATAAGATATGAGTTATGCATGGATAATCGCAGACACCTAAGGTAAGCCTCTACCTCCCCAACAGCAGCGACAAAAATGTTATCTAAGAGAACGGGAGTAGAGCTTAAAAAACTATATGTCGAACCAGGGTAGGCCTCTACCTTCCCCAGCAACGGCGTCAAAAATGTTATCACATAACTTGTAGTTGTCCCTAGTGGTATCCCACCCATCCGAGACAGTAGAGGAGATGGACAACTAAAGAGGTGACCCAAGACATGCCACGGTTCCCAATGCAAGCCGGGAGTCACGTCAACCAAGGCACTCTTCACTTTAGATCAAGATAAATCAAGACGTAGGGGGAGACCCTATAACCAATCAAAGATGATTGGACCCAAACAAAGGTTCCTACGGATATGTAAAAGACAAGTTACGAAAACCAATGCAAGGTCAGGTGGACCTGGAAGTTTAAATGCGATTGAAAGAGGCTTAAGGAATGACTTATGTTTCAACCAATGAAAGATTTAGGCCACATGATGAGATAAGATGACAAGATCTAGTACCATGAAATACACAAGTGGGGCCCACTTCCTTGGGATATGGAAATGGCTCAAATGGGACCCACAAGGTGAAGTTAAGGGTGTAAATGGTACTAAGGGGTATGCTATGAGTAGATCTATGGATCTAAAGTGAAATTAGAGATACCCACATATGGGATCTATGGGATGACACATCTCTCAAGGAGTGCGAATTGCCCTAGGTGGACTAGTGCCTTGATGGATGGGCTAATGGAGTCAAAAGAGATGTGAAAATGTAGATCGGGACACCTAGGATGCAAATCAAGTGGGCTATTCAAGATGTGATGGTTGGATTTAAGTAGATCTAATATTTCAATATGTGGCCCAAGTGGACAACAATCCCCAAAATGAGGAATGATACCCCCAAGGCAGAACTTCACAAAGTGAGATACTAGGTGTAGGTTTCAAGGTGTGCTTGTTCCAAATCCAATGGGATCTCAACCACCCATGTCCTACAAGTGGGCAAACTCAAACACCCAAGGAGTGCGACTTTGCCCAAGGAGGGTTAAAAGCATCGAAAGGTGTGTCAAATCGAGTACAATGGCCACCAAATTGTAGATCCAAGTAGTTTAGGCAAGTATCAATGGGGATCTTGAAAATCAAGGGCATCCAATGGCTAGATTGAAAATGCATCACCAAATTGACCCAAGTGGGGCACAACCCTCAAAATGAGGAATGGGGCCCACAAGGCAAAAATCAACAAGGTGAAACACTAGGGGTAGGTTATCAAGTGTGAGGATCATGAATCAAGCGGGATCTCACCTACCCATGTCTTGGAACCAACCAAACTAGCTTCTCCCAAGTGGTGCGATTTTGTTCAAGGAGGGCTAAGTGCCTTGGAAAGTGTGTCAAATGGAACCCAATCACCACCAAACTATAAATCCGAATTGTCGTGGATACTATAAAGGTGGGTTTTCAATATCTTTCCAAAAGCTAGGCTAGATCCAAGTAGATCTAAGAAAAACAAAATGAGGGTTTTAATCAATTAGGGTTTTTATGATCTAGAAGTTATGGATAAGCCAAGGAAGAAAAAAACCATACCTTTGGAGCATACCTGGATGAAGAGATGAATTATAGTTGAGATGAGGATTACTTTTGCCAAAGATCAAATGAAGAATTTTGAAGCCCTCTTGCCAAATCGATTTTCTCCAAGCCACACATGTGTCCCTCTAACCTGTCAAAACCAAGGAGCAAAGCATCAATCAGTTTAACATGTTGAAGGTAGATACAAGCAAGAGAGAGATAAGCAAAGAATAGTTGGCACAAAGACAAACCACTCCCTGTTTAACCAAAACGTCCTCCTCCAAGCTTGAAGGGCAAGCCTCCCAACCAATTCGCACTTGTCAAAAACGTCCTCTTAACCTGTAAAAAAAAGTATGGCAACATATGCAAGATAGCTACAAGAGATCCTCCAGTGTAATGGACAAAAGCATTTACAATCAAAGCAACCAACATCCACTCCAAGATCCAAGCATGTACTCCAAAAGATAGAAATTTTATTCCAAGAGCCAAGAGCCAAATTCTCTAGATGATTTTACAATGAGGGGGTCTCCTCCTTATATAGGATAATAAAGACCAAAACCCTAGATCTCATAACCACTTTTTGAAATGAGTGGTTGAGATTAAAAGATCTCAATACATGATCAATGGCTAAGATGAAACATAACAATATAACACATGGATCACTCAAATAATGATGATGTCATAGCTAAAAGGTACTCATGGAGGGTGACATCATCCACTAGAGGGGGTAAAAATACGAAAGCCCACCTCATATGACTAGGACATGACACATGGAGCTCATGGTGGGGCTCGGAGGCATCAATCCTTACTAGTTCAGCCCCATGGCACAATAAAATAATATAATATGTCCAAAATAAATATAAATGATCAAATCTGTCCTCAAAATCTGTGACAGACAAGCAGTAAAAGGCCTCTTGTGGCAACTGTGGACCCACCCAAGTGATGAAAACTGGCTGGAAGATAGGGGGTTCACCCTGGAAGACATCTGTGAAAACCAAGTGCCAAAACCTTGCCTCAATTGCCCAAATCGAATTCCTCAGTGACCCTTTTATCCTATTTATGGACTGCCTCGGTAACTGTGAAAGTGTTGAAATTGCCTCCTAGGGCACCTACGCTGTCAAACTGAGCCTACCAGGCTCTCCAGAAGGGGGGATAAATGGTAATAACAAATGGCTGGACCACCCCCTCCTCATACAGCGCCCTAGGTGAACTGGCCTCTCATGGCCCCTCATGCTCAGGCTGGGAAATCAACCCCAAATCTGGTCAACAAGTGAAAAACTGCATCTATCACTGTCAGAAGTGCCTGGAACTGAATGATAAATGTCTCATTGGATCCAAAAGACCCAAATCTACTAAGAATGTGTACTCATACACCATGGGTTGCCCTGATGGGCTAACTGTAGGGTCCACCATATATGGACAATGCATAATCTGATGATATGAAGTAATAATAAAACCTACTGAACTGCATCAATCATCATCTGAATCATATGTCCATCATATAGTATCATCAATAGGAGTATGTGGGCCCATACATCATCATCAATAAGCCTTCATGGCCCACATCATCACGGATCCCAAGAAATGACCATAGTCAAACTAGGTTTGACTAGGTCCATATACAACCAAGGATAAATCATATCAATAGACTAAGACATGTTCCTCTAATCATACTCACAACTTAACTTAAAGTATAACATCATTCAGTGGCATTAATCATGTTAGCATATTTCATTGTTATTTATAATTACTTACACAATAGCTTAAATGACAAACTCACCCATTGGACATGGTCTAACTGCTAGCTAAGGATGAAGACTAGGAACAAGGTTGGGCAAAGGTGTGACTTGTCTAAACTCAACTGAAAGATACTTTGGACTGGGAGAAAGGGGAAACTACAAAATCTATGCTGGACAAAATAACACGGGGGATGGCTGTGCCTCACAAATGGGTAAGTTGTTTAGAGAGTGCTTATTCAACTTAGGCATCATGTCTACATCAAGTTGATCCAGGTTCATTAGGATCATTCAATTTCATTTCATGGCTTTTTTGGCCTACATAACCCTTCGGATCTCAGGTGTGCTGATAAACACAACTAATTGCAGCTTGCATCTAGGGCATGTTTACATATACATATAAGGTCAGCAATTGTTTAGATATAGCATTTAAGAACCATTGTTTTTTTGGACTTTTCTTATACTCTTCGAGGAGTATTTTTAGCAGTTCATCGCTCTTGCCTTTTTTGGTTTCCATGAGCAAATCTATATAAGTTTCCATAAGTAGTACATGAGCTTTCAGTTTTAGCCAACAACATCTCAAGTGACTAGGGGGAGTTCGAGCCAATGCCAAACATCGGGACAACCAACCAAAATGATTTAAGCCTACAATCCAACTTACCAAAGGCATGTTTTGTCACCAACTCAAAGCCAAGACACTAAACATACAAGGATGCAGTCCAAACACAGAGGTAGAAAAATGGGAAGTCCTCAATACCAGAAAGTCAAGTAAGACAAGTCAAGGTTTAAAGCCAAATAAGGAAAGTCATGTATGGATGGAGTCAAGTGAAGGTGGAGCCTAAGCTAGCAGACAAATGGTGTCAAGAAAGACCATATCTATGCAAGGTAGTGAACCAGTGAGTTTTGTCGAATAACCTAAATGTGCAAGTAAAAAGTCTATTTTAAATTATTATCAAGATAGTTCATTTTATACATTTTGCCACATCATGAATTATATACCAAGCCAATGCTATGAACATGACTAAAATAACAAGATAATAATCCACAGTCAATGATCATACATCCATAGGTCATACAACATCATCATAAGAATAATCATCATATACCATCTGAAACACTGCTGCAATACATCTTTAGGCACTGAACTGAAACTGTATGGAATAAAGGGTCACATCGGTCATCAAATCTGAACTCTCAAGGCTCAGCCTTGACACAAGGTCTAACATAAGTCTGAATAATACACTGCTCTGATCATGAGTGATCTCAAAATATACAATCATCATAGCCAAGCTCTGAATAATGGAAGCTCTGGAATGTGCGGATATCTGCTAAGCAAGAATAGTAGCCCTGCTACTATGGTGTGATAACAGGAACCCACCGGAGCCGTAGCAAGAGCGAGTCTTCATGGGGCAATTGTCACTATCGAACCGGTCGACCGAACCGATTTGCAGACCGATTTGATTCAATTCCTTATCAAACCGGTAGATCGGCCGATTTTTAAAACATAGTTGTGGACCCCACTGACTGATGCCAACTGATCTGGAAGAAGGGGGATACACCATGGATGACCTCTGAGCAGACCAAGTGCCAAAACCTTGCCTCAATTACGCAAATCGAATTCCTCAATGACCTTTTTATTCCATTTTTAAATCCTCCTGAAAACCCTGAAACTGACCTGTTATCACACAACTTGTAGTTGTCCCTAATGGTATCCCATCCGGGATGGTAGAGGAGACAGACAACTAAAGAGGTGACCCAAGAGATGCCACGGTTCCCAATGCAAGCTAGGAGTCACGATAACCGAGGCACTCTTCACTTTAGATTATGAAAAATCACAACCAAGGGGGAGACCCTATAGCCAATCAAAGAAGATTAGCAAGAGCAAAGGTTCCTAGGGGGATGTGTAAGTTGAGTTACGGAAACCAATGCAAGCTTAGGTGAGCCCAAGAATTTAGGTATGGTTCAAGATATTAGGAATGTTTCAACCAATGAATGAGTTAGGCCACCTAGGAAGACCAAAGAGATAGATCTAGCACCGTGAGATACACAAGTGGGGCCCACTTCCTTAAAATAGGGAAACGGTTCAAATGGGACGGACAAGGTCAAATTAGGGGTGATGTGGCACTAAGGGGTGTTTGATGATGTGGATCTATGGAATCATGGATCCAAGGTAGATTAGACACACCCACATATGGGATCTAGCATATGACACAATCCTTAAGGAGTGCGAATTGACCCAAGGAGACTAGTGCCTTTGGATGGAGGGGCAAATGGAGTCCAAATTATACCAAAATGTAGATCGGTGTAGTTAAGGCAATTATCAAAGAGGGTTTAGGATGGCATGCCCAAAGAGAAGCTAGATCTCCATAGATCTAAGGTTGAAAATGCATCACCCAATAACCCAAGTGGGGCACAACCCTCAAAATGAGGAATGGGGCCCACAAGGAAAAAATCAAAGAGATGAAGCACTAGGGGTAGGTTATCAAGTGAGAGGAGTGTAAATCAAGTGGGATCTCACCTACCCAAGTCTTGGAAATAGCAAAACTCACCCAACCAAGGAGTGTGACCTCACCCAAGGAAGGCTAAGTGCCTTGGAAAATGTGTCAAATGAAGCCCAATTGCCACCAAACTATAGATCTGAATTGTTGTGGGTGCTATAAAGGTGGGTTCTTTTTATTATTCCCAAAGACAAGCTAGATCCAAGTAGATCTAGGAAAAAGTGAAAAATGAGGGTTTTAATCAATGAGGGTTTTTAGATCTAAGAGAATAGATTGATATGATAGAAGAATTTCATACCTCTTGGAACATACCTGGAAGATGAAGATGGAAGAGGCTTGTGACGAGGATTACTTCCCACAAAGATCAAATGCCAAACTTGGATGAGCCCTTCTTGCCAATATTTTGCCTTCTTCATCCAAATCGATTTTCCTATTCCTGCCAATCAAGGACAAAAAGATCAATCAATCAATCAAGAATGGAAAGAGATGCAAACAAAGAGATGAGAAACATGAATTGTTGGTACAAAGACAAAACAACTCCCTGTCAACCAAAACGTCCTCTTGAAGCTTGAAGGGTAGGCCTCCCCCACCAATTCGCACTTCTCCAAAACATCTTCTTTGGCTACAAAACAATGTTAGTTGAAGATAAAATCAAGATGGCCACCAATGTTTGTCAATGCAGAGGAAGAAGCATTTACAAACACCACAAGCATTCCAACTCCAAGATCCAAGATGCCCAAGAAAGTATTTTTATTCCAATACCCAAGAGCCAAAAATCTCTAGATGATTTTACAATGAGGGGGGTCTCCTCCTTATATAGGATAATAAAGATCAAAACCCTAGATCTCAAAACCACTTTTTGAAATGTGTGGTTGAGATTAAAATATCTCACAACATAATCAATGGCTAAGATGAGCCAACATAAAATATCACATGGATCACTCAAAATAGAGGTGACGTCATAGCTAAAAGTGAGTAAGTGAGGGTGACGTCATCCTCTAGAGGGGGCTAAGACACATGGGCCCACCTCACATGACATGGACATGACCCAAGAAGCTCATGGTGGGGCTAGGAGGCATCAATCCTTACTAGCTCATCCCCATGGCACAATAATATAAAATAATATGTCCAAAATAATACAAATGATCAAATCCTGTCCTCAAAATCTATGAGAGACATGCAGTGAAAGGCCGCCTCTCTGGACCCCACTGACTGATGATAACTGGCTGGAAGATGGGGTGTTCACCCTGGAAGACCTCTGTGAAGACCAAGTGCCAAAACCTTGCCTCAATTGCCCAAATCGAATTCCTCAGTGACCCTTTTATTCAATTTTTAATCTGCCTTGGTAACTGTGAAGCTGCTGAAACTGCCACCTAGGGTGCCTGTGCTGTCAAACTAAGCCCACTAGGCTCTCCAGAAGGGGGGTATAATGGTAAAATCAAGTGGCTGGACCACCCCCTTCTCATACAGTGCCCTAGGTGAACTGGCCTCTCATGGCCCCTGCTGAATAGGCTATGAAAACAACCCCAAATCTGGTCAACAAGTGGATAACTGCATCTATCACTGTCAGAAGTGCCCGAAACTGAATGATAAGTGTCTCATTGGATCCAGAAGACCCAAAACTACTAAGAATGTGTACTCGTACACCATGGGTTTCCCTGATGGACCAACTGTAGGGTCCACCATATATGGACAGGGCATAATCTGATGATCTGAAATAATAATAATACCTGCTAAACTGCATCAATCACCATATGAATCATATGTCCACCATATAGTATCAATAAAAAGAGTATGTGGGGCCATCAATCATCATCAATAAGCATACATGGCCCACATCATCACGGATCCCAAGAATGACCATAGTCAAACTAGGTTTGACTAGGTCAATATACAACCAAGGACAAATCATATCAATAGACTAAGACATGTTCCTCTAATCATACTCATAGCTTAACTTAAAGTATAAACATCACTCAGTGGCATTTATCATGTTTACATATTCCATTGTTATTTATATTTACTTGCACAATAGCTTAAATGACAAACTCACCATTGGACATGGTCTAACTGCTAGCTTAGGATGAAAGCTAAGGATCAAGGCTGGGCAAAAGGGGATGACTTGCCTAAACTCAACTAGATGACACTTTGGACTGGGAGAGAGGGGAGCTACACTCTGTGCCGAACAAATAACACGGGGAAGGGTTGTGCCTCACAAATGGATAAGTTGTTTAGAGAGTGTTTATTCAACTTAGGCCTCATGTATACATCAAGCTGATCCAAGTTCATTAAGATCATTCAATTTCATTTCATGGCCTTTTTGGCCTACATAACCCTTCGGATTTCAAATGTGCTAAGAAGCACAACTAGTTGCAGCTTGCATCCAAGGCATGTTTATGCATATACAAGGTCAGCAATAATAGATATAACTTTTGAGTAACATTTGCTTTTTGGACCTTTTCTATACTCTTCGAGGAGTATTTTTAGCATTTCATTGCTCTTGGCCTTTACTCACGTGTGTTACGAAAAACATTCTAGAGTTTACAGTTTCCATGGGCGAATTTAAAACGATTTCCAATAGGTAGTACATGAGCTTTCAGTTTTAGCCAACAACATCTCATGTGACTAAGGGGATTTCGACCAGTGCCAAACATCGGGACAACCGACCAGAATGATTTAGGCCTACAATCCAACTCACCAAAGGCAAGTTCTGTCACCAACTCAGAGCCGAGACACTAAACAAACATCGATGCAATCCAACAAAGAGGTATCAAAGAGTCAAGAAAAACAAGTCAAAGGTGAAAGCCAAATCGGGAAGGTCATGGATGAATTGAATCAAATGGATGTGGTGCCTAGGCTAGCAAACAAGAATGTCAAGAAAGACCAGATCTATGCTCATAAGAGGGTAATACAACCAGTGAGTTTTGTCAGAAAACCTAAGTGTGCAAGTAATATGTCCATTTCACAACTTATAACATCATTAAAATAGTTCATTTCATTTCAAATAGTTTGCCACGTCATGAATCATAAACCAAGCTAATGCTGTGAAGATGACTAAAGCAACAAGATAATAATCAATAGTCAATAATCAGAAGTCCATAGGGTATATAACATCATAACAATAATCGAACTGAAATGTGAGAGGGTTCGTTCTGAGCGCTCTGCACTCTTCCCCACTGCATGCACTCCCTAGGGTTCTGAGCCGCCCCTGCGACCTCACCCTATTGCCCCTCCTCTCTCCCAGCTCCCCTGTACCTGGTACGTCTCTTGATGGAAGCACTTGGAGGGGCCGTAGGCCCCTCTGGCATGGCCCCCTCTGCCTCTCAACCTGCTGCTTCGGTTCAGATCGGGTCGGCAGAGGTACCTGTTATCACATATATAGTAGCCGGGCTACCATACATTATTTTTCTCATTCCAGTACACTATTCAGCCAGTTCCCTTGCATTTGAGATGCCGAGATGAGCATTTATATTGGATCACTATCAGATTGTGGACAGCAGTTATATTCCCCATGCCATGACTGAGTTTCAGGACACTCAGAGAGATGCCCGATATAGCCATTATACCATTGGTACAGAGCAGTCAGTAGTGCCCAGAGTTACAGCAGCAGTTCCAGAGGACAGATGATGGTACAGGTTGATGTGCATTCAGGTATATGACTCAGCAGGTATATTATTGTGTTATGGTTAGATTGCTTTTATACTTATTCTTATAGCATGTCTTAGCACTTAGTGTCATGATCTGGCGATCATATAGATACATGGACCTGGTTGACCTATTATTTATATTATATTGTCCCTACTCAGACTTAGAAGTTCACTATTCATACTCATTGGTACATACCCTCCTTAGGGAGAATAGAGGTGATCATTACACCATACTCTGGCTTGCTAGTGTTGGCTCCATCATTTCATTGTCTTCATCCATCCGTGGCCTACCTTTTAGATTATTACCCTGACTTACTACTTGACTAGTGACATGGAGGACCTTTCCCCACTGTAGCCTCTGTATTGGATGAGCTTCCCTGTTTATTGTGTCTCGGCTCTGAGTTGGTGACAAAACTTACCTATGGTGAGTTGGAGTTCCTTGAGAATTCCCCCTAGTCACTAAAGTTGTGTTGGCTAAACCTGAAACTTTTAGTGCTGCCATGAATACAAAATCTGAAAAATGAAATGCTATATCTTGTATGTGAAAGAAATGCCAAGTGAAAATGGCCATGAAAAATAAAATGTTATATCTTTTGGAAAAATAAATACCTAGGTAAACAAGTTGTCCATGACACACCTAGAAGTGCTCAGGTAAACAAGTGCCTTAAAAACACACCTGCAGCAGAAAGCCTAAAAATAAATGTAAATCTATGCAATGTGTTTGTAAACACACATAGATCAAGGCTATGGAAACCTCAGGCCCAAAAAGCAATGGAACTTAAATGTTGTATCTAAATAATTGCTGGCCTTGTTTGTATTATGGATTGTGCGCATCTGTGAAGGTGAATAAACCCTCTTTAAACAACTCATCCATTTGTGAGACACCGCCATTCCCTGTGTTATTGCTCATTCAGTATATACTATGGTGTGTATTCCCTTTCCCTTACCGAAGTGTCACAAAGTCAAGTCAGTCAAGTCATCCCTTAGCCTAGCCAGTTATTTCAGCCTTCACCCTTCACTAGCAAATTGATCACAACTATGAAGTGAGTATGGTCCTGAAAGTCTAGTCTGAGTAATAATAATAATTAACGACACTATATATTTGGATTTAGATCGCCAGTCATGATTACTCTGTGTTTTAGTAGCTATTTGAATAAGTTGTAAAGCATATATTAACCTTGACACCTTGCAGCAGCTATGGATGATAATCTGAGTTGTATTTGGTCTTGGTTAGACCTAGTTTGACCATGGAGGACCATGAGACATGAGATGTTGGACCTTATGATGATATGGATAGATGATATATGGTCTATGTACACATACAGGATGATTCTATGCAGCAGCTACAGGGTTATGATGATGATTCTTGGGATACAGCAGTGTTTGGTCATTTACAGATCATTATTATTGGCTTTGTTCCGGTACATTGGATATTTATTTTGATCATGCAGAGATTCATATGGTGCATGAGTACACATCTTGGATGGATTTGGACCTTCTGAGTCCAATGGGACAGTTTGTTTTCAGTTCCGAGCACTTACAGTGATGATTTAGCCTCAGTAGGCTGTCCTAGTGCAGTTTTGGTCTATTGGAGGCCCTGTCGGAGCAGAGATGACTTTTATCTGGTTGACCTAGGGCGCTGATGACGGAGGGGGTGGTCCAGCCACTTGTGTTTACCATATTACCCCCCTCCCGGACACATTGGTACCCTCACCTTGACAGCGCCATCACTCCAGGAGGCAGTTTGGGCAGTTTCACGTTTCCCGAGGCATTTCAGGATTGGTAGAAATGGCTATTGAGGAAATCGATTTGGGCTACTGAGGCAAAGTTATGGCATGGGATGATCAGTGATGATAGATCGGGACCTTCCACACCTCCTCCTGCAGTTTCAACTTCATCGGGGCCCGCATCCATCACTTATGGCACTTTCTGTGGATTTTTGAGGTCTTTTGAGGACCACGACTTCACCTTGGAGGCACGATTTGGTATATTCATGATTATTTATTGGTTATTGTGCCATGGGGATTGACCAAGGAGGGATAAAATTACCCCTTGGACCCACCATGAGCCTCTTATGATATTTTGTCATCATGATTTGGTGGGACTCCCCCTCTCCTAGGGCGACTTTGTCCACTTATGTTATATTTTATGTGTGATCCATGTATTATATTGTTGAGCTCATCTCAACCATTGATTAGACATTTGTATCTTTTAATCTTAGCCACTCATTCAAAAAGTGGTTAGGGTTTTGGTGCCTCTCCTTCCTATTTAAAGGAGAGAGCCTCTCATTGTAAAGGGTCTTTGGCTCTTGGATTATTGGTATAGAAAAATATTCTTGTGGAAATTCTTGTGGTCTCCTTTGCATCTGGTGTTCTTAGATGGTGATTGGAAAGTCTATTGCAACCTAGCATTTGGAAATTTGTGGCAAGATCTATCTTTTTTTGGGGGAAATCATTGTTTGTCTACAGGAGGGCGACTTCAACAAGGGCGATTTTGCAAGGCTTCTTCAAATCGACTTTTTTGGCATTCGCTTGTATCAGGGGGTTATCATTAGTATCATTGTGATCTATGCTATCTTTCTGTTACTTCTTTTGTGGCATTAGTCTTATCTCTTGATGCATCAAATCTGATATTGCTGACGTTTGTTGTGCAGGAGAGAGGGCGCATTGGCTTCTTGGACTAAATCGATTTGCATAGAGACTACCTCAAAGCTTCCAAATTGATCGGGATTGCATAGATCATCATCATCAAGGCATCTACAAGGTTATCCAGGTAAGATCCACAGGTTTGTTTCTCTTTCCTTTATCCAATCCATTGACATAATTCATAAATTGTTAAAACCCTAATACTTCAAAACTCCCATTTTACATTTTGTCAGATCTACTTAGATCTAGTGGGTTGTTGGTCATGATATTGAAAACCCACCTCTATAGCATCCACGGCATCCCGGATCTATAGTTTGGTGTGGATTGGCTTCCGTTTGACCCCTCTCCCAAGCCAACTTAGCTTCTCCCAAGGAAGGCGCACTTCACCATTTGAGCAAGTTGACCTAGATCTAGTTGATGGGTGTTTGAGATTTCACTTGATTTGACATCTACACATCAAATAACATACACCCAGGTTGTCCCTTTCTTGAAATTCACCTTGTGGGTCCCATTCCACATTTTAAGGGATTTAATCCCCATTTTGGACCACTTGGAATACTTAAACTCAGATCTACAAAGATCTAACCGGTGGATTGCCACGAAATTATAGATCCATACCCCTACTTGACTGATCTACTCGGATATAAAGTTTGGATGCCATCCGACATGACTTGACCCACCTAAACCCAAATTGAAGCCTCCTTAGGGAAAGTCGCACCACCTTGGAGAAGTGAGTTCACTCACTTCGAGGAACTGGGTACTTGAGATTTTTGCAGATCCGGAATCAGAATAATTCAAAACCTAGGTCTAGACTGTCACTTTGTCAAATCTTGCCTTGGGGACTGCATTCCTTGTTTTAAGGGATTGTGGTCCACTTGGGTCAAACCTAGATCTAGACATATTTTAACCATCAAGGCCTATACTGTCCACTTATCTCATGTTGTAGGAGTTCTAAACCATAAAGTCAACCCTACTTTGACTCCACTTCCCAATTCCCAAGGCACTGGTTTATCTCCAAGACAACCCACTCTCCTAGATTGTTGGATTGACTTGTGGTTTGACTTTTGCTTGGTGAACTATACCTTTGAAGACATCATGGACCATGGTCAAGATTGTCTCATGTACTAGTTAGCCCCAATCTGACCCCTAAACTACCCTGCATTGGACACGGTTCCTAAGGCAGTGGATCCTTTGACATTGAACTAGTACACTAGCCCTAGATCTCACTACAAACATTATAAGTCACTCTTACATTTAATTATGAACCAAAGCTATACCTATTAAACCCCTCACTTGGCTTGTGACTTCATCCTTAGGTCTAGGATAAACCATACACCTAACTTCACCTAGAAATACCCTGATTTGGTGTCTTGGTTTTGATCTCTCCTGTCGGGAGTAGATCGGGTCTCCCCCTTTGTTGTCTGGGCTAGATAACATAAAGTGAAGGTTGCCTCGACTGGCGTGACAACCATATATTGGAGGTCGAGGTGATCGTGGTTGCACCTTCTGAGTTGCCCTTCCCTATTGCCATCCATGACTGGATCTATCCATAGGGGTAACTACATCTTAGGTGATAACATTTTGGCGCCGTTGCCGGGGATCGAACCCGGGTCACCCGCGTGACAGGCGGGAATACTTACCACTATACTACAACGACACATATCTTGGTAGAAGAGTTAAATCTACCTGGCGACTCCCAATCGTGACTCCGCTGAGGAGCGAGCTCATTTACATCCTTACAACACGAGAAGTAAAGTAAACTTAGATCAAGTTGAAGGAACCCCAATTACATATCGTAAAAGAGACCCTAAAGCACAACCATCTAACTTCCTTTGGAAATTGGTTAACGATTCTCCAAACAGAGCTTCAGGATCCCCTTTGATCAAGTCGGTTCCTCCTTCATCTCCTAGTTCAAACTTAAACATAAACTTACCAAATCCAATGGCCGGAACAAACCCGGGAAACCAGAATGTTCCTCCACCACAAGCCCCTAGGATTTTTGGAAGAAAGGCAAAACCATCTCCTTTAGACTTTTCCCAAATCCAAGGTGCACCCCACGACATGCCTGAAAAGTATTTTGAAAAAATTCCCAGATTTGATGGAGTATCTGCTATATCAATTGAAGACCACATTGATAAAGTATGGGAACACATGGAAGCATATGGAGCATCTGAGGAAGATGTGTTCATGAGAGGTCTCCTGGCATCCTTGGAAGGAGATGTTAGGAAGTGGTTTGACAGGTTGCCTGCCTCATCCATTGATGGGTATGATAACTTTGTCAACAAACTAAACAGTGAGTGGTCCCGAAAGTTAGATGGGAAATTTCTCTTACACCAACTTTTTGACATCAAGAAAAGAGAAAATGAAACAGTCCATGAGTTTAACATAAGATTTGACAAGACTGTAGCTGTTATCCCCGAAGAAATTAGCCCAAAAGATCAAGCAGTTGTCATTCACTACTTGAATGCTTTCGAGGGATGGGTTGGTTATCAACTAAAGGATAAAAACCCAAATGACTTAAAGACCGCTCAATCAAATGCTAAGATGGCTGAGCAAAATGTAGCATCCATGGGGAAACAAAACTTCTTTGATCAATTTACCCCATCCACTTCCAGATCTGACCCTAGACTCCGAAAACCAAAGGAACCTGTGAGTGCGCCAAAGGAATCCAAGGACACTTTAGAAGTCATGCAAGAAATGATGAAACAATTGACTGTCCTAACTAAGAATGTGGCAAGTTTGAATGACCCTGAGAGACATAGGAATCCTTATGGCCCTAAACCTTACTGGAATAATAATAGAAGGCCTGATGGGGATAGGGATAGACGACGACCTGAGTATCCAGAAAACTCTGAAAAGAAGGAAGTCAATTGGTGTGATGAAGAAGAAGAGATACCCTCTGACACTATTGACCATGATGACCAACCAGAAAACATCAACTTTATAAATGACTTATCTTATGATGAAGACTTTGGAAGAATCCTTTTAGAAGAAGAGCCATGGGAGCAAGAAGATGATATAATTGAAGAACCTAGCTCCACATGTTGTGCCTTAGAACTCCCAAAACCTAAAGAGCAACCAAAGTATCAAATCTACAAACGAGGAAGTACTTCCCAGCCTTCTTTCCTTGATAAACATAGAAAGATTGATGAAGATAAAAAGGAAGAAGAAGATCTTGCCATAGACGATTATGATCTTAAGATTGATATGAAGAAAGAGCTAAGCAAGATAATGTGTAACATCCCTGTCACTGAGTTAATGAAGGTGCCCTCTGTTAGATGCCAAGTAGAGGAATTTTTCAATGGTATTGGCCAAGAGAAAACTCCTGAACCGGTCCTTGAATCATGTCATATCCAAAAGCTTAGTGGAACACAACCTAGTGAAACAGAAAAGGATCTGCCAATAAACATCCATTCAGCCATTTATGAAAGAAAGAGCGGTGGTCACTCTCCCTTTTACCTTACCTTGCATATTCAAAACATGCTCCTTCATAACTGTATGTTGGATTCTGGAGCAGCAATGAACGTTATGCCTTTACAAGTTATGAAGGAAATGGGACTTGAAGTGACTAGGCCTTATGGAAATGTTTGTGGTATAGATTCCCGACGAGTACCGTCTTATGGCTTGATTAAAAACCTTAGGGCTGATCTTTTCGCATGTTCAGACATTTCTACTATGATGGATGTAGTTGTCATTGACTTACCCCCAGCATATGGAATGCTTTTATCTAGAAAATGGGCAGCTGGTCTAGGTGGATACCTTATGATGGATTTATCATTTATTTGTGTTCCCAACCCTGATGGAGCTTTGATTCGGGTTAACAGAGAACCTTGTTATAATGAGCATGTTGAATCTTTTGATGAAGGGTTGAAAAACACATATGGGGATGAATTACTAAATAATGCCAAAACTAACCTTGTTAAAGATGAGGATGAGTTATATGAGGTTGATCAAAATATGTGTATGGTCATGGAAGATTCTGATTCTTTTTGGGAAGATAAGCAAATGATTGAAATAACAAGAACAATTGGAAATGAACTTGTTGAGGAAATAGATGAATTGAGAAGACATGAAAATCAACCCCAAGACCGTGAACAAAACAATGAGAACATTCAAGAACCTTCTATAGAAGATCACACACTGGAAGGTGTTGAGGATGGCATAAGAAATATAGGAGGAGATGAGAGTTTGCTTGAGGATCAAGGCATGGAACAAACTCCCCCAACAGAAAACCTTCATGATCAAACAAACAATGAGGAAAACATTGAAAACCCAACACATGAAGATGAATTTGATGATACTAGGAGGGGAGAAAGAATTCCTTTCACTGTTAGGGAATGGTTTGCCTTGACTGATCACAATAGAGAGAGAGAAAGCCAAGGGCTTGCACCTATTTACCCATGGGAAAACAATCTTGCAACATCTGCTAGGGTTGAAACAAATGAAGAGCCTGAAGCCACTTATTATTCCGATACAGAAGATTCTTTATCTCATTTATCTCTAGAGGACGGTAATCTAATTCAAGTCCATGATAACTCTCTAAGTTGGGAAGAGGATGCCCTAATTAATGATGCACCCGAAGGAGACTATAATCTAAATAACATTTCTATTTTTCAAACTCCTTCAGAGCCTCAAAGCCATGCTTTATCTACATATCCGCATATCCCTAGTTTCCTCCTACCATCTGAGTCATCTAGTCATGATCTTTCTCACATTCCTACTTCCTCTACACTTCATCATGAGTCAGTTTTTCCCAGATTGGAAAACATGGTTATTCCTGTTCCTTCAGGGGAAGGTTCTAGTCATAACACTGTCATATCTAGAGAGCCACCTCCCTTGGAAAAACATAGAGATTGTTGGACTGTAGGTGAGGTTGTTAAAAGAGTAGTATCTCCCCATGAGGAAGAGCCAAATGAGGTAGTCCAAGAAACAAGAAGGGAAGTTAGGGAAGTCCTTGTTGGCACAATTGTCATTTCCTTAGATGGTGGTCCACCCAGAATTGATGCAGTTCCTTCTAGAAGAAACTCGAGGATTGTCACACCTCAACCGCAAAACCCTGCTGAAATCCATCCCATGCCTATTCGTAACATTGGAGTTATTCCTGAGTCAGTCAATAGAAATAATTTTCCTACAGGAAGTCAAGTCATCATTCCCAACCATTTATTGCATATAAGATCGGGGCGAGCTGAAGACTTATGGGTTGGACCTTTCACAGTAGAACGATGCATTGATGGCATGTACTTTCTGACCACTGGTAGTGGACGACGTATTTTATATCCTGTCCATCAGAGGGACTTGAGGGATCACATCCCTGATCCCACATAGTTGGGATCTCTCCGCTTGCATTGCCTGGTAGTTTAGGGTAGGTAGGAAACCAAATAAGCCTACTTAGGCAGTAGTTAGTCTTTTCAGCCATTGAGTCTGGCACCTTCTTAGTCTCTAAGCTCCTTTGTAAGCTCCTAGTTTAACTGAGTACCTGTCACTTTTTCTTTTCCTGCACAATAAATTTCAAATTTTGCAAATTATGTTAGTACTTTAATTTACTTTCTGCATTTATACTTTACGCATTTATATTTCTGACATAGAGTAGATTTTATTTCAGTTGATTTTATATTTTTCCCACACATGCGGCATGAGGTATTTTGTTTAGATGTTTGTGAATGCAGAAAATAGGTTGCAAGAATAAAAGCTGGAAATAAAATGGTAGAGTGCTGGATCGTGGATTCGAGTAGCAGAGTTCGAGGACCAGAGATTCTGAGGTTCTCAAGCGCTCATTTCAGCAGAGCACTTGTCCCAGCCGGAGCCAGATGTTATCACATATATAGTAGCCGGGCTACCATACATTATTTTTCTCATTCCAGTACACTATTCAGCCAGTTCCCTTGCATTTGAGATGCCGAGATGAGCATTTATATTGGATCACTATCAGATTGTGGACAGCAGTTATATTCCCCATGCCATGACTGAGTTTCAGGACACTCAGAGAGATGCCCGATATAGCCATTATACCATTGGTACAGAGCAGTCAGTAGTGCCCAGAGTTACAGCAGCAGTTCCAGAGGACAGATGATGGTACAGGTTGATGTGCATTCAGGTATATGACTCAGCAGGTATATTATTGTGTTATGGTTAGATTGCTTTTATACTTATTCTTATAGCATGTCTTAGCACTTAGTGTCATGATCTGGCGATCATATAGATACATGGACCTGGTTGACCTATTATTTATATTATATTGTCCCTACTCAGACTTAGAAGTTCACTATTCATACTCATTGGTACATACCCTCCTTAGGGAGAATAGAGGTGATCATTACACCATACTCTGGCTTGCTAGTGTTGGCTCCATCATTTCATTGTCTTCATCCATCCGTGGCCTACCTTTTAGATTATTACCCTGACTTACTACTTGACTAGTGACATGGAGGACCTTTCCCCACTGTAGCCTCTGTATTGGATGAGCTTCCCTGTTTATTGTGTCTCGGCTCTGAGTTGGTGACAAAACTTACCTATGGTGAGTTGGAGTTCCTTGAGAATTCCCCCTAGTCACTAAAGTTGTGTTGGCTAAACCTGAAACTTTTAGTGCTGCCATGAATACAAAATCTGAAAAATGAAATGCTATATCTTGTATGTGAAAGAAATGCCAGGTGAAAATGGCCATGAAAAATAAAATGTTATATCTTTTGGAAAAATAAATACCTAGGTAAACAAGTTGTCCATGACACACCTAGAAGTGCTCAGGTAAACAAGTGCCTTAAAAACACACCTGCAGCAGAAAGCCTAAAAATAAATGTAAATCTATGCAATGTGTTTGTAAACACACATAGATCAAGGCTATGGAAACCTCGGGCCCAAAAAGCAATGGAACTTAAATGTTGTATCTAAATAATTGCTGGCCTTGTTTGTATTATGGATTGTGCGCATCTGTGAAGGTGAATAAACCCTCTTTAAACAACTCATCCATTTGTGAGACACCGCCATTCCCTGTGTTATTGCTCATTCAGTATATACTATGGTGTGTATTCCCTTTCCCTTGCCGAAGTGTCACAAAGTCAAGTCAGTCAAGTCATCCCTTAGCCTAGCCAGTTATTTCAGCCTTCACCCTTCACTAGCAAATTGATCACAACTATGAAGTGAGTATGGTCCTGAAAGTCTAGTCTGAGTAATAATAATAATTAACGACACTATATATTTGGATTTAGATCGCCAGTCATGATTACTCTGTGTTTTAGTAGCTATTTGAATAAGTTGTAAAGCATATATTAACCTTGACACCTTGCAGCAGCTATGGATGATAGTCTGAGTTGTATTTGGTCTTCGTTAGACCTAGTTTGACCATGGAGGACCATGAGACATGAGATGTTGGACCTTATGATGATATGGATAGATGATATATGGTCTATGTACACATACAGGATGATTCTATGCAGCAGCTACAAGGTTATGATGATGATTCTTGGGATACAGCAGTGTTTGGTCATTTACAGATCATTATTATTGGCTTTGTTCCGGTACATTGGATATTTATTTTGATCATGCAGAGATTCATATGGTGCATGAGTACACATCTTGGATGGATTTGGACCTTCTGAGTCCAATGGGACAGTTTGTTTTCAGTTCCGGGCACTTACAGTGATGATTTAGCCTCAGTAGGCTGTCCTAGTGCAGTTTTGGTCTATTGGAGGCCCTGTCGGAGCAGAGATGACTTTTATCTGGTTGACCTAGGGCGCTGATGACGGAGGGGGTGGTCCAGCCACTTGTTTTTACCATATTACCCCCCTCCCGGACACATTGGTACCCTCACCTTGACAGCGCCATCACTCCAGGAGGCAGTTTGGGCAGTTTCACGTTTCCCGAGGCATTTCAGGATTGGTAGAAATGGCTATTGAGGAAATCGATTTGGGCTACTGAGGCAAAGTTATGGCATGGGATGATCAGTGATGATAGATCGGGACCTTCCACACCTCCTCCTGCAGTTTCAGCTTCATCGGGGCCCGCATCCATCACTTATGGCACTTTCTGTGGATTTTTGAGGTCTTTTGAGGACCACGACTTCACCTTGGAGGCACGATTTGGTATATTCATGATTATTTATTGGTTATTGTGCCATGGGGATTGACCAAGGAGGGATAAAATTACCCCTTGGACCCACCATGAGCCTCTTATGATATTTTGTCATCATGATTTGGTGGGACTCCCCTCTCCTAGGGCGACTTTGTCCACTTATGTTATATTTTATGTGTGATCCATGTATTATATTGTTGAGCTCATCTCAACCATTGATTAGACATTTGTATCTTTTAATCTTAGCCACTCATTCAAAAAGTGGTTAGGGTTTTGGTGCCTCTCCTTCCTATTTAAAGGAGAGAGCCTCTCATTGTAAAGGGTCTTTGGCTCTTGGATTATTGGTATAGAAAAATATTCTTGTGGAAATTCTTGTGGTCTCCTTTGCATCTGGTGTTCTTAGATGGTGATTGGAAAGTCTATTGCAACCTAGCATTTGGAAATTTGTGGCAAGATCTATCTTTTTTTTTGGGAAATCATTGTTTGTCTACAGGAGGGCGACTTCAACAAGGGCGATTTTGCAAGGCTTCTTCAAATCGACTTTTTTGGCATTCGCTTGTATCAGGGGGTTATCATTAGTATCATTGTGATCTATGCTATCTTTCTGTTACTTCTTTTGTGGCATTAGTCTTATCTCTTGATGCATCAAATCTGATATTGCTGACGTTTGTTGTGCAGGAGAGAGGGCGCATTGGCTTCTTGGACTAAATCGATTTGCATAGAGACTACCTCAAAGCTTCCAAATTGATCGGGATTGCATAGATCATCATCATCAAGGCATCTACAAGGTTATCCAGGTAAGATCCACAGGTTTGTTTCTCTTTCCTTTATCCAATCCATTGACATAATTCATAAATTGTTAAAACCCTAAATACTTCAAAACCCCCATTTTACATTTTGTCAGATCTACTTAGATCTAGTGGGTTGTTGGTCATGATATTGAAAACCCACCTCTATAGCATCCACGGCATCCCGGATCTATAGTTTGGTGTGGATTGGCTTCCGTTTGACCCCTCTCCCAAGCCAACTTAGCTTCTCCCAAGGAAGGCGCACTTCACCATTTGAGCAAGTTGACCTAGATCTAGTTGATGGGTGTTTGAGATTTCACTTGATTTGACATCTACACATCAAATAACATACACCCAGGTTGTCCCTTTCTTGAAATTCACCTTGTGGGTCCCATTCCACATTTTAAGGGATTTAATCCCCATTTTGGACCACTTGGAATACTTAAACTCAGATCTACAAAGATCTAACCGATGGATTGCCACGAAATTATAGATCCATACCCCTACTTGACTGATCTACTCGGATATAAAGTTTGGATGCCATCCGACATGACTTGACCCACCTAAACCCAAATTGAAGCCTCCTTAGGGAAAGTCGCACCACCTTGGAGAAGTGAGTTCACTCACTTCGAGGAACTGGGTACTTGAGATTTTTGCAGATCCGGAATCAGAATAATTCAAAACCTAGGTCTAGACTGTCACTTTGTCAAATCTTGCCTTGGGGACTGCATTCCTTGTTTTAAGGGATTGTGGTCCACTTGGGTCAAACCTAGATCTAGACATATTTTAACCATCAAGGACTATACTGTCCACTTATCTCATGTTGTAGGAGTTCTAAACCATAAAGTCAACCCTACTTTGACTCCACTTCCCAATTCCCAAGGCACTGGTTTATCTCCAAGACAACCCACTCTCCTAGATTGTTGGATTGACTTGTGGTTTGACTTTTGCTTGGTGAACTATACCTTTGAAGACATCATGGACCATGGTCAAGATTGTCTCATGTACTAGTTAGCCCCAATCTGACCCCTAAACTACCCTGCATTGGACACGGTTCCCAAGGCAGTGGATCCTTTGACATTGAACTAGTACACTAGCCCTAGATCTCACTACAAACATTATAAGTCACTCTTACATTTAATTATGAACCAAAGCTATACCTATTAAACCCCTCACTTGGCTTGTGACTTCATCCTTAGGTCTAGGATAAACCATACACCTAACTTCACCTAGAAATACCCTGATTTGGTGTCTTGGTTTTGATCTCTTCTGTCGGGAGTAGATCGGGTCTCCCCCTTTGTTGTCTGGGCTAGATAACATAAAGTGAAGGTTGCCTCGACTGGCGTGACAACCATATATTGGAGGTCGAGGTGATCGTGGTTGCACCTTCTGAGTTGCCCTTCCCTATTGCCATCCATGACTGGATCTATCCATAGGGGTAACTACATCTTAGGTGATAACAGTACCCCTGACATTCCACGAAACCCTAAATCCTCTGCAGGTTCCGGCAGCCTCCAATCAAGTCTCTGGCACTAAAACATGCATTGCAAAAGCTGTGGAAAGACCTCAGCTAATGCTCCCCGGCAGACCGTATCAATGCCCGATCGCAAAAACTCAAGGACCATGCCCTTGTTGGCAAATTCATAGGATTCTGGCCAACCGAGCAAGCTCTGTGTGGTTGGATAATGGCCAAATGGAAACCCAAGGCACACTTCGATCTGCAGTTGGGATCGAAAGGCTTTTTCACCATAATCTTTCACAGACTGGATGACAAAGCCCGAGTTGAAGACAGCGGCCCCTACTTCTTTAACTCTGCAGGACTATACCTCAGACATTGGACCAAAAGATTTAACCCCGACAAGGAGGACTTTACTTGGGCACCGGTCTGGATCAGAATGTACTCTCTACCTCAAGAATACTGGGATGAAGACACTCTTCAGGATATTGGCAATACGCTCGGCACCTACGTCAGAGCAGCGGAACAAACCAAGAACAGTAAGTATACCTCCTACGCCTGCATCTGTGTCTATATGCACATAGCTAAGACATTACCTGACTTGATCTGCCTCAACCATGAAGACGCGGAATGGGTACAACCTCTAGACTGTGAGCACGTACCCTTCAGATGTAGAAGATGCCATGAGCATGGACATTTGTATCGGGATTGCCACCTCAACAACACTAACACTCAGGAGACAAATAAAGATAATGAAGGCTTCCAAAAATACAGCAGAAAGAAAAAACATCAACACAAAGCTCCTGCAGAAGAGAAAAAACTAATGGAGGAAGAAAAAAAATCAGTCGATCTTGCTAATTCCAATAGCTTTGCAGTCTTAGAACAACTTCAGGAAGAACCCATGACTGAGAACCCTCCTTCTGATACTCTTGTCCTAACCCAGATAGCCACTGATAAGATCCCCCTTGAAACCTCTGAAAAGCCCAAAAGCCCTGATAACAGAGAGACACCCGTCGAAGGCCAAACCCTGCCTGAGCACGATACCCATACTGAGATGTCAGATCAGCCAACTGGCGCCCCAAGACTTGATTCTCTCATGGATGATGAAATGGTCGATTTGGACCTCGGAGAGCTGGATATACTGGGAATGGAAGATGCCTACACCAAAAAAGCCTTCCATTCCATTCCACCCAAGCAAATCCAACTGCTCAAAGACGCCCTGAACAAGGTCAAACACCTCAAGCTAGGAGTGCACAACCTCCCCCAAAAGGATAAGTTCAAATCCCAGAGGGATGCTAAAAAGAGAGGGAGAAAAACAGACCTTCAAAGAATCAGTCAACTGGGCACCAAACTTGTTGAATCAGGGCAATATGCCCAGTTAACGGAATTCTTCCCCTCTGCCCCACAAGGTTCCCAATGCAGCTAATATCCTGGAACGTGAGGGGCCTCAATGGAAATACCAAACACAGAATGTTAAAGTGCAAAATCATGCAAGACAAACCCTCTATTATTTTCCTTCAAGAAACCAAAACCACTCATGAGAAAGCCCTCTCCATTTTGTCCAAACTCTGGAAGGGCTGCCTTGCCATCACCACTGATGCCCTTAGTGCCTCCGGGGGTATTGCAATAGCCTGGAACCCCACCCCGCTCAGCCTGAACAATTTTGCTGCCACAACTGACTCCCTCTCGGCCTCTTTTCACATTCTCGGCACCAATCTCACTGATCACCTCATGAATGTCTATGGGCCTCAAACCCCCTCTGCTAAACTCAAGCTTCTTGACTCCATCACCTAGTTCTCCTCACAGCACCCTGACTCCATTCTCATCATGGGAGGGGATTTTAATATGATCACTTCTCTTCAGGAAAAGAAAGGAGGACGTCGTTCACTCTCGTCGAAGGATTTGCTCTTCAAAACCTACATCAATGATTGTGATCTCATTGACCTTCGGCCCTCAGAGGGACTTTTCACTTGGAACAACCGCAGAGGGGGGATTCATCAAATCGCCTCCCGGCTTGACCGGTTCCTAATCTCCGATCAGGCCATGCATGCAAGAGGGCTTCTCACCACGGTCGTTCTTCCTTCCGCAAGCTCTGATCACTGACCGATCTCTCTAAATTGGATCCACTCGGGTAACAAAAAATTTCGTCCCTTTCGCTTTGAACAATTTTGGCTTTCTCGCCCCTCTTTTCAGGATACCATTCGCACTTGGTGGCAAAATATGACAGTCTCTGGCCGCTCCAAAATGGCCATCTTCCACAGCAAGCTGAAGCTCCTCAGATCCCTTCTGCACACCTGGAACAAAACCACCTTTGGAAATATTTTCACTACCAAGAGCGAGATGGAAAAAAGCTTGGAGAACATCCAAAAAGACATCATGGATCAGGGGCTAACTGATGAGCTCAAATCTCAGCAACAAGAGAAACTCACCCAACTGAACATCCGTTGTGAGCAAGAAGAAATACTGTGAAGGCAGAAATCCAGAACTAACTGCCTCAAGGGAAAAAAACACCACGTTCTTCCATCGCACTACAATTCAGCACAGGATGCACAACAAAATCAACATGATAAGATCCACCTCTAGGGAAGAAATCAAGGATCAGGACGAGATCGAACAGGAACTGGTAAGCCACTTCCATTCTTTGCTCACTGAAGATATTGGGGACAGAAATCAAGCCATCAACAGAGTCACCGGGCATATTCCCCATACCCTCACGCCGGAGCACAACGCTGCTCTTATGAAGGAAATCACCATGGCCGAGCTGGAAGCGGTTGTTAATCAGATGGAAGAAGGCACTGCCCGGATGGCTTTACAATCAATTTCTTCCACTTCTGCTGGGACTTCCTCAAGCAGGAGGTTCTTGATATGGTTGAAGAATACAGAACTAAACAATGGGTGCTCCCTGCACTTAATGCCACTTTTCTCACCCTCATCCCTAAAGACACCAGTGCCAACACCCCTGACAAGTTCAGGCCTATTTCCCTCTACAATGTGATCTACAAAATCATAACCAAAGTGGTGGCCAACCGTCTCAAAGTCCTCCTTCCCCTCCTCATTTCTCCCGAGCAAACTGGTTATGTTGAAGGGCGGCAAATCCTAGATGGCATTATTCTGGCCCATGAAATGATCCACTCCCTCAAAACTACCAAAACTCCTGGGATGCTAGTCAAACTCGATCTCTCGAAAGCCTTTGATAGACTCAACTGGACCTTCATTGAAAAAATGCTTCGGTCCTTCGGTTTTTGTCAAGAGTGGACAAACTGGGTTCTTGCTCTCACCTCCTCCGCCTTCTTCTCCATTCTCGTCAATGGGTATCCCTCTTCCACCTTCTACCCCTCAAGAGGCATTCGTCAAGGCGACCCACTCTCCCCCTTCCTCTTCATCCTCATGGCTGAGGGACTGAGACGAATGCTCAAAGTTGAGATAGCAGCTGGCACCCTTAGAGGTCTTGCCCTTCACGGCAACCCTCCCACTACCTATCAGCAATTCGTGGATGATAACCTCCTCTTCGCCCACCCCTCTGTTCAGGAAGCCTCCACCCTCAAGCGCATTTTGCAGACCTACTCCAAAGCCTCTGGCGTCGCTGTGAACCTCCAAAAATCGCAACTCTTCTTCTTCCACACTGATCTGGTCACGCAAAGAAACATCTCTCGCATTCTCTGCTACTCCACAGCCTCTCTCCCCTCCAAATACCTAGGCGCCCCTCTCTTTGACTCTACCATCAAGCACTCCTCTTGGAGAGAACTCCTTGACAAGCTCGAAAGCAAAATCTCTTCCTGGACTTTCCGCTCTCTTAACCTACCCAGCAAAATTGTCCTCCTCAAATCTGTCCTCCAATCTATGTTGCTTTACCTTTTTTCAGTCCTTGCTGCCCCCAAATGGGTCCTTAAGTCTTTGAAAAAAATTCGAAAAGCTTTTCTTTTAGGAGGCAATCATAACAACCGCAAGTGGGCCCTAGTGAAATGGGACACTCTCTGCAAGACCAAGCAACAAGGAGGCCTAGGGCTCAGAGACCCAGAAATGAACAATCAAGTCTTCTCAGCCAAAATTTGGTGGAAATGGGTCACGGATTTGGTTCCCCCCTGGAGTCTTCTCTGGATCAGAAAATACGCCCCTCTTTGGCCGGTCCAACAACGCATCCGTTTTGATCAAAATACCCTAGGATCTCTAATTTGAAGAGCTGCCAACTGTCAAAGATTCATCATTCAGCAGCACTGTTTTTGGGAAATCAGAAATGGACTTCACGCCAATTTTTGGCATGATTCCTGGCAGCAACTCCCCTGTCTTCAGACCTTTGACCTTTCTCCGGACCTTCAGGCGCACTGCGAGCACAATAAGGATTTGTCTGTTCAAGATTATTGGATTCCCTCTAAATCCAGCAAAATCCGTGCTTGGAAACCACTCAGCACATGGGACCCTCCTGTCTCTGCTATCAACGTTGAGCCCTTCTGGCATGACCTCCTGTCCAGGCAAATTTGAATCAATCAAGATCAGGGCATTCTCCGTTGGGGCCACCTTCCGGCAGGTACCTTCTCCACCAAAGAAGCCTACCTCATCCTCACTGAAACACTAGACATACAGCCTAGCCCCATTTGGAAAATAATTTGGGACTCCCAACTCTGGCCGAAAGTCTCCTCTTTCCTTTGGCTCCTCGGCCACAGGCGCATCCTAACCTGGGATAACATCCAAAGAAGAGGCTTCCTAGGCCCCTCGTGGTGCCCCATGTGCAAAACTCATCCGGAAAGCATTAACCATCTGCTTAGCTCTTGTGATGACGCCTCTGTTTTGTGGGACAAAGTCGAGCAACTCTGCAATCGCACCAATAGGATCAAAGATGACGCGGTCAAAACTTTCTCTAGCTGGGCCCCCTTGCCCTTCCAGAGCCCCTTACCCAATCGTCTCTGGAATCTCATCCCTGGTCTTGTCATGTGGAATATCTGGAAAGAACAAAATAGAAGGATCTTTGACTCCAAGAAGAAGCCGGTGCAGGAAGTCTGGTCCAGTATCATCCTTAACCTTCAAGAAACTCACTCCCTCAAAGCCTGGAGTCCTGAGGATTTTCCCACTCTCCCCTCTGAAAAAACCATCTTTCTGAATTGGAATCTATTACTCAGCCCCACTCCTTGCCCTCCCTACATCAGTGCGGCTACCTCTCCCAGCCCAGAACATTAGAGCAAGCCCCCGCCTGCCTTCTTTAAGCTTAATTTTGACGGTGCTTCCAAAGGAAATCCTGGACCAGCCGGCTTTGGAGGAGCAATTCGAGACGAGAAAGGAGACATCAAATTCCTTTTCATGGGCTCCATCGGTCACGATACCAATAATGCTGCGGAACTCACCGGTCTCCTGGAAGGCCTCAACTGCACCAACAATCACCACCTGCTGCCACTCATCATCAAAGGAGACTACAAGATCATCCTCTCCTTGGCCAGTCGTCTCCACAACGCGGCCAGAGCAGAAAAACTCTCCACCAGCTGGAGACTCGCCCAGAAGCTTCAGGAACTCGCCATCGCCATCAGTACTGCCAGCTCCGTCTCTTCCCAGCATGTCAGGAGGAAAGCCAATGCACTCGCAGACTATCTTGCCTATGAAGGGGTCACTAGCAACACTGCCTACTTTGAAGATGCTCTCACTGCTGCCACCTCCAGAACCATTGCTCTTCAATGCCAAACTTTGGCCAAACTGGACATCAACTCCCTGGATGCGGGTGACAACAGAGGACACGGCAGCACACACTTGGATGACTATGCCTTGGGCTCCCACGCACCCCACCCAGTGACAATAGCCGCCACGTCCCCACGCCATCTATCATCCCTGAGCTTGCTGGAGGCGCACTCGCTTCTTTGGAGGCCCTTCATAACTGTGAAGGGACGTCAAGTCGCCAACTTCATCAACTCCCCGTCCCTCGACGTCCCCTCATGCAATCTGTCCTCCATCAGCCCATGGATCCTCTGCGTGTGAGACTCTGCCAGCCTGCTAGCTGGCCTCACCAGCTCCCCCTCAAAACTCGGTCTCGACCCTCACTGACCGGCATCTTTGCTTACTGCATTCGGCTCCTGAGCTCTTTCCACCCTGCTTCTGTGTCTTCCCTGCGTCTCGTGCACAATGGGCAGACCTAAAAATTCTAATGCTGGCAAGAAGAAGGAAACCCTGAAAAAGGAAACCCTGAAAAGGAAGCAGGGCAAGACAGGTTACAAGGCAGAAATTTCCACCCCTGTTCATTTTTTGATCGATAACTGGGAGGCCCGTCTCATCGCCGACACTCTCAACAGCAGGGACCCGACCCAGCACTGGGATCCTTACTGGTTGGCAAAGAATATGTTGGGAGATCTAATGGAAGACATGCTTACAAACTGGGGCTCTGCCAGACTTGCAACTCAGTCTCTCAGCGCCTTCGGCTACCATTTTGCATAATCTGGAGAGCGCCTTCGACTGGGACTCTTATGCTCCAGCACGCCACCTTCGCTGTGATCTTGGACCTCGAAGCACTGCGCCGAGCCCCTCTCCTTCGCCATCTGCAGCTAGATAGGATAATTCTTGGCCCTCGACTCCCACCTTCAGCACACAGGCTTACTCTCCCGGCTCCACGCATGGCTTTGGAACTCTTGCCACCTCCCTTGGTCTTGGCTCTCTTGCCACCGCACGGAGCTGCAGGGTCTCTCCACCTAGCAACACTGCCTCGTCTTCCGGTTGGGCCAACCCTTCGGGACTCTTGGTCTCCTCTCCAGGCAAGGCTCAAAACCTCTCGGCTGGGTTCTGTTGTCTCCCAAAACTGGCATGCGTGTGTTGAAGCCCAAAATGTAAACACACCAGCCCGATTGACAACTCTCAGGAGAGAGGCCAATGTCACCACACTCCTCTCCTCTCGATTCAGGTTGGCTCTTCTCCAACTCAAGGGGGGTATCCCTAAGATAGGATCGCTAAGGCAGATGCAACGGAAGGCAAGGTGAAATGGAAGAGGCTGCCTTAGAGAAACAAATGTAACAAAAAAGATGTGTTTTTAATGAGTGATGGAAGAGACGGGAGGATCAGTACTCGAGGAAAGGCCAGTGCCAGTACCAGAAGGGAGCATGGAGTCAAAAAGAGGACTCAAGGAGGCCTTGCACTTCATATAGGTGAGGTTAATCTAGTACGTCCCATAATCAAAGACGAGGAGAATATAAGTATAACGGACTACATTCTATTACTCTTATGATCTTCTGAAAACATGACGTCAACAAGCAACTTAACAACCGCAAATGCTTGCCCAATGGACTAGAGTATAGCCTTCTATGCTAGATTTAGTCTACAACTTACAATAAAACACGTAACCATGAGAGAGATGCCCAATCTGTCCACAAACCCAACATGATTTTCATTACAGCTCAATGGGAAAAAGACACTCCCAAAACTTTTTCTATGTTTACAAGTGAAAGAGGTTGTCCTCTTTATAGGCCAAAAGGCTCTCATAAAACTAAAAGGAAATAAAATAATAAAAAGTGGATGAAGATCCACTTTTCTCTCCTACGAATACCTCCAAAATTTCACCTTTATTAATGAAATTCCTACTTTATTAATGGAACACCCACATCAAGAGCCAGAACTCCGAGCTCCTAGCCGCCAACACACTGCCACGTAATACCTCAGCAAGGAGTTGATTCATCGAAAAATACACATTCGGGGTAATTTGATGCCAGCTCTCCATGTCCAAAACAGGGTTTAATTTTGTAGAACTAACTGACCGGACACCACCTCCACCATTAAACCGATACTTGACTGAGCTGCCACCTGTGGTTTGCATGCACTGACTCACGACTTGGCTGCCAATGCCTGCCACGACCACCAATCCATCTGGCTGTCAAGTAAAGATAAAATTGCGGGTTGCACTGGAGTCTAAACACCACGTAAAAACCCCTTATTTGCTCGTTCCAAAAACTTCAAGTGACATGAGGATGTCCCCCGGTGTCTGCTGAAAAATTCCTGACTTGGTTGTCTTCACGCAAGGGATATAGTAGTGTAATCAGCGGACAACTCGTCAACGGTGGGAAATTTTATGTGCCCTTCTGCGTTCACCGCGAACTGGTGCAATCGGCTGGGTCAATGAGATACCGCCAATGAGATGTTTAACACTCAGCAAATCGGCTCTCCATTAAATGGAATTCTACCAGGAATCCGTGAGACACTCCTCGTAGCCGGCTGTCAGGGGAAGTGTAGCTCAAAACTCCGCAAAATTGCCGTCGAAACCCGAGTTTGCATTAAATGTGACTTTGCAATTGGCTGTTAAGGAACCGTGCTGCAGAATGGCGTTTAGAACGATGGACGGGATCCATAAGTCATGGCTCTCTCAAAAAGAAGTCGAATGGTGATGACAGTGATGCCACAACTAATAGAATCGCAAACCTAGCATAGTTTTTGACCAAGACTCACGCACGGTGAACACGACTCGATTGTTTTGCTAAGAACCTGTTGAAAGCCAAGCCCTGAGTTAGATGTAACTCTACATAAAGACTTGGCTGCTACGGGAGATGTCCTTCAACTGCTAGTGAAAACGTGGCTTGTTCCATGACGTGACTCAGCTGATAAGAAAGTGACCATAGATTCTATTTCCACTGCGTTGGCTTATCTCGCTGAATTTCGAGCTCTGAATTAGATGTAAAGTAACAAGGGCAAAATCTGAACCCGAAACATAAGTGGAGGCCGTCGAGTCGTCTAAGAATATGGCAGGTACAAGTGAGACCTCAGAGCAGCACATGGCGCGACATTTCTCTCCTGAAAACAGTTGGTATTCGACTGATCTTTAGCATGTGACGTAGACACAATTTTTATCGACTGTTGCTGTAGAAATATTTTCACCCTGGGGCTTTGGCGATTTCTCAAGGCAGCCTATAACTCGCTGGGAAAGGTTACGCAACTCTGCATCAATGTCCAGAGCTACCATGCCTGCACTCCTAGGCAAGAAGCGGATTCTGCTGCAAACACCAAATATGCCAAGGCATATCTCCTGATAGTTGATACATATTTTCGAACCAAGGAACAAAACCTGTCCATTCCATCCAATAGAAAAACCGATACTTGAATCAATCTTTACAGGCACAATACGTGTCGCTTTGGATACAACATCAATATGTCGAAAATACCACAAAACTTCAAAGCGAGCCAAGGCTAAAGCTAAAAACACCATCTGAGTATTAGGTACAAGCAAACTAGGTTGGGCAGAGAAAAAGAGCACCATTCTTCCAATCTCTTGTTTGAGAAGAAAACTGCATTCTCTGTGTATTCCTTTGGCAGAACCAATTGCTTGATCGTGCACACCACATACCACATTCTAGAGACTTGTATGACTGAGAGTGTGTCACACTTGCCGAGGAAATCCTACGCCTGCACACACCAATCTAAGACTTTGGTTTATGCTGTGACATCCCTGAGCATTCAAACTGTGTAATGCCCATTCATGTTACCATTATCTTCACTATGCTCCAAGAAGGCTGATGACGCTGCCCTGAAAAACACAGTATCGCTATTGTTGTCACAAATCTTCAAAGCTTGGCATATATGGCTGATTTATAAGGAAAAAACATATTCCAATGGCTCTGAAATCAACAGACAGCGCCCATTAGCATGAAAACTGTCTTCAAATTTGGAATTCCAATTGCCGCTCTTTAACCATTCTATGTTCCCTTAAAATCCGGATTGCCAAAGAACAAACTGCCCTGCATAATATCATGGATCCTGGACCATCCAAATTCCATAAAGTTGCCAGGAAATTCATGCGCAGAGATGCTTTATTCTTGTTTGATGAACCATAAAATTTGCCCAAAATAGCTTCAAATTCTTCTTCACTGCTGGCTATGTCTGAGATAGTTTTGTTGATATAAACTTGGAGGACCTGGTTTGTAACTACTCCAGAAAGGAGCTCCCAGCCAGTGAAAAATTACCTGTGGACACCCCTGCCAATATGGGGGGTAACAGGTTCAACTCGGTTCAGCTCCACAGCAGCTCTCAGAAGGGAAAGGACCCTCCCCGCCTGTCCTTCCCCATCCCCTCCACGCTCGGGCCAATTCTTGCCAAGTGCACAAGAAACGAGCCGGTTAGCGGCTTCTCTGCATTCAAAAAGACCTCCCCCCTGCCTATCAAGCTGCCTGTTGGTGACACTCGGACCTCTGCGAGGAGCTCCCCTGGGCCTTCTGCACGCAATGAGGACGACGACAACTGCTACAGCTGCCCCATTCTCGAAGAAATTCCATCGGATGCTGAGGCGCCCAACAATGCTGGTTAGCATGGTCCTTTGTTGGTCCCTCTCTTGTTTTTTTTGGTTTTTTGTTGACCAACAGACTCTCTATTTGTATCTAGCCCCCATGGCTTCGTTGTCGCACCCTGATATCAGGGTTTTTTTATCTCTCTCGGTCTGTATGACCTGAACGTTTATGGTTCTCATAGGTGGATACTGTTAAAACCACCTCAGTTTGTATTTTCTACTGTAATTTTACCACTCTCAGCCTAATAGAATTTGCAGTTATTACAAAAAAAAAAAACATCATAACAATAATCATCCAAAATCATCTGAAACACCGCTGCAATAACATCATTGGGCACTGAACTGAAACTGTATGGAATAAAGGGTCAAATCAGTCATCACATCTGAACTCTCAAGGCTCAGCCTTGGCACAAGGTCTAACAAAAATCTGATATACAATACTGCTCTGATCATGAGTGATCTCAAAATACAAGCTCATCATAGACAAACTCTGTAAAATACAGGCTCTGAAATGTGCAGATATCTGCTAAGCAAGAATAGTAGCCCCGTTACTATGGTGTGATAACATGACCAAAACTGCTATCCAGGGTGCCTACGCTGTCAAACTGAGTGTACCAGGTTGTCTGGAAGGGGGGTATAATGGTAAAAACAAGTGGCTGGACCACCCCCTTCCTATGTAGCGCCCTAGGCAACGACTGGCCTCCAATGCCCCTGCTGGACAGGCTCGATCAGCATGCCCAAACTGGTCAACAGGTGGATAACTGCTAGATTCATGCCCAGGAGTGCCCGGAACTAAAAGATAAGTGTCTCAATGGATCCAGAAGACCCAAATCCACTAGAGATGAGTACTCATACACCTCATGATAACCTGTGGGGGTTATCTGTAGGGTCCACCATACCCAGACAGTGTAAAATATGATGATCTGGAAATAATAATAAAACTGACCAACTGCATCAATCATCATCTGAAACATATATCCAACATATGGAATCATTAATAGGTGCATGTGGGACCATAAATCAACATCACAAAGCACAAGTGGTCCATCTCATCACGGATCCCAAGAATGACCATGGTCAAAATACAACCAAGGACTAGATCATAACAAATGTTTAAGACATGTTCCTTTAACCATATTCACAGCTTAACTTCAAGTATAAACATCAATCAAGTGGCAGTTAATACATAGATATTTAATGTTATTTATAATTTACTTGCACCAAAGCTTTAAAGACATACTCATCAATGGACATGGTCTCACTGCTAAGATAGGGTGAAGGCTAAGAACAAGGTTAGGGAAAATGGATGACTTGACCAATTCAACTAAGAGATACTTTGGACAGGGAAAGATGGGAGCTACACACTGTGCTGGACAAGATAACAAAGGGAATGGCAGTGCCTCACAAATGGGTAAGTTGTTTAGAGAGTGCTTATTCAACCTTAGCATCATGTCTATATCAAGTTGATCCAAGCTCATTAGGATCATTCATTTAATTTCCATGGCCTTTTTGGCCTATATGACCCCTCTGGGATTTTGCATGCGCTAAAAAGCACAACTAATCGCAACTTGCATCCGGGGCATATTTACATTTATGAGGTCAGCAATATTTAGATATAGCATTTGTTTAACCATTGCTTTTTAGACCTTTCTATACCCTTCATGGGGTATTTTAGCATTACATTGCTTTAGCCTTTATTCATCGTGTGTTAAGAAACACATTCTAGAATTTTAAGTTCATAGGCTTTCATAAGAGATTTCCAATAATAAAATAGTACAAGTGCTTCAGGTTTTAGCCAACAACATCTCATGTGAATAGAGGGAATTCCGCGCTAAGTCACACATCGGGGCAACCGACTAGAATGATCTAAGCATAAAATCCAACTCACCAAGGGCAAGTTCTGTCACCAACTCAGAGCCGAGACACAAAACAAACATGGATGCAATCCAACATAGCGGTAGAAAAGGGGAAGTCCTCCATATCAATAGTCAAAAAGGCAAATCAGGGTGAAAGCCAAAAATACGGAAGGTCATGGATGGATGGAGTCAGGTGAATATGAGGCCTAACCTAGCAGACATAAATGTCATGAAAGACCATCTTCATGCTCAAAGGAGGGTAGTGAAACCAATGGGTATAGTCAGTGAACCTTTAAGTGCAAGTAATACATCCAATTCATTATTTTAAATACAACCAAGATATTTCATTTCATTTATTAAGTAATACTGCCACATCATGAGTTATATACCAAGTCAATGCTATGAAGATGACTAAAACAACAAGATAATAATCCATGCTAACAATCATAAGTCTATAGGTCATATCACTGCATGTAAATAATCATCATCCAGAACCAACTGAAACACTGCTGCAATAATAACATCCGGAACTCTAGGCACTGAACTGAAACTGTATAAAACAAAAGGTCATATTGGTCATCAAATCTAAGTTCTCAAGGCTCAGCCTTGGCACAAGGTCTACTCAATGTCTGATATACACTGCTCTGATCTGTAAGTGATCTCAAATAATGCTGCTCATCATAGTTGATCTCTGTAAAAGCAAAGCTCTGGATAGTGCAGATATCTGCTCAGCAAGAATAGTAGCCCAGCTACTATGGTGTGATAACAGCTGGAAAGACCAAGATTTTCTCCTCCAAATGCGTCACCAAAGGTTTACAACAGTCCACTACAAGGTGTTTAGTCTTCTTCATATGCTACATGTATTTCAGCTACATGTGATCTTTAATCAATGTATGATAGCCTTGAAAGTAAGTCTTTGAGTGGATTTATAGACTCTCAAATAATTTGAATGCCAGTCAAATCCCTTTACCTTGAAATCTTTTAACTCCTGCTTTCTTGGCACATGATTTTATGGTCATGTAGGTCACCCTTGCTTTTGTCTCTATTCGGTTTTGTAAGATTTGTCTATTTTTCCTTATTAGGCTTGCCTTTTTAATGTTCTTTTAACTTTAGCGGACTTGTTTTGTGGGCCTTTCTCAAGGTGATGTGGACTCTTTTCCTATGTCCAGACGTTCTTCAATAATTTTGAACACTGTGTATCATGAGAACGTCCAAAGGAGATTCCTTTAGATTTGGAGGCCATAACGATATATGAGAAAGATATAGCATTTCCAATCAGAAGTAGAACAACAAAAGAAAAAGGCTAAAGCTGAAGAGGAAAATCATAGCCCTTTGTTTCCAAGGAATTTTCATAACCCAGAGAAAATAAAACAAAAAAAAGGATCTATTGATTCATCCATATCAGGATAATCGAATCAGTAGTAATATATTTTAGTTTTGTAAGAGCTCATCAACCAGGCTTTGTGATTAAGTTTAAAGGCTTCTACATTTGAAACTTATAAAATAAAATGCAAGCGCGCTACATCTGGATGTTGTTCTGCACTTTGGATTGAATTATAAGGTGCAAGAGGACAACAGATTTATGTGCCATCAAATGAGTAGTGTTTACAAAATCTTAAGCTCAATGTAACAACAGCTTGCAAAAACTCTGCCATGGTAGCCAAATTTCCTACAAGTGAAAGGTTTAACTAATAAGCTACAATCGAATCAGTGATGTGACTGGTCCCAAAAGGGGAAACCGTGGTAAGCAAGGTTCCCTGGGGCCATTAAAACCCTGATTTCTTATTTGTTGGTAAAGCCACTGATGACACAACCCACAATTTGCCATAGAGTTCCATCAAGTTTGGATATTTATGATTTTATCAAGGTCCTAAAAGGCCAAAGAGAACCATATTTCACCACTGCCCCGAGCAAGTTTATGACTAATAATCCCTCTATTTATAGGAATGATGGGTTGGCTAGCAGGGCTGTGCCATTTACTGATCTCACTTGGTGGAGAACCTTAAATCGTCCGGAGCCACGAGGCCACTTCTCCCTCCTCACAACTTTTGCTAAAGAAAAGTGCCCTCCTCTCCTGGAAATGCCATTAGACTTGCTAGCCGACAGAAGGTACAAGCGCCAAGCAAGCTCAACACTCTTCAACTTGAAGGTAGCCATGAGTCCAGGTCAAGTGAACAGTAGTAAGAGATGGGTCTGGACCTCACAAACCATGGTAAGAATGTGGGTGCCTAAAATGATGGAATCCCTTTGCGCCCTGACCTTCGCCAGCTCAAAATCAAAACCAGACATTTTCTCGACCAGATTTGCAAGGGTTCAAATTTTATAGAAGATACATATTAAACCTAAAAGGTGACCTGAGCAACGATCTCAGCACTTTCACTTCACAGATTTCAACCTGAATCATACTGTATGGTGTAATGATCTTAGCCGGAGTTCAATCAGAATTGATTTTATTAATAAAGGTCCAATAGACCCATTCAAACCCACTTGTTATAAACTGGTTTGTTCAGCTAAATGTCAGTATCGGGATGTCAGGTAACTAATTTGATCCATTACTACTAAAGAAAAAGAAAAAGAAAACTCCTAGCAGGGTCTGTGAACTGACCCTAAAAAAGCAAATACACATACATTAACCCTGCCATGATTTTCACTGAAAATATCAAACTGGATTTCAAAGCTTAAAATCTAATATCGAATTAGTTTCAACGCTTAACTAAGCCTCGGCTACCGTTCAAAACACAAAGGAACAAAAAACAAAAATCTGTCAACAAGAAACTAAACCATATGGCAGTGAAAACGCTGAGTTAACTTACGAGGAATGATGATCGTGCTCATGGTCATCGTCGTGGTGATGGTGGTGGTGGTCGTGAGAATGTTCAGACATCATTGTAATATCTTCAGACGCCATTGCTCAAAGCTTGCTTGACTTCATACTTTGAAGGTACCCTATCTGCATAAATACACAACAAATTTTAAAATAATTTTGTTGCTGACAACACTGGCACTATTGGAGTGGAATACTGTTTGTTGATCATACTCTGAGCATCTCGAGAATACCATTTGTTTATGATCCTATGAGCATCTCGAGAATCCAACTACCTTGGATAAACATTGAATTTATAAATAACATAATTTGTTTGTCACCTTCAGGGTTTTGATTGAGTAAATTTTGAGTAAACTATTCAAAATTCCAAGTTGACCATTTTTTTTTATGATTCCCATCAGTTTTAAATATGTGTGATATTCATTAATTGTAATATGGTGAAGGGTAAGAATTTTTTTTTTTATTCAATGAAATTGATTAGGAAACCAGCCCATACTTCCTTATACCTTATATTTTATGGATATTGGTTCAAATTCGTGACCTCTCGCTTGATCGAGAGACTCTTCTTACGAATTGAACTAACCTTTGGGACTTAACTTGTATATTGAATTAAATTAAGATTAAGGTCGGTTGAGTTGTGAATTAAATTAAGATTAAGGTCGGTTGAGTTGTGGTAAATATAAATCTTCAACTCCGATCAAAAACGATATTGTTAAAAAATATAAAATTAAAATTAAGAGTTGAAGTGGAAATTATTATTAGTGTTGTATGGTATAGGGAAGAATATATATTTATGTTAATTTAAAAAACAAAATTTATTATTTAATTTAGAATTTTATAAATATTATTAAATCTGAAATGGTTTTCTATTTTAAATCACTCTCTAACAAGTGAAATTAGCATAGTTGCTTATACTTATTATTAAGAAATGCTTTAATATAATTGTTATACATTATCTAAAATTAAAATATAAAATAGTTATAAAACATTTAAAATTTATAACTAAAATAATCAACAATTTTTAAAAACTTCATACACCATGCCCATAATGCTCTATCAAAAAAATTAAATTATAAAAAAACTAATGACCAAAATCAAAAAAAGAAATGCAGTAGCAAAAATTAGGCCTCCTTCCGTATATTCTTCAATAAACATACCATTCATCTTGCCAAAAGATCTCTTGGACAGCCACCACATTAGCTTCTGAGAAGATGTGAGTAAAGTGGGCTAGGTATTGTTTATACCTAGCCCAAATGTTAGATAAAAGTGCACATTTATATTTATTATAATAGAAAATTATATTGTGAGTTATTAAAAATATATAATGTTGGCTTTAATGGGGAGGTTTCATACATAGATATAATTATAATATATTCATGGAAAGTATTTTAGGTATATATTGCGATTCTAAAATATAGTGTATAAATAATTTAATTAAATTATAGCTATAAAAATATATAAAATAAAAAATTTATGAAAATGTAAGTATTGGAATTAAAGAATATTAAATTTGTATGTTTGTAATGAATAAAAAAATTCTTTTTTTTTAAGAATGTAAGTATCGGAAGAAATTAAATTTGTATATTTATAAATGAATAAAATAATTTCGTATTTTGTGTTAATGATTTAAATATTGGAATTTAAGAATCTTAAATATGTATACTTACGTATTAATAAAAAGAAATTTATTTTATTAAAAAAGTAAATATTAAAGTTAAAGAATATTAAATTTGTGTATTTACAAATGAATAAATTTTGATTTTTTATTTTTTATTATTATAAATTAATTAATTTATTGTGTATTTTAATATACATTATATTTTTAAAATAAAAACAAAAAAAATATTTTAAATTTAAATTTGATTTAATTTTCTTTATAATTGGTTTTAATTTTAAAATGGTAAAATAATTATTAAATATTGGATTTATGAAATTTCATTATTTTTTTTATAAAATTAACTATGTGAATATTGGAATGAAAGAATATTAAATTTGTATATTTATAAATTAATATATTTATAAAATATTTAATTTTTATAATTATAAATTAATTGTATATTGTAATATAAATTCTTATTTTAAAATAAAAGATAATATTTTAAATTTAAAATATTTTTTAATTATTATTTAATCTTAATTTTAAATATTAATTCATTTTTAAACATTATAAAATGTAATAAAAAATTTGAATATGTGTAAAACGTTTTTTAAGTAAAATAATTCAATAACTCAATTTTAAACATGAAAAATAATTCATAAATTAGTATTTCAATAATAATATTGTCATTTTTTTGGAAACCATTTATCCGTTTTTTTAAGTAAAATAATTCAATAACTCAATTTTAAACATGAAAAATAATTCATAAATTAGTATTTCAATAATAATATTGTCATTTTTTTGGAAACCATTTATCTTTAATTACAATAGTTTATGTTTAATCAAAAACATCTTAGCATTCAATTATTTTTTAGTAAAAGAATTTAATAATTAGATATTAAACATTCTAATTATTTTTTAACAATTTTTTTAATAATTATTAGATACTAAGCAATTTTCATGCTCATTCTATTTGTTTTAAACTTAAAAGTTTAATTTAATAATTTAGTATGAAATATCATTTTTTTTATAAAGACGGTTCAAATTTATATTATCAAAAGAGCTATTAGGTCTCCTCAAATACCAAATAGTAGAAATGCAATGGTTGTGGGGAGGCCGAGTTTCAGAACTGAGTTTACTAATTGTTATATTTGACCTACTAGACTTAGGAATTGCTCTACTGAGTCTTGACCCACACATAACAGAATTACAAAATGGACCCTTTACGTATATTTCTTGCCATATAAACAAGAACGGGACTTCAAAATTGTCCTTTCACAGACCAGACTATTTGATATAACATGACTTTTCCATAGCAAAATAAGGACATTATACCGACTAACAGACTCTTCAAACATGAAAAACTAAAAATGAAACTTGGGTTCCTTTGTTCCACGATCTTCTGCTTCAAACTTGGGTTCCTTTGTTCCACGATCTTCTGCTTCAAACTTGGGTTGAATTAATTCCAGCGGCACGATCCTAGAGTCCCCTTCCTGCTACGGGCTAGCCTGAATGAAGTTTTTTGCTGCGAAATTTGGTCTCGTTTCAATTGAGCAGACCCTATTATGCAGAAAGCCAATTTGCATTTCCATTTCCTTAATTTTGGTTTCCAAATTGCAAGTTTTTGTTCTTTCTTTGTCCAGAGTCATAGCCTAATTATGTTCTCTTTGTCTTGCTTCCTCTTTTTCCTGTTCATGGATATCTTCAACTTGTTCCAGACAGTTTTCTAGTGCATCCATGTCTTTGTCAAATTCCCTTGCGAGCCTTCTCAACTTTCTATTTGTTTCATGGTTAAACTCTTCCAAACTCCTGAGGTGGTTGCAGATGCATGTGCCTCTGTAGAGGCGATCTCCATTTTGAGCCATGATAAAGCTTTTGCCAAAATCCTGAGTCACCCTATGCAAAATAGCATTCCAGATGCAATCTAATGGTGAGATGGGGAAAATTAAATTGTCGAGTTGGCCAACTGACCCAATCCACCACCTTAAATTCCACCATTTTCCATAATGCTTCATAATTAGGTTTAGTACCTGTTCATACTCCAGGTTTACCTCCCACACCATGCTCTGAGGGGAGAATGCGGGATTCAACCCATAGGTGGAGATTTCCCTCATGCGAAAGATTAGACCAATTAATAAAACATTAGGAGACATTAATTCAAGACAAATTATTGTGACGCCAAGCAAATTGTAACAATTCCAAGCGTCCTAAGTCATCGGGAAAATCGCTTGTGGGATTGGGAGGAAAAAATTATCTAGCCTTGCGGCAGTAGCTCTATGGTATGTTGGATCTCAAGCGTCTTGAGATCGAATGGCCCACAGCGCCTCAGCATTAAATGGCATGTAACGGGCTGGATATTGATCGTCGGATTGAGACCCACTCCAATGGTTGATTATTCATCTTGAGGCCTTGTTCTTGTAGATCGATGGCCAAGTTGGTTGCCTCGTTAGCATCCTCGTTCAAGTCATGGAGAATATGCCACCAATGGATATGTCTGAAGTGTTGAATCTCTTGCTTGATGCGATCTAATTGCCTTTGGAAAAGTAAATTCGTGCGTTGCTTATTTAGAGTGAAACAACTTATAATTGTTGTTGAATCTCCATCTCCAAGAATGGAGAGGGAAGAGATACTTTCCTTTTTGGCGAGCCTGCAGCCTTGCCAAAGAGCATAGTCTTTCGCTTGGTTGTATGGTTTTCTGCCTCAAGCAAATCTTAGCACCTCTTATCTCTCAAGGCCAAAAATCACCCCTCACCTGCCTCTCCAAGCATGAAAGATCATTTTGACTTTTAATTAATTTGTAATATTTATAAATATTGCTTTAAAGTTTATTAAAATTATATTAAATTGGATATTTAAAAATATAAAGTTCCAACTCACATGACAATTCACTTTTCCAAACACTAACCATAAATAACTTGCTTCATATATTATATGAGTCGAGTTTATTTTTTTAATACATCAATTAATTATCATAAACTCCATTGGCCAAGCAACCACTTACATTCACTTAATATATATTATGTTGATGCACCTCTTGATACTTATTATGTTGTTATGCAACAAATTTCCAAAAAGAGCGTGAAAAGAGCATAAATATATTAGAAAGAATACTCCACGACTTTATCAAGGAAAATAGTTGAATAACAAGCCTCTTCGAGGGGCAAACCTCCTTATACAATGTACTAAGTACACAAGACAAGACAAGATATTCCAAATGAAAAGGCCTCCTTCCTATATATAGGAGACTAAGGGGTACAATCCCAACTAACTGACCCAAGCCGACGTAACTAATATAACCATACTAATGACAATTACCATTAATGGACCAAAGTCGACATCAAAACTAATGTAATGAACCACAATATAGGGGGAAATGTGACCATATTTAGGGCTTAACATGCCCCACCCCTTCAGACAAGTGTTGTCCTCAACGCTTGATTAGTTGTGCATGCCTCTGTATGAAGGACTCATCTTCCCATGTCGAATCTTCAACTGGTAAGTTCTTCCACTTTATGAGGTACTTAGTAATAGCCTGATTTCGTAGTTGTTTGGTCCTTGTTTCAGTGATTTTCTCAGGTTCCAATATGAATTTTCCTTCTTCATCAACTCTGACAAGATTGTTTGAATTGGGATCTTGTCTCATATTACCTTCTTTAAGCAAGAAACATGGAAAAATGGATGTACTCTTGAAGATGAAGGGAGCTCCAATTTGTAATCCATACTACCAATCTTCTGCAACACTTTATAAGGACCATAATACTTGGGTTCTAATTTATTGTTCTTATTTAGTTGCTTGAGAGACATCTGCTTGTAAGGTTGTAGCCTCAGAAATATCCAATCCCCTTCTTCAAAACTCTTTTCACCTCAATGTTGATTAGCTTGTTGTTTCATCTTGTTTTTTGACATAGTCAGGTTGTCCTTAAGTATCTGGAGAACTTCTTGCTAGTGCTCTATGTGATATTCCATGGCTTGAACTTTAGATTTTCCTTGTAAGGGAGATGTGATTGATGGAGGCTGGTACCCAAAAAGTGACATAAATGGAGACATTTTTTATGATGTATGGAAGGAAGTATTGTACCACCATTCTGCCAAAGACAACCATTTCACCCACTGTGTTTTTTTATAAGATACAAAGCAACGAAGAGAGCCTTCCAAACATTTGTTCACTATCTCAGTTTTCCCAACAGATTGAGGGTGATAAGATGAACTGTGAGCCAATTGAGTACCCAAACAAGAAAATAATTCAGTCCAAAATTTTTCAGTGGAAATTGGATCTCTAACACTTACAATAATCTTCGGATTTCCATGTAACTTTTGAACAGTTTCCATAAAGGCTACAACTATTGTACTTGCATTAAAAGGGTGAGAGAGTGCACAAAAGTGTGCATACTTTGTGATTCTATCAACAACCACCATAATAACATTCTTTCCTTCGGATTTGGGTAGACCTATTATAAAATCCATGGAGACTTCCTCCCAGCGTTGGCAAGGTATGTCTAATGGTTGTAGAAGTCCTGGGGCCTTAACTGGTTCACCCTTATTTTGTTGGAAAACCAAGCATTCAGCCAGGAACCTTTGAACATCATATTTAAGACCTTCCCCAAAAAAATCCTTCTTGAACCTGTGGTAAGTTTTCAGGAATCCAAAGTGCCCACCTATAGGAGAGGTGTGTAATTCTAAAAAGACCTCCAGCTTGAGTTGGGAGTTTTTGCATAAATATAAGCGATCCTTATACCATAGTGAATCATTTTTCCACATAAAATTATCTGATACATTGGGATCGTTATGTAGCTTTTGAATGAGCGTCCACACCGATAGGTCATTTTTTCATTCTTCCCTTGCTGCTACTACCCAATTTGGTTGTAGAATGGAAATGGAATAAAGTAATTCCTCAACATCTTCATCTTTTTCTATAGAGTGCATCTGCCACCACATTATGTTTCCCCTTTCTATAGATGATTTCAAATTCATATCCCAACATCTTGGTTACCCACTTTTGTTGCTCTTCCGAAGACAGTCTCTATTCCAAGAAGTATTTAAGCCTATCATGATCTATTTTGACCTTGAAGTGCATACCTATAAGGTAAGGACGCCATTTCTTAAGAGCGTGTAGTATTGCCAACATTTCCTTCTCATAAATGGGATTATGTAAGTTCTTTCCCTTGATTATATGACTTGTGAAAGTAAGTGGGTGTCCTTCTTGCATTAGAACGACTCCAATGCCATTTCTTGAAGCATCACATTCCACAATAAAGGTTTTTTTGAAGTCTAGTGTGGCCAAAAAAGGAGTTGTGCACATTGCCTGTTTAAGTTGTTCAAAAGCTTGAGTTTCCTCTGGAGTCCAATAAAATACATCTTTCTTCAATAATGTTGTTAGAGGCGCTATTATTCTTCCATAATTTCAAACAAACTTGTGGTAGTACCCTATCAGACCTAAGAATCCTCAAATATTCTTCAAGGTTTGGTGAATCGGCCAGTCTATCATGGCTTTAATTTTGTCAGGGTCTACCTTGACACCTTCATGAGATACAATATGACCCAAATACTCTACCTCCTTCACCCCAAAGAAACATTTGGAAGGTTTTGCATATAGTTGTTGCTCTTGTAGTAGTTGTAGTACCCTGTTAACATGTCGAACATGTTCTTCCCAAGACTTGCTATAGATTAGCATATCATCAAAGAATACTAGCACAAATTTTCTAAGAAAAGGCTTGAAAATGGAATTCATCAAACCTTGAAATGTGGAAAGCGCATTCGTGAGACCAAATAGCATGACTAGAAATTCATAATGACCTTCATTAGTTATGAATGTTGTTTTGGGGATGTCTTCATCCTTCAATCTAATTGATGATACCCAGAACAAAGATCCAACTTTGTGAAGAAAATTGCTCCATGTAATTCATCTAAAATTTCATCAATGACAAGAATGGGAAACTTATCTTTAATGGTGATCTTGTTGAGCTCTCTATAATATGGACACATATGCCATGATCCATCCGGCTTGTGTACCATTACCACTAGTACAAAGTAAGAAATTTGGCTAGGCCTAATTATGCCAGCCTCTCACATTTCTTCAACCATACACTCAATTTCACTCTTCTGTCCATAGGGGTATCTGTAAGGTTTGATGTTAGGAGGAACAATTCCTAGAATTAAGTGAATAGCATGATCAAAATCTTGGACATGTGGAAGACCTTTCGGAATATATTCAAATACCTTAGAATGCTTATTAATGACCCTTTGGAGATCCATGGAAATAGGAGGCTTAGATGTTTGAACATATAATGAACATAATTGTGTAATTACACCTTGATGTCCCCTTTTCATCAATTTTGTCATACCATTAGAGCTTATCACCTTGCTTAGTTTCCCCATGATACCTTGTAATTCATATTCCTTTCCTTACCATAAAAATTTCATGAAAAGCTTCTAAAAATTAAAAGCCACAGTTCCCAAGGATTATAGCCATTGAACTCCTAAGACAACATTAGCACCACCCATTGGAATAGAAATCATTGGACTATTCAATACATATTCCCCTATAGTACGATTTATATTATGGCATTTCCCTAAGCAGTTGATAGTTCATCCATCTACAATCATTATTTGAAACTATGGTGCTAGATATACAAACCAATTGAGAGCTTTTGCTAATTTATAATGAATGAAATGATGAGTACTACCAGAATCAATCAACATTGTTACCTTTTTCTTTTTGATAAATCCTTCGATCTTGATAGTTTGAGGAGTGCTAATTCCAGCCAATGCATGACATGACATGGTGGGAGTAATCTCTTATGAAGTAGTATCTTCTATTTCTTCATCTGGTGATGGTTCTTGTTATTTTGGTTCTTCTTCTTCACAATCTATCTAAAATAATTTCGTCTCATCACACTTAAGTCCCTTACTATACTTGCTGTCACAATTAAAGCATAGGCCTTTTGATCTTCTTTCCTCTAGTTGTTGAGGTGTCAACCTTTGAGGTGGGTTAGAAGAAGTAACAATATTCTCTCGGTATGTGTTGGAGGTGGTCTCTCTAGGATGGTGGTTCAAAAAGATGCACCTCATGTTGAATGCTATCCTTCAAGGTGCCAATAAAGAGATCCAACAGAATATATTCTGAAATGTTCTTCACTCCAAGACTTAACTTCTGAAATGGTTTGAGGTGCTTTATAACTGGACCTTTTTGCTTGAGATTTATTAACTGGCTAAAGAAGGTATTGCTATGAATATCCCCATAATGTGCAATCAATTCTTTGGTGAATATATACCAAGATATAATAGAGTCCTTTTTACGGTCACAAAGCCATTGGTACCATACAAATTGATCAGGCTCTAAATATAATGATGCAATAGTTACCTTTTGCAAAGTTGGAACCTGGTGTAGATCAAAGAATTGCTTCATTTGGAATATCCATGTTATTGGATCATTGCCATCAAACTTTCTCATGTCAATCTTGGGAATTCGGCTACCCCTTGGTGACCATCCCTAATGACTTCCATTACTATAATCATTTCCTCTTGGAATATTCTTATTCATGGAAGGTTTCTCAACATGAAAATTATCTTTATCCTCTTGAGTATCCCGGAACACATCATCACCTGTAGGGAGAGTATCCATCGAATTTTGTATGATATTAGCAATATTTGTCATATTTCCCATCAACTTCTCCTCTAGATTGATTAAATCAACTATTCTCGCCGAAAATTTCATATTTTCCTTAATTTTATTCAAATTCTCCTCTAAATTATCCAAATCAACTTTTTTCACAGACCCTTTAATCATATCTTCCAATTGGGACACTCGAAAAGAGAGGTCTTCCCTTTCATCATACATTGAGGATGGATTCTCTGGTGGTTTGGATGGAGTGTGAGTCTTTACACTTCCTTTTGGTGGCATTTTGAACAATATAAATAGATATCACACCTTAGGTGTCACCACAATTATATCCTTATACTCAAATTTATTCAAAATTAAAAATGGCGTACCTTTTCAAATCCTGATTGGAAGACTGTTTTAAGGCTGACTTGAAACTGATGTAAATTATAGATTTTTTCTCCTATGGGTTTGAAAATTCATTCCATTGTATCCTGGTGTTTCCTCTTTCCAATTCCACGGGTTTGAACTAATTTGGATGTACCAATAATAAGTTATTGTGAATCTCCCAACACTTCTATTTTTTGGTATTTCCAGAATCGCGAACTTGTACGGTATGACACGTGTCCAATATTTTGTATATGAGGTTGAAAACCCTATCAAAGATATTGTGGTCCTTCTTCTTTCAGATGCAATAGGTCTCACTGAATTTGGATCTTGAATGCCTCATATTGTTGGAATATTTAAAAAACCCACCTATACCATTCTAGACTTATGATAAATTAATTAATCATTTATGATTACTTTCCTGAGTTTTGACTAAGTAAAATAGGCCAGTTTTGTCTTTTAGTGGACCACACGCCATCCTAACTCACCAAAACGAATCTGGATGGATTTTGGATAAGATTTCCTTGGATTATGTCTGATTTTATTCTATTCCTGAATTAGAAAGACATCTTCCTGATTTAGACAACTTTATCTTGTTTTTTCTACTTTCTAGTGGATAAGGAAAAGCTAGTTGACTTGGAAACTCTTACTACTTGGGAATTTCTTCCTCCACACCTTTTCTTCTCTCCTAAATCCATCATTACATTCCATTTACCTCACTCATGAGCTGACATACCATACTTAGCCAATTCGTGATCCTCTAGTAGAGTTTTGGAAACTGCTTTTTCCACCTAGGGGTTTTTTTGTCTTTTCTAAGCCTTTTCTTTGCTCTTTCCAAATTGCCTCAAAGGAATTCGATTTTCTCCATGGAGGATGTATTATATATTGTTATCATTTTTTTTTTGTAACTAGGGGAATCAACAACTTGGAAGGGGCTGGTACTCGCGTGACATGGGGTCTAGGGATCCAATCACGTCTGCTACCACTATACCCCTAGGTGCACCCACACAGCCCGCAAGCATGGGGCACGGGTAAGCCGGGGTGAGTTGAACTCATGACCTCCATTTACAACATTTCCTTCATATCAAGCGAATCGCCGGTTGAGCTACACCCCTGTGGGCATATATTGTTATCATATTGATGAATAAAATACAGATTGATTTCCACAATTTATCTTCTCTATTATTCTTCTCTCATTGTCTGAAATATTCCATGTGAAATTGTCTTATGAATCTAGTTCCTAGCAATTGAAAATATCACATGGTATCAGAGATAGCTTGATTCAAAACAATTTCCAAGAGTGTTTTTTGCAGGTATTTCCATCACCAGGAGCGCATTAGTATGGAGCAAAATCAATCCAAAGTTGTGACTCTCACTCCCTTCAATTTCTTTGACTGGAAGGTGCATATGATCATCCAGCTTCGAAGCAAAGGATTGTATAGAATCACTATGGGGCTTGAAACTGAGCTAGGAGCTGTTGCATTAAAATCCAAATGGTTCAATAGGATTAATGAAGCTTACGGGTTACTTTGTCTCTCTATATCTCCATATCTTCTATTCCATATTAATTCTCTCTCAAATCCAAATGAAGTGTGGACAAAGCTAGAGTCTCTCTTTGGAAAACAGGACGAGCTCAGAGGTCATTTGTTGGAGATTGACCTGATCTCTCTTAGTCCAAGTAATTTCGATTCTATGGAGGAGTTCATATCAAAATTCAAGAACCTAGTGCTTCAACTCAAGCAATGTGGCATAGAAAAGCAGGATGAGCAATTAATCCTTACCATTCTGTCAAAACTGAGCTTTGAATACTCAGTATTTGTGTCTACTTTTCATTCTACAAGACTTGCAGCTCCCAAGTGGAAGATGCCAACCTTGGATGCATTCATTGATTTGCTCACTCGGGAGAAGGACAAGCTGGTCCAAATGAAGGATCAAACACCCTCCAAAGACTTTGCATTTGTTGCTCATGGAGCAAACAAGAATGACAAATCCAAACAAAAGATATTGTCAGATGAAGAGGATTCTGATGGAGATTCCAAATCCAAGAAGATGAAGAAGGAGAAGCCCAAGTGTTCTTATTGCTGCAAAGGCACTCATCCTGAGAAATCTTGCTTCAAGAATAAATTGGACATCATAGCCAAAATGCTTGAAGAACATAACATAGATGTTCCTGACTTTGCAAAGAAAGAACAAGGCAAGCTTGTTGTAGAACAAGTGTTGAAATATTGTAACTTCAAAGAATATTATATTTGTATTTTATTATTCCGGAGATGGTACATTCCTTCGTGGTGACCCTATTTTATATCCGGAGATGTTTATTCCTCCGAGAGAATGTGGTAACTAGGGTTATTAGATCTCCAATGTGAGGTCGGCCCTAAGTTTACTATATGGGGGTTATTAGACTCTCCTAGGAGAGGTCGGCCCCATTAGGGTAAAAGGTCAGTCGGGAGATGAGTATAAATAGAGGAGGATGTTCCTCACTTATCTCATTCATTCATCCACTTGGGAGTAGCGCACAAGTGAGAGAGAGGTCTGCATAGGAGGAGGAGGAGCTCTAGTCTTGGACTACATCTTATATTTGGTTGATTATCTATATTGAGGAAAGCTTTGCTGGGTTTTCTACCCCATGAGGGTTTCCTAGGGTAAATCTTTGTCTATCTTGTGATTGTGTTTCTTTCAATGATCTTGCTAGTCAAAATTAGGCTAAACTTAACAACAAGAACACTGTTTCCAAGCCTCTCCCAAAGGTAATCATGCGTATGCCTTGAGTACTAGAGTGAAATATAATTCTGATGTCTCTAATTTTGATTCACATTCTGAAATATCAAAATCAGAAACCTCCACTTATTCCTTGGAACAATCTTTAGTCAGTTCATCCAAGCTTACTCTCAAAACTAGTCATTTTTTACTAGCTTCTGACTTGTCTTTTGAAAGGTCTTTCCAATACCATTCAAATATTTTAGATTTTGATTCAGAAGATGACTTACAGTCTGATATGTATGTCATTACATCTCCCACACCATTTTCCCAACCATTGGATGCACAAAATACCCTACAACCCCCATGTTCTCCAGTTAAGAAACTACACAATTCTATGTTTTCCTACACTGTGTCACTTGCCTCTGTTGCACTTTTGTCTTTCATATCTTTCATTGGTTGGACAACCATGTTTTTGGCCATATTTGGACTGATATTTCACACATCTGGACCTGACCCCATCACTCATGGTTCAAAATTCAAGTCCTCACACTCTCCAGGCTCGCTTAGTTGTGAAGGTGATCTAGTTTCTCACATTTTTCCTATTGAAACTTTGTTCGATCATGGAGACTCCACATCTTTACTGGTTGCTGCTCCATATGAATCACATTCTGATATTTCAGAGCTACATGATTTCATTTTCAATATCAGAAAGGTTCTACATGAGTTTGAGAAGAAAGTACAAGAACTAGTGCACCACATTGCAGCTACAGAAGAAATTGATCCTGTTGAGTTCATTGTTTCTCCTTGGGAAGGAGTATTATTAGATCTCTTTTCCATCATTGATTATGTTTTCAGATCTGATTATGAATGTTACAGTAGCAAGAAAAATTCATATGATGCTCCTCCATCATCAGAAGATGAGCTTCATGGAGCTTCTACACATAGTTCTTTCCTACATCACATTGATGCATGATCATGACATCCACAAACTCTTCATCAAGTCTGTTACTTGGAAGCAGCCCATTCATGTCATTCAACTCATTCAAATGAGCAACATGACAGTATGAAGACATCAAGCATGCCCATTTTTGAGGGAGGGTTTTGTTCCCATGAGGTTTTCCATGTTTCCTCGGTTTGCATGGACTAGTTATTTTTTGTATTGGGGTGACCATAAGCCTTGTTGCTTGGGCCCTATATTTTTGATATTTTTCTGATTCCCATCACATAAATTCAGGCTTAAGGGGGGGTGTTGGAATATTTAAAAAACCCACCTATACCATTCTAGACTTAGGATAAATTAATTAATCATTTATGATTAATTTCAAGAGTTTTGGCTAGGTAAAATAGGCCAGTTTTGTCTTTTAGTGGACCACATGCCATCCTAACTCACCAAAACGAATCTGGATGGATTCTGGATAAGATTTCTTTGGATTATGTCTGATTTTATTCTATTCCCGAATTAGAAAGACAGCTTCCTGATTTAGACAACTTTATCCTGTTTTTTCTACATTCTAGTGGATAAGGAAAAGCTAGTTGACTTGGAAACTCTTACCACTTGGGAATTTCGACCTCCACACCTTTTCTTCTCTCTTAAAGCCATCATTACATTCCATTTACCTCACTCATGAGCTTCCATACCATACTTAGCCAATTCGTGAGCCTCTAGTACAGTTTTGGAAATTGCTTTTGCCACTTAGGGTTTTTTTTGTCTTTTCTAAGCCTTTTCTTTTTGCTCTTTCCAAATTGCCTCAAAGGCATTCGATTTTCTCCATGGAGGATATATTATATATTGTTATCATATTGATGAATAAAATATAGAGTGATTTCCACAATTTATCTTCTCTATTCTTCTTCTCTCATTGTCTGAAATATTCCATGTGAAATTGTCTTATGAATCTAGTTCTTAGCAATTGAAAATCTCACACATATATGAGCTTTTTTCCCAGAACACTTGTTTTAGACTATTTTTTGGACTAGTCAGAAACCTTAACTTCTAGAGTGAATACCTCCGAACTTGTAATGTTTCAGGATATGAATCTTGGACCACAATTGGTTCAGAATTTTTTCTAGATGGTTTTTAAGTCTCACTCTCTGAACCCTTGTAGAAAAAATCTAATAGCAAAAATGTCAAAATGACTCATTTTGAAGAAACAAATCCTGAGGAAAGGGCTCTGATCCCAAATGTTATGCAACAAATTTCCAAAAAGAGCATGGAAATAGCAGAAATAGATAAAAAAGAGTATTCCATGACTTTATTGGAGAAAATAGCTGAATAACAAGCCTCTTCGAGGGAGAAACCTCCTTATACAATGTACTAAGTACACAAGGCAAGACAAGACAAGACAAGATATTCCAAATGAAAAGGTCTCCTTCCTATATATAGGAGACTAAGGGGTACAATCCCAACTAACTGACCCAAGCCGATGTAACTAATATAACCATACTAATGACAATTACCACTAATGGACCAAAGACAACATTAAAACTAATGTAATGAACCACAATATAGGGGGAAATGCGCCCATATTTAGGGCTTAACACTAGTTAATTTTTACAAATTTTTGTATTTTTCTATTGTTGTGATATAGTTTGAATTAGATTTTGAATTTGGGAATTTTTTAAAATTTTTATTTAACCAGGTTCCCATTGGTCCCATGCAGGTGACGTCTGCTTGGGGTCTTGCGCCCTAGGTCCCAGCGACGAGCTTCCATCAACAAATGTACCGGGTTTAATGGCAGAGATTTGGACCGTAGGGCTATTTAATGGGTTTCACATACGTATGTTTGCATTACCCTATCGGGATGGGAGATCGCGTCGCCTCATCCAATTCATTGTTCCTCGAAGTTGCCTCATTGAATTCATTGTTTGTTATGTCCCCAAATTAAATGCAAGCTCCAACATTTTAATTGTTGTTCAGAGGTTTTTAATGGCCTTCGAGGGGCAAGCCTCGGAGGTAAGGCCGAGGTTTTTTTTTTCCGGTCATTCTTCAAGCATTTTTTATTGTGGTTGTTTGGGGCATTTCCTAGAGAGCACTTTCGCTGGTTTTTTTTTGTTGGTTATCGGGCACCATAGATGCACCAAGTTTAATAACGAAGATTTGGGTTGTAGGTCTATTTTCCAGGTTTCATGTGCGTATGTTTGCATTCCCCTGTCAGGATGGGAGATTAGGTTGCCTCATCCAATTCATTGTTCTTGGGGGATTCCTCGTCAAATTCATTATTTGTTATGTCCCCGACTTAAATGTGAGCTCTAGTGTTTAAATTGTTGTTTAGTCGTCTTTAATGGCCTCCGAGGGGTGGGCCTCAGAGGCAGGGTCGTGGGTTTTTTTGGTCATTCTTCTGGTTGTTTGGGGCATTTTCTAGAGAGCATTTTGTTGGTTGTCGGGCACCGTGACAATTATGGATTGCTGGGCTACTGCGGGTGGTGTCACATTTGTCATTTTGCTGGTTGTTGGTGTCCTTACGAGTGATAGAGCATTGTGGCTTGTCCGGTGTTTTTGTGGTGCTCATTGTTGAGGTATGTTGTTTGTTCTTGCAAGCGACAACATGTTGTGGCTTATATGGTGTTGTGGTGGTGCTCATTGCTAACGTATGTTGTGTAATTAAAATGTGTTGCAGATTATATGTTTTGTGTTTCTATTGTGATTGAGTTCTTTATTCATTATGGTGTATTTGGAATCATTTCCAAGTTATAGTTTATAGGTGTTTTGTTGTTTCCCCCCCTTTTTCTTGCGATGCCTTTGGATTTTAGGTCTTGTGCCCTAGTTTTCTTTGTAGACTTATGGGAAAAGCTTGAAGGCCATATGATAAATGTGATTATCGATGCCAAACGGTATGAAATGAGCGGCTGGTTGCATAAACACACCCTTGGAAATCACCAACTGGTTGCATAAACAATCCCCTGAATCCATTGAGCCATCGAACGAGAATTAGGATAACTTCACTTCTAGAATAGTCTCTTGATTGCATTACTGTTTTATAGGGTTTATTCAAATGGAAATGTACAATTGTGTTGCGTTTTCATTTGATGGAAAACTACGAGTTGCTATCATGACCCAGTACTTCTCACTTCATTGATTCAGAATAGATATTGTTCCCCTTCTAGAACTTCTACCAAGTGGAGAAGAGAATGATTTGACCACAAATCTTGTGTGTCTCGTAGCTATAAGGAGGCCTGCTTCTAAAGGAAAAGAAAGGGCTATGATTCAACATCTTGTGAACCATTTCCTTGTGTAGTTTGAGGATTTATGGTAGATGTCTCACTATGAGCTTATACCATGCTTCTAAGTATCGAAAGGGAGAAATAGGTTTAATTGTTTCATTCACTATAAAATACAGCAGACTCATTTTGGTTGTTAACTTTGACGCACATCAATTATCTTGTTCGGATTGTGATGGAGCCGCCGGTAGAAGAGATAAAAAATATATTCAAACTAGTTATGCCCCTTAAGATGGCCACATAAACAATTGTTAGATTAACAACGGATAGGTTTGGGTGTTGCAAGCTTGGCATTGCCAGTTCATAACCAGTTTATCTATTTCATTTCACGGTTTTAGTATGGACATGCGCGGGAATGGAATCAAGCATTGTATTTGCAGTTTTTGTGTGAATTCCATGGATATATAAATCATCCTATTTTCCATTGTTTTCTCAAGATACTAACATCCAATCGAAATTTGTAGGGCTTGTGCACTGCTTATCTTGATGGTATGCCTTAGTTACTTGTAGACATTATGTCATTATAGAGCAATTTGTAAACATCTTATAGGAAAAAAACAGCTTGCATGATTTTACATGGTTTAATGACTTAAACATTTGTGATATAAATGATGTGTTAGATCATTTCCAATGTCTTGCTCTGTGGAATTCCATGACACTGATTGCTTCTTGCTCTAGTTTTGATACAATTGCCTAGTCATTTCCAAAGTCCATTTTGAAAGCTTCTTACAAGATATTGTGCAAAATTGAGTGAACTCATGGGAGTCCAATCATCATGGACCTCATCACAGCTCCTTTATTCCATAGATGGAATGCCCAAAAGGAAGTTGAGTGCCCAATCTATCAATATTGAATACTTTTATTATAATATTTTGCGATTAAAAAAATTGGATATAAATCCCAAAATGTATTTTATAAAGAGTTCATATAAAGATCCACTAGTAAGATGTATTTTTTTAATTGTGAGAAGAGTTTGTATAAAAACTTTTTAAGCAAAATAAATGGGATCTCACTCTTTATTTTTGTGGATGCATTGCACTATGGTTCAAGTGGATACCATCCCCATATTTTGATGGTGATAGGATAATAAATAAAGGTGTAGTATGGTACATTTAATTAGCTAATTTAAATATCATGATAGTTATGGGCGTCAATAAAGCATATCTATGTGAAAAACATTGTTAATTTTAAAGCGATACTTTTGAAAAGTTGGTGAATTTTTATTTCATTATTTTTTATCTCGACGGTGAGACAATCAAATAACTCACTAAAGTTTCTTGCATAGAGGTTTCAATATGGATTTGTGACATCTGATTGGTTGTTAGTGACATAATAAATACACAATGATTGGATGCGAGACCAAAGCTTCCTTTCACAACAACCAAAGAATTTTGTATGTAATTGAGATTCTATGCGCCATTCAAGATTCTTCTTTCTATAGCTAGCATCTTATAGTAAGAGAAACATCAAGGACATTGCCACCTTGTAGCTATTGTTATATAATAAGACGGATACAACTTATTGCAGGTCAGGACACATGGAAAGCACTAGCAGCATGAACCGAATTGAAATATGATTGCGCATTAAAACCGATAGGATGGAAGAAAGGACGAGATGGAGGACACGACTATTGAGTATGATTGTCATTGATGTTAAAGAAGTTCACTAATGACAAAGGAAAAGTATAGCAATTCGGTGTAAATGGTCGATGCCATATTTAGTCGATGCTTAATTCTGGTTAGCTCTCAAAAACTAGCCGAAAATGTCGAAACAAAAAAGTGGTCAATAGTCATAGAAAGTTAGTTGGTGACGACCTCTTGTATTATGGTCGAGTCCTTGTAAATTAAGTGAAGAGTCGACCTGTTGTCAATCGATGCCGACCTCTTATGTAATGGTCGAGTGGTCGAGCCCTTGTAAATTAAATAAATACTCAACCTCATGTCGACCTCTTGTCGACCATTGTCAGTTGAGTTAGAGTCAGATATGTAGTCGACAAGTTGGAGTCGAAATCGTAATTGTCAGTCAGAACCAGATTCATGAGTCAGAAAGTTGGATTCGAGTTTGACATCGGAATCGGCAAGTCATAGTCGAAATGGCGGAGTCGGAGACGTTGAATTAAGAGTGTATTTTTGAGGTTCTGACTCACGTCATCGAAATTGACCAGTCAGAATCAGAACGGTGGAGTCGGAATCGACGACGAATATAGACATATTGTTAATCAACGAATAAGAAAGTTGGAGTCGAAATGTCAGATACAGGATTGCGGAGTCGAAGAGTTTCATAATCACGTTGTTAAACTCACGGGATAAAATAGAAATGTAATTTCAAATTAGTTTTATTTGTGAAGGGTCACGATGAAGAATTGTGACTATTAGGTGAAGAGGCATGGCTGAGGGCATATAAACAAGGCTTTAATCCTTCAAATAGTGTGCCTCTATACATTCAAATAGAAAATCATAAGGTGTACAGAAAATATAGAACGCATAATGATTTAAAGGGTGGTTGGGAAGCACAAGGACATACTACAAAAGCCTGTAGGAAGTTGTAGCTTCCTTCCAGTTGGTGTTGGTAAACAGGGTGTCATTGCATCCTTCAGTTGTAGCTGAAAATCATGGGTGTCGTTGCATCCTTCAGTTGTAGCTGAAAATCTTGGATGTTGTAGCATCCAACAAGTTGGTGCTTGCAAATACTTGTAAATATAAATTTGCAGTAATAGAAAGTGTTTGTGGTTTTCCCAATTGGGTTTCCACGATAAAATTCTATGTTCTGTTTCTATTCTTGATTTTATCTTAAAAGTGATAAAAATTGAAGAAATATCTAAATACTTATTCACCCCCCCTCTTAGTATTACTTGATTTTCCAACAATGACATAATATTTAACTGATGTCAAATACATGTTTTTTAAGTTTTTTTTTTAATTATTTGTATTCTCGACAATTACAATTTAAACCTGATGAAATTAGTCATATCAAAGTTTCTTTTTTTTTTAACAAAAACGGTTAAGAGCTTTTATATATAAAAAAGAAAAAGAAAATCAAAGATTAAATTGTTATGAAGACAGACTGATCCCAAGAGAGGACTACATCCATGACTCCTTAATCATCTACAACTAGTCTTAACTTATCCTGATACTTTCCTATTCTATGGAGACTAAATCTTCTAACCTACTGCCCAAGAAGGAGCTAGGTTACATTCGCTACTAGCAAGCCAAAATTGCTGCTGTCCTACTTCTTTCATACAACTCGATACAATCCAGGAATTAACGATATGAAGTTTGTTGGCTTCTTGTTTTTCTTGGAGAAGTTAAACTTTCTTTTGGCTTCAAAGAGGGTGAAGCTCCTCTTTTCTTTTTTTCAACTTTGATTCAATCTGATGGCTCGAAAAAAGCTTCAAGAATGGGTGCTGCATTTTCGGGTGCATCCCGAGGGGCTTGGATAGCACTAACTCGTGGAGCTACAAGTGGGTCTTTGTCGTTGGCGGGGATCCTTTGTTCTTCAAGAGTGTCCTCTGTTTTAGCCTGAGAAGAATCCTTAGCTTGTGATGGAGCCTCTTCGGATAGATCTTCATTTTTGCTTATTGTATAATGCTTGGAGCTTGCTCCTTCCCACCAAGTGGATTTTCGATGAAGCTTTTTGGATTTGGGGATCTGAGAGGCTTTTGGGCAATCTTTTACAAGATGTCCAGTTGCGAAGCAAGATCTGCATATGAACATCACATTTTCATAGTCAAGCTTTTGCACCCACACATAATCCTTGCTAGTCAAATGTATCTCAAAAGGAAATCCAATGTTAAAGTCCATTTCCACACAGATGCGAGCATAGGTTGTTTTGATGTAATCCTTCGTTTCTGGACTGCGATCGTAGAAGGAGCCCAACGCATTGCCAATAGCTTTAAGTGAGGCCAAGTTCCAGAGATGCAAGGGAAAATTTGGGAGCCGAACCAAAACTAGAGCAGATGAGATCTGGTCAGTAGTTGGGTTGAAAAGAGGGCTCCGGGGTTTCATGAATAGCCCCAAACTTCCCCAAAACCATGGACCAGAGTCAAGAATGATCTATTTATCCTTAGGAGAATCGAAATCCACAACAAAAAAACCCGAGCAAATGGGTAAATAGAAATTACCTCAGAAACAAGGGGCTTCCATACCTCCGAGATCCACTTATGGAGAGCAACCAGGCGAGGCCAGAGCCCATTGAAGCGACAAACCAAAGCTAACTCCGTGAAATTCCTTGCTTCAATCAGATATTCTTCTACCACTGCAATGGATGGCGCAGGTATTTCCTGAAAAAACATGGGAGGCTGGCCGCAGGCTGCATTTCCCCCACTAGAGAGCGAGACCGGGATTGAACCTCCGGCTATGGATGAACGGAATGCTGAGGAAAATCTGGCCATCATTTTGCTTGACGTGGGAAGCAGCTGCAGGCTTGTAACAGCCGAAAAAAACCGTATCAGTGAGAAGCCTCCGTTTCAACGATTAGCATGACGCCTAAACACTCAGGGAGCAGCCGCAGGCATGCGGCGATCGACCGAAGCCGTTTCAGCATGACCTAAAGCTGTCGAGACCTAATTTTAATTTCTATGATGCATGATATTAGTGCATGCTGTAGTCATATCAAAGTTTTAGTCCAATTAAAAAATAGAAATTTATATTTCATAAATTTCAAAATCATTTTTTATTTCTTATAATATTCAGTTTAATATATGAATATTTATTACACTTTATAAACTATAGGTAAAAAAATTTGCAGATAACATATTAATTGAAAGTCAACTGAGGTTGACTACTAATTGATTAGAATATACTTAGCAGGTATACACATATTTAAAGTAAACAAAAATTAACATTCACCTGAAACCTAAAATATAAAAATCATAAATGAAAGGCAATCGAGGTTGACTACTAATCAATTACAATATACCTGTTTTGCAAGGTATAAAATTATTTAAAATAAACAAAAATTAACAATCACCTAAAACCTAAAATATAAAAAATCATAAATAAATAGCATCCCTAATTAAAAAGGCACTTTGTCTAAAAAAAAGATTAAATTAAACAAAAATCAACACTCACATTAAACTTAAAACAAGAGAAATAGCTGCAATGCAACAAGTCCCTGCTCAATATTAAAGAAAAAAAGTCAATAAACAAGTTGGATGTTGAAAATGCCATTAATAATAAATTAAATAACAACCAAAAAACTTAATGAACAAGTAAAAGTAAAACCGATAACAAAAATCCAAGATTATATAGAATCTAAGGAGTCCAATATTATATAGGGTTACGAGACAAAAACAAAGTATACTACTATATGTCGTATTGTATTTTCTTGGTTAGAGTGGATACTAGAAAATGAATACATAAATATTAAAATCCACAAGGGCTATCCCCATCTATGTTTAAAGAGACTTGGAATACAACAATACAATGAATTTTATAATATAATTAGTTTTCAATTCAAACATGCTTATATAAATGATATCAAAAAACATGGAAATCAAATTCACATGTGAAATAGGTAGAAGCATCGAAGAACAAGGCCTGTAAACAACGAGTATTGGAAGTCATTGACATTGCCATATCCATTTATGATTTGGCATGCCCCTACTACAGGAAATGCTTTCACCACCAACTCACAACATATATTCTCTACGCATTTGTGGGCTTTGTGGAGATTGAAATTTGAAAATTTCAGACCATTCTACCATTGTTTGCTTTACCACCATAAGGTTCTTAGTTGGAGTTAGTTGATTGAACTTGGCATGTTTATGTATGTATGTATGTAATTATTTAGACCATTCTAAAAGTGAGATAATTGGATTGATAACCTGTATTAAATGATTAATTAAAAAGATTAAAGAAATTTTTAATTAATTTTTTTATTAAGTATAATATTTGTGACAATCCTAAATAAAGCAACAAGTTAAATGAATACCAAGCACTTTCATGTTAAGACTAGCACATCAAATATATCCGTGTAGCTATGTCCGTTCAATTTATTAACATCCTCTATTTATAATAACTATGATATTATCCAATTGTGATAACTAAAAAAGAAAGTTCAACATTCTAGCGATGTCCATTACTTCTTGTTTTGGACATATTTTACTTTAATTAGGATGTTCCCGATTGATAATTGAAACATATTGTATGTTCGAGACAAATGAAAAAAAATAAAAATATTGAAGATAATAAATAACAACTGTAAATTAATTATAATATAAATGAAGATAATAAATAAGAACTATGAATTAATTATAACATAAATGAAACTTAACTTTCAAACCTCAAGGGATCCAAAAAAAAAATTAAATATTCAAATCAAAGGTTGGATATATAATTTTTGTATTGTACGTAAACGCTTCACATAAATGTTATGTTAAATAAAATAAATGTATGCTTCTTATGTTAAAAGGAATGTATGCTTCATTTAAAGATTCCATACAAAAAATGTTCCTTTATTTAAATCCACACATCAAAAGAAAGAGATTTATTTATTTATTACATTATTTTCAAAACAAACCGATTTTTTTTCTATTTATTACTTTATTTTCAAAGCCAAACGAAATACCAAAGATGAAGAAACCACATTAAGCTTCAAAGGTTGCAGACTTCGATGAGCTGAAACTCGCCTTACAAGAACACCAACTTAATTTATGAAACTTAGCTTAATTAAGCTAAAATAAATAAATGTCTTCCATCTTAAAATAAATATATGCTCAGTATATTAAGTAAATTCATGCGCCTTACAACAACAACAGTTTCATTTGTGAGGAACAAAGCCAAGAATAAATGCTAGAAATAATTATAAAAACTAGAAATAATGGTACTGCTGGTCATTATCGCACCACATTAACCACCACACTCGCAATTTTTCAGTTTCTCGTAAGATATTACTCTACCCACTTGTAGTTAAAATTGCAGCACCTCCCTTGTAGAGTTGACACATAACCATGCAAGAATTCAGTTTGCAAAAGTCCAGGGCACAGTTTCATACTCAAGATCAGAGTTGTATCGGCCAGTTTTATACTCAAGATCACACGATAGAATTGGAGAGAGGCCAGTTTCATACTCAAGATCACATGGTAGAATTGGAGAGAGCTAATGATGATAATGGATTGTTAGCAAATATGTGGAAATAAATACAAAGATCCCACTATTGTAATAAGCTGTTGGATCCATTGCATGAAGCTGGATTTGGAGGCTTGGATTGCCTTCAATGCTTAAAGGCTTGAGAGCTACCAGAGGGATAGAAATCCAAAAACGAACAACTGTAAGTGTTCTTTATGTGCGACAATATAACTATTTATAAACCTCAGTGGGAATAGAGGCGACTGGGATCAGAAACGAAGGTGATTGTGATTGGAAATGCAGGGATTGGAACCCAGAGAGCTTCAGGTCAATATTATTATTAGCCCGCGGATTATAATGGATTATAACATGCTAGGAAGTTAACTTATTAAATCTGATCCATTGTTTCAAGAACGACACTGAAGAATATTCTTATTTTCTTTAAGCTTGATCGTATATAATAGATTTATATTAAAAAATAAAAAATATGGCACCCCTCACCCAATTTTGAGCTTGTGACACCTGCCAAAATGCATGTATTCACTCATTTGCACTCGTGGTCGAGCTTACTACCACTTGCAAATTGCAAATGCATATAATGCTATGGGCTTTTTCATGTTGGACCCTACGTGTTTCCAGTAGGTAAGCTATAAATAATGGAATGAAAGATGGAGAAAAACCCCGGAGAGTTCTGCAAAAACATCCACACCGTTAACAAAAGAAATTCTACCAATATTACATGTTTTACTTGATCCTGGAAATATCAATTTAGAGACTTTTAATGCAGAAACTGAACATTTTTTCACAGTTTTTAAAGGAATTTGGTGAATTATTCTTCAATTGCACGTTGCCAGGGTTTCAGATCTGCATTGATGGGGAAGTAGGGGGCGAATTAGATGTAGCAAATTATAGACTCTACATACAATTACATACTATACAAATACCTAACAAATTGGAAAGCTGAAAGCCTTTAAAGTTGCCAGAGATGGAAAGGGGGGTAAGTAGGGCATTATGAAAAAGCAAAGGAAAAGCTGATCTATTTTTAGGAATCCGGTGTTCAGGCAAGCAAGTGTGTGAAGAATTGCTTTCCAAAAGTAAAATATTGAGATATAAAATAAAATTGAATGTGCTAGGATATTGCTATAAATTGTGGTACGTATATGTCGGTAGGAGTTGGCCATCATCAATGAAGGAAAACAACAACGGTACTTTGTCTCTGTAGTGCATTCCTTCATAGGCATTTATTGATATTGAATTGAATGACTATTGAAATAGGAATACTTAGATAAGAGATCTCCAAAAGACATATGTAATTGACGTTGATAAGTTGAAGATCCTTGATAATCACACCATAGAGGAGAAGAGGGTTCATCATTTTCATTTGTCCATAGGAATGCACATAATTCAGATTATTTTTTATCTCTCCTGGGAATTAATTAGGTTTTAGGAAGAATAGAATCGAACTGAAGACTGACTGGTGAAAAATTGAAAAAAATGTATAGAAGCGGACGCCGACACCAACATGGGCAATACGCGGGGTGGTTCTCGGATGGGAAATTACGGAGATGGAGATTATGCGGTGAAGCTTGAGCAGTTCCCTTGATGGATTGGAGTGGAACAACATCAGTCTACATCTTTGGACGGATCCGAAGAAGCTTGGTTTTTCGTTCTGTCTTTCTCTGACCTTCTAATGTCTGTTTCCCCGTCAGAAAATGGTCTCGACGGTACCACTTTTAGGTTTCGAGTTGATCTCTAGATTAATTCCAAGGTTTATCTCTGGCGGGGTCATCCTTGGCATCTAGAAGTCGATGCCGTGGTTAATTCTACAAACGAGGTAAAAACTGTGGAAATAATCATTTTGTTTGTGTTTGCTGCCGTAATCTTTTTTCTTTTGCTTATCGGAATTTCATTTTTTGGCGATCTCAATTGAGCTGAGAGGCTAAGACTGGACTGCAATTTAGTTGAATTCAGTCTGATTTTTGCTTGCTTTCTTATCATTTTACATCTTTTCCTAATCATCTAGATATAATATCAATTTCCATAAGGACTAGAGTAATTTGTGTCCAAGGGTCCATTTTCAAGGGGAAGTAATTATGTATAGAAGTGATTTGTCTCACCAGAGTTCCATTTTAGTTAGTTCCAAATGACAAATACATCTTGGTTAGAAAATTGGTAGCTTAAGCTCAGTTGGAATCAGACAAGCAATAACTTCAGTGGTCTAGAAATTGTGAAAATAAAGAATTTAAAGGATTGCAGATATATTTGTATGGGTAAGAAAACCAGAACAACACATCAAACAGTATGCTGCCAAATCTTATTAAGAAGCATTTTGCTTCCAGTTGTCAAAATAAATGCACACAGAGGGGTGTACCGGCCTTGCAATAATGGAGTTATTAGAATTGAACAGAAGAGGTAAGTAGTCATCCGGTAACACACTAATATGAAGCAAGCTTCTAGTAACAAATTTTAATTAAAACCCAAAACCACATTACGTGTATGTAGTGCATTGTTACTTTACCTGGCATGATGAGGCAGTGTCGACACTCTCATAACATTATTCAGATTCAAATGTTATGTTAAATTGAGAACATGCAAGTAATATGCTTCCTACAAAGCTAGGTAGTAGTTTTTCCTGTTTCTAATCCTACATGTTTTTATTTGATTTGATATTCTTCTTCTTGATACAAAACTAATAAACTATGCATGAGAATGATTCAGATATATTGACACAAAAGCTAGGAGGGAGGTGTACAATGAAGAGAAAAATAGTTGGCATTTTAGAGCGAGTCCGGGCATTGACCTTGTCGAGGCTCTACGATAATAGTGAGTCCACTCTGCTATCCGGAAACAATGGGTACATTATACCTCCAATAATGGGGGATCTGCACATAAAAATGAACTTTTTAGTAGAGCTTATCCATGTTGTTCGGCATGTCGATCTTTATACATTGAGGATCTATTACGATATTTCTAAGATTTTTCCCTGCACATACACTACATTTATTTATTCATAGAATCTTTAATAGCCGGTTTTAAATTGTAGAAAAATAAAAAAAAATGTAAACATCCATATTGCTTACCAGATATTGAAGAACAGTGACTCTGGAAGAAACGATTGCAAAATGGCGAATAGATTACAGAATCTGAATTTCCTTACTGGATATTGAAGAAAACAACGATTGCAAAATGGCGAATAGATTACAAAATCTAAATGTGAAAGTGCTCTTCAGAAGTTGATGAGGTAGAAGCAGGAGGACTCATATATACAGCCCTTGTTTCATGCCAATCCATAAGCATCAAGGATTCTTGAGCTGCTTCTGGACAATTCGGGCTCGTGATGCTCTTAATTGTCACAAAAAGTGTGAACTATAGATATGAGAGAAGAGGTGGTGGCGGTGAGCCAATGAAGAGGTGAGTGCAATATTGAGGGGTGAGATACCATAAATGCTATTAATGATAAGCATTGATGGTGGCAGTTCGATAAAATTGTGATGGTGGTAGTAGTGTAAGGACAAGCACCTTTCATTGAATGACAGACCTCTTTCATTATGATTGAGGGTAACGTGGCAAGTTTTTGCTTTTTCTTTTCTTTTTATAATTTGATAAATATTTTGCACATCAGGGAAAAATAGTTAAATCTATGTACTGCACCATTGTAAAAGTTTAAAAATATTTTTAATTTTGTAAAATATCATTTTAATATAGAAAAATTTAAAAACTTTACTGAACATTAAGTTTTAAAATTGAAATAAAAACTGGTCAATGCGATATGGCAACCAAACGATCACTATAATCCTTGCAAAGCAGGAACTAATAAATGCTTCATGGTTGCATATTAACACTTCAAATAAATGCTTCATGATTATAGAGTTGGAAGTCAAATCATGATTGTATATTAAATTAGACAAGATAAAGAAAAGAGTTAGGAAACAATTTTTTTTTTTTTTTACAATTAAAATTAAAATTATATGAAAATAGCCATATAAAAAATTTAGTTTAATTAAAAAAATAAATTTAATTTTCAAAAATTTACAAAATGTATTTTAATTTTTAGAATATAAATTTAATTTATTTTTTTATAAAACTTTAGGTAAAAGAAATTTGCACATCAAAAATTAATTAAAAATCAAATAAAGTAACCTACTAAAATATAAGTAAATGGACTCCCTAATCAAAAGGCACATTGTCTCAAAATTATTGGCTTAAATGTCATACCCACCTGGCCATAATTAAAAGGTACTTTGTCTCAAAACGATTGGCTTAAATGTCATATTCAACTAAGAATCTATTTATGCAAGCCCACCATGCCATATTGGTTTTTGTATTTTCTAAGCATGATTGAATCTTTACATACAAATAAATGTGGTAGTGTATGTGTTAGAGACATGGGTTAATGAGACAAAATTTATTTTTTATTATATTATTGTTTAGTTAGTTTAACACATTATATTAAAACGATTCGCTTAAATGTCATATTCAACTAAGAATCTATTTATGCCAGCCCACCATGCTATATTGGTTTTTGTATTTTCTAAGCATGATTGAATGTTGACATACAAATAAATGTGGTAGTGTATGTGTTAGAGACATTGGTTAATGAGACAATTTTTTTTATTATTATATTATTGTTTAGTTAGTTTAATATATTATAACAACGATGAGACAAGATTGATTTTTATTATATTATTTATTAATTAGTTTAATAGATTGAATGTTAAAACCATGTGAGTTTTTATAATAAAAACACATTTTTAATGGAAGGTGGATTTATTATTGATTATTTTTTACTGAAATTTTATTAAAAAAAATGGTAAATTTAACATAATAGTATTATTAATCAAACAATTTTTTTAAATAATATATTAAATTTGTAAACATTTTTCATATATATATAACATTGTTATATATATATATATATATATATATATATATATATATATATAACATTGTTAAATATTTGAAAACTTGTGTTTCTTAATAAATAACATCATGAATAGTTAATGGAGTCCATTTATTGAATGAGCTCCACATGTCTCTTATTCATTTATACTTAGATGGTAGTGATGTGTCTAGTCATAATTAAAAGGAGCTTTGGGTGAGCTTATCATAAATGGTCACATGGTGGGAGGACATGATAGGTGAGGGTGTGAGATACCTATTCATCATCAATTCAATCCCAAATCGAACATAGTTGAGGTTTTTAATTGTGATCTTGCAAGGTTCCAATAAAAATCCCAAAAAATGGGACATGTGGCAAAAACTAGCATGCAATGATAAGTAAATACAATATCTCAAGGACCATTGGAATAACAAGGAATTGATGATCACTAAGATGTCTCAAGACATCTTAGTGGGTCATCGATACAATCCAATCAAAGTCCAATAACCGTTGTATCATATCAAATAAGCAATGCTTAGTTGATAATCTTGACTTGCATACAAGTTCCAATGAGAGTTATGTTTTTTTTTTTTATAATAAAAATTTCTAAATAATTTGTTGTGATGCACACATGTGCCAAGGCCCTACATGGAATGTGTTGTCAGCCCCATGATGAAACATATGAAGACCCATTGCGATAGTGTGTTCAAATATTTCAAGGAATCACCTATATTGTTCTTTATGCCACACACAAGTAGATTATTTGTAGAGTCCAATCTAGAGCATGGAGGTCACAATGGAGTTTTCCCATCACTAAAAGACCATGATCCAAGATTCTTGCATCCTATGCTCTAAGAATCACTAGTCATGAGCTTCATTTGAGGAATCAAACACTATGATGGAAGGTACATATGATATCTAACTACTATTTAAAATGCTAAGTATTGTCTACAATGTGATTTTAGTATTACATGCATTTTATATTGTCATGTTGGTTTTGTATATTAGTGTATTTTCAGGACAAGTATTTTTTTTGTAATAACAGTAAAAGAGGTTATATGATCCAACGATCTCTAAAAAAATGGTTTAAGCAACAATGCATTAGACTTTAGATTTTACAAAAAGAATCTACTTCCTTGAATGAAGTTTGACATAAAACGATGCCTCGTGTATATTTCAATGCTTGCTTTGTGAATATCTGGTTGAAAGGGTTGTCTCATTATCTAAGCAATTCTCAATCTATGCATTAGCATTATCTCTATTCTTATAAGAAGATTATATGTTGTGTACTACACCATTTAGAACACATTATTTTTTATTTTAATAAAAAAAAATCACTTCAAATATCTACAAATTGAAATTATAGGATTCATTAAGTATATAAAGGGTTTTAAATTGTGAAAGTGGATTAACGAGAGGGGAATATCAAAACATCCACTGTCCTAAGATCCACTCATTGGAAAAAGACTTTTTTTTTGGCAAAGCCCTAAATGTCCACTACTCGTCATTACATTCCATTCGTCTGCAATTTCTTTACAAGATTGTTCCTATGGCAAGAGAGAGAGGGGATTACATGAAACTTGTTTCCTACCTATTCATTTTCCAATTATGAATTTTAATATACGGTTTTATATTGTTAAGTGCCCATGTGCCATGGACTTATTGATCTAGATCATTAGCTACATTCTCTTTCCCTTTTCCTTTCGATGAAACTTCTCATTACTCACGTTGATTGAATGCACACAAACCCACCCTATTGTTCATAAAATTTAAGACTCTCCTTAATGCACTTGGATAATAACCTTATGTAATATTAGATTTAAACAATATTCACATCTCATTATGGAAAACAAAACCAAAATATCACCTAATACCACAATCATACTCTTAAATGATAATACATAAGCTTAAAAAAGACTAGTAAAATAAAATGTCACACACACACATAACACCTCAACGATTCAATTCCTCTCAACAAAAAATCAACAAAATTAATATGGATATAAACTTGTAATTTTATTATTACTTTGAATTATCTCTAAAACCTTGTTTATGTATATGGTCAACGACATGCTAATATATTATTTATTGGAAGTCTTTGTAAGAAGTTGATGCCCGTGACCCTTAGAACGTTTCCACTATAAAGTATTTACCTAATACATGCTAATTGAGCCCTTCCATCCACAAGTCTATTCTTCGATTTGGATTTCTCCTTAGTAGGTTAGTAAAAAGTGGCCAATAACATTCTATCCATAACTAGCATGTATCCTATTTCATTCTAGGAATAATGCCAAAAGATGCTTTCTTTGTCAAATGATTCTTTTTTTGATTGGTTAAAATTATCCACATGGTTGAGGAAATAATATTTTTTAGTGTGAAGACGATGAGTGAGTCAACTAATCACAAAATTATGTGGCCATAAAATTTTAATGGGGACAATTTCTCGGCAAATCGGGACATTTTCCGGCAAAAAGAAGAGTTAACGCAGGTTCAACATGAGTTAAGAAGCTACGAAGGTGGGTTTAAGAGTCTTGAAAGTCTAAATCGCATTCAATAACCAACGTATTCCAGGAGTGAAACCTGCAAGTAAATTAGTTTTTAATTTCTACGTATTTAAGAAAAGTGTGGCACAATTATGTGATAGGAGTGGTGGAGCATCCATTCCTGAGCATGATTTGACTGGTAATAGATTGAGAAACTTATCCTAAATTGAAATTGGTTGAGAATTCATACCTAATCACCCATTTGGAGTGCAATGAAAACAAATTCCAGGGAAGAAATTAAACTGATAATGATTTTCGAAAATCAAAGTGTTTGAATCACTGATTTGGTGGGCAACTTAAAAAAAATTTCATGGAAGAAATAACACTGAGAATGTTTTTCGAAAATCCTTTTTTTGGATGTGATATTTGGCATGGTGATGAAAGAACGAAAACATGCCACTGTATCCGTCCTTACCTTTGGCCATCAAGACGACTCACAACAAAGATAATTCCTGAAAATTCATCCAAGCAAAAAATTCTTTTGAAAATTTCATTGTGTTGAAGGTATGTCATGCAAGCTAGAAATAAACCATTCTATCAAGCCATTGTAATCTCAATAGGAAATAAAAATGCACTTGCATGTTACTATTTATCAATAAAAAACAAAAAAATATGAGCAATAAAAGCATGTACTCACTGATGTTTATAGAAAATTTTAAATTGTTGCTTCTATGTGTATCCCATTCACAGGATAGTCTGAGATGATTGTGATGATAGTAAGAAAAATCATTGGTTGATTGGTTGAGGAAGTGTGCATTTTTGTGCTAATAGTGAAAGATTGGCTTTCCTGCCAACTAATGGATAAGTAGGCTCAGATATGTGTATGTAGCCAATTTGGCAGAGGTGATTCATGGATAAGTATGCTCATATATGTGTAATTATGCCTCATATCAGATTTCATACATGGGGTGTACTTGGATTGGGCGATATGCATTTTTGTGATGGACATGAAAAATTGGGAAACCCTATCAACTGTTCATTGCTTTTATTTCCTTGGAATAAAAATTTGAGGAACGATAAATAATTTTCATGATTTTTTTAATATTTTTAATATTTTTTATATCTGAATTCTGAATTTAACAGAGATTATATAAAATGATTGGTTGAGTCTCTAAATTTTTGGAAATGATGTTTTAATTATGGAAATGATGTTTTTATGAAATGCAATGACAATGGTCAAGTGCATAAATCATCCACCTACAAGCTGATGCTTTCAGAAATTATTTATCCCTCACAGGAGATAATTTTTTTATCCCAATTCTACTTAAGCCCTGTTTTTCAACACTTAACCAATTTTGCCAATGGCGAGCATTTTTATGGGAAGGTGCAAAACAGGCCAAATGGCTGTTTTGGTAGGAAAATATCTCCATGAACAGAGACTTTTTTCCAAAAGGAGTCAATGGTTAAGTGAGTAAATCATCCACCTACAAACTTATGCTGCCATAAATTTTTTATCCCTCAAATATGAAATGGCGGGCATTTTCCTAAGGCCATTTAGGCCAGTTTTAGATGCAAAATAGGTTGAGTGGTTGTTTTGGTAGGCCAATATTTTCTTGACCATGTACTCGTTTTAAAACCTGAGCCAATGGTCAAGTTCATAAATCATCCACGTGCAAGATGATACTTTCCTAAATTTTTATCCCTCACAGGTGAGAAATGGTGGGCACTTACCCAAGGCTACTAAAGCCCTTTTTTTCAACACTTAACCAATTTTTCCAATGGCGAGCATTTTAAAGGGAGGGTGCAAAACAAGCAGAATGGTTGTTTTGGCAGGAAAATATCTCCATAACCAGAGGTGTTTTTTCAAAAATGAGTCAATGGTCAAGAAAAAAACTCATCCACCTACAAATGTATTCTCTCGGAATTTTTTAATCCAACACAGGTGAGAAATGGCAGTCATTTTCCTAAGGCCATTTAGGCCAGTTTTAGGTACAAAACATGTTGAGTGTCTGTTTTGGCAGGCCAATATATTCTTGATCATAAACTTGTTTTAAAAACTGAGCCAATGGTCAAGTGTATAAATCTTCCACCTGCGAGCTGATGCTTTCCCAAAAAAGTTATCCCTCACAGGTGAGAAACGGTGGGCATTTACCCAAGGCTACTTAAGCCCCTTTTTTCAACACCTAACCAATTTTTCCAATGGCGAGCATTTTTCTAGGAGGGTGCAAAACAGGCTGAATGGTTGTTTTGGCAGGAAAATATCTCCATGAACAAAGTCTTTTTTTTAAAAAATGAGTCAATTTTAAATTGAATAAACCATCCACCTACAAACTTATGCTCTCATAAATTTTTTATCCCTCAAATATGAGAATTGGTGGGCATTTTTCTAAGGCCAGTTTTAGATGCAAAACAGGCTGAGTGGTTGTTTTGGAAGGCCAATATTTTCTTGACCATAGACTTTTTTTCAAACCTGATCCAATGGTCAAGTGCATAAATCATACACCTACAAGTTGATGCTTTCCTAATTTTTTTTTCCCTTACAGATGAGAAATGGTGGGCATTTTCCCATTGTTACTTAAGCCCTTGTTTTCAATACTTGACCAATTTTGCCAATGGCAAGCATTTTCTTTGAGGGTGCAAAACAAGATGAATGGCTATTTTGGCAGGAAAATATCTCCTTGACCAGAGACTTTGTTTCAAAACTCAGTTAATAGTAAAGCAAATAAATCATCCACCTACAAACGTATGCTCTCATAAAAAATTTATCCCTCAAAGGTGATAAATGGTGGGCATTTTCATAAGGCCATTTAGGCCAGTTTTAGGTGCAAAACAGGCTGAGTGGTTGTTTTGGAAGGGCAATATTTTCTTGACCATAGACTTGTTTTCAAAACTGATCCAGTGGTTAAGTGCATAAATCATCCACCTGCAAGTTGATGCTTTCCTAAAAAAAAATTCCCTCACAGATGAGAAATGGTGGGCATTTTCCCAATGCTACTTAAACCCTTTTTTTCATTACTTAACCAATTTTGCCAATGGCTAGCATTTTTATTTGAGGGTGCAAAACAAGATGAATGGCTGTTTTGGCAAGAAAATATCTCCTTGACCAGAGACTTTGTTTCCAAAAATCAGTCAACGGTAAAGTGAATAAATCATCCACCTACAAACTTATGCTCTCATTAAAAGTTCATCCCTCAAGGGTGAGAAATGGCGGGCATTTTCCTAAGGCTATTTAGCCCAGTTTTAGGTGATAAATAGGCTGAGTGGCTGTTTTGGCAGGCCAATATTTTCTTGACCAAGGACCTTTTTTCAAAACTGAACCACTGGTCATGTTTATAAGTCATGCACCTGAAAGCCTATTCTTTCCTAATTTGTTTATCCCTCACAGATGAGAAATGGTGGGCATTTTCCCAAGGCTACTTAATCCCTTTGTGTCAATACTTAACCATTTTTGCCAATGGCGAGCAATTTTTTGGGAGGGTGCAAAACAAGCTGAATGGTTGTTTTGGTAGGAACATATCTCCTTGACCAGAGTCTTTGTTTCACAAAGGATTCAATTTTCAAGTAAATAAATATTGCACCTACAAACTTATGCTCTTAGAAATTTTTTATCCCTCAAATATGAGAAAGGGTGGGCATTTTCCTAAGCCCATTTAGGTCAGTTTTAGGTGCAAAACAGACCGAGTGGTTGTTTTGGAAGGCCAATATTTTCTTGACCATATGATTTTTTTCAAAACTGAGCCAGTGGTCAAGTGCATAAATCATCCACTTGCAAGATGATGCTTTCCTAAAAAAAAATTCCCTCACAGATGAGAAATGGTGGGCATTTTCCCCATGCTACTTAAGCCCTTTTTTTCAATACTTCAACAATTTTTCCAATGGAAAGCATTGTTCTTTTAGGGTGCAAAACAAGATGAATGGTTGTTTTGGCAGGGAAATATCTCCTTGACCAGAGACTTTGTTTAAAAAAGAAGTCAATGTCAAGGGAATAAATCATCCACCTACCAACTTATTCTCTCAGAAATTTTTTATCCATAAAAGGTGAGAAATGGCGGGCATTTTCCTAAGGCCATTTAGGCCAGTTTTAGATGCAAAACAGGATGACTGGTTGTTTTGGCAGGCCAATATTTTCTTGACCAGAGATTTTTTTAAAAAAATGAGCCAGTGGTCATGTTCATAAGTCATCCACCTGCAAGCAGATGCTTTCCTAAAAAACGTATCCCTCACAGGTGAGAAATGGTGGGCATTTTCCCAAGCCTACTTAAGCCCCTTTTTTCAATACTTAACCAATTTTCCAATGGCGAGCATTTTTTTGGGAGGGTGCAAAATAGGCTAAATGGCCGTTTTGGAAGGAAAATATCTCCTTGACCAGAGACTTTGTTTCAAAAAGTAGTCAATGGTAAAGTGAATAAATGTTCTCCCAGGGTTCAAAATGGCATAAATTTGAATTTTTATTGCACAACATTACGTTACTTAGGGTTTAAAATTACAAGTAAAATTTGAGTGAAAAATTACAGTGTAAAATTACAAGTAAAATTTGAGTGTAAAATTACATTTATGATATATTTCAGTTTTTTTTAATTAGAGAAATTATGTTTGAAATCTAATGCCAATATTGATTGTTTTTGTTTATTTTGCAGAGTATCTCATCAATGGATCATTCAAATGTGCCCCTTGAAAAAGAGGCCGACGTAAGGGTGTAGATTACTCAAAAATTCCAACTTTTGAACCATGTGACATTGTCCTTCAATTCACTCGTGCTAGAGGTAAAAAGACTACACAATGTGTTGCTCATGGACAATGTCAAGGATTTGAAGATCATAACTCCATACCACAAAGCGAGTCCATAAGTTTCCCTCAAACAATAAGCAATCATCCAACCATTCGTCAAACTCATTGTCCTCAATGTAAGCAACCAATGACAAACAACAATGTTGCTGGACAACAAAGGCAACCTTTGTCTCCAATTGCAATTGAAGGGAATGTTAATGCACAAAGTGGAAATATTTATGAAAGAATGAACTCTGTTCCAGAGAATGTGAGGGTCCCATTACATGATACCATTACATTGAACGCTGAGTTGTAAAATAAAAATATGTACCAAAGAATGAACCCAGTTTTGCAGAATGAGGCCCTACTTTTCCCTCAAATATTAGTGATTGATGCTACTATTGTTACAAATCACTTTGAGCAAAGTGCAAGTTGTGCTGCTCAACAACCTAGGGAGCCTTTGACTGCATTTACTAATGAAGGGAATCAAAGTGTAGATCCCAATGGGCAATAATTGGAACATGAACCTCTTAGGAACTTGGATGAAACTAGAATACATGAAACAACTGAAATAATTGCATTTCATGAACAAATGGATAGAAATGTAACTATAGAAAATAAAAATTCTACAATTGGTCAAGCTGTAGCAGAAATGCCAGAAGGGTTTTCAGCAAATGAAACTATTCATTTTAAGAGAAGGTCTCTAGGAAACCGCTTAAGGACATCCTTATTGCATCTTAATAAGTGGTGACGCGGACGAGATGGTATAACCAAAGACTAAATGGGGGGAAGACAAAATTTAAAAAAATTTGGAGATAGTTTTCTGGAAAATCACTTGAAGATGTAGATGAGAATGACATTATTGTTGGAATTGTGTACTTCATGAGAAAAAACTATAATGAATAATCTAAAATTGAGGATGTTCTTGAACATCTAGATGGATTGCTTGATAAAGTTCGATCAATTGTTGTGGCAGAGATTAGTAAGGATTTTATGTCGAGGAACATGGCTTAAGTATTTATCGAATCAAGCGTTACTCATAAGGATTTGCAATATTTGAAGAGGATTGATTCTCATGGTGTATTAAAGGTGGTTAATCCAACATCAGTTTGTAGCGAAATGAAAAATTGGAGCAAAGTGTAATATCCCTAATTTGAAAGTTTACCCAATTTGGCCAATTTTCGAACCTTGGACTAGTGAAACCCCAAAATGTCCCAAATGATCCCAAATGGTTTCGAATTCTATATGGAGGGACATAGGAGGATATAGGACACTCTAATACAACCTTTATACAACCAATCATCTATTATAAACATTCATGGTCTGGGATTTTCTATGAGGGAAGAATTGGAACTAAACTAGTCAATGCATTGGTGGAAAACCCCACTAGGTTAGATACTAATTGGCCTCCCAAACACTGTACGAAATTCCCAAATTTTCAATCCGAGACTTGTCTCTATTAGAGGACATCAAGGAATTTTTTTTTGTAGCATTATATCAGAGTTTAGGGCTGGATAGATCTTCCAAAAGACAATAGCTTGTGGAGCTTATAATTTATGAAAAAATGGTAGATTAGGGGCAACGAATTTATTGCACAAACTTTAATAAGAATTAAAGGGTCTGCATATAAAATTTTGGTCCTTAATTTAAATCCATATGCAGATCTAAACATAGACAAAAACTCGGAAAATATCTGATATCAAACAGGTACAATATCATCCCAAAATCACCATGAAAATACTATGAGGGAAATGGCTCGAATCTCAGTTTTAATTGGAAATATTACATGAAGTACATCGTATTTCGATCCGTGGATCTCATGATATATCTATTACATATTTATGCAACAAATAACATGTCCATAAGGTCGAAATAACAATCCTCCATTAACTATATGCAACAAAAAGCGTGCCATCACACTTTTACATGACATTGAGAGAAAGATAGTAGAATGAGAATAGAGAAGAAAGAGTGAATATGAACTCGAACTCAGATGGGGTTGAACCTAAATCAAAACATATCCACGAAGCTCTATTGAGATTTCTAAATTACCTCTCCATCAACCAAATTGGATGGGAATCTTGCACCCTCGAAATTGGTTCTAAGGCAGGGAGGATGAACATCCACCGTGCAAGGACAAGCTAAGCTCTCCAAATGTGCCAAATGAGAAATGATCAAAAGCTACTCTATTTAGACTTGGCATCCTTTTAATAAACTTATTTGACTCATTTACCTCCTTAGAACTCAAATTATCTCCTAATTAATTATTAAATTCGAATTAGTGGGGGTTATGACCCTTCATTGGCCCCACATGACACTTGGCTCATCTTTTGTGTCCAACTCCTCCATGAATTCGAATTGGGGAATCTTTTGGATGATTTGGAGATGTGTAACTCCTCTCATGCGCCCTCTTGGCCTATTTTTAACTCTTACATTGTAATAGATTTCATAGAATCTGTCATAAGTGTCATAGGTGTCATAGAATCTGTCATATAAAGTGTCATAATGCTTGTCATAGAATCTGTCATATAAAGTGTCATAATGCTTGTCATAGTTGTCATAGAATCTTTCATTGCCTATTTTTAGCCCTATGAATCTTCCTCTTCCTTCATGAATGTTACCTCTTCCCTCCAACTCGAATTTGGGGATGGATCCATGTTTAAAGGAGGAATATTCTCTCATGTGGACCCCACATGTCCACTTATGCGCCCCCAAGTCCAACTAGGACCTAATGCCACTTCATTTTGGAGCATTTAACATTTATTCCATAATTTATTGGCCTATTTTTCCACCATCAATTTAGAATATTTAATTTTCATGAGAAACTATAGACCTTGGGGTTCAATGTCAATATTTTAATTCTTCCACTTAACCCTTAGGAATTGGGTAGGCCAACTTAATTATTTACCTGAAAATAATTTAATTGGGGACATGATAGTCCTCCCCACCCAATATTTCTTGTCCTCAAGCAATTTCAAACATGGATGTTGAAGAACCTGCTTTCCTTCCAAACTTTGCTTCCAACTTGTTTCAAAAATCATTTGAACCTTCATACTTGCACTGAACAACCTCTTGAAGTTGCCACTAATTTGCCAAAATTTTCAAAAATTCATGTTTCCAAGAAAATTTATGAGAGGAAAGGCCATGCTTCTATTGCTCCACTCTAATACAATCACTTTCGTAAGTGGTGACTTGAACTTCCAGTTGCTTTCTATACCCCAAATTTGAAACCAATGAGACCAAAAGTGACCCAAGGGTCCCAAATGATCCTGTAGTATGCATGGTGAGAAATATATGCAACTAAATTCCATACACAACAAGCATATGAAAACTGAGTCCAACTATATAAAATAAAACAATACTCTGCATAAATGAACTCATTGAATTGAAGGTTAACTTTCTCCATCAAGCCAACAACCAAGATACTGTTCCAAATGAACTGAAAACAAGCAATGCCGAGATCCCATTTCTTGTGTTGCATTCCAAAATATAGGCATGCTCTACCACAAAAAAATTCAGGCAAAAAATTCCCCACATCCCATTGCCTTAGTTGCAAATCTTTGAGTGGCAGTGTCACATGTGGAAAAATAACATTCCAAAGAATGCCAGGATCCCATTGTCTCATTTGCATCTTTCCAAACATCAGTAACAACAATAAAAATTCATCACTATGAAAAATGCAAGGAAGGATGTAAAGATCATACCACGACACTGGATGTTCAACATTTCCAGTGCACAGTTGAAACTTTGAGGGCCCCTGCATCAAAATATGAACTTCTTCAATGTTGGGACGAGACTAAGAGAGACTCTCCATCATGAAATACATATCCTCAAAGTGAGGATGAATGCAAACAAGTCTCCCCCAATAAAATAGATAGTCCTCATGTGCCAAATGCACACAAGAATCAAGAGTGAGACCATTGAAGCTCAAAGGAAAAGGGTGAAAGTCCCATGTATCATCACCAAAAGAGTAGGAATCATCCAACGAGAAAATATGTCCATGCCTATCCAAAAGAATGTAAGATGAAACAAAATAATCAACCATGTGTTCTTTCATCCAAGAAGTGAATGAAGAACCTCCACTAAAATCTGAACCAAGTAAGGAGCAAGGAAAATCACGAGTCTTCAAGTGAATCAAGTGAACATCATAGGTGCATCGATGTATAGGTGTATCATCATAAGGTAACAAATGATGATGCTGAAAATGTAAATAATAATGTGCTCTAATCGTGCCATCATTGAAAGGAGAGATAGGAGTTTCATACTCCTCATGTGGCACCATAAAAAATAAACCTTTCACCCAATTTTCATCCCAAATTGATGTTGCTGAAAAAGAAGTAGGGGGTGAATAATTGTGAACCAACCTTGCCTCTTTGCAACTCTTACCCTTCAAAATTTTGAATGCATCTTCTCCATAATTGGTTGGTACAACTGTTGTGAGATCATGTACCTCCTCCAAGGCTCTGCAACTCTCACCACGAGGCAGCTCATAATCCCTCTGAACAAGCACAAGTGCTTGGATTCCTTCTTGTTTGAATGTAGCCTCTTCAAGAACCTGCATATCAACATGTACCTCATGTTCCACCCTCACATGAGGTTCCTCCATTGTAACATAAAGTATTTCAACCATTGAATGACTGTCTGATATGTAGGAGGGTGTAAAGGACCTTTGCAACCTCTCTTAAAGTTGCTCAATCTGCACCATAGATTTTTGGAGTGCATTTTGGGTGGTCTCCAACTCATTTGTGAGCTTGTCATTCTATTCTAAATCCTTCAAGGTTATTCCATGATACAAACAAACAAGCTCAATTAAATAATCTTTATCAGAAAGCAAATTCAAAAAATTACCTTTAGTGTCCAACATTGCCTTCTGGATTTTCTCCATGTCCTCAAGGGAAGATTTCTCCTCCACACGCCAACAAAATTTTGAAACCAATGCATGTGTGTCATGCTGAGTCTTCAAGGCCTCTTGAATCTTCTTTTCATCCATCTTTAAGGACCCTGCAAGAAAATGAGGCTCTTGCAAATGAACCTCCACTTCTTCTTCCTTCTTGCTTGGACCAACTTCATGAAGCTCAAGTGGTGTTGGGGAAGTTTATATTGGTTCTTCTTCAACTACTACAAGGTCTTCATCTCCACAGTCAATGTAAATTTTGCTTGCAGCAACACCTGCAAAAGTGATTTCTATGTCACCAACATAGATGTGTGAGCACCCATCAATAGGTACTCCTTCACAGTTCAAGCATCCATCAGTATATGCTCTTTGATCCATGTCCAAATTAGAATGTGTCTCAGAATCATCTTCAGTAGTTTCAATGGAATATTCTTCATGATCATGTGATGTTTCTTCATATTTTTCAAAGTCAAGTGGGAGTGAATTTCGATCCTCTTCATGTGATGCTTCTTCTGCTTCACCACCTACAAAACTAGGCGGCTCATGGGTCTCCTCCATTTCACTCAAACATATATGATTTGATCTCCAATGTATTTTGAAAGAATGGCATAGAAATTTCTTCACTAACTCCACATATTCATTCTTGGGCCTATATCCAAACACCCAATCTACAAAGTCTTAAAAAATAATGGCCTTCTTTGTCTTTCCCATCAAAGCAAGATATGCATGATATTGTTGAGGCAAAGTTTTATATGTTGCTCTCAATATTTCTAATTCATTCATAGAATTATCCTTTGGTGGTTCAGAACATACATCTTCATCATACTTATGGTAATATGAATAACTCTCATGCCATATGAACTTGCAAGAAGTGTTGCATGATGGCACCTATTCCTCATACCATTCACATTCTTCTTCATATTGATGGCAATCATCTTCATACTGCTCATAAGCATTTTACTCATAGGAGTCATCATAATAGTAATAAATGGCTTCAAATTCTTCTTAAATGTATGATATTAATGAACAGGTGCAAGGATCATGATCTTATACCACTGAAATATCCCTAATATGAAAGTTTACCCAATTTGGCAAATTTTCGAACCATGGACTAGTGAAACTCAAAACTGTCCCAAATGATCCAAATATATTTCGAATTCTATATGGAGGGAATTAGGAGGATATAGGACACTCTAATATAGCCTTTAGACACCCAAGCATCTATTATAAACATTCACGGTTTGAGATTTTCAATGAGGGAATAATTTGAACAAAACTAGTAAATGCATTGGTGGAAAACCCCACTAATTGGCCTCCCAAACACTGTGCGGCCTTACCAAATTTTTAATCTGAGACTTGGATCTGTTATAGGACATCAAGGACACAATTGTTGCAAAATTATATCAGAGTTTAGGGTCGGATATATCTTCCAAATGACAACAACTTGTAGAGCATAGAATTTATGAAAAAATGATAGATTAGGGGCAATGAATTTATTGCACAAACTTTAATAAGAATTAAAGGGTCTGCAAACAAAATTTTGGTCCTTAATTTAAATCCATATGCATCTTGAAACATAGACAAAACTAAGAAAATATTTGATATCAAACAGGTACAATATCATCCCAAAATCACCATGAAAATACTATGAGGCAAATGGCTCGAATCTCAATTTTCATTGGAAATATTACATGAAGTACTTGGTATTTAGAGACGTGTCTCTCATGATATATCTATTACAGAGTTATGCAACAAATAACATGTCCATAAGGTCGAAATATCAATCCTCCATTAACTATATTCAACAATAAGTGCGCCATCACACTTTTACATGACATTGAGAGAAAGATAGTAGAATGAGAATAGAGAAGAAAGAGTGAATAAGAACTCGAACTCAGATGGGAGTTGAAACTACATCAAAACATATCCATGGAGCTCCGTTGAGAGGTATGAATTTCCTCTCCATCAACCAACTTGGATTGGAATATTTCACTCTCGAAATTGGTTCTAAGGTAGGGAGGATGAACATCCACCGTGCAAGGACAAGCTAAGCTCTCCAAATGTGCCAAATGAGAAATGATTAAAAGCTGCTCTATTTCGACTTGGACTCATTTTAATAACTTTATTTGACTCATTTACCTCCTTAGAACTCAAATTATCTCCTAATTACTCATGAAATTCGAATTAGTGGGGGTGGCGACCCTTCATTGGCCCCACATGACACTTGGCTCATCTTTTGTCTCCAAATCCTCCATGAATTCGAATTGGGGAATATTTTGGATACTTTGGAGATGTGTAACTCCTCTTATGCGACCTATTGGTCTATTTTTAGCTCTTACATTTGTTGATGTATTTGTAACTTCAGAAGATATTCACTTGTATATTACATTTGTACTTTATTGTATATCCAACTGAGATGTATTATTCCTCTGATTGGAAGTGTCGTCATTTGTATTTGCAAGTGTCGCAAGTTACATTGTAAGTGTCGTCATTTGTATTGATGGGTTATTAGACCACGAGTGAGGGGTCAGCCCTAGTAAGGTCATGTGGTTGGGTTATTAGACTTGAGTAGCAAGTCGGCCCCAATGATTTATTGGTAGGTCAAGTCAGTGTATAAATAGAGAGGCTGTGTCTCTCATTTGATTCATTCACTCACTTCTCAAGATCGCATAGCTAAGAGAGAAAGTGGCACACATGTGGAGGAGGAGCATCTGCTAGAGACATCTTATTGGGTTTGATCCTTGTGATCTTGTATTGGGGCTTATTCTATCTTTGAGGAAGTTGCGGGGTTTTTCACCTTCTTGGTTTTCCCCGTTGAAACTCCGTGTCTCTTGTGTGCTTGCATGATTGTGTTTATGATTGATATGATGTACATGTTATTCTCTCAGAGATCCTAATGATAATGGAATGAAATTATCAAAAAATTAACATGGTATCAGAGCTGACCTAAGAAGAAGACACTATGCAGCTGCGTAAGCTAGGGCTTCTTAATATTTGGGTTTCTCTCCACAGATCATCAAAGGAAGGAGGCTAGATTGACTCCTTATCAAGGGTGCATCTTTCTGTTGAGACATAATTCAATTCTGAGCATTTTCAGTTTTTGACCTAAAAATTAAGGTTTCTGCAAAAACTGGAATTTCTGAAATCCGATACCACGTCTGGAAGCTCCTCTGAAAAATCGAATTTTAGAGCTTTGGATCGAACTTTTTGGTTGGGTGAAGCTCTGGGAAATTCAAACCCTAATTCAGGGTCTTGGAGGGTTAAAACTTTGCATAATTCAAATTCTGGGTATACCAGCTTGACCAGCTCAGCAAGGGGCATCTTTCTATCCTTTCAGAAGTTTGAAATTCAAATTTTGAATTTTTAGGGTTTCTCTGACAAACCCTAATCCAACTCCAGATCCAGTTTTCAACAAATCAAGTGGTAAGACCTAAATCTTTTCTATTTTCATTTGAAGTACTCTTTAAGATGTCTCACCACGCCAAGCTTGAGGATAAGCTTGAAGGGGTTGATAATTTATGAGCCTGGAAGTATAGGATTGGGTTAATCCTAGAAGAGAATGAGTTAGACAACTACATAAAGGAAGAGGTTCTAGTTCCAGAGGGAGATGAGGCTAAGGCCTTACACAAGAAGAACTTGGTCAAAGCCAAAAGAATCATTGCTGATTCTATTAAGGACCATCTCATTCCCCATGTGTCTTCCCTAAAGACACCTAAGGAGATGTTTGACTCTTTGACTAAGTTGTTTGAAGGAAAGAACATAAATCAGAAGATGTCTGCGGAACCAATTTAAAGGTGTAAAGATCCATAATGGAGAGACCATTCAATCCTACTTCTCTAAGGTCTCTCAAATCAAGGAACAACTTGAAGCAGTGGATGAAGTGGTGGAGAATGGAGAAATTGTCATGACCACATTAAATGGCCTACCTAGGTCATGGGAATCCTTCATCCAAGGAATCTGTGCAAGAAAGAAATTGATCTCCTTCAGTAGACTATGGGAGGAATGTTCACAAGAAGAAGCTAGGCTTGTGGCTCGAGAAGAAAAGATGGGAAGTGAGGATCAAGCTCTCACAGCACACACCAAGAAAAGCAAGTTCAAGAGAGAACCATCTCATCATCACAAGAAATCTTCTCACTACCATCCAAGAGATAAGAAAGATTTAAGATGCTTCTCATGCAATGAGAAAGGACACTTTGCTTCTAAATGTCCCAAGAGAAGGAAAGACTCTAAGAAGAAGAAGAAGAAGAACATCAAGAAGAGGCATCATGCTCATGCTGTTGAGGATGATGAACCTCCCAAGAAGAAGAATAGGGCAGAAAGTGAAGACTCCTCAAGTGAGGAAGAATATGTGTTGATCTCTGCTCTCACAGGTACTATCTCACATGGATGTGATGATTGGCTTATTGATAGTGGGGCTTCCAAACACATGACAGGATTTAAAGAATCCTTTGTAGACCTATATGAACACGAGTCACCTCACAAGGTGAAACTTGGGGATGACTATCAATATCCTATCAAAGGAAGTGGTGAAGCCTCCTACAAACTAGACTCTAGGAAGTCTTTGAAAATGAAAGATGTTCTATATGTACTTGGGCTCAAGAAGAATCTCCTATCCATATCATCTTTGGATGCAAAGGGGATTAGAGTTTCATTTTTGGATGGCCAAGTACTCATGTGGCCAAAGGGTAAGACCATAAATGATGCAGTAGTGATTGGAGAGCAAGAGGGAGGATTGTACAAATTGAAGGGACAACCTGAACATGCTATGGTACATGAATCCATGGAGCCAAGTGAAGTTTGGCATAGAAGGCTTGCTCATGTGCACTATAGGGCACTACCAATTGCAAGCAAAGCAATAGAAGGTCTTCCTGAACTCCAGTCAAAGCATGAAGGTATTTGCAAAGGATGTGCAAAAGGGAAGAACACAAAGAAAGCATTTCCAAGCAGTGAAAGCAAAGCAAAAGGAATCTTGGAGATTATCCACTCTGATGTATGTGGACCAATGTCATCCAGTTCTTTGAGTCGGTATGTAAACTATGTCTCCTTCATTGATGATTTCTCTAGGAAGACTTGGGTTTATTTCTTGAAGAATAAAGATGAAGTGTTTGATAAGTTCAAGGAATTCAAAGCCTTGATAGAAAATAAATAAAGATAATAAGATTAAGACTTTCAGATCTGAAAATGGTGGAGAATTCACTTTAGGTGATTTCAAGAAGTTATGCAGTGATTCAGGGATTAAGAGGGAGTTGACTGCTCCCTAAAATCCACAACAAAATGGAGTTGAAGAAAGGAAGAATAGAACTATCATAGAAGCAGCACGGGCAATTCTTCATGACCAAGATCTTCCTATGAACCTATGGGCAGAAGCAGCTAGGACAGCTGTATATGTGCAGAACAGAACACCTCACAAGATTCTTGACAACAAGACACCAGAAGAAGTCTTCTCTGGTAAGAAACCTGAAGTTAGCCATCTCAGAATATTTGGCTGTCCAGTATACACACACATTCCAAAAGAAAAGAGGACAAAGATAGATCCTTCAGGAAAGAAGGGCATCTTTGTGGGTTACCGTGAAAGCTCGAAGGCATATAGAATCTACTTTCCAGGGTTCAAGAAGATTGATATCAGCAGGGATGTGACATTTGATGAAGACTCAACATATATCAAATCAAGGAAGACACCTGTTGAAGACAACGAAGAACCAAAGATAACCAGATTTAAAGACACCACTATGAATGAAGCAATTCCAGAAGAGGATCACAAAATAGAAGATCCACAACAACCTATAGATCCACCCCGTGAGAAGAACTCTCACAAGAGGAAACCTGCATTAGATAGAGAGCTCATCCAAGATGCAGAAAGGTATGGTATTCCAGAAGAGGAACACAGAGAAAGGAAAAGGACAAGGTCACACACTAGTTATGTTGCGTTGCTCTGTGACATTATGAACAAAGAACCTTCCAGTTATGAAGAAGCAACAGAGAAGAAAGAATGGAAGGATGCTATGATCGAGGAATATCAATCGATCATGAAGAATGATGTTTGGGATGTGGTCCCAAGACCAAAAGGGAAGTCTGTTGTGACTTCCAAGTGGATCTATAAGATCAAGCATGATGCAGATGGTAGCATTGAGAAATACAAGGTGAGGTTTGTAGCTCGTGGCTTCTCCCAGAAAGAGGGAATAGATTATGAAGAAAATTTTGCTCCTGTAGCTAGATACACTTCCATCAGAACAATACTTGCTCTGGATGCAGTGATGAAGTGGAAGATTCACCAGATGGATGTCAAGACAACTTTCTTGAATGGTGTAGTCGAAGAGGAAGTGTATGTGGAGCAGCCACTTGGTTTTGAGACACATGACAGGGAGTCATATGTGTGCAGATTGAAGAAATCCTTGTATGGCTTGAAGCAAGCTCCTAGGACTTGGTATGGTAGGATGGATAGCTTTCTATCCAGTTTGGGATTTACCAAGAGTAAAGTGGATTCCAACCATTACTACAAGGTTGAGGAAGGAAATCCTGTGATACTACTATTGTATGTGGATGACCTGTTTGTTACAGGTGAGGATAGATTGATTGCCGACACAAAGAGGAAGCTTGCTGCTGAGTTCAAGATGAAGGAATTGGGGATGATGCACTACTTTCTAGGTATGGAGGTGTGGTAGAGTGCAGATGGGATCTTCCATGGACAAGGAAAGTATGCAGTAGAGATCCTGAAGCAGTTCGGGATGATGGACTACAAGGCCATGGCCACACCTATGGCATCGAACCTGAAGCTTCTGTGTGATGCTTCATCTGAGCCAATTGATGTCACTGTGTATCGTCAGATGATTGGGTCCTTGATGTACCTGACGAACACGAGACCAGATATTTGCTTTGTAGTGAACACATTGAGCCAGTTCCTGACAGATCCCAGAGGTGTTCACCTGGTTGCTGTAAAGCATATTCTGAGGTACCTGAAGGGTATGATTGATTATGGGCTCAAGTATGATGCGAATCAAAAGTTTAACCTAGAGGGTTATATTGATTCAGATTGGGCAGGCAGTGGTGCAGATAGGAAGAGCACTTTGGGGTGCTGCTTCAGTATGGGATCATGTGTGATCTCTTGGTTTAGCAGGAAGTAGTCCTGCGTAGCACTGAGTACAACCGAAGCATAGTATGTTGCAGCTTGTTCGGATAGTTGTCAGGCAATATGGCTTAGGAAGCTATTGTCTGAGTTATTTGATCTCCCGTTGGATACTACTAGTATCTTTTGTGATAACCAGAGTTCTGTGAAGTTGTCTGAGAACCCAGTGTTCCATGACAGGTCGAAGCATATTGAGATCAAATATCACTATATCAAGGATATGGTGCAGAGAGGAGCAGTGAAGCTCCTGTATGTTGCGACGAATGAGCAGGTTGCAAATGTGTTGAAAAAACCACTAACCAGAGTGAAGTTTGAGTACTTCAGAGAGAGGCTTGGTGTTCTTCAGATAAAAGATACTTCAAGGAAGAAGTGATGGGACACATTTGCAGGAGCCATTCCAAGCATGGTGAGAGGAGGATCCTTCCCATGGCTGTGGATGTAAGCGCTGTGTGATGAGCATTAGGACGATGCTCCAGTTACTGCTTTGGATATGCATCAGGTGGATGCTTTGTATGATCAGTTGGATCATGTATATGTAAATGCATTAGGACGATGCAGTGACGATGATCAGGATGATCATGTGTGATGAGTATCGGGATGATGCTTTGGATGATATGCATCAGGATGATGCAGTGACGATGATTAGGATGATCATGTGTGATGAGTATCAGGACGATGCTCTGGATGATATGCATCAGGACAATGCAATGACAATGATTAGGATGATCATGTCATGATGATGTACATCAGGATTATGTACGGTATGATGATGATCAAGTTGATCATTAGCATCAGGATGATGCTCCATGCGAGGATGATCAGGTGGATCATGAGTTTCATGATGATACTCAGAGGTCGAGGATATGTGGCAGGTTGTGCGGGTAGCATGTAAAATATCGTGGGAGATACGATAGGTTGAGCTGTGTGCTCGTAATCAGTCCTAGGATGCTCTTTCGAGGTTTTGCTAGGGAGGCATGTAATTAGTCCTGGAGATCCGATAGGTTGAGCTGTGTGCTCGTAATAAGTCCTGGGATGCTCTTTAGATATCTTTCCGATCGTGCTTAGGCACGTAAACTGTTCCTAGGATATTCTTTTAAGGTTTTGCCTAATCACATGTAATCAGTCCTGGAGATCCGATAGGTTGAGCTGTGTGCTTGTAATAAGTCCTGGGATGCTCTTTAGAGATATTGCCAGTCGTGCTGAGGCACGTAAACTGATCCTGGGATACTCTTCAAAGGTTTTGTGAAGGGATGCATATAAGCCTTGGGAGATCTTTCCGGTCATGCTTAGGCACGTAAACTGTTCCTAGGATACTCTTGTCAGGCATTGCATATGCACGCAATGAGTCCTGAGAGACCACCTCTATCAGACCACTCGCGGTGATGATGAAGACCTACAGGTGGTGGGCCTACATCCAGCATGAAAAAGGGATGGCTCTGTAGAACTTCCTATGACAAGCATAATTCAGGGATAGCCCAGTGATCGAGATGTCGAGTACAGTAGCAGTGATGATGATGATGCTCCGTGATCCAGTGATTATGATCCAGCTCCAGAATTGAAGACTTGCGCCAATATGTATTGATGACCTGTGTTCAAAATACCTTTCTAGTTAAGAGGGAGTGTTGATGTATTTGTAACTTCGGAAGATATTCACTTGTATATTACATTTGTACTTTATTGTATATCCAACAGAGATGTATTATTCCTCTAATTGGAAGTGTCGTCATTTGTATTTGCAAGTGTCGCAAGTTACATTGTAAGTGTCGTCATTTGTATTGATGGGTTATTAGACCACCAGTGAGGGGTAAGCCCTAGTTAGGTCATGTGGTTGGGTTATTAGACTTGAGTAGCAAGTCGGCCCCAGTGATTTATTGGGAGGTCAAGTCAGTGTATAAATAGAGAGGTTGTGTCTCTCATTTAATTCATTCACTCACTTCTCAAGCTCACATAGCTAAGAGAGAAAGTGGCGCACATGTGGAGGAGGAGGAGCATCTGCTAGAGACATCTTATTGGGTTTGATCCTTGTGATCTTGTATTGGGGATTATTCTATCTCTGAGGAAGTTGCGGGGTTTTTCACCTTCTTGGTTTTCCCCAGTGAAACTCTGTGTCTCTTGTGTGCTTGCATGATTGTGTTTATGATTGATATGCTGTACATGTTATTCTCTTAGAGATCCTAATGATATTGGAATGAAATTATCGAAAAATTAACAACATTGTCATAGATGTCATATAATCTGTCATAAGTGTCATATGTGTCATAGAATCTGTCATAAGTGTCATAATGCTTGTCATAGTTGTCATAGAATATGTCATTGCCTATTTTTAGCCCTATGACTCTCCCTCTTCCTTCATGAATGTTACCTCTTCCATCCAAATATAATTTGGGGATGGATCCATGTTTAAAGGAGGAATATTCTCTCATGTGGACCCCACATGTCCACTTATGCACCCCTAAGTCCAACTAGGACCTAATGCCACTTCATTTTTGATTTTTTAACATTTATTCCGTAATTTATTGGCCTATTTTTCCACCATTAATTTAGAATATTGATTTTTCATGAGAAACTATAGACCTTGGGGTTAAATGTCAATATTTTAATTCTTCCACATAACCCTTAGGAATTGGGTTGGCCAACTTAATTATTTATTTGAAAGTCATTTAATTGGGGACATGACAGTCCTCCCCACCCAATATTGCTTGTCCTGAAGCAATTTCAAACATGGATGTTGAAGAACCTGCTTTCCTTCCAAACTTTGCTTCCAACTTGTTTCAAAAATCATTTGAACCTTCATACTTGCACTGAACAACCTCTTGAAGTTGCCATTGATTTGCCAAAATTTTCAAAATTTCATGTTTTCAAGAAAATTTATGAGAGGAAAGGCCATGCTTCCGCTGCTACACTCTAATACAATCACTTTCATAAGTGGTGACTTGAACTTCCAGCTGCTTGCTATACCCCAAATTTGAAACCAGTGAGACCAAAAGTGATCCCAGGGTCCCAAATAATCCTGTAGTATGCATGGTGAGAAATATCTGCAACGAAGCTCCATACACACCAAGCATATGAAAACTGATTCCAACTAAAGAAACTAAAACAATACTCTGCATAAATGAACTCAATGAAATGAAGGTTAGATTTCTCCATCAAGCCAAAAAGCAACGTACTATTCCACATGAACTCAAAACAAGCAATGTCGGGATCCCATTGCTTGTGTTTCATTCCAAAAGATAGGCATTCTCTACCACAAAAAAATTTAGGAAAAAAATTTCCCACATCCCATTGCCTTAGTTGCAAATCTTTGAGTGGCAGTGTCACATGTGGAAAACTAACATTCCAAAGAATGACAGGATCCCATTGTCTCATATGCATCTTTCCAAACATTTCTAACAACAATAAAAATTCATCACTATGAAAAATGAAAGGAAGGATGTAAAGATCATACCACCACGCTAGAAGTTCAACATTTCCAGTGCACAATTGAAACTTTGAGGGCCCATGCATCAAAATATGAACTTATTGAAGGTTGGGACGAGACCAAGAGAGACTCTCCATCATGAACTACATATCCTCAAAGTGAGGCTGAATGCAAACAAGTCTCCCCCAATCAACCAGATAGTCCTCATGTGCCAAATACGCACAAGAATCGAGAGTGAGACCATTGAAGCTCAAAGTACAAGGGTGAAAGTCCCATGTCTCATCACCAAAAGAGTAGGAATCATCCAACAAGAAAATATGTCCATTATGCTCCAAAAGAATGTAATATGCAACAAAATAATCATCCATGTGTTCTTTCATCCAAGAAGTGAATGAAGAACCTCCACTAAAATCTAAACCAAGTAAGGAGCAAGGAAAATCACGAGTCTTCAAGTGAATCAAGTGAACATAATAGGTGCATCCATGTATAGGTGTATCATCGTATGGTAACAAATGATGCTTCTATAAATGTAAATAATAATGTGCTCTAATCATGTCATCATCGAAAGGAGAGATAGGAGTTTCATAATCCTCATGTGGCACCATCAAAAAGAAACCTTTCACCCAATTTTCATCCCAAATTGATGTGGCTGAAAAAAAAGTAGGGGGTGAAGAATTGTGAACCAACCTTACCTCTTTGTAACTCTTACCCATCAAAATTTGGAATGCATCTTCTCCATGGTTGGTCCAACTATTGTGAGATCATGTACCTCCTCCAAGGCTCTGCAACTCTCACCATGAGTTAGGTCATAATCCCTCTGAACAAGTACAAGTGATTGGATTCCTCCTTGTTTGAATGTAGCCTCTTCAAGCACTTGCATATCAACATGTGCCTTATGTTCCACCCTCACATGAGGTTCCTCCTTTGTAACATAAAGTCTTTCATCCATTGAATGACTGTCTGATATGTAGGAGAGTGTAAAGGACCTTTGCAACCTCTCTTGAAGTTGGTCAATCTACACCATAGATTTTTGGAGTGCATTTTGGGTGGACTCCAACTCATTTGAGATCTTGTCATTCTCTTATGCATCCTTTAAGGTTATTCCATGATACAAACTAACAATCTCAATTAAATAATCTATATTAGAAAGCAAATTAAAAAAAATTACCTTTGGTGTCCAACATTGCCTTTTGGATTTTCTCCATGTCCTTAAGGGAATATTTATCCTCCACACACCAACAAAATTTTGAAACCAATGCTTGTGTGTCATGGAGAGTCTTCAAGGTCTCTTGAATATTCTTTTCATCCATATTCAAGGACACTGCAAGAAAATGAGGATCTTGCAAATGAACCTCCACTTATTCTTCCTTCTTGCTTGGACCAACTTCATGAATCTCAAGTGGCGACGAGGAAGTTGATCTTGGTTCTTAATCAACTACTACAAGGTATTCATCTCCATGGTCAATGTAACTTTTTCTTGCAACAACACCTTCAAAAGTTATTTCTATGTCACCAACATAGAGGTGTGAGAACCCATTAGTAGGTACTCCTTCACAGTTCAAGCATCCATCAGTATATGCTCTTTGATCCATGTCCAAATTAGAATGTGTCTCGAAATGATCTTCAATAGTTTCAATGGAATATTCTTCATGCTCATGTGATGTTTCTTCATCTTTTTCAAATTCACTTGGGAGCGACTTTCGATCCTCTTCGTGTGATGATTCTTCTACTTCACCACCTACAAAACTAGGTGGATCATGGGTCTCCTCCATTTCACTCAAACATATATGATTTTCTCTCCAATTTATTTTGCAATAAGGGCATAGAACTTTCTTCACTAACTCCACATTTCTTGGGCCTATATCCAAACACCCAACATACAAACTCTTCAAAAAGAATGGCCTTCTTTGTCTTTCCCATCAAAGAAGATATGCATGATATTGTTGAGGCAACATTTTACATGTTGCTCTCAATATTTCCAATTCATTCATAGAATTATCCTTTGGTGGTTCAGAACAAACATATTCATCATACATAGGGTCATATGAATAACTCTCATGCCATATGAACTTGCAAGAAGTGTTGCATGATGGCACCTCTTCCTCATACCATTCGCATTTTTCTTCATATTGCTCACAATCATCTTCATACTGCTCATAAGCATTGTACTCGTAGGAGTCATGTCACCTACCCAAATTTCTGAAAATTATTATTTTATTTGCAAAATACTTTATGTTAAATTTAATTACAAAGTTTTGTAATTATGATCAGTTTTGATCAAGAATGAATGTAATTACTGAATAATATTATTTAAATAAAATAAATAAGGAGACAAACACCCAAGAGGACTGTTAAATGAGTGTTCACTGACCCACTAGGAGGAATGGAAGTTGTTGGAAGGTATGGGACAGATGGCAACAATTGCATCACACCACTAGCTATTGGTTATGGGACAACTACCCCTAAAAATATGGCATTATCCCCCAGGTGGAGGGAGTGAGCAGGCAGCTCATTTAATGATACAGTAACATCTGAAAAGGCCTAGGCAGCCTACAAAAGGAAAATTCGGATTGAGCAGGCAACTCTTAATCAATATTTTCTGCAGAATATTTTCCTCATGTGCATCAGGTGATCACTAAGAGATTCGAATAGGGAGGATAGTTGTGAGTGCAATCTTAAGTCTGCATATTGCTGAGAAGAACCAGAGATGCTGGTGCAGTTCTATTGGACTTCTAGTTCTTGAATATTCTACAGTTAGTGCTACTGCAAGTGGAGATCCTATTTCCTAGAGTTTCTTACTCCTGGTGGTTCAGTGAACAGGCTCGGGGGTCCTAAGGCAGTACTTGACTGTTTTCAGGAATTGGTTGGGTGGAACAGTCTTCTTGGGATGTTTGTTGCCCTACAGATTTTCCCAGGTTCTACAAATTTTCTACTTATTCTTAGTTAGTAATTCTGTTCTGTATAGTTAGTATTTTTTGGTTTTCTATTTTGAAAAAGAATTTAATTCTAGAATTGTTTAAAGTCTGAATGTTAAAGTTTAAATGATGAATTGAAATTGATAAACCAATATCTATATTTTTCCACATGTTGTTAGTGCATCGTACTCTAGTATAGATACACAAATTAAGAATAGATTACAGGATAGGCAATTTGCTGTTGATTCGATAAATAAGTATAGTGATTGATTTATGTTTTTATTATTCTGCCCTATATTTAACAGTAATAAAATTTACTGTATAATATCTAGAATGTCCTAAATTACTGCATTGTTTCATAAAATATAAGTTTTGTTCTCTTCTCTGTATATATATATTATAGTTTGTTCATTCTACTAGATTTTGTAGTATACAAATGTAAATCGAAAAATTATATTTATATCATAGCTTCAAAATAAACAATATTATTATCATCATTCATATACTGCAAATGCAAACAATCACACAGTCATTCTATATCACACACTGTATTTTTCTTCACATCATTTACTGTTAGAATAGCCACATTTACAATCATTTTAGAATTAATATAATCTCTAAATTTGTTTTCTAATCACTGTATCATTTTGCATATCATTCTACAAACTATACTTTTATTTCAAGTATAGTTTCATAAAACCCCATAACTTACTTCTCAAAACCCTAAGTTTTATTTCTTAAAACTTTTTACATTAAATCAAACAGATTGACAAAATCGAGTTACTTTTCGTGTTCAAAATTTTTCAGAATGAAAACAAAACCTTGCAAACGATGAAATTCTACAGTGAGCTTAGCTCGTCATCTAACTTCACTCATCAAAAACAAAAACCTACATTAACATTTCACAAATCACGTAGACTTTCAACCCTAGTATTTCACACACTTTTGCTTGGGCGATGGACATTCTTTTATGCATAGAAACAAAACATTTTAGCATCAGAGGAAAATAACATTCTATCATTGCCAAGAAATCGAGATACATCAACAAGCTAGATGAGCTTCGGCTGACTACTTTCCATTTACAAAAATAGCATATTTATTCATTGCCGAGAAGGGAGTATTGTTTTCACTGTAAACGAGCCTCGACTCCTTGTATCTTTTCTCATAAATTAAACAAAACAGGTCGTAGTTCAATGGTTTAAACCAGCACAAGTTCCATTATCATTAAAACGAACTCTATGTTCTCAGAAAAACAAATTACAAAATGATTTTTAAAACAAAGTCATAACAGGGAGATTCCCAAGTTCAAACATTGAAACGAGATCTTAAACCCTCGGCATCAACGAGCTTTACATTGCCCAGATCGACGGAGATAAGTATCAAGGTATAAAAACCAAGTATTACATAATCAAACGAGAGTCACAACACTAAACAAACAACATTTGATTATTAAACAGTGCTTTGAAGTTCTTCAAATAACAACCACGATGAGTCACGGTAGGACCAGCTACACAACCCTTGAAACCTCATCAACCACAGTCACAGAGCACCTACGAGGCTTTTTGAAAGACCCAGAGCTTACCAGTTTGGAAGCACGCCGCTCTTTCCAAACCCTGGCTTGAACCATTCCTTACAACCTGCAACTAACAAGAAAATCGATGGATTTAGATAACTAATAATTTTCAAATCGAAAGACGAATTGCAACAAAGGAATGATACTAATCTTTACAAGATTATTTACCTTGCTGTAAAATACCAAAGCTTTCCACTTTCACCAGTTAAACGATGATTCCACGCTAAAGACGAGACAAAAAACCCTCTGTCCATATCTTTCACTCAAACTAAAATGAAAAGTTCCAGAAACTATCAACCATTGACACTACAAACTAGATACCCAGTCTGTTAAAACGACGCCATTATAGAAGGAAGGGACCTGTAACCTTTCCAAACCAAGAGGTCTCGAGGTCGAAACCTCATACAATTTCTAAACCAAAATTTTGGCAGCCTGTCGGCCCTAACAGACTGAAATAAAACCATGTTTAGTACTAACAACTTTATAATTAATGCTGTCGCAATCTCAATTATTATTTCCGCAATTATTATTATCATAATTAATGCTGTTATCAAAAATTTTAAATTTTTATGAAATTTCGGGATGTTACAAGTCATCATAATAGTAAGACACAACTGCAAATTATTCTTCAATGGATTATATTAATGCACAGGTGCAAGGACCATGCTCTGATACCATTGAAATTCCCTAATTTGAAAGTTTGCCTAATTTGGCCAATTTTCGAACCTTGGACTAGTGAAACCCCAAACTGTCCCAAATGATCCCAAATGGTTTTGAATTATGTATGGAGGGAATTAAGAGGATATAGGACACTCTAATACAACCTTTATACACCCAAGCATCTATATAAACATTCAGGGTCTGCGATTTTCAAGGAGGGAAGAATTGGAACAAAACTAGTCAATGCATTGGTGGAAAACCCCACTAGGTTAGCTACTAATTGGACTCCCAAACACTATACGACCTTCCCAAATTTTTAATATGAGACTTGTCTCTGTTAGAGGACATCAAGGAATTTTTTTTCCAGCATTATATCATATTTTAGGGTCGGATAGATCTTCCAAAAGACATCAGCTTGTAGAGCATATAATTTACGAAAAAATGTTAGACTAGGGGCAATAAATTTATTGCACAAAATTTAATAAGAATTCAAGGGTATGCATAAAATTTTTGATCCTTCATTTAAATCCATATGCAGCTCAAGGAATAGAAAAAAACTCAAAATATCTGATATCAAACATGTACAATATCATCCCAAAATCACCATAAAAATACTATGATGGAAATGGCTCGAATATCAGTTTTAATTGGAAATATTACATGAAGTACTTGGTATTTCGAGCTGTGGATCTCATTATATATATATTACAGATTTATGCAGGAAATAACATGTCCATAAGGTCTAAATATCAATCCTCCATTAAATATATGCAACAATAAGTGCGTCATCACACTTTTACATGACATTGAGAGAAAGATAGTAGAATGAGAATAGAGAAGAAAGAGTGAATATGAACTCGAACTCAGATGGGGGTTGAACCTACATAAAAAAATCTCCATGAAGATCTGTTGAGATGTCTGAATGGCCTCTCGATCAACCAACTTGGATGGGAATATTGCACCCTAGAAATTGGTTCTAAGGCAGGGAGGATGAACATCCACCGTGCAAGGACAAGCTAAGCTCTCCAAATGTGCCAAATGAGAAATGATCAAAAGCTGCTTTATTTCGACTTGGCCTACTTTTAATAACTTTAGTTAACTCATTTACCTCCTTAGAACTCAAATTATCTCCTAATTACTCATGAAATTCGAATTAGTGGGGGTTATGACCCTTCATTGGCCCCACATGACACTTGGCTCATCTTTTGTGTCCAACTCCTCCATGAATTTGAATTGGGGAATATTTTGGATGATTTGGAGATGTGTAACTCCTCTCATTCTCCCTCTTAGTCTATTTTTAGCTCTTACATTGTCATAGATGTCATAGAATCTGTCATAAGTGTCATAGGTGTCATAGAATCTGTCATGAGTGTCATAATGCTTGTCATAGTTATCATAGAATCTGCCATTGCCTATTTTTATCCCTATGACTCTTTCTCTTCCTTCATGAATGTTACATCTTCCCTCCAACTCGAATTTGGGGATGGATCCATGTTTAAAGGAGGAATATTCTCTCATGTGGACCCCACATGTCCACTTATGCGCCCCCAAGTCCAACTAGGACCTACTGCGACTTCATTTTGGAGCATTTAACATTTATTCCATAATTTATTGGCCTATTTTTCACCATCAATTTAGAATATTGATTTTTCATGAGAAATTATAAACCTTGGGGTTAAATGTCAATATTTTAATTCTTCCACATAACCCCTAGGGATTGGGTAGGCCAACTTAATTATTTATCTGAAAATCATTTAATTGGGGACGTGACAAAAAGAAGTTGAGGATATTGATATGGGTTGGGAGAGAACTGATGGTTTCAAATATGGAATTAGGGTCAAGCAAGTAAAGTCATATGCTTCCTTTATGGTTGAATCGTTTGAAAAGAGGTCTGTAACTATAGTCAATGAAGTTTCTTTCAAAATTGGTATTGATTCTCGTGTACATTATGATCGATCGAGGTGGGCAGGTATGTGAGATATTATTCAAGTTACTAGAAGGCAATGGCTTGATGTCTTGTGTAAGCCTTGGAAAATGGGATGGAAAGAAGAATATATAAAAGTTTTAGCACATGCTACTGATCCTGAAAATGAGGAGAACTTAATGAAACATATAAATAAGCTTTTAGAAGATGGCATCACTATGGTATATGGAAGGGTTGTGAAAATTAATTTGTTTGAGTGTTATGATCTAGTAGCCATATGTAGTTTAGTATGCAATAATAGTGTTTCTCCAATGGGAAATAATTTTTGTCCTTGGTGCACATGCCATAAAAAATTAGATACACATGGTTACATATGAAATCAACATTGAAGAAGGACATACTATCAGTAGCGTTTCTGAATGTTATGCAATGTCAACAGATTTGCTCCTTGTAAGCTATGCAAATTTATTACAAGTTTTGAAATTTATGTTTATATCTTGCCAAAACATTCATAATCTAACTATGTTCTTGAACTTTACTATAGGAGTTGAATCCCTCTTTGGAACCAAGCAAAGGATGGGAAGAGAATTTAGATGAGCATATTATAAGCATTCAACCAACCTTATCTGGTAGAAAGATGAATATTGTGAAGAACTATCCCATTGATAGAAGAAATGATGAAAAGGTACACACTTTCATGATTAGTTCTTAACTAGAAATTAAGCTTCTTAGTATTTCAATAATTCCTACCTTCAAAAACTGTTGGTGCCAATTACAATTGACTCCTGGCTCAATGGCCAATCTTGTATATCGTTCTCGCCAGGCTGGGATCATAACAATTTTGAAGATGTTTCGTGAAATTCAAAGAATTACACAAGATTATGACAAGGTACAACCAACTAGATGCATGGATAAAACAAAATTTGTTCAAATTTGGGAGGATATGGAGAAAATTGGTGTTCCATGTAAACCAGGAGAACCATACCATCATAAAAGCCAACAATACAATGATCTTAACTATGGGAAATCAGATGGATCAACATCAGACAAGATCCTCATTTGACATGAGGGAATTTTAAAGGTTTAATAATTATGTTAACATATCAATTATTTTTTATGTTGGCCTTGACTAACAATAAATAATGTTGTTATTATGTTTTGACTATTGTTGAATGGCTCTCAGTGTTATTTACTTTGAAAATAAAACTTAGTATTTATTCATAAGCATTGAAAATTATGTATTGTTTCTAGGTTATTGAAGGCCTACAAGATGAAGAGAAGAATAAAACGTTGGTGAGGATGTGGAAGTGTTATAAAGAATTCCACATGTTGAAACTGCAAGGGTGTAGGGGGGATGATGTATATGCATATGAGAAAAGGTACGTTGGTTTCATCATATTATCTAGTTTGAATGGTGGTATCATTTCATTCATGACAAACTGTTTGAGCCACTGTCATTGTAGGAATGGATTCCTTGCAAGTGAGTTGATGTGGTTGTGTTCTTGTTGTTTAGAAGATGAGATGGTTTCTTATATGCATGTCCAAGGGGCCCATGCTCTTGAGATGACACTTTCTATTCGTCCTTATACGTTGGGACATTTAAGGAATTAAGTAATGGAGTGTAAGCATAGAGAAATGAAAAAATTGAATAACAACCAAGGAGGAGGAAGAGGAGTCCATAAGGAGAATATAAGCACATTTGAACATGATATAATGTGTCTTGTAAATGAGATGGGGGCACAATTTTTCAAGCTTGTTATGAGATCAAAAGGTACTTTCCAAAAGTTTAGACAAAGAATATTCTTGCCTTCAAATATTAGAAGTGAACTTTGTGTTGAATATGATAAGTCAAGAAATCAACCGAATAAGGAAAGTGCAGCACAATTGGCATCACGTTTCCCTGATGTCACTTGTCAACAAGTGGAACAACTATTTAACTCATGGGAAAAATATTCTAAGAAATCATTGATTGCACCACTAACAGTAAGTTTGTACTAATTTTATATGTTATCTCGTTCAATTTTCAGTTTATAGTGTGAGGAGTCATAATGTGTGTGTTTAATTATTAATATGTCCTCCCAGTTCAATAACTATCTTCCAAGATCAAAACCAATCAGCAAATATGGAGAAGAGGCTTATCGTGAATCACATCGCTTTGGAAAGCACAAGGAAAAAATGGTGCTAAAATTAAAAAAAAACAACCCGTCTTTCCCTCCAATAGTGAGTATTATATTAAGTCAATTCATTACATATCAGCATGTCTTTATCAATCTAGTTGATTTGTGGTTGAAGTTACAAATTTTGCTCGAACTATGACTTTGTCCACCTCACTGATCGCAAAAATGAGCTACGAAGGTGTGATCAAACACAACAAATGCAAGGGGAACTTGATTTTGATACCCTCATGATGATTGATGACAATAACAATAAAACTTTGGGTCTTTCATCATCGACAAAATAGGCATTGGAGACCAGTCAAATACAAGAATTGAATGGAGCAACTACTGTTGGTATGCCATTGATGGAATCTATGATTCACAATAGAAAGTGTCTTTCATCCTCAATAAATGGGGCAACGAAAAGTGACGATGAAAAAGAAATTCAAGGGACAACTCTTGGAATCCAAGTGATGGAAGCTAACAATCATATTAAAACTGGTGTTGATAAACCAAGTAAGAGACAACCAAAAATGAGAAAAGTCGAAAATGATCATAAAGAAACATTGTATGCAAAGTGGTGAAGAACATAACTTTTGTAATGAAATGGCATTCATATAGTCTTAATGTATTAAGAGACCTATTTTGATGATATTTTGGAGGTTAGAGATATCTTGAAGATTGCTGGATATAGTTCTGAAAATGTCTAATATTGTATGCACGTATAAGCATTGTATTTCCATTTCTCTCTAGAAATAAAATCTTGGAGTTTTCCGAGGAAAAAAATAACCATTTGCTGAGATTTCGTCATAAATTCACTCTATTATGGTTGCATTCTGTTACATGTGTAGTTATAGTTTTTTTTACCCAATAAAATAACAATATAATTGTTATTTGATAGAAATGAAATCGAGCACAACTGTCCATTGTTACTGCCGAAATTCACCAAGTCATCATAACCAATATATGAAAAAGGATATTAAAAATATTTGGATAGTTGCAAATACTCTAAAAAATTCCTTGAGTGTATACGCAATGGACTATATTTTCTATCACCCACTAATGTACAACGACAGAAAAAGTAAGACAACTAAAAATCATTTTTCATTATCTGCCGATAAATACAAAAATCCATCATACAAAAATGAATTTTTCATTATCTGTCGATAAATACAAGACTCCATCACACAAAAATGCATTTTTCATTATCTGTCGATAAATACAAAACACCATCATACAAAAATGGGTTTTCCATTATCTGCCGATAAATACATATATAAAATGATTTATACATGTCTAGCATGTTTATGAGATGGATGGAATCCCTCCTCTTGAGCAGAAGAAAAATCTGTATGGTCTCTCTTGCCTTTCGTATAAGACTCTAATTCTTCTGGAGCTGTAGGAGGCACGTTTTGTAATTTGTTTTCAAGCTCTTTAACTTTCTGTGTAGCTTTTTTTAAATTTCCAAGCAATTTTTTTTTTCTTCCATCAATCTGTTCAACATTTCCACATTTTTATTATACTTCGCTAATTCCTATTTTTCCTAAACTTCCAATTGCTGTCTCGTATTTTTCAACTAATCGGTAACTTCAACCAATTCAACTTTCAGATTCTGTATTTCTTTCTCGTTCTCTTTTAACCTCAACTCTGTCTCATTGGGAACGATAGGAATTGCCATCATCGCAGTAGCTGGACCCTATACTTCCTTCTGCAAATCAACAATTTGGATTTAAGTGTTAGAATTTCCATATCACATCTCAAATGTTGAACTTTTCGGCCGTCCAAGAGTTTTGATTCTAGCTCTCTTATTTTTGCATCTTTTTTAGCCATCTTCTCGTTCATTTCTATATATAGTGGTGATGAACCACACACATCACCTAGTGAAATGCTTGTTGAGAAGCATTCTTGTAGCATCTTCTCTTGATTTGCTAAGGACTTCTCTCACTCTTCTAAGGACATTGTACATGTCTGTGTTTTTTTCCTTTTACCCTTACCCTCGTCTCCTTTGGTACCCTTACCTTCACCCTCACCACCTTCTTCACTGTAATTTTTTTTCCTCTCGTTTGTTTTTTAAGTTCTAGTGATTCATAGATCCTTTCGAACCTTTTGGCTCTCAGCTTATCATCTTGCTTAGAAATGGTTTTTCTCAAACTGGAAATTAATGATTCTAATTCTCCAACTTTTTGTTCATGGATTCCCTCCCACTCTTTCATCTTCAACTAATATTCTTGTATTAAGTGTTCATTTTCTTCTCCAATACCCGTAAATGACCCATTTTTGTCTTTATTGGTGGTACATTGAAAACAAGTGGTATTTTTTTCAACTCTTCTTTAAGTTCACTCACTTCAACTTTAGCTTTTTCCAAAGCCTCTTTATACACAATCCTCACTGACTCAATTTCATTTTCAGCTTCATCAGTGATTTTGTCTACTTCTTTGGATAATAGTTCAACCATTTCTTCTTTCCCTTTTATAATTATGTTCGCTTTGAATTGATTTTCCACAATTGTCTTTTGCAACACTGCTATCTATTTGAGGCATTCTATAATATTATTATCTTTTATCACGCCCTCTTCCGCCCAATTGCATATATAGGAAGCTTGTTCCTTGAAATGATCCATTTTATCATATAGGATGAACACATATATACTATCAAACTTATATGATGGAATGTCTAAATGCATAGTGGAATCCCTTGAATCAAATTTGAAAAAAAATCATACTCAATTGCCAACTGTTTAGGAGGAATTATATCAAGAACCTCTTGAGGAATGGAAAATTCAGCAATAGTTTGTTCCATTTCGTTGTCTGTCACCTCCTCCCAATGACCTCCATATACATGTCCATGTAGCTCTTTCAAAGTTGTGGCAGCATGACCTGCATCAATGGTGACAAAATCAAGAGACTGTACTCGTAATTCGTCATGGTGCTCAGGATTTTGTAATGGAAATTCCTTATTCTATTAAGGAGGTTGTATGGTAATTCCCCATGGTGCTCAGGAGATGCACTAATTCCTCATTCTACTGAGGAGACTATACTGGAAATTCCTCATTATGTTCCCTTCTATTATATTTCCTAACGTATGTTTTATGAATAGGTGGTTTTGGCAAAGATATATTTTCATGCTGGTTGATATCACCAATCTATGTTTTAGTAGCATGGGGTCGACATAAATCAATAATTTTTTGAAGTGTGCCTGGGAAACTAAATTTAATGTTCCTTAATTGTCTCTCTTGTAGGGTAGAGTGGATTTTCTTAGCCAATAGATAAGTAATATATACAGGTATATATTCAACCCAATGTATCACTACCCTCATACATTCACCCGTAATGTCCTGCCTGTGATGAGTGAAAATCGTCCTAAGGACAATCTGAATCAATGTTTTGTATATTCAGGGAGGGACATCTTGCATTTTTAAACATTGCTCGGAACAAATATTTCTAGCCCATAAATTTTATTAGCCATCTAGTTCTTCTCGTGTTTGGGGTTTTTCCAAGAGCTTAAAATTACTCCCCCTCTGCGTGGAATATTTGTAGCTCGAGAAACCAAATCAGGGTTGAGGTTTACCCGCTTCCCAAAAATTCTGAATTCCGAATTCCCAGCATCATATTTAAAAATTTCCTCATCTATATCCTCATCAACATAATTGAAGATTCCAAATAAAAAGTCGAAAACTTCTGCTTTCCTTAGGATAGTTTCCATATCTGGTGGCCAAATATTTGCATCTCTCCATGCATCAGAATACTCCTGGAATTTTTTTACTGTTAACCTATCATCTGTGGATGCCTGTGTTTCAACTGCGGTTGTAGAGGAGGATGCCCCCGTTTCAACTGCGCCCGTGGTAGAGGACGACCCTGTTTCAAGTTCGGCCATGGTTGTCTAGGTTCGAAGCAGAAGTGATACACATAGACTGTATTTCAGGCTCACAAATTATGCTCGCACAGAGTATTTCAACAACAAAATGTAGGGCTTGATTGTATTTCTAGGTCATAATTCATGACTTGGGCATGTACTTTTCCCTATGATGACATCCGACGTTTAAGATTTTTTTTTTCAGGCCTTGTCTTCGGAGGGACTTTTATAAATTGGGTTTACTTTGACATAAAAAAGTGCATAACCATGAGCTATCACTTTTTATAAATGGGTTGTACTTTGACATAAAAAAGTACATAGACATAAGCTATCACTTTTAAAAAGAATGCATAGATCGATCTTAAACCCAGATGTACCAAGCCTCAAGTTTTATTTTTTTATTTTATTGGCCAAGATTGATCTTTTTAATCATTTTTATTTTATGACTAGAGCCCTTTTTCCAAGACTGATACTATATTCATGTTCATTAGTCATCCACCTACAGGATGGTGCCTTTAGAATAATTTTCTCTCTCTCAATGAGGAAATGGTGGTCATTTTACCATAACCACTTGAGCCATCTTTTCAGTACTTAGCCATTTTTACCAAAGGGGAGCATTTTCTTGTATGGTGAAAAATAGGTTGATTGGCTGTTTTGGAAGGCCATTATCTTCTTTAACATTGAATTTTTATCACGAATGATTCAATGTTCATGTGCATAAATAATACACCTGAAAGGTTATGCTATTAGAAATTTTTTATCCCTCAAAGGTGAGAAATTGCGGGCATTTTCTTGAGGCCATTTAGGCCAGTTTTAGGTGCAAAGTTGGCTGAGTGGCTATTTTGGCAGGACAACATATTCTTGACCAGAGCCTATTTTCCAAGACTAAGACTATATTCTGGTGCATTGGTCAGCCAAATATAGGATGGTCCCTTCAAAATAATTTTATCTCTCTCATTTAGGAAATTTTAGTCATTTTCCCAATGCCACTTGAGCCATATTTTTAGTTCTTAGCAATTTTTGCCAAAGGGGAGCATAATATGGCAGGGCGCAAAAAAGGTTGATTGGTTGTTTTGGAAGGCCATTATATTCTTGGCCATAGACCTTTTATCGAGAATGATTCAATGGTCAAGTGTGTAAATCCTCCACCTGAAATCTTATGTTGTTAGAATAATTTAATCCCTCACTAGTGAGAACTGGTGGGCATTTTCCTAAGGCCATTTAGGCCAGTTTTTGGTGCAAAAAATGCTGAGTGGTTGTTCTAGCAGGCCAATATATTCTTGACCAGAGAATTTTTTCCAAGACTGAGAATATATTCGGGTGCATTAGTCATCCACCTATAGGATGGTGCCCTCAGAATAATTTTCTCTCTCTCTGTGAGAAAATGGTGGTCATTTTCCCATAGCCACTTGAGCCATATTTTCAGTACTTAGCCATTTTTTCCAATGGCAAGCATTTTCTGGAATGGTGCAAAAGAGGTTGATTGGTTGTTTTGGTAGGCCATTATCTTCTTGGCCATATTCCTTTTATCGAGAATGAGTCAATCGTGAAGTGCATAAATCCTCCACCTGAAAGCTTATGTTGTTAGAATAATTTAATCCCTCACTGGTGAGAATTGGTGGGCATTTTCCTAAGGCCATTTAGGCCAGTTTTAAGTGAAAAAAAGGCTGAGTGGATGTTTTGGCAGGCCAATATATTCTTGACCAGAGACGTTTTTCCAATACTGAGACTATATTTAGGGAATTAGTCATCCACCTACACGATGGTGCCCTCAGAATAATTTTCTCTCTATGTGTGAGAAAATGGCGGTCATTTTCCCATACGCACTTAAGCCATATTTTCAGTACTTAGCCATTTTTTCCAATGGCGAGCATTTTCTGGAATGGTGCAATAGAGGTTGATTGGATTTTTTGGCAGGACATTATCTTCTTATCCATAGACCTTTTATCGAGAATGAGTCAATGGTCAAGTGTGTAAATCCTCCAACTGAAAGCTTATGTTGTCAAAATAATTTAATCTGTCACTGGTGAGAACTGGTGGGCATTTTCCTAAGGCCATTTAGGCCAGTTTTAAGTGGAAAAAAGGCTGAGTGGATGTTTTGACAGGCCAATATATTCTTGACCATAGAATTTTTTCCAATACTAAGACTATATTCAGGTGCATTAGTCATCCACCTACAGGATGGTGCCCTCAGAATAATTTTCTCTCTCTCTATAAGAAAATGGCAGTAATTTTCCCATAGACACTTGAGCCATATTTCCAGTACTTAGCCATTATTGCCAAAGGTGAGCATTTTCTGGAATGGTGCAAAAGAAGTTGATTGGCTGTTTTGGCAGGCCATTATCTGTTGTCCATAAAACTTTTATCGAGAATGAGTCAATGGTCAAGTGTGTAAATCCTCCACTTGAAAGCTTATGTTGTCATAATAATTTAATCCCTCACTAGTGAGAACTGGTGGGCACTTTCCTAAGGCCATTTAGGCCAGTTTTAAGTGTAAAAAGGTTGAGTGTATGTTTTGGTAGGCCAATATATTCTTGACTAGAGGCTTTTTTGGCAAGTAATGTACAGTAAAAACGTTATATGATAACATGAATAAGAAAGGTAATCATTTCTGATAACATTCATGAGCAAGATAAAACAATAAAGTTCAATGAAACCTTATATGATAACATGCATGAGCAAGGAAATCATTTCTGATAACATGCATAAACAAGATGACATGCATAAGCAAGAATAGGCAACAATGTCCAGTAAAACATCTTATGAAAACATGCCTAAACCTTGTAATCGTCCTGGATAAAGACTTAAGATTCATTTATAGAAATCAATGTTTACAAAATGATAAAAGACAGTTAATTACATACATAGTAATGTAATCATTCTGAATATTAGTTTAGGGATCATTTATATTAATGGGTAAATGAAGAATGATGAAAAGATAGCTGATAACAACAAAATCATTCTGAATAATAGGTTAGGAATCATTACAGTGATTGGTAATTGCATATTTAAATAAATGGGACTTGTAATAAGCAATATATTCATTCTGCTTAACGATTTAGATATCTTTTACACTAAGAGGCATTTTCAGAAATAAGATAAATGGAACTTGAACTAAACATGGAAATCGTTCTTCTTAACAACCTAGCTATCATTTATAGTAACTAGATTATTATGAAATAAATAACTAGAACCTAATCTAAGCCATGCGATTTACGGTAAATATAGAGATCAGAAATGAATATTTAGAACCCGATCTCAACCATGCAACCATTAGATATCATTTATGGTAAAATAAATAAATGTAACCTGATCTAAGCTATGCAATCAACATATAGTTCAGAAATTAAATAAATAGAACATGAACCAAGCTATGCAATCATTATATATCATCTATAGTAACATATATGTCAGAAATTAAATAGAAACTGAACCTGCAGAGGCGAATCAAAGCTAAAGGTCATTGTTCCTCCCAAAAAAATTCCAGAACAACCACACTACTTGCTCTGAAACCCCCAAGCATGTTTGTTGAACCATAAGGACAAAGACTGGCCACAGAGAACCTCTGGCATATGCTAAGGTCACAGCCTCACTTCATCATAAGCCTCTTGTTGATTGGATAAATAAATACTCAACGCATTCTCCCCTTTCATCATGAAACTCATGTTTGTTGGAATATTTAAACCCATCCAAGTCATTTAAGACCTTAAGATAGCATTATTGATAATTTTTTATTAATTCCTAGGTGTTAGACTATGTAGTTGGCTAAATTAGACATTGTGTGGACCACAAGCTTCCTAGACTCACCTGAGCGCATTTATAAATATTATGGATAATATTTCCTAGGATTCTGGCTGATATTATCCAATCCTGGAATAGAAAGGCGCCTTAGCTGCTTTTACTGATTTTTACCACTTTTTGGTGAAAGGTGAAAGCTAATTGACTAGTCGCAACTGTTTTTTGGCCAACTCATCCTCCATGATGTTTCTTCCTTCCAAATTCTGGATTTAGCATGATTTTCCATCATACATCACTATCTGATCACTAAATCAGAAATTCGTGAGCCTTTGAGGTGACTTGGAAAGCACACTTGCCACCTAGGGGGGTTTTGCATATTTTTGGTAAGTCTGCTTTTGTGAGGATTCGAATGGAATCCTTATGCATTCGAATATCTGATGTAATTATATATATTTACAACCTATTAAATTACCAAGGTTGGATGATACATTATTATTCATGAGAGTAATTCTGTTTGCATCATATGTGTCTATTTTTCAGTGTTCTTGACTAGTTGTGTGAGAATTACTTGCGAGAGTTGTAATTTCTTAATCAGATCTTGGCGTGAACTAAATTTCACATGGTATCAGAGCTATCAATCTATTATTTTCTCCATTTATTTTCTTGCAGGATCCAACCAGTCTCAAGAAGGGCACATTCAGTCATCTACATGGTGCAATCAATCACCCGTAGGGCGCAACTAATCATCTTGGGGCACACCCAAACCACTCTAAAAGCTATTTCAGAGCTACCATGGATCAGTCACATCAGATAATCCTCACTCCATTCAATTATTTTGACTGGAATGCACATATGGAGGTCATGTTGAGGAGCAAAGGCCTCTACAGGGTGACTATGGCAATTGAAACTGAGCCAACCTCAGCAATTGAGAAATCAAAGTGGCATAATCAAAGAGATGAATCCTATGGTCTCCTATGTATCACCACATCCATGGATATTTTATTCCATCTAGATGGGATTACCACACTGAATGAAGTTTGGGTGAATCTCCAAGACTTGTTTGGCAAGACAGATGAATTAAGACGCCACCAATTGGATAATCAACTTGTTTCATTGAGTCCACAGAATTTTGAGAACCTCCAGGAATTTTTCTCAAATTTCAAGTCACTTGTTCTACAGTTGAAGCAATGTGGAATTGATAAAAAGGATGAGCAAATAATCTTGGCCATTCTCTCCAATATTGGCCCTGATTACTCAGTCTTTGTTTCGACCTTCCATGCCACAAGGAAGGCAGTTTGAAACTGGAAGAGTCCTACAGTCTCAGAATTCATGGAATCTCTTACACAAGAACAAGACAATTTGGTCTTGATGGGAGCTATAAAAAATCCATCAAAAGATCACTGTTTGACTGTTGGAGATTCAAGGAGTTTGAAAGGAAAGAAGAAGGGAAATTTCAAGAAACCCATTGATCAGAGGAAGGGAAAACAGAAAGTCCATGAAGACTCCACAAACTCAAAATTCAAGAGGAATCCAAATAAGAAGAATGAGAAGGCAAAGTGTAACTATTGCAATAGGGGATTTCATCCTGAAAGCTCTTGCATGAAGAAGACCATTGATCAAATGTCTCAACTCCTGGAGAAAGCAAATATTCCTCTTCCGGAGAGCACAAGAAGGAAGGATGGAGGATAAAATTCTGAAGATAAGGGGCGAGTGCATGCACTGATGGAAAGAACATCAAAGCCTACCTCATTCATCATTGATTCTGGAGCTTCAAGGAACATGGTGTCCACAAGAGAGAGTTTATCATCTCTTGATTCTTCTAGTGGTCCAACCACTGTGTTGGGTGATGATTTTGAAACTTCAAGCAAAGGTAAAGGCATCATTGATCTAGATTTTGGATCATTCACTAATGTGTTGTATGTTCCAGGACTTGCTGCTAAAATTTTGTCAGTATACTAGATGACTCTCATAGGGTCACCCAAAAAGGGGATCTTCACACCTAATGATGTTGAAATCTGTGAAATGTCAATAGGCCGAATTGTTGCCTTAGGTTTTGCTGACCATAGCTCAAAAATCTATAGATTCTCTCATTTTGTGCCATTCCCCTCACCTTCTTCTCTACCCATGCCAATGAGTCAAGCAAATTATGGAATGAAATATTTGGTCACTTAAACTACAAATATCTTTCCAAACTCCATGGGAAAGAAATGGTCATAGGGATGCCCAATATCAAGTTTTCTAAAGGTGTATGTCAAAGCTGCAGCCTAGGAAAGCACCCAGAGCATAAGTTTGAAAGAGCCAAAACAGAGTGAACCTCAGCACCCCTGGAGCTTATTCACAGTGACATATCAGGTCCATTCCCCCATAAGTCTTTGAACTATGCCAAATACATGCTCACCGTAATAGATGACTTTACTAGGTACTGTTGGATCTATTTCATCAAGTTAAAGTCAGAAGTGTTTGGTCTATTCAAGATTTTCAAAGTCTCAGTTGTAAACCAATATGGTAGACATATCAAGATCCTTAGATCTGATAATGGTGGGGATTACATCAAATCTAAGTTTCAGCAATTATGTGCCTCTTCAAACATACAGATGCAACACAATGTTCCCTACACACCTCAGCAGAATGGTGTTGCTGAGAGGAAGAACATATCTATGAAGGAGATGGCCACATGCATGCTTGAGGAAAATTCTCTATCTCCTAGGCTTTGGGATGAGGAAATAAATTGTGCCACATACATATAGAATAGATTTCCTCGCAAAGCACTAAAAGGAATCACTCCTTTTGAGGCTTGGACTGGGCACAAACCTGATATTTCTCATTTCAGGATTTTTGGCTCCAAGGCTTGGGCTAGAATTCCACTTTAGAAGAGGAGGGCTATGCAGCCCCAAAGCCAATCATGTATTTTTGTTGGATATTTAGAAGAATCCAAGGGATACAAGTTGCTGAACATGACTTATAAAAAATACTTCATTGAAATAAGTGTTCAATTCAAAGAAGAGCCCTCACAGAGTGTTGAAATTGGAGAACCCTCCACACCACCACCTGAAGATGTAAGTGAAGTTCCTTTTGAATTTTCTGATTCTGATATTTCTGATGATGAAGAAAATTTTATTACAGATCCTAATTCACCAACAAGGCCAAAGTGGGCTGCTAATACTGTTCAAGTAGCTAGTGAACTAGTGGGAAATCCGCAGGATACTAGGAGGACTAGATCACAATTTGAGAATTCTCTCAATGTGAATGATCCTTACTTATCTAAGAGATGTTATTTGATTGTGGATTCTGATCCTCAGAAATATGAGGAAGCCTCACATGACCCAATATGGCAGGATGCTATGGATGAGGAGTTTCATTCATTGCAAAAGAATGAGACATGGGGGCTAGTCAAGCTCCCCCCAGGTAGAAAATTGGTAAGGTGTAAGTGGATCTTCAAGACTAAATTTGCAGCTGATGGTGCAGCAGTGAAATATAATGCTAGGCTAGTGGAAAAGGGATTCTCCCAAGTCCATGTCCTTAACTACAATGATACTTTTGCACCAATTGCACAAAATGATCCTAACTATGTGTGTAGGTTGAGGAAGTCCTTATATGGGCTTAAGCAAGCCCTCAGGGCTTGTTATGCCAAAATGGACAACTTTATCTTGTCACAATCTTTTGCTAGATGAAAATCTTATCCAAATGTTTACATGAAGCTGATTGATGGCTCAATTCTGATTATTGTGTTATATGTTGATGACCTACTAATCAAAGGTATCTCTACTGATGAAATTGCTTCATTAAAGACTGCTTTGCATCAATCTTTTTCCATGACTGACTTGGGAATTCTTAAGCAATTTTTGGGGCTTGAGATTTATCAAACTGAGAATGGAACTAAGGTATCTCAGTCCAAATATGCATCTGAACTGCTAAAGAAGTTCAAGATGGCTGATTGCAAGCCTTCAAAGACTCCCTTCCTTTCAGGATTCAGACTTGAAGAAGCAGATTCTACACCATTGGTGGACAACACCTTGTATAGGAAGCTTGTTGGCATCTTGTTATACTTGACTCATACTCGACCTGATATTGCATATGCAGTGAGTGTGGATTCAAGATACATGGAGTAGCAACATGAGCTTCATTGGAGGGCTGCAAAAAGAATCTTGCATTATGTGCAAGGCACCAAGTATGATGGGATTCACTATGTTGCGGATTCTAGCCTATATCTTCTTGGCTTTACTGACTCAGATTGGGTTGGTGATAGCCTTGACAAAAAATTCACATTTGGATTTGTTTTCATGCTTGGAGGTGGTCCTTTTTGTTGGTCTAGCAAGAAACATAATGCAATTGCACTATCTTCAGCAGAGGCCGAGTACAGAGGAGCAGTGAATGCTCTACTCAGTGTGTGTGGTTGCAGGGTATTCTTTCAGAGTTTGAGATTTCCTTTAGTACTCCCACTATCATCTTTTGTGAAAATCAGAGTGCTATAAGGGTCTCAAGTGATCTAGTACAGAGACATAGGACCAAGCATATTGATATCCATATGCACTACATCAGGAGTTTAGTGCATGACCAGAACATTGATCTGCAGTATTGCCCAATAGGTGAGCAAACTACAGACATCTTCACCAAAGTTTTTATTGAGAAGACTTTCAGCTATATGAGATCACTGCTTGGGATGGTTGAACATGTGGTGGAGTGAAGGATTGATCAACAATCTTTCAATTTTGATTATGTCCATTTTTGAGGGGAGGTTTTTCCCATGAGGTTTTCCTTCTTTCCTTGTTTCATGGACAAGGCAGTATGTACATCGTGACCATGTCTTGTTACTGGGCCCTATTTTATTTCTAATTTTTAGCACATAAAGTCAGACTTATGGGGGGGTGTTGGAATATTTAAACCCATCAAAGTCATTTAATACCTTAGGATAGCATTATTGATCATTTTTTATTAATTCCTAGGTGTTAGACTATGTAGTTGGCTAAATTAGACATTGTGTGGACCACAACCTTCCTAGACTCACCTGGGTGCATTTTCTGAAGATTCTGGATAAGATTTCCTAGGATTATGGCTGAATTTGGGTCAACAAGCCCCAAATTTAGCCAGAATCCTAGGAAAATTGTTAGTCACTTGAAAAATTATTCATTTAACATGAAAATTGTTACAAATTTTGAAATACAAATAACAAAGTTATGAAATAAATAAGAATCTCATTACAAACAAATATATTAAATAAATTAGATTGTGAAATAGTTATTTTTTTTTAAAATTGTTACTAATTTTGTATTCTAAATAACAAATTGTTAAAAATCTTATTACAAACAAAATATAGTAAGGCTAAAATGAAAAAAAAATAGTTAGTATATATAAGAAATTATTATAGAAAGATAAAATATGAAATTTAAATTAGGTAGCATATAATTCAAAAATTTACCTTTGTTGTCCTCCATTGGAATTTGTTGCACCAAAGGTGCATCTTCTCCTTCTCTCAATCTTGCTCTTTGTTGTCTCATTCTTTCCCTATTCTTCTCGCGCTCTTCATGCTCTTTTTTTTGACGAGCATGCTTCCTTTGTCGTTTTCTTTTGCTCCCCATCAAACTACGATGAAAACAAGCAAAGAAATTTTCAAATTATTATAACAAACAACAATATGTAATATGGAATTGAACAACAATAATACTTCTTACATGCCTAATGAATTCTAATTGAACAAAAATAATACTTCTTACATGTCGAATGAATTCTAATTGAACAACATCAAATTCACATAGCTCTAATTGAAAGTAAATACACAATGAATTACATAAGTGTTGTTTGGCAATTGCTAAGTGATTATATAGAGATTTCTTATTTTTTTTATGTGGGAATGGTGGTTGGAAACATTAATTGTCCAACTCCTTTCCTGGGTTCCTTTTTATGTTTTATTTACACATACAAATCCTCGATCGAATGTTTTTTTAAAACCTCGATCGAGCAATGAACCTCGATCGAGGGCTTTACAAGACCTCGATCGGGGTCTCTCTCAAACCCTCGATCGAGGTTCTTTTTAGCCCTTGATCAAGGGCCTAAAAACAGGCCGAAAGCCCTTTTTAATGCAGAAAAAAAATTGGTCTTCCTTTCACAGGCTTAAACTATGTCATTAAATGCACATTAATGGGAGGAATTGATACCATTGGATTCGTCAATGAATCCTCTATCCATATACATATAATTTACGAATTTTTATCTTCGATGTGATTTTTTTTTTCTACTAAAGCTTACCCTAAAAAACCATGTCGACAACTTCGAATGAGATCAAAGATAAATCAACAACATTCAAAGTACATATAAACAATCAAAATATTTTGCACACACACGCACATGTGTGCAAAATGCGACTAAAATATTTATTGGTCAGTTTCGAAAAATAATAAAAATTATAATTTTTCGAGGAAAATTAAAAGAAAAATATGTACGCACTAGTGCATTTTGTCTAGATCATGTTCACATATTTCATTTTTTAAAATTATTACTTTAACATTAAATTATTTTGCACACACATGAGCCACTTGTTAAATGCTCTTCAAATTTTTAAGGACAGACGTTTCATTAAATGAAAATTTGACACGATAAATGACATTGGTATATTTAAAAAAAATATCATTGAAAAACCAACATAATTCACTACATTTCATTTTTTAACCGCATGTCGAAATTCATATGGAAAATATGAGTTTTGAGGGCTTCAATTTAATATATGGGTAAAATTTCCATTTTTCATCTCCTTATTTGGCAAAAAAGTGTTACCCATCTTCATGGAATCACCCTGGAACGTAATCGTCCAAATCCTCCATTTACTAATAAACTAAAACAAAACAACAAAGAGGAAGCAGAGAATGCCATAATCAATGAACTAAAACACTTAAACATTCAAATTACCCTCTTACAAGCAATCAGTGATGTTCCCATCTGTAACAAATTCATAAAAGAAAATTGTATAAGGAGACCTGGAAGAAGAAAATGAGATCCCCCAACCATAAACGTTGTAGGCCAACTAGTAGACCTCATGTTAGGAAGATCTGTCAACCCAAAATAACTCGATCCAGACAACCCTATAGTTGATGTAACCATAAACAAAGTGCCTATTTCAAGCAGTCTAATTGATCTAGGAGCTGCAATAAACGTTATGACAAAGGATACCATGTTAGTTCTAAACCTCCAATCCTTTATAAGACCAACCACCACGGTATTACAGTTAGCAGACACCTCCATTGTCAAGCCAGAAGGTATATTAGAGGATATAATTATTAACATCGAATCATGGGAATATCCGACAACATTCATAGTCATAAAAGTCAAGAGAAAATTGAGTGGGAACCCAATCATCCTAGGGAGGCCGTGGCTGGAAACAACATATGCCTATCATAGGCTGCCGATTTGGAGATATGACAATTACCAGCTGACAAGCTAGGAAGAATATCACTGATCCACCTAGCAGTTGGCATTATTGTCGGGTGTCAACATCGACAAGTTCAACAACTTCAACATCAACAAGTTCAACAACTTTGACTTCGACCAGTTATCGAGTTCGACATGCATCATCGACATCTCTGCGACTGACAAACTACAACATATTGTCTCTCTGTCTTCCAGTCGACCGTAATGGTTGAAATTTTGTAACCGTTCTAAGTTATCTTGTAACTCAATGTAACGGGAAGACACCCAAGCATCTCAACACTCTATATAAGCATGTAAAATATTGTAATATACAAGCAATCATTAGAGGAGTAATATAGAAGTAGAGATTAGTTCACATTCCTGCATTTTGTCTGTGTGTGTGTGTGTATGTTTATGTGTATAGTGTATTTGCTGCTATGCTTATTCTTATGCTTCTTCCATAACAATACCGATTCTTCAGTCGAATTGTTGTCCCTGTCGTGCACATGGGCGCGTACGGATCATTGGTATTAGAGCATGGCTTTGTTTGTGCTTAAGTTGTGCGCATACACTTCCATAAAAGTTAACTGACTTATGCTTGTTCAAACACGCTCAAAAACTCAACAATCCAAGCAGACACCACCTTCAAATATGGCATAAGGAACAAACAATAGACATGCAATTGACGAGACAGAGCAACTAATAGAGCAAGCGCTGGCTCGACAATGAACTGAAATGTTCACCTAGTTCAAAGATATTCTCACATGATTTGCTTTGACATCAGGAGGAATTCTGACAAGATCTAACTACGACAAAATCAGTCCATTCAAGGTGCAAATGAATTTGGACATATCGAATCTAGAAGGAAAGATTGACGCGAAATCCGTCGACAATTGGGTACAATAATTGGAATCCTATTACTCTGTGAATCAACTCTTGGAAATTTAAAAGATGGTGAGGGAGGGAAGAGTTCAAGGTTGGGGCCTAGGGAGGGAGGAGTACTGAGGAGGTGGGAGGTACAAGAGGAGGGTATAGGAGGAGGAGGAGGAGGTGGAGGTGGAGCAAGAGAAGGGGGGATGGGATGATGAAGGGGGGGGGGATTTTGTGAGCAGGATAAGGGGGAGAAGTAGGGGATGGGGAGAGGGAGGAAGAGGGGGAGAGGACACGGAGGAGGGGGGAGGACAAGGAGGAGGAATTGGAGGAAGGAAGGGAAGGGGAGGAGGAGGAAGGTGGAGCAAGATAGAGGACAACATTGGGGGAGGGGAGAGGTGGAGGGAACGAAGAGGGAGGATACAGAGGAGGAGGGGAGGGATGGATAGGGGGAGAGGGAGGTGCATAAGGGTGAGGAGCTAACAGAGAGTAGGGAGGAGAGAGGGAGTTGGAGGAATGAGGAGGGGGAGTAGGGGGAGGTGGAGGAGGATGGGTAGTGGGAGGAGGATGAGGTCGAGGAAGAGGAGGAGGGAAAGGAGGAGGGTAGGGGAGTTGGAGGTAGATGTAACATCTCGAAATTTCATAAAAATTTAAAACTTTTAAAAACATCATTAAATGTGATAATTACAGTTGCAAAAATAATAAATGCTTGATTAAGATGACAATGATTAAGAAGTCATTACATAGTAAACATAATTTAATTACTGAGTTTAAAAACATTTTAGATAACAATGACACATCATACTTCTGAAAACATGCTTACAACAATAATTGCTCAAGTTAACTTAAAGGTTAGAAATATGATCCAACCGGTTTCTTTTTGACAAGATACTGACGGTTTGTTTTCTTGATGTCCAAGGGTGTCCTACGAGGTACCTTGGAGTTTACTTAGCTACAAAAGCTAAGGCATTTCGAATGTTTCTATGTGCAGCTAGCAGGTAAGAAGTTCTACGTTCACATGATTAAGAGTACGTGTGTCTTTTCAATTCAACGTCGATGTAATAATAAAATGTTATGAACTCCTTTGCGAAACAAGTTACTTGAAGGTATGAATACTTTGTTCTAATACTAGTTCAAGTGTTGACTCGCATACCCTTCTAAGTTTATGAAAAAGGCGTCGTCTATTTATTTCTTGCAATACCAAGTTTATTGTCATGACTATTGTCATTAATGTTGAAGGACTTTACCCATGTCTTAAGGTCATTCTAAATGTATGTCGTAGATATAGTATTTACACTTACTGGTTTATCAAAACACTTTGCAATATAAAGCTATTGCGAGAATTATAATTATTGATCATAGCGTTTATGCTATAAACTGACATTATAGTCTTGCTTGAGAACTTAACAAATAATCCTACTCTTTCTGTAATGTTTGCAATTTTAAAAACAATATATGAACTATATAGAAAGAATATATTACTTGTATTATATCTAACATTGTAATTTGTATAAATAGGGATCCTACTACCCATAATCTCTATTTATCAATATTGACAAAGGTTGGCTATTATACAAGCATATAAGCCTTACCCTATATGACTCAACACCATAAACAAACGCAATATAAACAATATAAGTGTCATAGCATAACTCCAATGTTACGATGCCATAATATTAATTTGAAACTATGCAAGTGTATATATAGAGACTAACACACTTATGAAAAAATATATAGAGACTAACACTGTATAGGATGCATGAATGCTAACTTTGAAAACTATACCAACATATGTATTGAAACTACTTTGTATTGAATTCGATTTGACAGGAGTTCTAAAGCTTGGTGCTTGGCATGCATTTCAACCTGGTGTTGATGTTGTCCCGTCCATGCATTAATGGTTTAGACCAAATTACATAGTGGAAAGTGCTGTTGGCACTCCATGTAATACTATCCACGTGAACTTGGTGGATATAATAACTATGAATATTGTTGTGCGTGGTTTCCACGTCTACTCTCCTCCGAGATGGATACGGTAATGATCCTTAGTATGCAATGCTGACACTGTCGTGGTTGCGGAAATTTATGAAGCAATAAATATTATGGTTGCTCGACCTCCAAAGTAGTTTGCTGGCACCTTCTTGCTCATTGATTGTATTAGATCTGGATCGTTGATTTTCTAACCCTAGAATCTCGTTGTAAGTGTTTGATGGAGAATTCTTGGTCTTCATTGTTACGTTGGTGTTTGAGTGATGAGGCCGACAGGCTGCTGGAAAGTAGGGTTGGAGAATGTAACTCAGAGGTTTCGACCTTGAGACTTGTGGGTGGTAAATTTAACAGTAACAGGTTTACACTTGTGTGCCATGGAGCTACGATAACGTTATAAAAGTTGTAATTGGTTTATCCCTCTGTTAGTTGATGAAGTCGTAGTTTGATTCCTTCAGTTGGTGAAAGAAAAAATTATGTAAATGAATTCATGGTTTTAGTCCAAAGCTATCAAGCTTCGTCATTTTTGATGGGTGATGTACAAAGGATCCGAGCTTTTGAGTTTAAAGGTAAGCACTCACCCATAATACGTATTGCTGTGTTTTTAAGCTTTCATACTTACTTTTCCTGTTTTAAGCTTATTGCCTGTGTTTTTGGCAGGCACCGGTTTCGAATGAGGTTCCATGGCAAGGGTTTGGGAATGGAATGCATGCATCCAATTCCTGGTAAGCTATGGGGGTCCTCAAATCCTCGTAGACTCCTTGGACTTGGTTTGATGATGGTTCTGTTGCCGAGAGTCAAAACTTTTCGACCTTGTTTTTTTGGTGATGGCCAACTGTTGAGTTTTTAAGGTTTTTATGTTGACACAAAAAGATGTACAGAGGGTAACCCTCAAATGTTTAAATTATTACTTGGTTGTTTTGATTCCTAGCTCTTCGTTTGATAAGAGTTTAGCACTCGTGTTCGTAATGTAGAGAGTCAAGGGTATGACACTGTGTAGTTTGTGGATAAAGTAATCTCGTTTGATGTTTGTTGATAAGGTTTAAGCTTCTACGTATTGTTGTTTGGAACCTTGATAGGTCCGAAAGTGAACTCTGTTGAGTCTTTGGTTATTCCTGTTGAGTATGGAACTAAGAGCCGAGGGCTCATTTATCTCTATAAACCATAGTTCGTTCTTGTAGTGGGAAGTTCTGTTTAAATTAATCGTTGAGATCACTGTGTAAAATGATTGTTTAAGATTTGTTGAGCCATGATATTTGTCTTTGGCTGAGGATTTGTAGTTTGCATAAAGTATGTCTGTACTTCATTCTCGTTGTTGATAATCATAATTTTTGGAACATCGTTGAGGTAGTTTCGACTGTTAAATATTTTTGAAAGGGCTATGCCCCATATTCTAGCTTCGATTTTTACAAAGGATATCTCACCTATAATCTTCAATAAGCTTTTAGGCTTGTACTAGGGTTTGTATCCAAAATTAAGTCGTTGAAAAAATAATTTCGATAATGCATATGTTTAGATACTAGGGTTTAATAAGTCATAAATATTATCATTCTTTGAATAATGTCTACAGTTTGTCTTTGAGATAGAAAATATGATATTTATATACATAGTTAGGGTTTACAGTGTATTAGGTTTTGATACTACTGAAATAAACAGTTGATAATTGAAAACAACCAGTAAACCAGTGAAGAAATAAAGTATGTGTAAAGATAAGAAAAATATATATTGATCAGTTCTTGCAGCTGTTAAAATCCTTGGAAATACTATTACTTGGAAAACATGATATGTATGATTTTTAATTGCATTTGTTTACTATTTTTAAATGTATAGAGATAAGAGAAAAACATAATACTATACAAAAGTTAGACTATATTTTTCTTTCATGAAATAACAACAGAATCCTATATTATGGTCGATACTATACAGTAAATTTTACTATGTTTAGATATAGGACAGAATTGTAAACATAGCACTTACTATAATTATTTGTCCAATCAATGGCAATCTTCCTATCTCTCATCTATCATTTAATTTGCTTCTCTAAACTAGAGTACGATGCAAATAACAGTATGTGGAAAAATATAGAGATGATTATCTAATCAGATCTTTAACAAAGCTTTATCATTCAAACTTAAACAAAGATCAGAAAATAAATTCATTTACAAAACAAAGTTTGATAATTTTACTAAACAAAAATATTAAACTGTAAACAAAATAGGAACAACAAAAACTGGTTAACTGTAGGGAAACAAACAACCCAAGGATCCTGTTCCACCCAACCAATTCCTGAAGGAAGTCAAGTTACTTGCCTTAGGACCCCCAAGCCTATTCACTGAACCACCAGGAGGAAGAAACTTAGAAGCTTAGGACCTCAACTTGCAGTAGCAATGGTTATCCAGTCTTTAAAAATTAGCAGTCAAAAGGACCTGCACCAGCACCTATGGTTCTCCTTTTTCAGAATAATTTGTAGACTTACAGTTGCACTCTCACATAGCCTCCCTATTCGAATCTCTCAGTGATCACCTGATGCACATGAGGAATATTTCTGCAGAAAATATTGTGTAAGAGCTGCCTGCTCAATTCAAATTTGCCTTATGTAGGCTGCCTAGGCCTTTCAGTTGTTAACTGGTCATTAAATGAGCTGCCTGCTCACTCCCTCCACCTGGGGGATAATGCCACATTTGTAGGGGTTGTTGTCCCATAACCAACGACTAGTGGTGAAGTGCAATTGCTGCCATCTGTCCCATGCCTTCTAACAACTTCCATTCCTCCTGGTGGGTCAGTGAACACTCATTTAACAGTTCCCTTGGGTGTTTGTCTCCTACTTTAATTTATTAAATAATAATAATCAGCAATTTACATTCATCCTTGACCAAACTTGGTCATTATTACAAAACTTTGTAATTAAAATTTAACATAAAGTATTTTGCCAATAAAATAAGATTTTCAGAATTTGGGTAGGTGACAGTAGAGGAGGATGAAAGGGGATAGGGGGAAGAGGGGGGTGGTGTGGGGGGAAATAGTAGGAGGCAGGGTGTTGGGAGCGGGGAAAAGGGGGATAAGAGGGGAATGGGGAAAAGGGAAAGAAGAATGGGAATGGGAGGGGGAGGAGAGAAGGATGGGGGTGAGGGTGAAGAAGGGGGGTAGCTTGAGGAAGGAAGGGAGGGGGAGGGGGACGAAGGGGGATGAGCATAGGGGGAAAACGTTGAGGAAGGGAAGGATGGAGCACAAATAAAAGTAGGTGGGGTAAGATAATAGAGAGGGGGAGGAGGAGTAGGGGTGAACATAAGAAAAAGAGGGTGGTTTAGTAACATAGAGTGGGGGAGGAGGAGTAGGGGTGAATGGTAGAAGAGGGAGGATGAGAAAGGGTAGACAAGGATGAGGAAGAGGTGGTAGGGGAAAAGAGAAGGGGATATGGGTGAGGAGGAGGTTAAGGGGGTGGGGAGAGAAGGATTGAGAGGGATGAGGAGGGGGAGTAGGGGGAGGTGGAAGAGGATGAGGATGGGGAGGAGGAGTAGGCTAAGGAGGAGGGGATGGGGGAGGTCGAGGCAGAAGAGGAAGAAGGGGGATAAGGGGAAGAGGTGGGACAATGTGGGGAGAAGTAGGAGGAGGTGGGGAGTGGGTGAGGTAGGAGAGAGGTGGATGGGGGGTGAAGGAGGAGGAGGAAGAGGAGGAGGGTGGGGGAGGAGGAGGAAGAGGAGGAGGGTGGGGGAGGAGGAGGCATAGTAGGAGTAGGGGATATAGGGGGAATAGAGGGGGTAGGGTGGGGGGAGGTAGGATGAGGGGGGTTGTGGAAGAGGTAGGAGAGAGGTGAAAATGGGTTGGAGGATGAGGAGGAGGAGGAAGGAGTGGGTGGGGCATAGAGGTTATGGAGGAGGGAGAGGTAGATGAAGAGGACAAGAAGGGAGGACTTGGTGGGGGTCATAGGAATTAGAGGAGGAGGGGGAGTGGGAGGATGAAGGGGGTCATATTTTAGGGAGCAAGAGAAGGGGCAGGGGGAGGAGGAGGAGGGGGGGGACAAGTAGGAGAGTGAGGTGGAGGAAATTTTGGAGGAAGAGAGGGAGTGGGAAAGGGAGGAAGGGGGAGGAGGATAGAGAGGAAGGATGGGGGAGGGGTAAGGGGGAGGGAAAAAAGAGGGAGGAGGGGAGGGAGGGAGGTGTATGGGGAAAAAGGTGATGAGGAGGCCGAGGGGGAGGGATGAGGAAGGGGAGGAGGGGGAGAAGGAAGAGGATGGGGAAGGTGGGTGGAGGAATCTTAAGAGGAGGGGGTGGGGTAGGAGAAGATTTGGGGTAGAGGAGGCAGAGGAGGAGGAAAGGGTTGTGGTTATATGGGGGCCATTGTGTGGGAAAGTAGGATGACGCTAGGTGTTGGGGAGGTAGGGGAGAGGTGTAGGGGGCAGAAAGGAGGAGGGGGAGGAGGAGAAGGAGGGTAGGGGAGGTGGAGGAATAATAGGAGGAAGGGGGGATAGAGGGAATAGAGGAGTGTAGGGTGGGGAGAGGACGGGGGGGTTTTGGAAGAGGTAGGAGAGAGGTGGATGGGGGGTGGTGGAGGAGGAGGAGGGAAGAATGGGTGGGGAACAGAGGCGATGGAGGAGGAGGGGTAGGAGGAAAAAGAGTATAAGGAGGGAGGATTTGGTGGGGGGAATAGGCAATGGAGGAGAAGGGGGAAGGGGAGGAGTAGGAGGTGTAGGTGGAGGCAGAGGGGGAGGAAGTGGGGGAAAAGGGGGATGAGAGGGAAGAGGTAGGGGGAAAGGGTAAGGGAGAGGGGGGGGGAATTAGGAGGGTACAATGGAGGGGGAGGATAAGGGAGGAGGGGAATTAGTAGGGGATAGAGGAGGGGGAGGATAAGGGAGGAGGTAGCGGGAAGAGTTGGGGTAGGGGGAGGAGGGAGGTGGTGGGTGGGAATAGGGAGGATGAGGCAGATGAGGAGGAGGGAGAGAGGGAGAGTAAGGAGGAGGAGGAATAGGTAAAGGATAGGGATGAGGGGGGATGGAGAGGGGAGGAGGTTAGGGAGGAGGAGTACAGAGGGGGAGTGGGGGGAGGAGGAGGATGGAGGTGGTGAAACAAGGTGAGGGGAGGTAGAGATGAGGGAGGGGGAAGCAAGATGAGGACGAGAAGGATATTGAGGAGGAGGGAGGAGGAGGGGGATGGAGTTAGAGGAGGGGGATGGAGTTAGAAGAGGGGGATGGAGTTAGAGGAGGGGGAGGGGTTAGAAGAGGGGGGAAGTGGGGGATGGAAGAGTTAAGGTATGGGGAGGATGGAGGTGGAGGGGGGGAAGATGGAGGAGCAGGGTGGGAAGGGGGGGATAGGTAGGGGTGAAATATGGAGGAGGAGGAGTAAGAGGAGGGGTAGGAGAGGGAGGATGACAGAAGTCGGAGGGAGATGTGGGTTGGAACGAGGAGGAGGACGTTGGAGGGGGAGTGTGCAAAGGAGGAGGATAGAGAGAGGGGGAATGACAGGGAGAGATAGGGGAGGGAGGAGAGGGAGGGGGAGGAGGAATGTTAGGGGGAAGAGGGAGAAGGAGGGAGGGGAGGAGGTTGGAGGGGGTGAGAAGTAGGGGTGGAGGAGGTAGAATGAGGAGGAGGGTTCTTTAGAGGGGGGAGGTGGAGGGCAGTGGAGTGAGGGGAGAAGGAGTGGGAGGGGGAGGAGGAAGGTGGGGGTGAGGGGGGAGGAGAAGGAGTGGGAGGGATTAGGAGGTAGGAGGAGGGGTTGGAGGAGTGGGAGGAGGGGGAGGAGACATATGAGTGGAAGGTAAGGAGGAGGTGAAGGATGGGAGAAGGGGGAGGGGGTCAGAAGGGGTGGGAGTTACAGGAGGTAAGGGAGGACGGGGAACCTGGAGAAGAGCAGAGGGAGGGGGGGACAAGGTCAGGAGCATGGAGTGTGAGGAGTATGAAGGTAGGGAGTTGGAGTGGGAGGGATAAGGGGAGGAGGAGGGTGAGGGGAGGGAGGAGGAGGAGTGGGAGGGAGGAGGAGTAGGACGAGGAGGTGGAGTAGGGCAAGGGTGAAGAGGAGGAAGTTGAGGAGGAGGGGAAGGATGAGGTAGCAGGGAGGAGGGGGGACATGGTGCGAAGAGGGGGGAGGGGGAGGGGGAGGGGGGATATAGGGAGGAGGAGGAGGATTTGAGGGAGGGGTAGTGGGAGTGGGAGAGGGAGGAGGAAGAGAAGGTGAGGGAGGCATAGGGGGAGGAGGAGATGGAGGAGGGGGGTATGAGAAGGAGGGGGGAGGGGTACAGGGAAGGTGAAGGGGGGGATCAAGAGGATTAGGAGTAGAGGGAGTTGGGGAATGATGGGGAGAGGGATAGGTAGAGGGGGAGAGGGACGATAGGTGCAAGAGGATTATGAGGGGAGGGGATGGGCTAGGAGGAGGAGGAAGAGAGGGTGGTGGGGGAGGATGTCCCAGAAGGGGGAGTTTGAGTGGAGGAAGAGTGAGTAGGAGGGGTGGGGGAGGGAGGAGGGGGTGATATAAGGGGAGGAAGGGGGGGAGGAGGAGGTGGTATAAGGGGAGGAGAGGGAGGTGGGGGATGATGTATTAAAAGGGGAGGGGGGGAAAGTGGGGGGCGAGTTCTAGTAGGAGGAGGTAATGGAGGGATGGGGAAGGGATTAAGAGGGAGGAGGAGGAGGAGGAAGGGAAGAGTGGGAGGTGTTGGAGGGGGTGGGAGGGGGGGGGAGGAGGAGGTGTGGTGTGAGGGAGGTAGTAGATATGTGGAGGAGGGGTGGAGGTGGAGGTGGAGGAGGAGGAGGAGGAGGAGGATGGGGCCGGTGTGGGGGATATGGGAGAGAAGTTGAAGCATGGGAGAGTTAGAAGGAGAAGGAGAATGCGAAGAGGAGGAGGATGAAGGGAATACAAGGATTATGTCAAGACTGATAGGAGGGAGAGTGGGTTACTTGAAGTAGGAGGTAGAATCAAAATGGGAGGAAGCATAGCTGAGTGGAGGGAGGGAGACAAAAATTTAATGAGGGAGAGGTGAGGTGGTCAAGGCAGAAAAGGTAAGGGAGGAGGGGTAAGGAGGAGGTGGTTCCATTGAGGGAAAGGGTATAGGTTGGTGTAGGTGTGGGGGGGAGACACTGGGAGGAGTAGTGGTCGAAGAAAAGGTAGGGTGGTGGAGGTGGTACAAAAGAAAAGGGAGAGGAGGAAGAGTAGGAGGAGAAGGCAAGGTGGAAATAGGGATGGTTGGAGGTGGAAAAAATTTGAGGGGGGAATAGTGTAGAGGTGGGAGGTCGTGTTGGACAAGAAGGGGGGAGAGGAGGTAGAAGAAAAAGGGGAGTAAAGGTAGGGTATCATCAGTTCAAGGAGGGAGGAGGAAACAAATTCAAGGAGGAAGAGGAAAGGTGCAGGAGGAGGCAAGGTAAGGGAGAGGGTCATAGGAAGGTGATTCTAGGTGAGGGAATGGGTAGAGGTGGATGGAGGTTGGGGGGAGGAGAGTGGGAGGGGGAGTGAGGGAAGAAAAGGTGGGGTGGGAGAGGGGGGTAGAGGAATAGTGGGGAAAAAATGATTGGGTGTGAGAGGAGGTAGAGGAGGAATAATGGGAGGAGTAATAGGTGGAGGAGGAGGCAGGAGTGGAGAGTAGGGATGGTGGGAGGAGGCATTGATTGGACAAGGGAATATAATGGAGGGGGGAGGTGGTGTTGGAGGAGAAGGGGGGAAAGGAGGGAGGGTTGAATGATGGGGTGAATATGGGTAGAGGAGGATGGAGAGGACATGTTAGAAGTGAAGGAAAGGGCACAAGAGTATTAAAAAGGGATGCAAAAAAGGGGTTATAAGCACATATGTGGAAGACATGTGGAATGCAAGGTTAAATGGAGGAAGGAGAGATGGGGAGGGGGAGGGAGGGGGAGGTGGAGGTGGAGGGGAGGAAGAGGGAGGGGGAGGAGGAGGTGATTGAGGGGGAGAGGGGGGAGATGGTGTAGGAGAAGGAGGAGGAGGAGGGGAGGGAGGGGGAGGAAGAAGAGGAGGAGGAGGGGAGGGAGGGGGAGGAAGAAGAGGAGGAGGAGAGGAGGGGGTATGGAGGGAAGAGGTAGAGAGGGAGGTTGAGTGGGAGGGGGAGTGGTGGTAGGAGGGGAGGTGGATGAGGGGTAGGAGGGGGAGGATAGGGGGAGGTAGAAGTGGAGGAATAGGTATAGGAGGGAAGGGTGGGGAGGATGTGGAGGGAGAGAGGGATGAGGATGGATGGGAGGAGGTTAATTTTTAGAATACATAGTTGACTGGTTGAAGAGAAATACACCTTTGTAATCAATTACTCCTTGGATGTTGAGGTGTGTAAACCTATACTTGTGCATGTGGATATTTTAGACTAGGTATGATGTTCTATAATGATGGAATATTATTCTTTAATATTTATAAAGGGATAGGAGCTATAGCTTGTATTTTTAGAGAGAGTTGCTGGATATTACAAAAAGCACCTTTCTCATAAATAGGGATTGCAATCTTTTGGGGTTACTCTAAAAGATAACTATGTCTCTTGACATCTCGAAAAATCTTCTGAATATGGATGACTTAGTTTTTGTGGATGCTTGACGTTGATGTTTGCATGGTTCCCTTACAATTGGGATGTTTTTATCCTCATCGGCTTTTTGACTAACCCATTGCATAAACAAAATTCAAGAACGAGTTGCTCGATCAATAAATAAACACCTTGGAGCTTAGGACCACGTGATAGACATCTTAGAGGATAGAGACTTTACTTAAGGGAACAAACACTGAGTAGCATACTTCATGGACATTGGTGATGGACATCATCACATATGTTGAAAAGGAGCATTAGATATTTATGATGACATTGGAATTCATGAGAATAAAATTGGTCACATAAGAATCCATCTAGCACATAATTAAAGGAGCACCTTACTTGAGGATAGTTTGATAGGATACCACTATGGAGGAGGGATAATCGGGAAATAATCTTGTTGGAGTGTGCATCATAATGGAGGAGGGGAGTTGAGCACAAGATCATGACTTGGAGAGAATTTCAATTTGGGGTTTGGATAAACCATAGTTTGACATATTTGCATCCTTGTATTGTAAATCACCCAATATGGAATTTCCTATGAAAATCTAAATCACAACAGATCATGGAGCTGAGTATACCTCACAAAGAAAGAATGAGCAGAAAAGATGAATTACAATGAAAATTGCAGTAAAAATGAGCAAATAATTAATCATGCATGAGAACTCACATAGGAACAGAATAATGTCACATGATCCAATAATTAGTATAATGAACAATTATGTTACAATGGAGAGAATTTGAATCACCTAGGACAATTTGAGTCTCAATCTATCTGGCATAGGAATTGTCACCTCTATTAGTGCTCCGGAGCTCCCAAATTCAGTTAAACTCAACCAAATCTCAGTTAACTAAAGCTATTGTTAGTTAACTGACCAAGGAGGGAGCAATCATTAGTTTGTCATGCAAATCACTCAGAAAAGGGCGCATGAGGCCACAATCAGTGGAAATCAGAGCATAGAGCCCCCACAAGAGTCAGCTAACTCAGGTGGGCTGAACTAGAGCACTGAGTTGGCTCCTAAAATGTAAGGAACTGCCTCTAGTGGTCCTAAAATCATGCGTGCAGGGCACATTAGGTGGATAATGGGTCCCAGATGACATCTGCACACCACTAGGGGGCAAATAACATCACTAAGTGCTAGCAAATGGTAAATAATGAAAGTACGACAAGGATGGAGTATTAAAATATCCTAACATTTCCTTGTCTATAACTTGTATGGACTCTTATCCTTATTTTTTTGTTTTATTCCCTCACCTACTTGTATATATAATGAAGGAGACAACTCTTGTGTTCATCTATTATCATTTTTATTTTGTTTGTACATATAATGGAGATGTTAGGTTTCATAAGAAAACACTAGGATCTAGATGCTACGGTTCATGAGGAAACCTTGGGAGAACATAAGGGGAAATAATCACATCTTTGATTGTCTTGGAGGGATTTCTATAGTGAGATGATAAGGGATGTAACTAATAAATAATAACAAGAAGTTAAATATGATTATGGTACTTATCGATCTTGTTGTTGCACCAAGGTTTCAACCCTAGTAGAAAGCATGAAGAACAGATATAACACCCTAAATGATTTTGGAGAATTTTTCTTTGGGGGTGTAAGGCTAATGAAATATCACAAATCTATTGTATTCTTGATGATCCAAGGAGGTCTTGGTGTTTTTGATGATGCAAAAGTGGAATACTTGTTTGAGGATTCAAGCCCTATGATGCACATTTATATTTGGATATTATCAATATAGTTGTACCTGTGAGATGCAACATGGATAGGGTTTGCAAGACCTAAGCAGGAACATAGTGATATTTTGGATATCTTATGTGAGTTTTTCTTACCAATGCCAATTCTTGCTTGTTGGAGATATTAGGTAGTCTCTAGGGTTTTGATTTCTTTCCCTAGATAGATTTGTTTAAGATCTTGAAAATTATACCATCTTTGTAAAATCATTGCAGTATGTACATGTACTTAATTTACACACACACACATTTGGTGGTCTCTAGGGTTTTTATTCTTTTATCTATCTAGACTTTTTTGAGATCTTAAAAATTACAACATCTTTGTAATATCATTGTAGTATGTACATTTACTAGTACATACTACAATGATATTGTTAGTACATCATTGTAGTATGTACTAACATCCCGTTACAAAATACAAAGAGGTAGGTACAGTGACATGATAGTTTGTAATAAACTCAGAAAAACATTAAAGTGATAAAATGGATATTTATGTTGCAAACATAACAACAATGATCCATGATTCGACTTCTATAACTACGCCTACCAATTCGAGCTAACTATAGGCGGAATTTCCAAGGAAAAATGAGAGTGTTGTCAATCATGGAAACATGATACTAATAAATTCATACAGGCTCAGCATGAATTATGGATATTAAACTAAAGTTTTATCACAGGATCTGAGTTCATAATGACTACGACATCGACATAGTAACTCTGTATCAATCATAGAGTAAAATCCAACTTCATAGAACTTTTAAAAAAAGAAAAATATATATAAAATATAAAATCTCTGTACAGAGTCGAACTTAACTCGACTATGTTGAACATCCAACCCATCAATTCTTAGTTGGATTGATTTAAAACGTCATATACATATATACTTTTATTCATAACCCAATCGATTTTTGGTTAATAATAAATTTACCTGATGTTGTGACTATTATATGTTTCATATATTAAATTGAGATCATAATTTAAAATAGTGTTTATACATTATCAACAGAGATTCGATCTCTATGTGAAATTAAATATATAATTACGTTGACTCCATATCATTTTCTTATCAACGGATTTCGTCTTATCGAGTCTTACTCATAGTGACATAGATTCAATCTCTCTAAAACAAAACATAATATAAAATATTTAAGCCCTATGTTAACCAAAATGAGTCGGCACTAACTCTGTCCATAGTGAATAGGACACACTAATCTTATATCAATCCACAGTTTTAATGCTTCCCAAACAAATATGTTATATGTAGCATCTGTGAAATCTACTGAGCCAACTCTAACTCCATGGGTATTTGAATGCACTTATTAATTCTATAAAATCTAGAGAAGACTGAATATTGGAAATCAAGAAAAGTTACATCCAATATACAGAATAATATTCCTGCGATATATAATTCAAAATAGCATATGGTTTAAAATGGAAACCATGCATCAATCAACTTTTACCATTCGATAAGTCGCATCAATATATTAAACCCCATATTATAAGATTAATGATTGTCATGCAAATAATAGAACCTTCTAAAAATTATATATATGTTTAACCCAATGTGAAAATAAACAATGTAAACAACAATGGGGAAAGAACACTTGGAGTCTCGGTTCCTCCCAACCATAGAAGAGGACAACCAATCCATTAGCCAAACTTCACTCCCGAACTGGATCACCAACATGAACACTTGAACTAGCTAAGCAAAGTTTTGAACGCAACACACTCTTCCATAATATGTAATATCTCTAATGATGGACTTTCAATAAAAATGGAGAAATAATCAACAGTGTTCCCTCATAGCAATAATATCTCCATGTACTACATAGTGTCCTTTGCTATCTCAATGCATTAATTTATAGTACTTTCCCAAGTCTTGTGCAATCTTAATAAAATCTCAAGCAATATCTTGATCCCTATAATTGTGGATCTTGTCTAGTTTTTGAGATTTTAACTTGGATTCGATTGATACAAAGTCTCTTGCTTTCTATACACTTGTTCATTGTCTCATGGTGGTGTCCCCTCTTTCAACTAATAGCTCCAAGTGTCTTTCTTTTTATTAATAATTGAAATAATAATTGTTGTGCAAAATATAGACTCACATCACATGTGAGTATTTGAGTTTTATAACTCTTTTTACAATAATAATTGTTTTGAAATTATTTCAAAAATACTTAATAAAAAATAAATCAAAATGTATTGGGGGTATTACATTTCTCCCTTCTTATTTTTAGCACCATCCTCGGTGTTCTTTATTCAAAGTCTTCTTTATCATTCTCTAACATGGAAGGATATGCTACTCGCATTCAATTCTCCATTTCCCATGTCGCCTCCTCGGGGTTGAAGTGCTTCCATTGCACTTTTATTTGAGCGATGGCTTGATTATGTAGCATAAGTTCCTTCATGTCTACTGTACGCAAAGGATCTGTCTCGAAATTTCCCTTGGGTTCTAGCTGAATCACACCGCAATAAATGATATGAGTAGCATACCATGTATATATCTTTTCAATAAAGAAACATGGAAAACATTATGAACTTTTATAGAAGGAGGAAGTGCAAGCTGATAGGCTACCAGCCCTATTTTGGATAACACTTCAAAAGGTCTGCACTACATGGGAGCTAACTTGGAACATCTTCCCAAGCTTAATGTACTTCTCTTAGGATTTAACTTTAAGTATAGATGGTTCCGACAATGAACTCTTTTGGAGTTATTTTAAGCTCTGCATAAATTTTTTGTCGACCTTGAGCAACTTTTAAATTATGTTGTACTTGTCTAATAGTTTGTTCCATCTCGTTAAACATGTTAGGTCCTAGAACAATCCTATCAACATGGTTATCCCATCATATAGGAGTGTGGCAATTCCGATCATATAACACTTCAAATGGACTCATCTTAAGGGATGCTTGATAACCATTGTTAAAAGCAAATTCAACTAACTGTAAATAGTCCTCCCATTTATTCAGCTTGTCCATCACATACATTCTCAACATATCTTCACGAATTTGGGTAGTTATTTTAGTTTTCCCATATGTCTGAGGATGGTAAGCAGTACTAAAATTTAATTGAGTATCTAAACCTTTAAATAGATATTTCTAGAAGTTATCTGTAAACTTTGCATCCCTGTGAGATATCACAACTCTAGGAATACCATGCAAATGAAAAATCTCTTTCATAAAGATATCACCTATATTTATTTATTTAAAAGTAGATTTTACTGGTATAAAATGTGTAGCTTTACTCAATTTATCAATAACTACAATAATTAGATCATGTTTTTTAGTAGTTCTAGGTAATCCAGTTATAAAATCCATGCTTATTACTTCCCATTTCCAATCTGGGATGGGTAAAGGTTAAAGTAACCTAATCTATGGATTCACTCCCATTTAGATTCATATCCAATCATTCCTTAATTTTTAGGTATTATTTATCATTTTTAGATGCATCTTTGATTATATCTTCTAGATTTGTTTTATGATTGCTAAAGGAAACTAAACCATTTGGAATAGCATTCCTACTCAAGGCATCCTCCACTTTATTTTCTTTTCCCTTAATATGTTTTCTCTCAAAATCATACTCGCTCAAGAAGGATAACCACCTTGCTTGGAAAACATTTATTTTTGTTGATCGAACAAATATTTCAAACTTATGTTATCAGACATTAAGTTAAATTTTCTTCCAATAAGTTAGTGTCTACACATCCTTAAAGCGTGTATTATTGCAACTAATTCTAAGTCATGCGTTGCATAATTCCATTCATGATCTTTAAGTTTTCTTGATTCATAACTTATTACATAGTCATTTTGTAGTAATACGCTACCTAATCCTTCTAAGAAAGCATCCATACATACAACAAAGTCTTTGTATGGATATGTTATTCTTAGAATAGGTGCTATTGTAAGTAAATGTTTAAGTTTTTAAAAACTTTCTTGGTATTTATTAGACCAAATAAACTTTGTTGCTTTCTTTTGTATTGAAGTTATTGTGTAGGAAATTATTTAAAACCCTTCAATGAACTTGCGATAGTAACTCATGATTCCCATAAAGGATCTAATCCCAGTTACATATTTAGGAACTGGACAATATATGATTGCCTTAATCTTATCAGGGTCTACATAAATTCCTTCTTTAGATATTACATGACCTAAATACTAGATTTTATCTTGATAAAAGTTTCATTTACTAAACTGTGCATATAACTTATGTTCTCTTAAGGTTTATAAAACCAATTTCAAGTGTCCTTCATGTTCTTTCGTTTTTAGAGTAGATCAATATATCATCAATAAACACAACCAAAAATTTATCCAAGTATTTATGAAGGACATTGTTCACTAGACACATGAACATGGCCAGAGCATTAGTTAAACCAAATGGTACAACCATAAATTCATAATTCTTGTACCGTGTTCGAAATGCCATTTTGTAAACATCTTCATCTTTAATTCTCACTTACCGCTACCCAAACCTTAAATAAATTTTTGAGAATACTGCAGCTCCCCATACTTGATCAAAAATATCATCTATGAGTGGGAGTGGGTATCTATTCTTAATAGTCATTTTATTATGTTTTCTATAATCTATGAAAAGTCTTAAGGTGCCATCTTTCTTTTTAAAAAACAGTACTACTACTCCCCACAGGGACACACTCGGTCTTATGTACTTTTTATCTAACAGTTCTTGTAATTGGATTTTTAGTTCTACTAACTCTGGTGTGTTAATTATATATGGATATTTTGAAGCATGTACTACTCCCGGTACCAATTCCATAGTAAAATCAATCTCCCTCCTTGGAGGTAATCCATGTATCTCCTCTGGAAAGACATATTTAAATTCTAGAAAAAGTTGAAAGTTTTCCAATCTAGGTTTGATTTTATCATCAACGTTTTCAGTTATATGAACACAAAATATTTGATATCCCTTCCTAGCACATTTCTTTAATTGTAAGACATATATTTTTCTAGTAATTTTTTTTCTAGGAATACCTTTAACAAGTCTACTATTACCTTGTTCATCAATGCAAGTAAAAGTATTTTCAAAACAATTTAGTATAACTTTGTGTTTTTCTAACCAATCCATGCTAATTAATATATCATATGAAACTAATAAAAAAATGAATAAATATACCTTTGTAACAAAATTATTCATGTAAATTTCACAACTATGAATAAAACTAGTTACTTTTCTTTTTGTTCCTGTAGATAACTGTACTAGCCACGATTTTTTAAACTCATGCTTTTTAATATTACACATGTCTACTAACTTAATAGATATATAACTCAAAGTACCACTAGAATCAATTAAAATAGAAATAGATTTATAAAAAATCTTACCTTCAACTTCTATCATAGAAGGTTGATAGTCTGCTTGATGGTTGTCCAATGATGCACTTATCTTTGGAATGTTCTAAGCAACTTCTCCAACTATGGAAACTTCCTTTATTGTATGAATTCTTTGACTATCCCTTTTATGAGGAAAATCACGATAGAAGTGAATTTCCCCACAACCCTAACACTTTAAGGGTTCTCTTTTTAATTTTGGTTGGATTTTGGCTGGATTTGGAGCTTGTTGACCCAAATTCAGCCAAAATACAACATGTACAGTAAAAACATTATATGATAACATGCATAAGAAAGGCAATCATTTATGATAACATGCATGAGATATCCAAAAAATCCATCCAAAATACAACCATAATCCACCTGAAAGGTTATGCTATCAGAAAGGTTTTATCCCTCAAAGGTGAGAAATTGCAGGCATTTTCTTGAGGGCATTTAGGCTAGTTTTAGGTGCAAAACTGGCTGAGTGGTTGTTTTGGCAGGCCAATATATTCTTGAACAAAGCCTATTTTCCAAGAATAATACTATATTCAAGTGTATTGGTCATCCAAATATAGGATGGTTCCTTCAGAATAATTTTATCTCTCTCATTTAGGAAATTTTGGTCATTTTCCCAAATCCACTTGAGCCATATTTTCAGTACTTAGCAATTTTTTCCAAAGGAGAGTATAATATGGCAAGGTGCAAAAAATGTTGATTGGTTGTTTTGGAATGCCATTATATTCTTGGCGATAGACCTTTTATCAAGAATGCGTCAATGGTCAAGTGTGTAAATCCTCCACCTGAAATCTTATGTTGTCAGAATAATTTAATCCCTCACTGGTGAGAATTGGTGGGCATTTTCCTAAGGCCATTTAGGCCATTTTTTGGTGGAAAAAATGCTAAGTGGTTGTTCTGGAAGGCCAATATATTCTTGAACAGAGATTATTTTCCAAGACTGAGACTATATTTAGGTGCATTAGTCATCCACCTATAGGATGGTGCCCTCAGAATAATTTTCGCTCTCTCTGTGAGAAAATGGCAGTAATTTTCCCATAGCCACTTGAGACATATTTTCAATACTTAGCCATTTTTTCCAATGGCGATCATTTTTTGGAATGGTGCAAAAGAGGCTGATTGGTTGTTTTGGCAAGCCAATATCTTCTTGGCCATATTCCTTTTATCGAGAATGAGTCAATGGTAAAGTGCATAAATCCTCCACCTGAAAGCTTATGTTGTTAGAACAATTTAATCCCTCACTAGTGAGAACTGGTGAGAATTTTCCTAAGGCCATTTAGGCCAGTTTTAAGTGCAAAAAAGGTTGAGTGGATGCTTTGGCAGGCCAATATATTCTTGACTAGAGACGTTTTTCCAATACTGAGACTATATTCAGGGCATTAGTCATCCACCTACAGGATGGTTCCCTTAGAATAATTTTCTCTTTCTCTGTGAGAAAATGGTGGTCATTTTCCCATACCCACTTGAGCCATATTTCCAGTACTTAGCCATTTTTTCCAATGGCGAGCATTTTATGGAATGGTGCAAAATAGGTTGATTGGATGTTTTGGCAAGCCATTATCTTCTTGTCCATAGACCTTTTATCGAGAATGAGTCAATGGTCAAGTGTGTAAATCCTCCACCTGAAAGCTTATGTTGTCAGAATAATTTAATCTGTCATTGGTGAGAACTGGTGGGCATTTTCCTAAGGCCATCTAGGCCAGTTTTAAGTGAAAAAAGGCTAAGTGGATCTTTTGACAGGCCAATATATTCTTGACCAAAGGATTTTTTCCAAGATTAAGACTGTATTCAGGTGCATTATTCATCCACCTAAAGGATGGCGCTGTCAGAATAATTTTCTCTCTCTTTGTAAGAAAATGGCAGTGATTTTCCCATAGCCACTTGAGCCATATTTCCAGTACTTAGCCATTTTTTCCAATGGCAAGCATTTTTTGGAATGGTGCAAAAGAGGTTGATTGGTTGTTTTGGCAGGCCACTATCTTCTTGGCCATAAATGTTTTATCGAGAATGAGTCAATGGTCAAGTGTGTAAATCCTCCACTTGAAAGCTTATGTTGTCAGAATAATTTAATCCCTCACTAGTGAGAACTGGTGGGAACTTTCCTAAGGCCATTTAGACTAGTTTTAAGTGCAAAAAAGTTTGAGTGGATGTTTTGGTAGGCCAATATATTATGGAAAACAAAACCAAAATATCAACTAATACCATGATCATATTATTCAATGATAATACATAAGCTTAAAAAAGACTAGTAAAATAAAATGTCACACACACACACATAACACCTCAACGATTCAATTCCTCTCAACAAAAAATCAACAAAATTAATATGGATATAAACTTGTGATTTTATGATTAGTTTGAATTATCTCTAACACCTTGTTTATGAATATGGTCAATGACATGCTAATACATTATTTATTGGAAGTCTTTGTAAGAAGTTGATGCTCGTGACCCTTAGAACGTTTCCACTATAAAGTATTTACCTAATACGTGCTAATTGAGCCCTTCCATCCACAAGTCTATTCTTTGATTTGGCTTTCTCCTTAGTAGGTTAGTAAAAAGTGGCCCATAACATTCTATCCATAACTAGCATGTATCCTATTTCATTAGGAATAATGCCAAAAGATGCTTTCTTTGTCAAATGATTCTTTTTTTGATTGGTTAAAATTATCCACATGGTTGAGCAAATAATATTTTTTAGTGTGAAGATGGTGAGTGAGTCAACTAATTGCAAAAGTATAAGGCCAAAAAATTTTAATGGGGACAATTTCCCGGTGAATTAGGGCATTTTATTTTCTGGCAAAAAGACGAGTTAATGCAGGTTCACCATGAGTTAGGAAGCTACAAAGGTGGGTTTAAGAGTCTTGAAACTCTAAATCGCTTTCAATAACCAGTGTATTCCAGGAGTGAAACCTGTGAGTAAATTATTTTTTAATTTCTACGTATTTAAGAAAAGGGTGGCGCAATTATGTGATAGGAGTGGTGGATCATCCATTCCTAAGCATGATCTGACTGGTAATAAAATGAGAAACTTATCCTAAATTGAAATTGGTTAAGAATTCATACCTGATCACCCATTTGGCATGCAATGAAAAAAATTTTCAAGGAAGAAATTAAATTGATAATGATTTTCGAAAATCAAAGTGTTTGAATCACCGATCTAGCGGGCAACTTAAAAAAAATTTCATGGAAGAAATAATACTGAGAATGTCTTTTGAAAATCCTTTTTTGGATGTGATATTTGGCATGGTGATGAAAGAACGAAAACATGCCACTGTATTCGTCCTTACCTTTGGCCATCAAGACGACTCACAACAAAGACAATTCCTGAAAATTCATCTAAGCAAAAAATTATTTTGAAAATTTCATTGTGTTGAAGGTATGTCGTGCAGGCTAGAAATAAACCATTCTATCAAGCCATTGTAATCTCAATAGGAAATAAAAATGCACTTGCTTGTTACTATTTATCAATAAAAAACAAAAAATATGAGCAATAAAAGCATGTACTTACTGATGTTTATAGACAATTTTAAATTGTTGCTTCCATGTGTATCCCATTCACAGGATAGTCTGAGATGCTTGTGATGATAGTAAGAAAAATCATTGGTTGATTGGTTGAGGAAGTGTGCATTTTTGTGATAATCGTGAAAAATTTGCTTTCCTACCAAATAATGGATAAGTAGGCTCAGAGATGTGTATGTAGCCAATTTGGCATAGGTGATTCATGGATAAGTATGCTCATATATGTTTAATTATGCCTCATATCATATTTTATACATGGGGTGTACTTGGATTGGGCGATATGCATTTTTGTGATGGACATGAAAAATTGGGAAACCCTATCAACTGTTCATTGTTTTTATTTCCTTGCAATAAAAATTTGAGGAATGATACAAAAATTTCATGAATTTTTTTTTTTATATATCTGAATTCTGAATTTAACAGTGATTATATAAAATGATTGGTTGAGTCTCTAAATTTCTGGAAATGATGTTTTTATGAAATGGAATGACAATGGTCAAGTGCATAAATCATCCACCTACAAGTTGATTCTTTCATAAATTCTTTATCCCTCACAGGAGAGAATTTTTTTATCCCAAGTCTACTTAAGCCCTGTTTTTCAACACTTAACCAATTTTTCCAATGGCGAGCATTTTTCTGGGAAGGTGTAAAATAGGTTGAATAGATGTTTTGGAAGGAAAATATCTCCATGAACTCAGACCTTTTTTTCCAAAAGGAGTCAATGGTCAAGTGAATAAATCAGCCACCTACAAACTTATGCTGCCAGAAATTTTTTATCCCTCAAATATGAGAAATGACGGGCATTTGCCTATGACCATTTAGGCAAGTTTTAGATGCAAATCATGTTGAGTGGTTGTTTTGGAAGGCCAATATTTTCTTGACCATAGACTTGTTTTAAAACCTGATCCAATGGTCAAGTTCATAAATCATCCACGTGCAAGATGATACTTTCCTAAAATTTTTATCCCTCACAGGTGAGAAATGGTGGGCACTTACCCAAGGCTACTAAAGCCCTTTTTTTCAACACTTAACCAATTTTTCCAATGGCGAGCATTTTTCTTGGAGGGTGCAAAACAAGCAGAATGTCTGTTTTGGCAGGAAAATATCTCCATGACCAGAGGCTTTTTTTCAAAAATGAGTCATTGGCCAAGCAAATAACTTATCCACCTACAAATGTATTCTCTCGGAATTTTTTTATCCAACACAGTGTTGATGTATATGTAACTTCGGAATGTATTTCACCTATGCATTTCATCTATGTATATTGTACTCTTATAGAGATGTGTTATTCCTCTATAAGGAAGTGTCGTCATTTGTATTGACAAGTGTCGCAAGTGTCAGAACTCGCCGATGGGTTATTAGACCACCATGTGTGGGGTCGGCCCTGATTAAGTTAACCATTGGTTATTAGACTAATATAGACAAGTCGGCCCCATTAGTTTATTGGGTAGGATAGGACAAGTATAAATAGAGACCGGGAGATCTCTATTTGGACATCTCATTACTCACTTCTACATCACTCGGAAAGTGGTGCACATGTGAGGAGGAGGATGTTCTAGTAGGAGAAGACTATCTCTTGTACTTGGGTTGTACTTTGGTTATATTATTGCTCTATCTATCTCTGAGGAAGTTGTGGGGTTTTTCACCTCAGGGTTTTCCCCATGGAAACTTTGTGTGTCTATTGTCTCTTATGTTTTCCTCTTGTTAGGATTGACATGATTGACATGCTTGATATGATTGATATGTTGTACATGCTATTCTCTCAGTAAATATCCTAGAGTATATTGAATTAATGCTAAAAAATTAACATGGTATCAGAGCTTCCCTGAGAAGAAGACATTGTGCAGTGGTGGAAACTAGGGTTTCTTGTTTATTGGGTTTCTCTCCACAGATTTTGGAAAAGTAGTAAGGTAGATTGAATCTACTCATCAAGGAGAATCTATCTGTCCAATCAGAATTCAATTTTGATCACTTTCAGTTTTGGCCCTAAAAATTAGGGTTTCCACAAAAATAGGAATTTTTGAAATCTGAAGACATAGCTAGAAACTCCTTGGAAAAATTGAAGTTTAGAGATTTGGATCAAGATTTTTGGTTGGGTGAAGCTTCAGGAAACTCAAACCCTAATTCAGGGTCCTCCCTAGTGAATCTGGGAAGACTAAAAGGCATTTATGAAGGGTGAAACTTTGCAGATATCAAATTATGAATATACCAGGCTGATCAGCTCATTAAGTTGCATCTTTCTATTCTTTCAGAAAGTTGAAATTCACATTTTGAATTTTTAGGGTTTCTCTAACAAACCCTAATCCGGGACCAGATCCAGTTTTCAACAAATCAAGTGGTAAGACCTATATCTTCTCTATTTCCATTTGAAGTACTCTTTAAGATGTCTAACCACACCAAGCTTGAGGACAAGCTTGAAGGGGCTGATAACTTCCAAGCATAGAAGTATAGGATTGAGTTAATCCTGGAAGAAAATGAGTTGGACACTTATATAAGTGAAGAGGTCCCTGTCTCAGAGGGAGAAGAGGCTAAGGATCTTCACAAGAAGAACTTGGTCAAGGCAAAGAGAATCATTGCTGATACTATCAAGGACCATCTCATCCCACATGTGTCATCTCTGAAGACACCCAAAGAGATGTTTGATTCCCTGACCAAGCTATTTGAAGGGAAGAACATAAATTAGAAGATGACCCTGCGGAACCAATTAAAAGGGGTAAAGCTTCAGAATGGAGAGACCATTCAATCTTATTTTTCTAAGGTCTCTCAAATCAGGGAACAACTTGAAGCTGTGGATGAAATTATGGACAATGATGAAGTTGTCATGACCACACTAAATGGCCTACCTAGGTCATGGGATTCCTTTATCCAAGGAATCTGTGCAAGAAAGAAGTTGGTCTCCTTCAATAGACTGTGGGAGGAATGTTCACAAGAAGAGGCTAGGCTCGTAGCCCAAGAAGAAAATATGGGAAGTGAAGATCAAGCTCTCACTGCTCACACCAAAAGAAGCAAGCCTAAGAAGGAGCACTCTCAGCACAAGAGATCCACTCACTATCATCAAAAGAATACGAAGGATCCACTCACTATAGATTTTCCCAAGAACAAAAGGGACAACAACAACAACAACTTCAACAAGAAGAAGAAGAATAACAAAAGGAAATATCATGCTCATGCTGCCGAGGGTGATGAATCCCCCAGGAAGAAGGCTAGAGCAGAATGGGATGACTCATCAAGTGAAGATGAATATGTTCTAATCTCTGTTCTCACAGGTACTATTTCTCATGGTTGTAATGATTGGTTAATTGACAGTGGGGCCTCTAAACACATGATTGGGTTCAAAGAATCTTTTGTAAATTTATTTGAACATGAATCACTCCATAAGGTGAAACTTGGGGATGATTATCAATACCCAATCAAAGGAAGTGGGGAAGCCTCCTACAATCTAGACTCTGGGAAGTCTTTGTAGATGAAAGATGTTTTATTTGTACCTGGGCTCAAGAAGAACCTACTCTCCATCTCTGCATTGGATGCAAAAGGCATGAGGGTTGCATTTGTAGATGGCCAAGTCCTAATGTGGCCAAAGGGTAAAACTATTGATGATGGAGTGGTGATTGGAGAGCAAGAGAGAGGATTGTACAAATTGAAGGGACAACCTGAACATGCCATGGTACATGAATCCATGGAGCCAAGTGAACTTTGGAATCGAAGGCTTGCACATGTGAACTATAGAGCACTACCAATTGCAAGCAAAGTTGTAGAAGGTCTTCCTGAAATCAAGTCAAAGCATGAAGGTTTTTGCAAAGGATGTGCAAAAGGAAAGAACATTAAGAAGACATTTCCAAGTAGTGAAAGCAAAGCAAAAGGGATCTTGGAAATTATCCACTCCAATGTATGCAGTCCAATGTCATCCAGTTCACTAAGCGGGTATGTATACTATGTCTCTTTCATTGATGATTTCTCCAGGGTGACTTGGGTCTACTTCTTGAAAAACAAAGATGAAGTATTTGATAAGTTCAAGGAATTCAAAACCTTGATGGAGAATCAAACTGACAAGAAGATCAAGACATTTAGATCCGACAATGACGGTGAATTCACTTCAAGTGATTTCAAGAAACTATGCAGTGATTCAGGAATTAACAGGGAGTTGACTGCTCCCTACAATCCACAACAGAATGGAGTTGCATAAAGAAAGAATAGAACAATCATGGAAGCAGCACGGGCAATACTGCATGACCAGGATCTGCCTATGCATCTATGGGTAGAAGCAGCTAGGACAGCTGTGTATGTGCAGAACAGAACACCTCACAAGATATTAGAGAACAAGACACCAGAAGAGGTCTTCTCTAGTAAGAGACCTGAAGTCAGCCATCTCAGGATATTTGGTTGTCCTATATATACACATGTTCCAAAGGAAAAGAGGACAAAGCTAGATCCTTAAGGAAAGAAGGGTATCTTTGTGGGTTACAGTGAAAGCTCGAAGGCTTACAGAATATACTTTCTAGGGTTCAAGAAGATTGATGTCAACAGGGATGTAACATTTGATGAAAAATCAGCATTCATCAAATCAAGGAAGACACTTGTTGAAGATCATAAAGAACCAAAGGAAACCAGATTTCAAGACACTACCATGACTAGAGCAATTCCAGATGCTGGTCGTGAAATTGAAGATCTGCAAGAACCTGTAGATCCACCTCGTGAGAAGGACTCTCACAAGAGGAAACCTGCATGGGCTAGAGAGCTCATTCAAGATGCAAAAATATATGGCATTCCAGAAGAAGAACACAGAGCAAAGAAGAGAACTAGATCACATACCAACTATGTTGCTTTACTCTGTGATATTATGAACAAAGAACCTTCCAGTTATGAAGAGGCAACGGAAAAGAAAGAATGGAAGGATGCCATGGTCGAGGAATATCAGTCGATCATGAAGAATGATGTTTTGGATGTGGTCCCAAGACTTGATGGGAAGTCTGTTGTGAATTCCAAATGAATCTACAAGATCAAGCATGCTGCAGATGGAAACATAGAGAAATACAAAGCAAGATTTGTAGCTCGTGGCTTCTCGCAGAAAGAAGGAATCGACTATGAAGGAACTTTTGCTCCTGTAGCCAAACACACTTCCATTAGATCAGTACTTTCTCTGGTTGCAGTGATGAAATGGAAGATACACCAGATGGATGTCAAGAATGCTTTTTTGAATGGTGTAGTCGAGGAGGAAGTATATGTGGAGCAACCACTTGGTTTCGAGACACATGATAGGAAGTCATACGTGTGCAGGTTGAAGAAATCCTTGTATGGCTTGAAGCAAGATCCTAGGACTTGGTATGGTAGGATAGACAACTTTCTATCAAGTTTGGGCTTTACCAAGAGTAAAGCGGATTCCAACCTTTACTAAAAGGTTGAGGAAGGCAATCCTGTGATACTACTGTTGTATGTAGATGATCTATTTGTAACAAGTAATGATAGTTTGATTGCCGATACCAAGAGGAAGCTTGCAGTCGAGTTTGAGATGAAGGACTTGGGGATGATGCACTATTTTATAGGCATGGAGGTGTGGTAGAGTACAGATGGAATCTTCCTTGGACAAGGGAAGTATGCAGTGGAGATCCTGAAGAGGTTTGAGATGATGGACTGCAAGGCCATGGCCACACCTATGGCATCGAACCTGAAGATTTTGTGTGATGCTTCATCTGATCTGGTTGATGTCACAGTGTATCGTCAGATGATTGGGTCCTTGATGTACCTAATGAACACGAGACCAGATATTTGCTTTGCGGTGAAAACTGAGCCAGTTCCTGATGGATCCCATAGGTGTTCACCTGGTTGCTGTAAAGCATATTCTGAGGTACCTAAAGGGTACACTTGATTATGAGCTCAAGTATGATGCAAATCAAAAGTTTAACCTATAGGGTTATGTTGATTCAGATTGGGCAGGCAGTGCTGTAGATAGGAAGAGCACTTCTGGGTGTTGCTTCAATATGGGATCAGGTGTGATCTCTTGGTTTAGCAGAAAGCAGTCCTACGTAGCACTGAGTACAGCCGAAGCAGAGTATGTTGTAGCTTGTTCGGCTAGTTGTGAGGCAGTATGGCTCCGAAAGATACTGTCTGAGTTATTTGATCTCCCATTGGATGCTACTAGTATCTTTTGTGACAACCAGAGTTGTGTGAAGCTGTCTGAGAACCTGGTGTTCCACGACAGGTCGAAGCACATTGAGATCAAATATCACTATATCAGGGATATGGTGCAGAGAGGAGCAGTGAAGCTCTTGTATGTTGCGACGGATGAGCAGGTTGTGGATGTGCTAACAAAACCACTAGCCAGAGTGAAGTTTGAGTACTTTAGAGAGAGGCTTGGTGTTCTTCAGATTGACAACACTTCGAGGAAGAAGTGATGGACACATTTGTTGGAGCCATTCCAAGCATGGTGAGAGAAGGATCCTTCCCATGGATGTGGATATAAGCGCTGGATGATGAGCATCAGGATGATGTTCTAGTTTCTGCTCTGTATGATCAATTGGATCACTTATATATGTATGTATGCATCATGTTGGATGCTGGATATGATCAGTTGGATCATTTATATATGTATGTATGCATCATGTTGGATGTTGTATATGATCAGTTGGATCATTTATATGTATGTATGTATGTATGTATGCATCATGTTGGATGCTGGATATGATCAGTTGGATAATTAATATGTATGTATGTATGCATCATGTTGGATGTTGGATATGATAAGGTAGATCATGTATGTCGATATGTATCAGGTGGATCATGTGCTTGTATATGTACCAGGTGGATACACTGTATGATCAGGTAGATCATGTATGATGATATGTATCAGGAAGATGCTGTGTATGTATTATATGGATGCATTGTATGATCAGGATGATCATAGATGATGAGCTTCAGGATGTTTCTCCAGATGACATGGATCAGGATGATGCAGAGATGATGATCAGGATGATCATGTGTACATCAAGATGATGTATGGTGAGTATCAGGATGATACTCTGTTGCCGTGGAACAGGTTGTGCAGATGAGCATGTCTGGGAGATCCTATAGGTCAGAGTTGTGTACCCATAACAACTTGGGATGCTCTTTCGAGGCATTGCTATGGGAGGACATATAATAGTGCCCTGGGAGATCCTATAGGTCGGAGATGTGTGCCCGTAACAGCCTGGGATGCTCTTTCAAGGTTTTGTCCTATGGCATATAATAACGCCCTGGGAGATCCTATAGGTCAGATTTGTGTACCTGTAACAGCCTGGGATGCTCTTTCGAGGTTTTTCCATGACCACATATAATAGCGCTCTGGGAGATCCTATAGGTCGGAGCTGTGTACCCGTAACAGACTAGGATGCTCTTGCAAGGTGTTGTGGTGACCACATATAATAGAGCCTTGGGAGATCCTATAGGTCGGAGCTGTGTACCCGTAACAGCCTAGGATGCTCTTGCAAGGTTTTGTGGTGACCACATATAATAGCGCCTTGGGAGATCCTATAGGTCGGAGCTGTGTGCCTGTAACAGCTTGGGATTCTCTTGCGAGGTTTTATGGTGGGGTCACATGTAATCTGTCTGTGGGAGATCCTATAGGTTGGAGCTGTGTGCCCGTAACAGCTTGGGATGCTCTTGCGAGGTTTTGTGACGCACATAATAAGTCTTGAGAATTCCACAGTATGGCCAGTGATGATGAAGACCTGCAGGTGGTGGGCCTACATCCAGTATGAAAAAGGACTGGCTCTATAGAACTTCCTATGACGAGTAGATTCAGAGATTGTTTGAGATAGCAACAGTAGTGACGATGACGATGATTCAAGGACGATGATTCGCTGATGATGATCCAAAGAAGAAGACTTGTGCTAGCAGATCTGTGTCAAAAAAAACCTTCCTAGTTAAGAGGGAGTGTTGATGTATATGTAACTTCGGAATGTATTACACCTATGCATTTCATCTATGTATATTGTACTCTTATAGAGATGTGTTATTCCTCTATAAGGAAGTGTCGTCATTTGTATTGACAAGTGTCGCAAGTGTCATAACTTGCTGATGGGTTATTAGATCACCATGTGTGGGGTCGGCCCTGATTAAGTTAACCATGGGTTATTAGACTAAGCTAGACAAGTTGGCCCAATTAGTTTATTGGGCAGGACAGGACAAGTATAAATAGAGATCGGGAGATCTCTATTTGGACATCTCATTACCCACTTCTACATCACTCGAAAAGTGGCGCACATGTGAGGAGGAGGATCATTTGCTAGGAGAAGACTATCTCTTGTACTTGGGTTGTAATTTGGTTATATTATTGCTCTATCTATCTCTGAGTAAGTTGTGGGGTTTTTCACCTTAGGGTTTTCCCCACGGAAACTCTGTGTGTCTATTGTCTCTTATGTTTGCCTCTTGTTATGATTGCCATGATTGACATGATTGACATGCTTGATATGATTGATATGTTGTACATGTTATTCTCTTAGCAAAGAACTTAGAGTATATTGAATTAATGCTCAAAAATTAACACATAGATGAGAAATGACGGTCATTTTCCTAAGGCCATTTAGGCCAGTTTTAGGTACAAAACATGCTGAGTGTCTGTTTTGGCAGGCCAATATATTCTTGACCATAGACTTGTTTTAAAAACTGATCCAATGGTCAAGTGTATAAATCATCCACCTGCAAGTTGATGCTTTCCTAAAAAATTATCCCTCATGGGTGAGAAATGATGGGAATTTACCCAAGGCTACTTAAGACCCTTTTTTCAACACTTAACCAATTTTTCCAATGGCGAGCGTTTTTATAGGAGGGTGCAAAACATGCTGAATGGTTGTTTTGGCAGGAAAATATCTCCATGAACAAAGTATTTTTTTTTTAAATGAGTCAATTTTCAATTGAATAAATCATCCACCTACAAACTTATGCTCTCAGAAATTTTTTATCCCTCAAATATGAGAATTGGCGGGCATTTTTATAAGGCCATTTAGGCCAGTTTTAGGTGCAAAACAGGCCGAGTGGCTGTTTTGAAAGGCCAATATTTGCTTGACCATATACTTTTTTTCAAACCTAATCTAGTGGTCAAGTGCATAAATCATACACCTACAAGCTGATGTTTTCCTAATTTTTTTTTCCCTTACATATGAGAAATGGAGGGCATTTTCCCAATGCGACTTAAGCCCTTTTTTTCAATACTTGACTAATTTTTCCAATGGCGAGCATTTTTATAGGAGGTTGCAAAACATGCTGAATGGTTGTTTTGGCAAGAAAATATCTCCATGAACAAAGTATTTTTTTTTAAAATGAGTCAATTTTCAATTGAATAAATCATGCACCTACAAACATATGCTCTGAGAATTTTTTTATGTTCGGGTACACAGGGTACTACCAAAGGACCGAACACCAAGAGAAACCACTTCACACAAACAGATCACAGATCAACACACCGATGTTTTGACGTGGTTTAAACCCTCTTGAGGGAAACACTCCACGGCCCCGGCCAAATAGCTTCTACGGGACAATTTATTATGCAAAGAAAGAAAGTTACAAATGAGCTTCTCATAATCGATCAACTAAACAATGACCCTCCATGCTCTTTAAATAGAGATCATGGACCAATCGGGTGTTAAGCCACGGATCAAGGTTAGGTTTGATCTAAGAGAAGTTGAGCCGTCGGATCACTCTATGTCGAAAACATATCGTGACCGTCGGATTAAGTATTTACAAATGCATACTAATGCATACTAAAGAAACACACTATCCCTAACGGATATATTACACAAGTTGATCTTAACTAACTCCTAAGTGTCTAAATATCCTAACATCCCCCCTTAAGAACAACTTGGGATAGGATTGAAGGATTTACAAAAGTGACACTATTAGGAGAAGGAAGGAGGCATTAGAGCCTATCCCCCCTTAATGACAAGTTCCTGAACTCCTAACATAGATCGAAGTTTAGAAAACTTCGCTTCTGTAAGAGACTTGGTGAAGATGTCTGCAACTTGATCATCTGTAGGGCAAAAGAGCACTTCAAGAACACGATCATGAACAAGATTTCTGATGAAGTGCATATGTAGCTCAATGTGTTTGCTGCGTTGATGTAGAACTGGATCTTTGGCAAGCTTGATGGCACTTTGATTATCGCACCAAAGTGGAGTAGGCTGCTGCTGCTCGAATCCAAACTCTGAAAGGATCTGTCGAAGCCATAAAGCTTCCTGACTGGCATTAACTGCTGCTCGATATTCTGCCTCTGCTGAAGAAAGAGCAAGAGCTTGTTGTTTCTTACAAGCCCAAGTAATAGGTCCAGATCCCAGACTGAAAACATAACCTGCAGTAGACTTTCGATCATCAGGATCGCCGGCCCAATCTGAATCAGTGAAACCAACCAACAAAGGTTTCCCCCCTGTACTGTAATGAATCGCAAACTGAACTGTACCTCGAATATATCGAAGTATTCTTTTAGCTGCTTTCCAGTGACTTTCATGAGGTGTCTGCATATAACGGGCAACTCGACCAACGGCAAAGGAAAGGTCAGGATGGGAATGAGTCAAGTATAAAAGACTACCAACAAGCTGACGATACAAGGTGGCATCTACTTCAGGTGAAGTACAAGTGGCAGAAAGTTTGACTCCAGACTGGAAGGGAGAAGGGGCTGGTGTACAATCTTCCATGTGAAAGCGACGAAGAAGGTCACAAGCATACTTAGACTGAGAAAGAAAGATTCCTTCTTTGGTTTGCAGAACTTGGAGGCCAAGAAAATAATGCAAATGTCCTAAGTCTGACATTTCAAAAGTTTGTTTAAGACTGGATTTCACATGGGTTATAAGATTAGGGTCACTACCAGTAAGAATAAGGTCATCAACATATAGAACAAGTATGATGAGATGGTTTCCTACTTTCTTGGTATAGACATTGGGGTCAGAATGGCATCTAGAAAAACCAGTGTCAAGGAGAAAGTTATCCATTTTGGCATACCAAGATCTAGGAGCTTGCTTAAGGCCATATAAGGATTTCTTAAGGCGGCAGACAAGGCTAGAGTTATTCTGAACATAGCCAGGAGGTTGTTCCATGTAAATTTCCTCCTGTAAATCACCATGTAAGAAGGCAGACTTGACATCCATTTGATGGACTTCCCAATTGTGTAAGGCTGCAAGGGAAAGAACAAGGCGGATGGAGTTCATTTTGGTGACGGGAGCAAAGGTTTCATTGTAGTCAATCCCTTCAACTTGGGAAAAACCTTTGGCAACTAACCTTGCCTTAAGTCTTTCAACACTTCCATCTGATGCATACTTAGTTCTGTAGACCCATTTACATCTGACAAGTTTTCTTCCTTTTGGAAGAGGTACAAGATCCCAAGTATCGTTCGCCATTAAGGAATGATATTCTTCATCCATGGCTGCATCCCAATCTGGATTCCCTGAAGCTTCTGCAAAATTTTCTGGATCATGATTCTCGTAAACTTGAGCAAAAAGAGAAGAGGCTCGCTGAAACTGAGAACGTGTTCGACGTTGATCTCTAGGATCACCGGCAAGATCACCAGCTGCTTCACATGTTGAACGGACCCATCGAGGAAGCACTTGTGCTGGTGCTACTGGAGGAACATGAGCAGGCCGAGGTGGATTTTCATCCTCACTATCATCATCAGAAACTGGAGTTGGAAACCTGTCAAGGAAGTTGGAAGAAGAAGAAGAAGGCACAAACGTCGAATCAGGCTCGCAGGCCAAAGATGGCACACTCGCCGAGTTAGGCTCGCAGGCCAAGATATTTTCATCAAATTTAATATCTCTTCTGATGATTATAGCATGAGAATGTGGTTGAAGAAGTCTATAACCTTTTACATCTTCAGAATATCCAACAAATATGCACTTTTCACTTTTAGGTTGCAATGCTTTCCGTTTTTCATCCGGAATGTGAGCCCATGCTTCACTACCAAACACACGAAAGTGACTTACATCAGGTTTAATTTTACTCCATGCTTCTTCTGGTGTTATACCTTGTAATGCTTTTGTGGGGGTGCGATTAACTATGTAATTTGCACAATTTATGGCTTCAGCCCAAAATTGAAGACTTAGTCCCTTAGATTGGATCATACAATTAGCCATTTCTTTTAAAGTGCGGTTCTTCCGCTCAGCTACACCATTTTGTTGTGGTGTATATGGAACAGTGTGCTGTTGTTGGATGCCTTGTTCAGTGCAAAAAGTAGTGAACTGTTTGTTAACATATTCTCCTCCATTGTCAGATCTTAACTTAATAATTTGATGACCAGATTGTTTTTCAACAAGGGCCTTGTAGGCCAAGAACATGTTAAATACTTCGCTCTTAAGTTTTAGGAAATAAACCCAAGTGCGTCTGGTGTAATCATCAATGAAAGTTAAGAAATACTTGAAACCAGAAAAGGAAGCAGATGGAAGAGGGCCACACAAGTCACTATGCACAAGCTCCAAGGGAACCGAGGCGTGCCAAGAGGCACGTTTGTCAAAACTGTCCCGATGATGTTTTCCAAGTACACAACTGGAACAAACACCATCTCTGCAAGATACCATCGGAAGACCTGTCACCATATTTTCTTTACATAGTTGTTGCAATGAGCGATAATTTAAGTGACCAAATCGCTCATGCCAAAGTTTGCTCAAGTTATCACTATGAGCAACAAAAACTGAAGGGAAAGGTGATGACCCAAAGTTGTTAAACTTGTACAACCTGGTAATATCATCAACAATTTCGGTAGCTAGAACCTGTTGAGGATCTTTAAAATCCTTGATTACAACTTGGTGAGGTGTAAAGGTCACAGTTTTACCTTCACCAGAATGAGTGATCTGATAGATTGATAACAAATTGCAGGAAATTCTTGGAACACATAGTACATCACTAAAATGACCATTATCTACTAGAACTGTTCCAGCTCCTACAACACTTAGAGATCTATCATCACCAACAAATATTTGTTTGGTGTTACATTCATGCATAGTAGAAAAGATGGCTTGATCCTTAGCCATATGATAAGATGCTCCAGAATCAATGAGCCATTCATTTGAAGTAGAAGAAGAAGATGCATTATAAGAATAACCAGAAGCACAAAGTGCATGTCCATGAGAGGTAGATTCTGATGGCGAATCTAGGCTGATGTGATGCTTCTTCATTGCTGCTTCCAAGGCTGCCATCTTCTTGAAACACTTTGATTCATCATGATTATCTTTCCCGCAATAGTTGCAATGCCGCTCAGTCTTCTTGCCTTTTGGCTTGGATCCTTTGTCATTTTTTAAAGAAGGAGCTGACTGAGAGGGTTTGGGACCCTTGTTTGACTTATTATTGCGAAAATTTTGTTTCTTAGGAGGCTTGGACTTTTCTTTCTGTTGGGACAATAAGGCTTTCCCAGATGTATCTGCATTGTTGATTATTCCAAGGTGAATGAGTTTATCTTGTTCTCTAATCAAGGAATCACAAAAGGATTCAAGACTAGGCTCTTGATAGCTAGCTGCATTCAATGATGCTTTCATGGAGTAAAATGTAGATACAAAAACAGAATATGCAGGTCCAAGTTTGGAAAGAATATGATAAATGCACTGTTTGTCTTCCCTCTCAATCTTACATTCTGCACATAAAAGCTTGAGAGTTTTGTACTTAGATAAATAATCTTGAATGCATGAAAAGTCACTTGGATTTAAAGAAATCAACTCATTTTCGAGTTGGTGACCTCGAATTTCATTATGTTTACCAAACACAGTTTCCAACTTGTCCCAAGCAGTATTAGGTTCATCAATTCCAGATATGTGGAATCGCAAATTAGTAGAGATTGACATCCCAATCAATCCACGAGCTTCATCACATCTATTGCCCATTTTATTTTCTTATCATCATCAGTGGGTTCTTTTTCTTTCCCTGTGGTAATTTTGAAAAGTCCCCTACTTCGTAGAACATCCTCCATACGAGATTTCCATGAGAAATAGTTAGAACTGTTAAGTAGAATATCACAATGGGCGGCCATATTTGTAAAGTAATGGCTGTAAAAGCAGAAACCAATAGTCTGGATGTGAAGAGATCGAAAAAATAAGCGGTTTCAAAAAAAACGGCACTGAAAACTGACTCTGTATGATGAAGTTATGCTTGAACAAAGAAACTGTTGAAGACGTCCCCAATAGTGACGTGGCAGCTAGAGAATGTCCAGCAAAAAAAAAAGAACCCCCCTCTTCCCAAGATGAACCTTTTGACAATCACTTTAAAAAAGTTGCTTTAAGTGAATCACTTTTGTAAAATAAGTGATTTCACTTTTACAATGATATATATATATATATATATATATATATATTTTTTTTTCCTCGAAAAAAAAGCGTAATTTTATTTCATCTTGCGAGTACAAAATTACATTGAATCATCATCACTCGTGCAGAGTGTATATGCTGTTGAACAGCACCAATAAAACTACTTCGAACTTACATCTATGAAAAAACAGATACAGAGAAAAACTCGGGTAAATCCTACAGATAAAACCTAAATCTATGCAACCATTAATGGTTCTACAAGAAGCCATCAGAGATGCCGTAGAAGAGAGGCGAAAAAAAACATTTCCAGAAACCATGAATAAAAAAGCAATGCCACTAGCAACTGCAGAAGAAAACCCCAAGCCTGCCGAAGAGACGGAACGACGGCCCACGAAAACCCAAGCAGAAGAATGACAGAAGGCCTCTAACACCGAGGGGATGCGGCCGTCTTGCAGCCATTCCCTCCCCGCGCATCATCCTCTGCGGCTCCACCGACCACAAGCCCACCGGGGAGCTCGCCTGCCATCAACGAAACTGGGGACCTCCAAGTCTGCCGCCGCCACCGAAGAACCTCAGCAACCCAGGGGCATTGGAAACCCCGTCGCGCGCCCTCCACGACCTGAGCGTCGTCTGAACCGTGGGACTAGAGCCCAAGCTCGATAGCCCACCATCTGCCGACGCAGCCTGCCGAAAAAAACGCCCTGACCAGGAGCTGCGATCCTCTGCGAGTAAGCTACCGCCGCCGCCACTGGGGAGCCGAGGCTCACAGCCAATGGGTCGCCGCGCTAACGCGCCACCGATCGATTCATAGCGGAAAAAAACCCTTACAGTCGACCAGACAGATAGCGGACTCAGGGGAGAGAAGAGGAGGGCGGCCATGGAAGGATCCATGGCTGCCAGAACCAGTTTCAATAAACGCCTATCAAAACCCTAGCTCTCTCAAATCAATCGCTTAAAGTTGAAGGGTCTTTTACAATGATATTACTTTTTAAATAATGCAACAATAAATAAAAAACTTAAGTGACTCACTTGTATTTTTATTTTTTATTATTTAAGTGAGATGCACTTTTACAATAAAGTAACTTGAAAATAGAAATTGCATGCACTTTTCCTTTTAAAAGTAACTTCCTAAGACTTGAACTCAAGACCTATTAAGGAATAAAGCAACTTTGAACCAAGTGAGCTAGATTAAAAGGTATGTAAAATATGGGAATGAAGAAGGGTTTTTTTTTTTTTTTTTTTACTCTTCTTGCTCGGTTTGCGTGCTTGCCCTTTTTCCTACAAAACAGACCACAAAACGAAACAAAAAAAAAATTTCCACACTTGTGGAGTTAGATCTTGTTAGCTTGCCCGGAAAGTCTATGTTTTCTCTTTGTTTCTGATTTGCCGAGATCGCGCAAAGGTGCACGGCAAAGAGCATGCGCAGCCGAGAAAAACCCTTTCCCTTTCTGTTTCTGATTTGCCGAGATCGCTCAAGGTGCACGACAAAGAGCATACGCAGACGGGAAGGCAACAATCCGAACCCAAAAAAAATCTAACAGTAAAAAAAATGAAATATGAGATTTTTTTCTTATTAAAAAACAAAATAAAAAAAATGCGTCACTGTAACATTATACCTTCAGATCTGATGAAATACGCGTTTCTGGAGCAACCGGGAACCGTTTTCGATCAAACGAAAACTATTTCCCAATGGAAACGACGCTCTGGACGCAATGGAACACCTCCCACAGCCCAGAAATGCACAAAAATACCAGAACTAGAAACCCTTTCGAGTTTCGGCAACAACAGTTCAAGATCTAGATCATAACCGGAAGCGGCACTTCATAAAAGCTCTGATACCATGTTCGGGTACACAGGGTACTACCAAAGGACCGAACACCAAGAGAAACCACTTCACACAAACAGATCACAGATCAACACACCGATGTTTTGACGTGGTTTAAACCCTCTTGAGGGAAACACTCCACGGCCCCGACCAAATAGCTTCTACGAGACAATTTATTATGCAAAGAAAGAAAGTTACAAATGAGCTTCTCATAATCGATCAACTAAACAATGACCCTCCATGCTCTTTAAATAGAGATCATGGACCAATCGGGTGTTAAGCCACGGATCAAGGTTAGGTTTGATCTAAGAGAAGTTGAGCCATCGGATCACTCTATGTCGGAAACATATCGTGACCGTCGGATTAAGTATTTACAAATGCATACTAATGCATACTAAAGAAACACACTATCCCTAACGGATATATTACACAAGTTGATCTTAACTAACTCCTAAGTGTCTAAATATCCTAACATTTTATCCCTCAAATATGAGAATTGGCAGACATTTTTCTAAGGTCATTTAGGCCATTTTTAGGTGCAAAATAGGCCGAGTGGCATACACTTTCCCAATGCTACTTAAACCCTTTTTTTCAATACTTGACCAATTTTTCCAATGGTGAGCATTTTTCTTTGAGGGTGAAAAACAAGATGAATGGATGTTTTGGTAGGAAAATATCTCCTTGACCAAAGACTTTGTTTCAAAACTAAGTCAATGGTAAAGACAATACATCATCCACCTACAAATTTATGCTCTCATAAAAAAATTATCCCTCAAAGGTGATAAATGGCGGGAATTTTCCTAAGGTCACTTAGTCCAGTTTTAGGTGCAAAACAAGCTGAGTGGTTTTTTTGGTAGGGCAATGTTTTCTTGACCATAGACTTGTTTTCAAAACTGATCCAGTGGTCAAGTGCATAAATCATCCACTTGCAAGCTAATGCTTTCCTAAAAACAAATTCCCTCACAAATGAGAAATGGTTGGCATTTTACCAATTCTACTTAAGCCCTTTTTTTCAATACTTAACCAATTTTGCCAATGGCGAGCATTTTTATTTGAGGGTGCAAAACAAGATGAATGGTTGTTTTGGCAGGAAAATATCTCCTTGACCAGAGACTTTGTTTCCAAAAATCAGTCAATGGTAAAGTGAATAAATCATCCACCTACAAAGTTATGCTCTCATAAAAAAATTATCCCTCAAGGGTGAGAAATGGCGGGCATTTTCCTAAGGCCATTTAGGCCAGTTTTAGGTGACAAACAGGCTTAGTGGTTGTTTTGGTAGGCCAATATTTTCTTGACCAAGGACCTTTTTTCAAAATTTTCAAAACTGAACCACTAGTCATGTTTATAATTCATACACTTGCAAGCCTATTCTTTCCTAAATTTTTTATCCCTCACAGATTATAACTAGTGGACATTTTCCCAAGGCTACTTAATCCCTCTATGTTAATACTTAACCATTTTTTCCAATGGCGAGCAATTTTATGGGAGGGTGCAAAACAAACTGAATGGTTATTTTGGCAGGAACATATCTCCTTGACCAGAGTCTTTGTTTCACAAAGGAGTCAATTTTCAAGTGGATAAATCATCCACCTACAAACTTATGCTCTCAGAAATGTTTTATCCCTCAAATATGAGAAATGGCAGGCATTTTCCTAAGGCCATTTAGGCCAATTTTAGGTGCAAAACAGGTCGAGTGGTTGTTTTGGAAGGCCAATATTTTCTTGACCATATGATTGTTTTCAAAACTGAGCTAGTGGTCAAGTGCATAAATCATCCACCTGTAAGCTGATGCTTTCCTAAAACCTCACAGATGAGAAATGGTGGGCATTTCCCGCATGCTACTTAGCCCCTTTTTTTCAATACTTAACAATTTTTCCAATGGAGAGCATTGTTCTTTTAGGGTGCAAAACAAGATGAATGGCTGTTTTGGCAGGAAAATATCTACTTGACCAGAGAATTTTTCAAGAAGAAGTCAATGTCAAGGGAATAAATCATCCACCTACCAATTTATTCTCTTAGAATTTTTTTATCCATCAAAGGTGAGAAATGGAGGGCATTTTCTTGAGGCCATTTAGGCCAGTTTTAGATGCAAAATAGGCTGAGTGGTTGTTTTGGCAGGCCAATATTTTCTTGACTAGAGACCTTTTTAAAAAAATGAGCAAGTGGTCATGTTCATAAGTCACCCACCTACAAGCAGATGCTTTCCTAAAAAAATAATCCCTAATGGTGGGCATTTTCCCAAGCCTACTTAAGTCCTTTTTTCCAATACTTAACCAATTCTTCCAATGGCGAGCATTTTTCTGGGAGGGTGCAAAACAGGCTGAATGGCCATTTTGGAAGGAAAATATCTCCTTGACCATAGACTTTGTTTCAAAAAATATTCAATGGTAAAGTGGATAAATTTTCTCGCAGGGTGCAAAATGGCATAAATTTGAATTTTTATTGCACAACAGTACGTTACTTAGAGTGTACAATTACAAGTAAAATTTGAGTGAAAAATTACAGTGCAAAATTACAAGTAAAATTTGAGTGTAAAATTACATTTATGATATATTTCAGTTTTTTTTTTAATTAGAGAAATTATGTTTGAAATCTAATGCCAATATTGATTGTTTTTGTTTATTTTGCAGAGTATCTCATCAATGGATCATTCAAATGAGCCATGTCAACAAAATATTCCTCGAAAAAGAGGTCGACATAAGGGTGTAAATTACTCAAACATTCCAACTTTGGAACCATGTGAGATTGTCCTTCAATTGACTCGTGCTAGAGGTAAAAATACTACGCAATGTGTTTCTCATGGACAATGTCAAGGATTTGAAGATCCGAACTCCATACCACAAAATGAGTCCAGAAGTTTCCCTCAAACAATAAGCAATCATCCATCCATTCTTCAAACTCATTTTCCTCAATGTAAGCAACCAATGACAAACAACAATGTTGTTGGACAACAAAGGAAACCTTTGTCTCCAATTGCAGTTGAAGGGAATGCTAATGCACAAATTGGAAATATTTATGAAAGAATGAACTCTGTTCCAGAGAATGTGAAGGTCCCATTACATGCTACCATTACATTGAACGCTGATTTGTGAAATAAAAATATGTACCAAAGAATAAACCAAGTTTTACAGAATGAGGCCCTACTTTTCCCTCAAATATTAGTGATTGATGCTACTGTTGTTACAAATCACTCCGAGCAAAGTGCAGGTTGTGCTGCTCAACAACCTAGGGAGCCTTTGACTGCATTTACTAATGAAGGGAATCAAAGTGTAGAGCCCAATGGGCAGCAATTGGAACATGAACCTCTTAAGAACTTGGATGCAACTAGAAGACATGAAAAAACTGAAATAATTGCATTTCATGAACAAATGGATAGAAATGCAACTACAGAAAATCAAAATTCTTTAATTGGTCAAGCTGTAGAAGAAATGCCAGAAGGGTTTTCAGCAAATGAAATTATGCATGCTAAGAGAAGGTATCTATGAAACCGCTTAAGGACATCCTTATTGCATCTTAATAAGTGGTGACGTGGATGGGATGGTATAACCACAGACTAAATGAGGGGAAGACAAAATTTAAAACAAACTGGAGATAGTTTTCTGGAAAATCACTGGAAGATGTAGATGAGAATGACATTATTGTTGGAAATGTGTACTTCATGAGAAAAAAATATAATGAAGAATATAAAATTGAGGATGTTCTTGAACATCTAGATGGATTGCTTGATAAAATTCGGTCAATTGTTGTGGCAGAGATTCGTAAGGATTTTATGTCGAGGAACATGGCTTCAGTATTTATCGAATCAAGCATTACTCATAAGGCTTTGCAATGTCTAAAGAGAATTGATTCTCTTGGTGTACTAAATGGGGTTAATCCAACATTAGTTTGTATCGAAATGAAAAAGTGGATCAAAGTGTAATATCCCTAATTTGAAATTTTACCCAATTTGGCCAATTTTCGAACCTTGGACTAGTGAAACCCCAAACTGTCCCAAATGATCCCAAATGGTTTCGAATTCTATATGGAGGGAAATAGGAGGATATAGTACACTCTAATACAAAATTTAGACACCCAAGCATCTATTATAAACATTCATGGTTTGCAATTTTCAATGAGAAAGAATTGGAACAAAACTAGTCAATGCATTGGTGGAAAACCCCACTAGGTTAGCTACTAATTGGCCTCCCAAACACTGTACGAAATTCCCAAATTTTTAATATGAGACTTGCCTCTATTAGAGGACATCAAGGAAAACATTTTTTTAGAAACATATCAGAGTTTAGGGTCGGATAAATCTTCCAAAAGACAACAGCTCGTAGAGCATATAATTTATGAAAAAATGGTAGATTAGGAGCAACAAATTTAATGCAAAAAATTTAATAATAATTAAAGGGTATGCATACAAAATTTTGGTCCTTAATTTAACTCCATATGAATCTCGAAACATAATAAAAAAACAGAAAATATCTGATATCAAATAGGTACAATATCATCCCAAAATCACCATGAAAATATTATGAGGGAAATGGCTCGAATCTCAGTTTTAATTGGAAATATTACATGAAGTATTTGGTATTTCGAGTTGTGGATCTCATGATATATATATTACATATGTATGCAGCAAATAACATGTCCAAAAGGTCGAAAAATCAATCCTCCATTAACTATATGCAACAAGAAGTGTGCCATCACACTTTTACATGACATTGAGAGAAAGATAGTAGCATGAGAATGGAGAAGAAAGAGTGAATATGAACTCGAAATCAGATGGGGGTTGAACCTAAATCAAAAAAATCCATGAATCACTATTAAAAGTTCTCAATTACCTCTCCATCGACCAAATTGGATGGGAATCTTGCACCCTCAAAATTGGTTCTAAGGCAGGGAGGATGAACATCCACCGTGCAAGGACAAGCTAAGCTCTCCAAATGTGCCAAATGAGAAATTATCAAAATCTACTCTATTTAGACTTGGCCTCCTTTTAATAACTTTATTTGACTCATTTACCTCCTTAAAGCTCAAATTATCTCCTAATTACTTATGAAATTCGAATTAGTGGGGGTTATGACCCTTCATTGGCCCCACATGACACTTGGCTCATCTTTTGTGTCCAACTCCTCCATGAATTCGAATTGGGGAATCTTTTGGATTCTTTGGAGATGTGTGACTCCTCTCATGCGCCTTCTTGGTCTATTTTTAGCTCTTACATTGTCATAGATGTCATAAAATCTATCATAAGTGTCATAGAATCTGTCATAAATGTCATAATGCTTGTCATAGTTGTCATAGAATCTTTCATTGCCTATTTTTAGCCCTATGAATCTTCCTCTTCCTTCATGAATGATACCTCTTCCCTCCAACTTGAATTTGGGGATGGTTCTATGTTTAAAGGAGGAATATTCTCTCATGTAGACCTCACCAAGGATAATTTTAGGGGCGAAATTTAGCCCATGGGCTATTTTTCCATGATTCTTTCCAAAAAAAGATTCGCCAATTTGCATTTTTTGAAGCCTCATTTCGCCCAATTTTTATGGGGTAAACTCGTTTCACTCTAAAAATCGCCAAATTATTCTATATACTATATAAAATCATTAGAAACTGAAATAATTTTAGAAAAATATCGCCAAATATTTTATAGTTGACATTTTAAGAATTGGTAAGACTCTCCAAGGTTTATACACTTTTAAATAAGTATGGGTCCTTAAAATTATCCCTGGACCTCACATGTCCACTCATGCACCCCCAAGTCCAACTAGGACCTAATTCCACTTCATTTTGGAGCATTTAACATGTATTCCATAATTTATTGGCATATTTTTCCACCATCAATTTAGAATATTGAATTTTCATGAGAAACTATACCCCTTGGGGTTAAATGTCAATATTTTAATTCTTCCACTTAACCCTTAGGAATTGGATAGGCCAACTTAATTATTTATCTGAAAATCATTTAATTGGAGACATGATAGTCCTCCCCACCCAATATTTATTGTCCTCAAGCAATTTTAAACATGGATGTTGAAGACCTGCTTTTCTTCCAAACTTTGCTTCCAACTTGTTTCAAAAATCATTTGAACCTTCATACTTTCACTGAACAACCTCTTGAAGTTGCCACTGAAATGCCAAAATTTCCAAAATTTCATGTTTCCAAGAAAATTTATGAGAGGAAAGGCCATGCTTCTATTGCTCCGCTCTAATACAATCACTTTCATAAGTGGTGACTTGAAATTCCAGTTTCTTGCTATACCCCAAATTTGAAACCAATGAGACCAAAAGTGACCCCAGGGTCCCAAATGATCCTGTAGTATGCATGGTGAGAAATATCTGCAGCTGAACTCCATACACAACAAGCATATGAAAACTGAGTCCAACTGTATAAACTAAAACAATACTCTACATAAATGAACTCAATGAAATGAAGGTTAGCTTTCTCCATCAAGCCAACAACCAAGGTGTTGTTCCAAATGAACTGAAAACAAGCAATGTCGAGATCCCATTTCTTGTGTTGCTTTCCAAAAGATAGGCATGCTCTACCACAAAAACTTACAGGAAAAATATTGCCCACATCCCACTGCCTTGGTTGCAAATCTTTGAGTGGCAGTGTCACATCTGGAAAATTAACATTCCAAAGAATGCCAGGATCCCATTGTCTCATATGCATCTTTCCAAACATCAGTAACAATAATAAAAATTCATCACTATGAAAAATTCAAGGAGGGATGTAAAGATCATACCACCACACTGGATGTTCAACATTTCCAGTGCACAATTGAAACTTTGAGGGACCCTGCATCAAAATATGAACTTATTCAAGGTTGGGACGAGACCAAGAGAGACTCTCCATAATGAAATACATATCCTCAAAGTGAGGCTGAATGCAAACAAGTCTCCCCCAATCAACTAGATAGTCCTCACGTGCCAAATGCACACAAGAATCAAGAGTGATACCATTGAAGCTAAAAAGACAAGGGTGAAAGTCCCATGTCTCATCACCAAAAGAGTAGGAATCATCCAATGAAAAAATATGTCCATGCTGATCCAAAAGAATGTAATATGCAACAAAATAATTAACCATGTGTTCTTTCATCCAAGAAGTGAATGAATAACCTCCACTAAAATCTGAACCAAGTAAGGAGCAAGGAAAATCACGAGTCTTCAAGTGACTCAAGTGAACATCATAGGTGCATCCATGTATAGCTGTATCATCATAAGGTAACAAATGATGTTGCTGCAAATGTAAATAATAATGTGCTCTAATCATGTCATCATTGAAAGGAGAGATAGGAGTTTCATAGTCCCCATGTGGCACCATCAGAAAGAAACCTTTCACCCAATTTTCATCCCAAATTGATGTGGCTGAAAAAGTAGGGAGTGAAGAATTATGAACCAACCTTGAATCTTTGAAACTCTTACCCTTCAAAATTTTGAATGCATCTTCTCCATAATTGGTTGGTCCAACTGTTGTGAGATCATGTACCTCCTCCAAGGCTCTGCAACTCTCACCACGAGGCATCTCATAATCCCTCTGAATAAGTAAAAATGCTTGGATTCCTTCTTGTTTGAGTGTATCCTCTTCAATCACTTGCATATCAACATGTACCTCATGTTCCACCCTCACATGAGGTTTCTCCTTTGTAACATAAAGTCTTTCATCCATTGAATGACTGTCTGATATGTAGGAGGGTGTAAAGGACCTTTGCAACCTCTCTTGAAGTTTCTCAATCCGCACCATAGATTTTTGGAGTGCATTTTGGGTGGAATCCAACTCATTTGAGAGCTTGTCATTCTATTCTACATCATTCAAGGTTATTTCATGATACAAACAAACAAGCTCAATTAAATAATCTCTATCAGAAAGCAAATTCAAAAAATTACCTTTGGTGTCCAACATTTCCTTCTAGATTTTCTCCATGTCCTAAAGGGAAGATTTCTCCTCCACACACCAAATGGTTTTTGAAACCAATGCATGTGTGTCATGGAGAGTCTTCAAGGCCTCTTGAATATTATTTTCATCCATCTTCAAGGACCCTGCAAGAAAATGAGGCTCTTGCAAATGAACCTCCACTTCTTATTCCTTCTTGCTTGGACCAACTTCATGAAGCTCAAGTGGTGATGGGGAAGTTTATATTGGTTCTTCTTCAGCTGCTACAAGGTCTTCATATCCATGGTCAATATAAATTTTTCTTGTATCAACACCTTCAAAAGTGATTTATATGTCACCAACATAGATGTGTGAGCACCCATCAGTAGGTACTCCTTCACAGTGGCAAGCATCCATTAGTAGATGCTCTTTGATCCATGTCCAAATTAGAATGTGTCTCAGAATTATATTTAGTAGTTTCAATGGAATATTCTTCATGATCATGTCATGTTTCTTCATATTTTTCAAAGTCACTTGGGAGTGAATTTCGATCCTCTTCATGTGATGCTTCTTCTGCTTCACCACCTACAAAACTAGGTAGCTCATGGGTCTCCTCCATTTCACTCAAACATATATGATTTGATCTCCAATGTATTTTGCAAGAAGGGAATAGACTTTTCTTCACTAAATCCACATATTCATTCTTGGGCCTATATCCAAACACCCAATATACAAAGTCTTAAAAAATAATGGCCTTCTTTGTCTTTCCCATCAAAGCAAGATATGCATGATATTGTTGAGACAAAGTTTTACATGTTGCTCTCAATATTTCTAATTCATTCATAGAATTATCCTTTGGTGGTTCAGAACATACATATTAATCATACATATGGTCATATGAATAACCCTCATGACATATGAACTTGAAAGAAGTAATGCATGATGGCACCTCTTCCTCATACCATTCACATTCTTCTTCATATTGCTGACAATCATCTTCATAATGCTCATAAGCATTTTACTCATAGGAGTCATCATAATAGTAAGAAATGGCTTCAAATTATTCTTCAATGTATGATATTAATGCACAGGTGCAAGGAACATGATCTAATACCACTGAAATATCCCTAATTTGAAAGTTTACCCTATTTGGCAAATTTTCGAACCATGGACTAGTGAAACCCGAAACTATCCCAAATGATCCAAAAATATTTCGAATTTTGTATGGAGGGACTTAGGAGTATATAGGAAACTCTAATACAACCTTTAGACACCCAAGCATCTATCATAAACATTCACGGTCTGATATTTTCAATGAGGGAAGAATTGGAACAAAACTAGTCAATGCATTGGTGGAAAACCCCACTAATTGGCCTCCCAAACATTGTACGACCTTACCAAATTTTTAATCTGAGACTTGGATATTTTATAGGAAATCAAGGACATTTTTTTTAAGAATTATATCAGAGTTTAGGGTCGGATAGATCTTCCAAAATACAACAGCTTGTAGAGCATAGAATTTATGAAAAAATGGTAGACTGGGGGCAACGAATTTATTGCACAAACTTTAATAAGAATTAAAGGGTATGCATACAAAATTTTGGTCCTTAATTTAACTCCATATGCATCTCAGAAAATATAAAAAAACTTAGAAAATATTTGATATCAAACAGGTACAATATCATCCCAAAATCACCATGAAAATATTATGAGGCAAATGGCTCGAATCTCAGTTTTCATTGGAAATATTACATGAAGTACTCGGTATTTCGAGATGTGTCTCTCATGATATATCTATTACAGAGTTATGCAGCAAATAAAATGTCCATAAGGTCTAAATATCAATCCTCCATTAACTATATGCAACAATAAGTGCACCATCACACTTTTACATGACATTGAGAGAAAGAGAGTAGAATGAGAATAGAGAACAAAGAGTGAGTATGAACTCGAACTCAGATGGGGGTTGAACCTGCATCAAAAAATATCCATGAAGCTCTTTTGAGAGGTATGAATGGAATCTCCACCAACCAAATTGGATTGGAATCTTGCACCCTCAAAATTGGTTCTAAGGCAGGGAGGATGAACATCCACCGTGCAAGGACAAGCTAAGCTCTCCAAATGTGCCAAATGAGAAATGATCAAAAGCTACTCTATTTCGACTTGGCCTCATTTTAATAACTTTAGTTGACTCATTTACCTCCTTAGAACTCAAATTATCTCCTAATTACTCATGAAATTAGAATTAGTGGGGGTTATGACCCTTCATTGACCCCACATGTCACTTGGCTCATCCTTTGTCTCCAACTCCTCCATGAATTCGAATTGGGGAATATTTTGGATGCTTTGGAGATGTGTAACTCCTCTCATGCGACCTCTTGGTCTATTTTTATCTCTTACATTGTCATAGATGTCATAAGTGTCATAGGTGTCATAGAATCTATCATTGCCTATTTTTATCCCTATGACTTTCCCTCTTCCTTCATGAATGTTACCTCTTCCATCCAACTCTAATTTGGCGATGGATTCATGTTTAAAGGAGGAATATTCTCTCATGTGGACCCCACATGTCCACTTATGCGCCCCCAAGTCCAACTAGGACCTAATGCCACTTCATTTTGGAGCATTTAACATTTATTCCATAATTTATTGGCCTATTTTTCCACCATTAATTTAGAATATTGAATTTTCATGAGAAACTATAGACCTTTGGGTTAAAGGTCAATATTTTAATTCTTCCACATAACCTTTAGGAATTGGGTGGGCCAACTTAATTATTTATATGAAAGTCATTTAATTGGGGACATGACAGTCCTCCCCACCCAATATTGCTTGTCCTCAAGCAATTTCAAACATGGATGTTGAAGAACTTGCTTTCCTTCCAAACTTTGCTTCCAACTTGTTTCAAAAATAATTTGAACCTTCATACTTGCACTGAACAACCTCTTGAAGTTGCCACTGATTTGCCAAAATTTTCAAAATTTCATGTTTCGAAGAAAATTTATGAGAGGAAAGGCCATGCTTTGCTTCTCCACTCTAATACAATCACTTTCGTAAGTGGTGACTTGAACTTCCAACTGCTTGCTATACCCCAAATTTGAAACCAGTGAGACCAAAAGTGATCCTAGGGTCCCAAATGATCCCGTAGTATGCATGGTGAGAAATATCTGCAATGAAACTCCATACACACAAAGCATATGAAAAATGAGTCCAACTAAAGAAACTAAAACAATACTCTGCATAAATGAACTCAATGAAATGAAGGTTAGCTTTCTCCATCAAGCCAACAACCAAGGTGCTGTTCCACATGAACTGAAATCAAGCAATGTCGGGATCCCATTGCTTGTGTTGCATTCCAAAAGATAGGCATGCTCTACCAAAAAAAATTTTAGGAAAAATATTTCCCACATCCCACTGCCTTGGTTGCAAATCTTTGAGTGGCTGTGTCACATGTGGAAAACTAACATTCCAAAGAATGCCAAGATCCCATTGTCTCATCTGCATCTCTCCAAACATTTGTAACAACAATATAAATTCATCACTATGAAAAATGAAAGGAACGATGTAAAGATCATACCACCACACTAGATGTTCAACATTTCCAGTGCACAATTGAAACTTTGAGGACCCCTACATCAAAATATGAACTTCTTCAAGGTTGGGACGAGACCAAGAGAGAATCTCCATCATGATATACATATCCTCAAAGTGAGGCTGAATGCAAACAAGTCTCCCCCAGTCAACCAGATAGTCCTCATGTGCCAAATGCACACAAGAATCAAGAGTGAGACCATTGAAGCTCAAAGGACAAGGGTGAAAGTTTCATGTCTCATCACCAAAAGAGTAGGAATCATCCAACAAGAAAATATGTCCATGCTGCTCCAAAAGAATGTAATATGCAAAAAAATAATCATCCATGTGCTCTTTCATTCAAGAAGTGAATGAAGAACATCCACTAAAATATGACCAAGTAACACTAGTACAAATTGAGAGATAAATGGCAAAAAAAAGGACCAAAATCCGCATATAAATGACCACTTTTGAGTGGTGACCACTGGTAGCAAATTAGTGGTCATTTATCACGCGACCAAAAATGTGGTCATATTTAGTATGGTCATTTATAGCTTATCTTGTGGTCATATATTTGGTCATTAATTTGGTCATTAATTGTCACAAGTGATGACCACATTTTTTGTCACGTGATAAATGACTTCTAATTTGCTACTAGCAATCGCCAACTCAAAAGTGGTCATTTATATGCATATTTTGGTCATTTTTTTGGTCACTTATATCTCATGTTGTATTGGTGGTAGTTTATATGCAAATTTTGGTCATTGTTTTAGTCATTTATCTCTTTTTAGTGGTTTCAGAATATATATAGGGCATCGAGGAATCGAACCACCAACCTCCTGCCTATAAGAAAGGTGTTCTAACATTGAGCTAGCACCCTTAAATAGAATTCCTTATGGATTGATATGAGAATACAAATTCCGACAGTTAACACCATCTTGCCAAATTCTAGAAAAGGGTCACATACCTAGGTAAGAAACAAAGATTACCAATAGTCACCAAACCCTGTTTAGGGTCTGCTCCAATCTCTGGAAGCTCTATAAGGGATTGTTCTTTGTGTTGGCAGCCCTTATTAGGGATTTATTAGAATGTTGTAGCAACCAGAAACCCTGTAAGGCCTATTTCTCAATCAATGAGCCCTGCTAAGACCTTCAACAGTCAATGCAAGCCCTAAATCAATCAGCGGAAGCCTTTGGCACATTCATGAAGTCAACGACACAATCCTGAAGTCAAAAAAATGTCAACATCCCAATCAATTATCTGGTTAACATTAGTATCACATAGTCAACGAAAACCTCAAAATCCTCTCTTTTGGTCAAAAGGTACCTCGGATCAATGATGGAAGTGGTTAAAGGGATGCTACAGGTTGTTATAGGATTTCTACAAGCCCTAAGGGGATGTTACAAAATTGTAGTGGACATATCTAGGGATTACATCATCTTCATCAACAGGGCTTGCATTAGCAGGAAGAGTCCATTCTTCTTGGCAGTTTTATCTTCAGACCCTCTTGGTATAAGTGCCCTAGATGCAAGTTTATTTTTTGATGTAAAGTCTACTCTATCTCTTCTCATGTAAAAATCAGTCATCTCATATTTAAGGAAGATTATTCTTGCTGGGGATTTTATCCTTTGATAGGTTTCCCTAGGGTAAAATTTTGTGTGCCTTATTGTGTTGATTGATCCATGATGAATGTTTTATTTTTCAAGTGCCTCTACTAAAGTTAAATATCAGCACTACAGTTTTGCTCATAATTATCAGATCTGCAAAATTATAAAAATTTAAGAGTATGTACCACTATATGCATATACTCCCGTGGTGTGTTCCCTTCAAAGAACATTATGATGATACCAAAATTTAAACCATCGGCAATCAATATTTGCAGTCCAATAAAGTAGAATAGAATACTTTTTCTGCAAGGATACAAACCACTTTTCCTTATTGATATCTTGAAATTAAACTACCATCAGGATCACTTTGCCTACACCCTATATCTTCAAGTGAATTATAGTAACCATTTTTAGCTAGATTATGTATTGCCTTAAGAACCCATGACAACTTTAAAGTAGGTCATCAACTACTTTGAGACAAAGAAAAAAGCACAAATTTTTGTTAATATTATATAATCCTAACGAACACATAAATTAGACAAGAATTATGATTTATCTTGATATATGAAGGAAGAGGAAGTACCCCTTGGCATAATATACCAAAATGTACTATAAATAAGTCTCTCCAAGTAAATCACAATTACACGTTTACTAAAACATATACTGACTTCATTCTTCAACAAAATACCCGAGCTAAATTTTGAACAAGATTGAATAATTAAGATATACCAATTAATAATCATTTTCATGTGTTCTTAAAGAGGTAATTTCAATGAACATGCACAAGGAAAACTCAAGTATGAATGCATGGATGCTTCTTACTTCGACACAAAATCGCAGGCGTTATTGAAAATGTACAGGTAGAATAAAGAACTTCCTAACTGATCTTTTGATACTGCTTAAGGTCACAAGAAACTAAGGGAGGGCTACTTCATGTATATTATCGACAAAGATTAAACATTGCGACAAGAAACTAACCAAACAAAATGGCAGAAAATAAAAAGATTTTAGCTTAATAAAAGGGTATATAACATAGAGGATGAGAAGACAAAGTATAGACAACATACAGACATGCTAATGTAGGAGAGAGAACACTTTTCTGACCATGAGTATGCTCTTATGCACTTGACATTACATTTTTATAGTCAAGTGCATGCCTTAAGGTGTTGGAATCTTGGATATTGAACACCATACAATTTGACTTCTCACAATTGAACATCATTAAATCAAACTTATCAACTATTGAACACAACAAAAATGAAGTTATAAATTACTAAATACCACAAAATTGAAGTTATCAATTACTGAAAGCCACGAAATCGAAGTTATCAATTATGAAATTAACAGTTAAGACTTATAATGCTCAGGCACAACCTCATCAGATATTATATTACACTAAGGAGTTTCTCTTACAATTAAATTAATATTTCTATGGATTGAAAACTTGAATCCATAAAACACTTCTGAATATGCTCTGAAGTTGATAGAGTATTGAACCTAAAACCGCTAACCATGTTATCAAATGTGTAAGAAAAGAAAAAAAATAGTATAAGTTACAAAATTATTTCCTCTTGTACACCCATATTAAGTGTCTTACGAGGAAGTACAATACAGTTAGCCACGACTACTTCATCTTCAATGTTCACGTTCTCACTTGGTCAACCAAAGCAAGGTGAATATAACGTTTCAGAGAAAAAGAAAACATTGACAACTCTCCTAGCTTCATGAACGCTACTGCTTACCAAGAATTGTAATTCCAAGTTTTGATATATAGTTTGCATCACCCTCTAAGACAGAAGCGTGTTTATGGAAGAAAATAACATATAGAAACCTTATTTGAATATTTTGAAACCAATTTATTTGATTGGGATAAAATACTTGCTTGAACTCTCGACCATATTCCTATTAATGAATTCCACCCAATGATGGAGTGCATCACAATAGAATTCTCCTACCACAAAAGGAAAAGACAAATTATTAAAATAAGAAAACCTTATGAACCAAATATCAGAACTTCACAGTTAAGCACACTTGGGTTAGAGTAGTTCAAAACAAATCAAATAAATATTAAAAAAGCTGTCGGATGAGAAATGAACATCCAAAAAGTTGTTTTACCTTCAGCTCTACATCATCAAGTATTATGAAACCAATCAATCTAACCCCTGCCCCAATATGAGCATTTGCCGAAATATACACATTTGGCCCCATCTGCTCCAACAAACTATGATTAGAAAGCATTTTAAAATGTTGCCAAGAAAGAAACATGAAAACAAGCACTAGGTAGGTCTCCCACCTTTGCTCTTGGATGCAAGGATGAATGTAAACATCACCAACAATAGTTGTAGTCCTATCACCATCACTCTTTGCTAAGAGTTCAGGACTAGTAAGTCGATATTATGAAAGGTATAATGAAGAGAATCTCAAAGACATTCTGAAATAAAGATACAAAAACTAGTGATTACTTGGGCATAATATGGAATTCCTGCAAAATTTGATTTACATGTGTACTTGTGAATTAGCCTGGATTCTTGATCTACTCCCAGAAATACGATGTCTCATATGTGTACAATTTTCTCTTCCCAGCAAGAGGAATCAATATGTCTTGTTTTAACATAACAAAATCTATTGGCAGGGCCCTGTTAAAGGCACAATGACAAGTGAGAATCACAAATGACAAGCATTTTAGTTGCAATCTATCTGAAATAAAACAAGCTCAATTATTCTCTAAATATTCCCATGATGTCACATGTTAAGTTTCAAAATTAAGACAAAGATTCCCCACATGTAACTACTCTCCCTATATGAGTGGATTACTCAAAAGGAAGGGTTTATGAAAACTTCAATTATTAAAGATGGAACAGAGGTTATATCCATTAGCATCTAGAACAATCACCCAAAAACAAGACAGAAAAAGGGCATACAAGTTTAAAGTTAAAGCCTACATAGCCTAAACAACAAGTAGACAGTATACTCAAGATAATAACTAGCATTGTTGAAGAAAATCCCTTTGAATAAACAAGAACAAAAGCAACAAACACATCTAAGAATACATCACAAAGCAAGTTTAACAAATGACACAAACAAATGCATGGAGTATTTCAAAAATAATATAACTAGCAAGTTGCAACATTTTAAACATGATAATGATTAATACTGTGGGGAAGGAAATGAACATAATGAATACAAGAATATTATAAATCAGACATCAAGCTTATACATCTCATGCATAGATTAACAATTCATATATTAATTAAATTGAAATGGAAGTAAGGTTTTTTTTCTAAATGATTAGAAAACCCGTCAAAATTATTGACCAAAGCAAATGCTTTTCACAAAAGGACCTTCAGAAAAGTCAAAACCAGTGCATATTAGTCTACAGTACTTCCTATTCTAGAATCTCAACAATTCTCAAGCAAGCTAGGGAACTCAATCTAAAGTACAAATAAGTGTTGCTTCATTCCAAGTCCTCATTTTTCTGCTATTGTGTCCTTTTCATTAAGAAAGCATTATTTCTTATAATGCTACCTTGGAGTGTCGACCATCAAGTGATGTGTTTCATGATTTCATCTTCATGTGGGCTTGTGATCCATATACTAATGAGAAACAATCCTTCTAAAACTATACATAAGCAATAGTAGTATACCTACAATCATCCAAGTCCCATTCAATAACACACCTCCGGCCACTTCTTTGAAAGCCAAAAACCACATATAACAAGCACCCGTAATAGGACTCCATTTCCACCCATGAGAGTCCCAATTTTCTACATTCCATTTATAGATGTCTCTATCCAGGGGAATTTTACATTAAAATGCAAAATGATAACTCTCTTTTCCACCCTCCACTATTGATTTGAAGATAGGGCCTTCCAACTTTGTATCAAATAGTCCTAGTTCCATTTTCAAGAAGCAAAGCATCACAAGGTCCACTTCTTTTGTACTAGGCCCCGTCACCTTTCTCCGACGTGTTGTTGAAATTGATGGTCTCCATCTAAAACCATTTGAAAACATGTCTCTCTATACCAATCTAATGGAGTAGACTGAGGCTAGAACCCATCATCAATTGTCACTTTGTGTTCCTTTCATTTAGTTGTTAGTTGGAAGAAATGGTGTAATCATTTTTTCCTTTTTTCCACCTAGCATCATTTTGGGAATTCAACAAATGCTTAGTTATGCCTCTCAGTTCCACTTTTGTAATCCACATCACTATATTAAAAACCATTTTGTGGTTTTCTAAATACCTTCCAAGGGCATCTCATTATTAGCCAGCCACATGGATCGGGTTTCAAACATAAAAAATAATATGTCCATGATGCAGCTCATGCTTAGAGCAGTCCCCAACATGATACCACAACCAACAAAATCGCTAGCCACCTAAATAAAACATTCTGGCTACTGACCAAGGAAGCCAAAGAATACATGAAGAACCCCTCTGTACAAAACTAGGTGAATTAATTTTCAACAAAGAAATTCTCTGAAGCTTCCTGGAAAACTAAATAAACTTATGGATTATCTCCCAAGATGAATAGTCTCTTTAACATATAGAAAAGTCTTTCACAGATGCTTTAAAGAGTGGCCATAATTGCTTCTTGTTATCAAGCACTAGAAAAACAACAAAAACAATTGTTCAAATCCCAAGCTCATGTTTCTTATGCTGGTTTGATTCCCTAGCCCATGCTCCTGACTTTGTTTGACACCTTAGCTGACTTTTCTCAATGCCCAAACTGACTATCATTTTATATTTTATGGATGGTGATGATTTGAAGAAGATGTCTTTATTCCTTGTAGTTTTCAAATTCACTCTATTAACTAAAGTAAAAGGAAACCTTTCTAAAAGTCCTCCACTCTGGCTGCAAGGACGTCTTATAAATGCCCCTGAATTATAAATTCAGACCAACAAAAAATCCAGAAATTAATCCAAAACGGAAACCTATGCATCAAATCCAGATGGTGTCTAAAAAGCATATACAACAATGACGTCTGTAAAGAAAATGATTTTGTTAAAAACAGTGTCTATAGGCTAAAATGAACTCCTCCACCTGAAAAACAATTTTTTGAAGCCATTTTTCCTAGAACTGGTCATGGGTTGTTTGTGGCCTCATTGGTATCCCTATGCGTAACATGCTTGCCCTTGCTCATAACTTCCAAATGTAAATATGGAAACAATTATGAATCACTACTTGGGTAATGAGTGATGCTTTAATATTAAACAAATCTACTCAGAGAGGATGGAGGGGCAACCTTTGGACCAAGGTAAAGTCTCTCTTACATCATATGCAGTCAAGCATTCCTGTTCACAAAAAACTAGACAAAACAACCTTCCATATGTACGTCACAGCTAAAATGGAAATTCACCAACAATATGCCTACATCTTCTTCAATTGCAGATCAACCAAATGTGTTTGGAATGTTGTCTTTCAAAAGGAAAACATTGATATTGTTATTGGCATGATCTTCAAAATAATGGTGAGGCACAAAACCTGAGTTTGTTCCAGAGACACTCACATACCATATCGTGTGTTCTAAGGAGCTGCAAACTGTTCTACATTTGAACAATGATATAATAAAATATTCACTAATAACCTGTTCAATTAACACTATATTATGAAATTTTCATGGATGATTGTCATAAAGCTCCGGAGCAAATCGTGAAGGTAATTATGGGTATGAGTGAGAGGAATCCCATAAAATATAAACTAAAATAGGCACAACAAAAAATAACATCATAGGCATAGTAAATACCTCCAAAAGCATCTCTAGGAGAATAACACAAGCGGCACAATATTTTGTAAGCACGTGTAGCTATGGGGGTGGCAATTAATTTATGATTAGTAAGTTCTCTCTCTGTATATGCTACTGAGGATTCCCAAGAAACTTTCAAATTGATCCAAATTTCCAGGATATAACTGAAATATCATGGTAGTATTTATCTAAATCAGAACACCCCAAACTCCAATTTCTAAAATGTAAGTGAAGCTGAAAAGGTCAACAAGCAAATACAATGTTGACCTACAAGAAAAACATAATGAGCACTTGTGACATTTCAGGCACACCCTTTTTTTACGAGAGGAGGAGGAAAACAACCATGTTAAGATATACTTCATGATACACTAATTGGAAATTTAAATAATATGTGTTCAGTAGAAGAGATAATTTTTGAGCTACTAATACTCACAGGTGCACACTTGTTGCTTTACAATGTATTACAAAGTTGAAAGAGCAAATAAACCAGGAAAACCAAAGACATGTTGAGATACACCAAAGATTGCTAAGGGTGAAAATCAAATGAGAGATATACAATTTCACACCACAACATGTTCAGTTCAATGGGGAAAAGAGAAAACTCAATGTTTGTGTAATCCTTGATTTTCACTCATACATGAAAATCCTCTCTTTAGTCCTTAGATTTTGCCTCACATAAGAATGTCCTCAGTTCATTTCATCCAAGGAAATCATTCCAATTTGACAAGAAAAAATTCAAAGTAATCTTCATGGTAAATATTAAATATGGAAGGTGATGTTCATAGATACTATCAGACAATGATAGTGTGGGGATGTTGGATGCAAAAATGGGACTATTTTCTTACATAAAAAAGCTAACCTTTTTAAGCTCAGCTCATCAAAATAGACTATTTTTTTCAACACATTGAACCTTTTTTCCCAACAAGAAGGCTACTTTTTTCATTATGGTATTTAGTTTTCTTATGATTTTTTATGTATTTTTATAATGACATATCCAGATGTCTCCTATCCAAAAAATTTCTAAAAAATGACATATCAGTATCAGTCTGTAATTGTATCTTGGTCACTTAGGAAAATGTACAGAAAAAAGATGAGCTGCTGCAAATGGTGATTAATTGTAACATCTCAAATTTTCATAAAAATTTAAAACTTTTAAAAACAACATTAAATGTGATGATTACAGTTGCAGAAATAATAATTGCTTGATTAAGACGACAATGATTAAGAAGTCATTACATACTAATCATAATTTAATCGCTGAGTTAAAAACATTTTAGATAACATCGATACATCATACTTCTGACAACATGCTTACTACAATAATTGCTCAAGTTAACTGAAAGGCTAGAAATATGATGCGACAGGTTCTTTTTGACAAGATACTGATGGTTTGTTTTCTTGACGTCCAAGGGTGTCCTACGAGGTACCCTGGAGTTTACTTAGCTGCAAAAGCTAAGGCATTTGGAATTGTTTCTATGTGCAAACAACAGGTAAGAAGTTCTACGACCACATGTTTTAAGAGTACGTGTGTCTTTCAATTCAACGTCGATGTAATAATATAATGCTAAGTACCTCATTGCGAAACAAGCTGCTGAAGGTATGAAATACTTAGTTTAAAAACTAGCTCAAGTGCTGACTTGCAAACTCATCAATGTTTTATGAAAAAGCGTCGTCTATTTAATTCTTATGCTGCTAAATTTGTTATCATGACTATCGTCATTAATGTTGAGTGACTTTACCATTGTCTTAAGGTAGTTCTACTTGTATGTTGTAGATGTAGTATTCATACTACTAATTCATCAATACTTTGCACTATAAAACTATTGTGTGACGCAAATAATATGATCATGGCTTTTATGCTAAATAATTAGCATTAGCTAGCTTGAGAACAAAACACAAATCCTACCCTTTTCAATTATTTGCAATGTATGAAAAATATAAAGAATATATTGCTAGCATTATAATTTGTATAAAATAAATAATCCTATCTACCTATAATCTCTAATTACCAACAATCGTCAAGGTTTGGCTATATACAAATGTATAAGCCTTACCTATGTGACTTGTACACAAGCCAAGGACTGCGATGTAAACAATGTAACTTGACATAGCATAAACTCTACTATTATGAGGCGTGAATATTAGCTTTGAAACTATATCAACTATACAGATTGAATTTATCAAGTTATACGATGCATAAATGCTAACTTTGCTACCATACAAAATATATATATATTGATACTAACTTTGCATTGAATTTCGATTTGACAGGAGTTCTGAAACTTAATGCTTAGCATGCATTTCAACCTGGCGTTGATGGTGTCCCACTCCTGCATTAATGGACCAGATGAAAATTCGTAGTGGAAAGTGTTGTTGGCACTCCATGTAATACCATCCATGTGAACGTGGTGGATTAAATGACTATGAATCTAACTCTGCATGGTTTCCACATCTATTCTCCTCCATGCTGGATATGGTAATGATCCTTAGTAAGCAAAGTTGGCTCTGTCATGGTTGTGGTAATTTATGAAGCAATAAATGTTATGGTTGCTCGACCTCCAATGTAGCTCGCTGGCAATATCTTGCTCGTTGATTGTAATGGATCTGGATCGTTGATTTGCTAACCCTAGCATCTCATTGTAAATGTTTGATGGAGAGTTCTTGGTTTTTAACTTTCATACTTACGTTTGTCTTGTTTTTAAACTCTTGACTTTGTTTTTGGTAGGCACTGGTTTCGAATGAAATTCCTTGGAAAGGGTTTGGAAATGGAATGCATGCATCCAATTCCTGGTAAGCTCCGGTGGTCCCCAAACCCTCGTAGGTGCCTTTGGACTTGGTTTGATGAAGATTCTATTGCGAAGAGTCAAAACTATTCAACCTTGTTTTCAGCGATGGCCGTCTGTTGAGTTTTCGTTAAGGTCTTATGTTGACGTAAAATAATTGTTCAGAGGGTAACCCTTGAATGTTTATATTGTTACTTGGCCGTTTTGATGCCTATCTCGTCAATGATAAGAGTTTTAACACTCGTTTTCGTAATGCTAAAAGTCAAGGGTATAACCCTATGTAGTTTTTGGATAATTTGATCTCATCTAAAGTTTGTTGATAAGCTTCTTCGTACTGTTGGAACCTTGATAGGTCCAAAATATGAACTCTATCGAGTTTTTGGTTATTTCTGTTGAGTATGGAACTCAGAGCTGAGAGCTCGTTTATCCCTGTAACCCATGATTCATATCTTACAATGGAACAATATGTTTAAACAAAATCGAGGAAATCACTGTGTAAAATGATTGTGAAAATTTGTCGAGCCATGATATTTATCTTTGGCCGAGGGTTTATAATTTGCAAAATGTATGTCTGTACTTCATTCTCTTTATTGATAACTATAATTTTAGAAATTCATTGAGGTAGTTCGACTGTTAAACAAAATGAAATGGTTATGCCCCATGTTCTAGTTTTTTGATTTTTACAAAGGATATATTAACCATGTCTTCAAATGTTTTCGGGCTTATACTAGGGTTTGTATCCAAGATTAAACCGTTGATAAGATAATTTCGATATTGCATGTGTTTAGATACTAGGGTTATAAGCTATGATTTAAACATGAATATGTAAATTGTATCTATGGCTAGCTGTTAGATGATTCTTAAATAGTAACTTACTATGTAAATAAGATAATATGGTTCTGGAAAATAATAACTAGGGTTTAATAAGTCATAATGTTATCATGCTTTGAATAATATCCACAGTTTATCTTTGAGATAGAAAAGATGATGTTTGCATACAGAGTTAGGGGTTACAGTGTATTAGGTTTTGATACTACTGAAATAAATAATTGATACATGAAATCAAACAGGAAATTAGTGAAGAATTACAGTATGTGTAAAGATAAGAAAACTATATATTGATCAGTTCTAGCAGCTGTTAAAATCCTTGGAAATACTATTACTTGGAAAACATGATATGTATGATTTTAATTGCATTTGTTTGCTATCTTGATTGAATAGAGATAAGAGAAAAAAATATGACTGTGCAGAAATTAAACTATATTTATATTTCATGAAATAACAAAAGAATCCTATAACACTGTCGATACTGTACAGTAAATTTTTATTATGTTTAAATATAGGACAGAATTGTAATCATAGCACTTACTGTAATTAATTGTCTAATCAATGGCAATCTGCCTATCCCTCATCTATCATTTAATTTGCTTCTCTATACTAGAGTACAATGCAAATAACAACATGTGGAAAAATATGGAGATGATTATCTAATCAGATCTTTAACAAAGCTTATCATTCAGACTTAAACAAAGATAAAAAATAAATACATTTACAAAACAGAGTTTGATGATTTCACTAAACAAAATTATTAAAGTATAAACAAAATAGGAAACAACAAAACCTAGTTAATCTGTAGGGAAACAAACATCCCAAGGAGCTTGTTCCACCCAACCAATTCCTGAAGACAGCCAAGTTACTTGCCTTAGGACCCCTAAGCCTGTTCACTGAACCACCAGGAGGAAGAAACTCATAAGCTTAGGACCTCAACTTGCAATAGTAATAGTTATCCAGTCTTAAAGACTTAGCAGTCAAAGGGACCTGCACCAGCACCTCTGGTTCTCCTTCTCAGAATAATTTGCAAACTTACAATGCACTCACATAGCCTCCCTATTTGAATCTCTCAGTCATCACCTGATGCACATGAAAAATATTTCTGCAGAAAATATTGCGTAAGAGCTGCCTGCTCAATTCGAATTTGCCTTATGTAGGCTGCCTAGGCCTTTTCAGTTGTTAACTAGTCATTAAATGAGCTTCCTGCTCACTCCCTCCACCTGGGGGATAATGCCACATTTGTAGGGGTAGTTGTCCCATAACCAACAGCTAGTGGTAAAGTGCAATTGCTGCCATATGTCCCATGCCTTCTAACAGCTTCCATTCCTCCTAGTGGGTCAGTGAACACTCATTTAATAGTTCCCTTGGGTGTTTGTCTCCTACTTTAATTTATTAAATAATAATAATTCAGTAATTACATTCATCTTTGACCAAACTTGGTCATAATTACAAAACTTTGTAATTAAAATTTAACATAAAGTATTTTTCCAATAAAATAATAATTTCAGAAATTGGGTAGGTGACATTAATTGTATGTGAAATTATTATCAAATACAAGGACATAACCATAGCTCAAACACCATTATTTTTGTCCAATTGTAACAAGCATCATAGTTTCACATATTCCCTTCCCCTCATTTGATACATAGCCCAATAGAAGCGACATGCTACTTGGGTATCAGTTGGTTGTGTGTTCTTGTGTTAAGATCAGGAATTATCACATTTCTAGTTCTCGACATCTGTCACTGTGGGGAGCATGGGGTCCGAATCCCCATGTTATTCCCAAAATTGGTAGTTTATGTTTTTTTTATGTTGCTAGTAACTTCTTTACTTGAATGGTTTGTGATTTTTTCTACTGGTACTTGTGGAGACTGTGTGCGGTCCACACTTTTGTATTAAATCTATGTCCATATTGTTCTAACAACAAATGAAATCAGTTAATTACTATGGGAAATCAATTAATTGGGTTTATCCTTTGCTTATGCATCTTGTATCAGTTGTTAGATTCCTCTTTCCTTCTCTTGTTAGTATCCTTCCATTGGTTTCTGTGTAATGCAAGTGAAATTAACCCCCATAAACAATATCTTTTTTTGCTTGTAGGGAACCATACGCCACAACCTATAGCATCTAGAGGTGGGAATAGATATATTAGGTGAGGTGAAAAACAATTAAAAGATTTGCAAATACCCACAGGGATTGTTTGTTTATCCAAGGTAACATACCTATTGCAAGTACTTCAGTACAGTCAATGCATTGATTATGTTTGTGTTAGCAGGAATATAGAGGTTTTTGGTGGAAGAGGAGATGAACTATCTTTGAGAGAAACCAAAAGCTCTATAGGAGTTATTGGAAGACCTTGTACAGGTGACATACAAGTTGCTAGTACATTAGAGCAGACAGTAAGTTTCCAACATAGGTTAGATGACAATAAGAAATGATCATATAATCCGACAAGAAGAAATTGAATAAAGAGATATGGCCTTGATGATCATGTGTGTTCAAACTTTTAAATCTTCATTATGATATTTAAATTTAATATGTCCAGAAAATGGATATGTGCACCTGATTTCAAGTAAGTGGATGACAGTAAATTTACTCTTATTGCATTTACAGTGTCTCAATACTTTATGGATGTTGACTTCCATCTGCAGGGCACTTGGTTATTATTTGAGGAATCATCTCACCATGCTCAAAGTTCAAACTACTATGACAATGATATGCACCTTTGGCAATCGGTTGGATTGAAGTGTTTGCCTTTGCAGCATTGGATATTGTGGAAGAGATCATGTTGACATCATTCCTCCGTGTTTCAACAATTAGTTGGTAGAATGGTTTCAAATTTATTGCAGATAGTACCAGTACCATTATTTGAATTTTCTGGCATTTTTTAACGGTATGCAACCTTATGAATTTAGGAAACCATTGCAGAAGAAACATCACTGATGTTATTTCTGTAGGGCCAAAAGGACAAACATTACAAAATTATAGCTGTCACAACTGACTTGTGCAGAATGAAGGTGCTACTGCTATAGACTTAAACCACAAAACAAATTATTTCATTGGATTTGTTGTTTAATTTCTGGATTTGTGTATTTTCTAAGGTTCCATCGTATTTTATTTAAAGGGCTAGTTGTCGGTCTTACAGAGTTTCCATGTGATCTGAGGTATTATTATTGAGATAAGTGTTTTATGTATTTGGCACAATCCCATGAAGGGGGAAGCCCATGGAGGTAGAGGATTTGTTATGATTATTAGATCCCTATTAACCTTAGCTAATGAAAGGATGGCCTTTCAAGGTTGTCCCTTTAAAATTAAGGTCTTGAAAATATTATCTGGTTTTGAAAATTTCTATGAGGTCTTGCATTGGATTTAACTGGATTGGTCCTGGATCAATCCTGAAGCAGCCATATAATGTCCTGCAACTTGTCCAATCACCATCTTTATGAGTTTCTCCTGGCTGGATCAACTCTGGAGCAATCAGGCAAGGTCATGTGCCAGTGTTACCAAGTTGGGCTGGTCCTTTCAGACAGTAAGATCTGAGTTCTGACATGGTTTTTCTTAGTTGGTCCTGGTCCTACCATTTCTCTGCTTGGGTAAGGTTATGACTCACTTTCTAGTCTAGATTTGATTTTTTTCATGTTCCCCTTATTATACTACTATCCTTGGAATCATACATTTTTTCAATATTGTCGTCATAATGTCAGAAAATAACAAACAAAACAACTTAAATTACCTGCACACACCGGATTCCGTGGTTTCAAACATCATGCTGAACCGCATGCCAAGTGAAACCTAGGTACCATAGATTGTGTTGTTGTACTTAGACAGAGGAATGCAAAACTCTGAAGGGCTTGCCCTGTTGTAGAATACATCAAAGAAATCATCTAAAATCAACTTTAATGAAATCAACCACCATAAAAATCATAGAATTAAGGCACAATGAAATGGAAAAGGAAACACAAGTAACCTTGGATTGTAGAAAACAATAAATGGGCTATGGTTTGAAGCAACATGAGCTGCAACAACAAGAACACCAATATGCATATTGTCACTAGACAGGACAGATGATGACATAGTTGCTCGTTGCCGATTTGCACTCCTTATACCTGGAAGTAGTTGTGATTTTTCATCCATGTTCATATAGTAAGGGGAAAAATGTGAAACATGGTCAGTCACAGATAAACATAAAAAATAACCTAAAAAAAATCAAACACACACACATGTTTGTATTCATTAAATTAGACAACACGATTGCTTACTATGATGAGAACAACAACATCATAGAATGCAATTGAACCCTCATTGTTTCGCTTCCTGGAGACACGAACCCTCATCCTCCTGTGCATGCTCCTAATTCCCCTGCTCCATACAGCCTTGTTCAACTTCACATCAAGCCTCATGATCTTGCTTTCATATTACACATAATATGAAAGCAAGAATCCAGTCTTGCTTTCATATTACCTAGAATCTGAAAGCAAGAATCCAGTCTTGCTTTCAGATTACCATCTCATCATGATCTTGTCCATTGATTCTGATACAATGCTCTCTTATAGCACTCAACATTCATTATTTTCATGAATAGAGGTCTTCAATGGAGGCTACCTCTTTTATCGATTAAACACAATATTCATGCCCCACCAAAAGTGACTCCAAAGACACTCGTCACATGATTGCACCTGACATAAAAATAGGCCCTTCAATAAAGGCCTTTAAACTAATTCTTTGCATATTCCTGTCCTCTTTAGGGAAATATCAGTTGTTGATTCTATATACGAAGATTAATGGCTAGAAAGAGTCAAATGTGGTTATAGGAATTGACTTAATACCCCTTACGCATGGATTATCCCGCCTCCTATTGATTCATCCCTAACAAGTAACAATACAAACTCTATCCCTGATTTTGAATAGAAAATCACTGAAGTGTCCCAGAATAACATCCTCTGACCCACAAATATGCCTAGGTAAATTTGTGCGTTAATATGGTGGCACTGATTGTTTGTTTTCCTGATCAGTCTTATCTTGAAGTGCTTGAAGAAGGGCACTCAAGAATTTCTGATAGCCAGAATCTTTCATCTTCAAGTTCTACATCTCCATAGAAGATAACACTTCTAGCTCCAGTTTTCATTCTTGAAGGAGCCAAAAGATCTTTTATTTCCATCAATATTTACCGCAAGTTTAGATCAACCTCCTTCTTTCACATCTCAAATTGTTGCAAATGTTCCTGATCTGTCGTCTTTATCCTCTCACAAAGCCTAGACAATAGCCTCACTTAGCATTTATCTCGTCCAAGGCGCTATCGTCATTATATTTTTGATAAATATCCTTTTATAGGGTCCCAAGCATAATCCCCCATTTTCAGGAGTACTAAAAATGATAATATATATATATATATATATATATATATATATATATATATATATATATATATATATATATATATATATTAATAATTCAACATTTAATTTAATCTCATTTTAGGCGGGATTGATCTTTTCTTTTCATTTAGGGCAGTTCGAGAAGGGATAGCAACAAACATACAGGTCGGGGGAAGGCCTGGAATTTCAATTTCAAGTTACCTGTCAAGTGATTTTTTTATGACGGTCAAATTTTTTCAGCACCCTTCACTTTCTGTTTACACACATTTATAAAACGTTTTTTTATTATTATACATAATTTTATTAAAATGCAAAAAGAACTATCTATATGATACCATAATACATATCGCTTATATATATAATTCTGTAATACATATTGCATAAGTTTTTTATATTATGTTAAATATCATTACAACATTAACTGACAAATCCATTGAATACAATAAACCTTAAATAAAATTGAGGACAAAATATTGATAATTATAATTAAAATTGATAAAAAAAATAGATAAATTGGAGTATATATATATATATAATTTGATATTTAAGGTATACATATACCCGTCAATCTTACGTTTTGAAAATTTCCTCAAGCATCATAATCTACGTTTTATAATTATGTATACCTGTTAAATACGGCCTGGAATCGAAAATACGTCATGTGGGACGTCAAATTCCAGGCCTGGTTGGGGGCTTTTCATTCTAATTATAATGACGGGTGTTAGCACCCAAATTGTACCTCTAGGTTGCAGAGAGGCCAAAATGGGGTAACCACAAAACCACTTCATATTGTATTACTGACCCAATACAATCAGAGAGGGATCTCTCTTAAATTCATAAAAAACTAAAAATAATCACAGATTTAGTAGTGAAAAACACACAGAGGTCAGATTCTAATAGGACAAATTGTTTTTAAATTGTTGTTTGGTTGAAAGCAACATGGATCTCCATTGGGCATTGGAGTCAAAAAGTACATCAGATGAATATTATGGCAAGGCTTTGCAAATGCACCTATTCAGAGGCAAGGAAGCCACCGGCTTATAGTCAAAGTGCTTTTAGTTGGGTGATTTAGAAGAAAGATAAAAAATCCACCGATACAGAGCATAAGAATATGAATTCTATATCAATTTTAGTAGAACTAATTGTGGAATACTTGGAATGAAAAGAATAGAGCATATTCAGTATGAATTCTATTCAAATGCTACACTAATCCAAGCATGAACAACATAACATAATGGATTAAAAAATTAAGGGAAACACATTCACATAGGAAAAGAAATCAACAGACTGCAAGACTAATGACACATGAATCTCTGAGAAAAATGCCTGCAAGGATTTACCAACTTTATTAAAACAGTCTCAAAATGTTCAATACAGAGCAATACATAGGTTCCAAATTTTTCAACCCTTCTTCATTTGATTACATTGAATTTATAGATTTTATAATCCTCAGGATCGACCTACTTTGAACAGAAAATAGTTATGATTTCTAATGACACCTAACCTAGGCATATTGGCCACTACTATGACAAGACAGAGCCGATAGAACTGGCTTAAATGTCCTTTACATTTACTGGTCATTTTTACTAGATGACAACCGACTATAACAAAAAGACAAAAATGATCTGGTAGCTGCTCCTCCAGCTGGCTGCTTCCACTCTCCTTGAATCCTTCATGCACTCACCTTTAATTTTGCTTTGACATATTTTTCTATTAATTTCCATTTTTCGATTGTGGGCATATCTAGGGTGGCGAGCTCTTTGATCAACACTCTCATTTCGGTGTGCTCCCTATATGAGTAACCTGTGTGGAGTGTTCAAGCTTCCTTGAAGGATGAGGTTATCTCAAAATCCTTTGTTAATTTCTCGGCCACTACCTTTCCTGTCAGAGGCTCTTTCATACCTGCAAAACTTTCTTGGTCTATCCTGCATTCCCACAGTTTACCTTTATATTCCTCCTTCGCTTGCATGGTTCCATCCTCCTCCCAAAACATGGGCAAACCTTTTTTAAATAAGGGATCAAATGCTTCTTTGAATATCTTCACCTAGTTAGCTAGTATATCTATCCCTGATTTGGTGATATTTACCTGCTGGTGCTTGTGGGTTACTCTCTTTGCCTAGATTATTGTAGCCACCCTATCTTTGATGTTGGCTGCCTGAAATTGGTCTTCAGACAGACCATTCAGGAATTCTATTGCATTTTGGGCATAATCCATGGGCTTCTTATTCAACTTTTCATTGGCCATTGTTACAGCCTGCTTTGCTTGCTTAACCACAGTCTCCTTATCTAATATGTAGTCCAAATAAGGTCTTAGATCCTCTGCCTGCACAATGATATCATTCCAGATGATCCTCTTAGCTTCCTGCAACGCATCCTATCCTATCACCTGTTGCTTCAACCTGTCAAGATCATCCTGCATCCCTTGGTACTTGGTTTCCCAAGCCTCCCTTTCCTTTTTTGCAGTGTCTTTTAGGGTCTTCAAATTATCATTTTGTTTTTTCAATATGGCTACTTCCGCATCCTCTATACTAGCTTTGGCTATCTGCCCTATAATGGATAAATCTCCAGATTCCACTGAAGGTGTGACCACCTCCTCCACTTCCTACTCTTTCTCCTTCTCTTTTAGCTTCTTCTCTAGCTCTTCAAAATGGGATTTCTAGACTTTCTCACTGGCTGCCATAATGGACATGTCTAATTGCCACTTCTTTTCCTTTTCCCCAAAATCTACCAGCTTGGCCTTATAGTCAGTTAATTCACCTTGTAACTCTTCTTTTTCTTCCTCCAGTTCTGTCATCTCAGGTGCATTCACCAGTTGGGCAACTGGGATCTTCAATTTCTTTTTTAGAGACATGATCTCCTGATCTTTTTCATTTAACAACTCTTGAATGCTTTTTCTTTTGTCTTCAATGGTATCAGTGGCTAACAATGAGGCCTGGTGCTTCTTCACCTATGCTTTCAAAGACTTGTTCTCTATCTTCTCCAATCTCAACTGATTCTGAACTTTGGCTTTGCTTGCTTGCACCTTTGACAGCTCCAAGGTAGATTTCAATAGTTTATTGTAGATGACTTCACTTGTTTCCTTATGCAAATTAATTACATTGGGAACTGGGATGTCTTCTAAATTGACCTTTAATTCTATAGCTTTATTTTTAGTGGCTAAAGCGAGACTTAAGGTGTTCTGATCCAAGTTCCTGCTAGAAACCAGGGCCACATCCTTTTTAGAGATTTTCCTTACATCAGCATACAGTTTGGCTTCTCCTGCAATGTTATCTGGGTTCTCTTCATAATCTTCCAGCAACTTGGCCCTGCTCATGCTCAGTGCTGTAGGTCCCTTGGGTGTCTTACCAAATACATGTTCTTTAACCTCAAAAGAGGGCATCGAGAAAGTCACCTTCTTTTTCTTAGGATGCCCTGTCTGTACCTTTACCAATTGCTTCTCAGGCTCTTCCACTTTCTGCCTCTTAGAGGCTCTTTCTGTATCATCATCTACATCCATAGGAATACTGCCCTCTTGCTGGCTGGGTTTTTCTATAGTAATAATCAGGGGCATGGCTGCTGATACGGCAGGGACTTGAGTGGGTGAACCAGGCATTAAGGATGTGCCTCCTTGAAAAATGAGTGCAACCGATGGAGAGGCCTTTGGTGGGTCAATATCCATCTGTCCTTTATCAATGTATTACAACCAAGTGTCCCTCTCATCTAGGCCTGTCAGCTCAAAGTGTTCATATCCCTTCCTATTAGTCTCCTTTCTCCTTTCTAAGATTATATGATGAGGATCATAGTTCATTGCAACTTTGGAGGGGAAACCTATGTCACCTATCACTCTTTCAATGCTTGGGAGGGATGCTTCATTTTTTACAATAAAGTAACCTATTTTCCATGGGAAAACAATATCAGATAACTTCTTGTCATCTAAGAAATTCTCACATTCCACTTTCAGTTTCTGCCTTATGAATTCTAAGTTGAGCACTCTGGGGGTCAAGAAGGAAGGGAGCACATAGTGGGCATGTGAAAAACCATAAAATCTAATCATTGTTCCATGCTTTAGTAGAAACCAATCCCCAACCCTCTTCTCCATGGATGGCTGCAATATATCATTCATCTTTGGTAGCACCCCAGGTAGTCTCTTCTGGAAAAAGATGAAATAAACCTCTGCCATTAGGTCATTCATGAAAACCTTGTAGTCTGAGTACATCTCCTTTGTGAGCTGCAGCTCTGGTATTTGCAAGTTTTCCTCAGTTGCAGCCAGGAAAAATTTTAACAGGTAGGATTGGAACCTAAAAGTCCTCGTTCTGGGGAATTCAATGAGCTGGGAATGGATGTTGTCTGTTAGGGCTTCATCGATTTTCAGGCATGCACACTGGGTGGGTGAATTAGGGTTTGCTAGCTCAATGGGACAGGTGCTCAGGGAAAATATTAGGCTGATCAGGGGTTCTGTGATGTACTGGTCACTATCCAACCCCAAGAACTGGGCTATCATGGATATGACACACTTGGATTCTTCGTTGATCAAGATGGCCTCACCAGGGAAAAATGAGCCTAGGAAAGACGCATTTGGCAGTAGGGAGGCATGGTAAAAGTTTTGCTTGTGTTCGGGTGGAGCTTGCCAGAAATGATTGATCAGGGTTTCCATTTGGTAACTTTGGGCTTACTGGAAGAACTCTTCCGCAATGGTTAGGGCCTTCCTAACAATCGAGGCATCCACATAACACAAGATTTTTTATTTTGATGCATCGATGACTACCCTCCACTCTAGGGAATAATGGACGATGTACCAATCTACGAATTCAGGGAAATTGGGGGTCTGGTTGGTGGTGAATAGGTGAAAAAAGGACTGGTGGATGTTGTGGACATCCACCTTCTTTCTTTGGTCGTCTCCAGGGGGCTATTAATCAACATAGTATCATATACATCACAATCCTTGTCTTCTAACAGGTCGCTAACTTTCGAAGATCTGAAACCTATGCGTTCTACAACTTCATCCATTTAAATAGCTTGGGGTGGATCCATATGGCCTACCTGGTCAATTTTGACAGCTAGGCAGAGCTTCTGAGCTTCTAGTTGGTTGGTCGATTCTGCACGATTCACTCCTTTCGTTTTCCAACGCACACAGGATAGACGAGATGTGAATCTCTATGCAGGCGGGAGTTTTATACTATTTATCTGTCATATCATCCCTACAAGTATGACAGCGACAGGACCACATCAGCCATCCACCCATGCTGTCAATCCTCAACCGTAGATCTTCTTGCTCCCTATCTTCCAACACCCTCATGGCCTCCAACTCCACCACATGCCATCTCGACAACACCTTTAATTCACAGAAACTTCTCCAACCGTCGATTGGATCCTTGCTTAGATCTTGGCCATCCAGAGATGCAACCCCTACCATGTTCACATATTTGAAGCGTGTCAATTTGGTGCACAAGTTCAAATCGCGAACAAAACCTGAGTCGTCGATTTGCATCTTTCCAAATCTACGCCGTTGAGAGGTGCGGGGTGTTAACAAAAGTTCGTAGATGTGCATCATGACATTTTTCATGCAAGTTCAAATCGTGAATAAATTATTGATCGTCGATCCTCATCGCCCACCGTTGATCTAATTCTTTACATGCTTACTGGCTAGCACCCCACCTGCGCCTAAACGACCACAAACTTGTTTCGCGACGGAATATTATGGTCGTGGATCTTTATCACTTTTAGTCAAAACCGTCCATACGTTTCCATTGACGATGCGAGTGCATTCCTTTATATTTAATCTTCTCGGTCACCATTAAACCTCGAATTTTCTCAGATACTTCCTCTTCAAGCCATATCCACTGTATAGGTCTTTGATTCTCGGCATTTAGGGGATGCAGGCTAAAAGCTGGGCTTCTTTTGGGGATCTCCAAGCTCATGCAACTCCTCACTTCACAAAAATACCCTTCAAATACCCAACACAATTCCAATGCTAACAACTGGCTCCTATTGGGGATGCTATCTTCCCTGTGAGGTAGCAAAGAACCCCCGTAGACCAGTGCCCGATCCATTGGGAAAAAATTCAAAACCTGTCTTTCTGGTTTGATCTGAGCACCTAAACAAAACAAAAACTATGGCTACCCCCTCCAGATCTTAGGGCCTTCACTTCGAGCTTCAAATCATTTTGTTCACCATCATTATTTAAAACAACTGTAAAATATATATATATATACAAGCGATTATACAAAAGTTACCTATCACCCTCAGGACAGATAATGCTTCAAAAACCTCCCATTGACTGGACCTCCTGTCAGTGGAGATCCATCTTGATGCTCCAAGATGAATGAATTCACCCCTCTGTTAGCTGCAATGATATATGGACCGACCCACATATGATCGAATTTTACATGCTTATCCTCTCTAGGAGCATCCCATTTTAAAACTAAATCATCAACCTGAAACTGGTCTTCTTTCACCTTTCCGTCAAAGGTGTTCTTCATCTTTTCCTAGTGCATTTGCACTTTGTCATAAGCTTTGTCTCTGAGCTCATTTAATTCAATGATCCAGTTTATCCTTCTCTACACATTATTAGGTTCATCCTCCCGCACCTGCAGCAACTTCATGACTGGCAGTCCCAATGAGGTGGGAAAAACAACCTCTGCTCCATAAACCAACTGAAATGGGGACATCCCAATGGCCCTTTTAGTGTTGATCCTATCAGCCCACAAAGCATACTTCAATTTTGTGTGCCAGGCCCTTTTATTTTCCACCAACAACTTTTTAATTATCCTCACCAATCTTTTGTTAGAGGATTCGGTCAGCCCATTTAGTTGTGGATAGTATGCAGTGGAGTGGTTCAGGCTGATGTGGTAGTTGTGACATAAATTTATCATTTTCTCGGACTTAAAGGTAGCTGCATTGTTTGTCACAATCCTCTTGGGGCATCCAAATCTGGCTAAAATGTTCTCCTCTAGGAAATCCATGATAACATTCTATGTTTCCCTCCTAGTGGGTATAGACTCAATCCATTTAGTAAAATAATCTATGGCTATTAAGATCTACCTGTGCTGACCAAAGGAGTTTGGATTTATCTCTCCAATGAAATCTAACCCCCACTGCTGAAAAGGTGCTTCCACCGAGATTGGTTTCAGGGGGAGTGAAACCAACTTCCTTTTACCCTCAAATGCTTGGCATTGGTGGCAAGTAACTGTTTCTTTGTATACATTAGAAAATAGAGAAGGCCAATGGAACCTAGCCCTCAAAATCTTGTTGGCTGTCACCTTCCATGAATGGTGACCTCCACAATCTCCCTTATGAAAATCCTTCATGGTTTGTTGTGCCTCATCCTCTAGCAAGCAATTCAACAGTATACCCCCATGATATTTCCAATATAAGTACCGGTTTATGATACAAAATTTTGCAGCTTTCAATTTCACAGACCTAGCCCTTGTCTTGCTTAACCCTACAGGGGCTTGCAAATTTTGCAACACATATACAATGTAAACATACCAAGGAGACATAGAAAATTCAGGCATTACCTGCACACCTGCATCCAGCTGGTTTGAGTGGCTTGATAGAAAATTGAGCTCCAAGGATTCACAATTGGCTTCAATCATCATTTTTTCCAGCCCTTGTCCCTTAATCAGCTTAGTAGGTTTGATCTCCAGGTCATACTCCAATAGAACAATCCACTTTGACCTTCTCCCTTCAGGATCTGGCTAGGTGAGGATGCTCTTCACAGCATTATTTGAGACATGTGCAATAATATGCGAATTCAAGATGTATAATTTGAAATCCTTTAACGATTTTACCAAAGCATATGCCTGCTTCTCCATTATGTCATACTTGAGTTCCCCATCTCTCAACACTCTGTTAAAAAATGCAATGGGTTGTTAAGCATTCTGGGCATTCTTTTGCAATAAGACTCCTTCCACTGTGTGCTCAGATGCATAAGAAAGGATCAGGAATTCTTTAGAAAAATATGGACTGGATAGGACTGGGGCCTCGGTGATGGCCTTCTTAATGCCCTTGAATGATTCTCTGGCCTCTTCAGTCCATTTTATCTGATTTTCCTTTCTCAACATATTAGTGATGTTCCTCATTATTACTGCAAAACTGGGGATGAACCTTCTTAGGAATCCCACTTGTCCAATGAAAGACTACACTTCTTTCTTACTTCTAGGTTCCCCCACCTTCTGAATGGCATTAACCCTCTCAGGATCAATCTTGATGCCTTCCTTTGAGATAATGTGCCCCAGGAGTTTATCCTCTTCTAATGCAAAATTTGACTTCTTTGGATTAAGAGAAATACCATATTTCCTGCATTTGATGAAAACCCTTTCCAGGTGCTTGAGGTGTTCCTTGTCAAACTTGGAATAGACTGTTATATCATCCATGTACACTACCACAAGCTTATCTTTCTCCTTAGTAAATGCTATGTCCATTGCACGCTGGAAAGTAGCTCCAACATTCATTATCTCAAAGGGCATCTTTGCATACAAAGTCCCCCAGGTATTAGTGAAGGCAGTCTTTTCCTGATCTTCTGGGCATACCTTGATCTAATTATATCCTAAAAAACCATCCATGGTAGAGATCCTCTCTGCCCCCACCACCTTCTACAAAATATGTTACATTTTAGGAAAGGGGTAGTTATCCTTCAATGATTCCCTATTAAGGTCCCTGAAGTCTATGCAAATCCTGATCTCGCCATTCTTCTTCCTGACAGGAATCAGATTGGCTATCCATTTGGAAAATCTCAGGGTGACAATGATTTTGGCATTGAACAGCTTCCTGATTTCTTTCTCTATCACAAGAAGCAGTTTAGGGTTTATCCTTCTTAGCTTCTGTCTGAAAGGCTTCTCTCCTGGATTGATTGGAATTGAATGTTGTATAATGGAGGTGTCATACTCTTTTAGGTCCTCGTAGCTCCAAGCAAACACATCAGAATATTTCTTCATTAAATTCATATAATTCTCCTTTACTCTAGCATGTAGCTTTTTGGACAACTTCACAATCTGAGGCTCTTGTTCAGTGCCTAGGTTCTGGTCTTCCACAACACCATTGGTAGGCTCGACCATAGGATTTTTAGCCACGTCGTTCTGTTCAAATAGCTTCTCCAGGGGGATTAAACCTTTAGGGATGAAATTACTTTTTAGCTGAATGATATCCTCCCCACCTAACATAATCTTCCACCCCTTTCTTTCAGCTTCTTCGTCTTCAGCTGACTCACCATCTTGGAGACACTCCACATTCTCATTCCCAGTATCGATTTGGGTATTGACAAACTCATCAGATAGCTCCATAAATCTTCTTATCTGCAAGTCATCATCAAACACTTGCCAATATTTGGAATTATCTGGGATTGATGGCCTATTTACTACTTCCACTTCATACTTTGTTTGGGAATAAATTTGGGTCTTGAAACCTCCAGCTGTAGTGGCCAAGGTGTCTACCCCCTGGTTCTCAATCTTGGGTATTACACTGATCTTATGCTCTGAAAAGTAGTTACCAAACATGTCCCGCACCTCATTCCTGTAGGCTCTTATCCTGGGATGTTTGGTCTGGTATCTATCATTTACTTGGTTTATTACCAGCTCTAAATCTCTAAACACCTGTATCCTTTTTGCCCCCATGTCCTTCAAATCCTCCAGACCTAACAATAGGGCCTCATACTCTGCTACATTGTTGGTGCACTCAAAAGTTAGCTTGTAGGACAGGGCCTTAAATTCCAGATCGGGAGGGATGATCCAGACTCCTGCACCAGCACCATTCTTGCTCAAAGACCCATCAAAATACATCTTCCACACACCTTCTTCATTCTTCTTCCTTTCCAAATCCTCCTGTCTTGCTGCAAATTCCTTATCTTCCACCACTTCCAGGTGTATAGGAACCTTAGGATCAACTCGAGGTCCCTCATTAAAGAATATAGATGACCCCAAGTCTGTATCAATGGCATATATGGGATGGTTCTCAGGTTTGTTTGGGATGCTGACCATATAAGCCAATATTTTCTCTCTGTATAGTCTCATGTTTCCTCCAAATAGAGGGATGGTGGCATATGACAAATCTAGCTGTATATTCCCTCTCATCTTTGATGCCTAGGACCTAGACAATAGCATACGAAACTTTGCAGGGATGTTAACCACCACTATGTCCATTACAATGTTTTTGGTTGGGAGCTGTGTCAATGTTACCACCATGTCCTTTATCAACCCTAGACCAGTCGAAGGAGTATAGATATTTGTAAGGCCTGGTAATTTCTAAACCCACTTCGTCCACCATTGTTTTGGGCATTAAGTTGTGGGAAGCACCAGAGTCTATTAGGGAATTGTGTAAGATCATGTCATGAACATTTAAGCTCAAATAGAATGGAGGAACATATTCACCATCTTGATCTTCTTCAAGCTTGGGCCCAAAAATAATTTTGGGGGCACCATCTGTTACTTCTAAAATGTCTTGTTGATAGTCACCTGGACCACTAACCATTTTGGTGATCTGCTCCCTGTATTCATTTTTCTTTAACAACTCATTAAAAGGGATATATATATTTACCTTTGACAACTCAGTCTTCAAACTGAAGGATGAAACTAGTTTACCTATGTCAATAGGCTCTGGCTGTCTAGCTTCCTTGGACTGCTGCTCTTTATTTTCTGGGTTATTACATGCAACAACCTCCTGCTGTTTAGCAGTATTTTGTTGAGCAATAGAGGACTGGTTCAGACTAGATTTTCCTTTGTTTATATTCACCTCCCTATTCCTTAACTTCAGCTTTCTTTGAAAGCCATCTACTGCATTCTGGTATCCCAGTTGATACTGCTCTAAGTCCAACTCTGGAATGGAACTAGAACCCTCTTTGGTGAAGAAATCATGCTCCCTTTCAGTCATATATATCTCATGGTCCAGGGTATCAAAGTGATGAATATGCTCATTCATGGGGTCCTCTTTCCCTTCTTCATCTACCATATTTTCAGGGAAAGGGGGCCTTATTTTTTGGTCATCAGGGCTCCTTTGATTTCTCTGGGGAGGTGGTCTTCTAAAGTTGGGATTCCTCACTTGATTTTCATGCTGCTCTCTATTAGGAGGATTGTTGTTTAGGGCCAGCCTATCCATCAATTTTTCCATGGTTTTCATCATCATTTCAAACTTCACATCACTGGTAGAGGAAGAAGTGGAAGTGGAAGTGTGGATTTCTATTTTCTTCTTTTCTACTTCTGCTTTCACTTTCAACTTTCCTGAAGCCATCATGTTTGCTTCTACCTCTATGGAATCCTTTAACATAGCAGGCAGGGAGGGTGATTTCCTTTCTCTCAGCATGCATGAGAAATATCCTTCAAAGGAATCAGCATAATGGAGTTTTGCAGCACCTACCGAGGGTTTTATATCATCTGGGATAGAATTGTACACCCTCATGAACCTACTGGAGAATTCATGGACAGATTCAAAGTTTCCTTTCTTCGTGTGGTTATATTGGGACAATATTTGTGAGGGGCTCTTTACTGCTTCCCATCTATTTAATAATAGTGTCTTAAAGACTGCAAAGGTAGGGATAGATGCATTTGGTAACTTCCTGAACCATTTTTTAACTTCTATTAACAAGCTCTGGGAAGACAACCTCATATTTGCATCATCATAGTCTACTTCCTCCAGATTAGCAAAATCTTCAAATTTGTCTACATGTTGCTTCGCTAAAAAATATCCATCTCCATCAAAAGAGGCGATCCTCTGGGAATAATTTTGAGGGAGGTCATGTAAAACAACTGGTAGGTCCAAAGGTGCAAATCTAGTAGCCATTGGTCTGGGTGGATTCTGAGCTATAGGGGGGTTATTCTGAGGAGGATTTTGGATCTTGATATGAGGCTGAAGGGTTTTGAGATGAGGCTTATCTCTTTCAGCTCTAACAATATTCTGCAAACTATACCACACATGATCTAATAAATATGAATCGAGGTTATCCACACCCTCTTCAGCTAAATTCAGATCTGACTCTAATTTAGATTTTAGCAAGGGCCTCCCAATATTCACTTCTAGATTTATTTCTTGAAACTCATATGACTCTTTAGACACATATTCCTCAATATTAGCAGAACTAGCCTTACTTTTTTCACTTCTATGTCTAAGTAAGACTTCTGGATTATCCACGCCTAGTAGAATCTCAGAAAAAGGGTTACCTTTGGTATGGATCTTTTTGGGGGCCAGGGTGCCTTCTCAGACTTCTTCAGAAACGAACTTGGGCTCATTGATTTTCCTATTGGAGTCTTCTTCTAACGGAAATATCAATGATTGGAGTTGTTGGGGTAGAAACACAACCTTCTTCCAATTCCAGAAACCTCCATCTACCCATAGAAATTTCCTTTTCTCTCTTAACAATCAGAATCCTTTGTCGTTCTCCAGGGATGATAAGGCACTCGTTCCCCAGCAACGGTGCCAATATGTTAGCACCCAAATTGACCCCCAAGTTTGTGGGAGAAGGCCAAGCTGGGGTAACCACAAAACCACTTTAGATTGCACTTTTGACCCAATACAATCAGAGAGGGATCTCTCTTAGATTTTTATATAAGACTGAAAAATAATCAATGAGAAACACACCAGCCTTCTTATTCAAGATATTCATTCAAAGCACATTCAGAAGGTAAAATTTCTGATAGGACATATTGTTTAAGGTTTGGTAAGACAATCAAGAGAGAAAACATTGGGCAATAGAGTCAAAACACAACACAAAATCAAATAACAGTGCTGATGCATGAGATATCCAAACAGAGGCAAGAACGATACCAGCCCATAGTCAAAGAGATTTTGTTTGATGATTTAGAAAAATAAATGAACTGTCCACCAATATAGGGCATATGAGTATGAATCCTATATCAATTTTAGTAGAAAAAGATGGTGGATGCTTGAAATGAAAGAAACAGAGCATGCATTCATGAATTCTGTCCCACTACAACAATTATCCAAGCATGAGAGAAAATAACAGCATGAATTTAACAATGAAGGAAACAATCACATAAGAAGAGAAGATGGACAGACTGTGAGACCACCAACACATGAATCTCAGTCGAAATCAGCCTCAGACACTGCCATTCTATTAAGGAGAATGCTTCAAACACAGAGCTTAGCTCTCCCAGGCCTCAGCCCATTGATTTTCCAACCCTTTTCTCTTCTATTACACTGATTTTATAGATCTACTTGTCCCTCAGGCTCGAGCTTCCTCAATGGAGAATGGTTAAAACTGAATTGACACCTACATAGAAGGTTTAACAACTCAGAGAGTCGGTTACAACAACTTTCTTCATTTTCGGCCGTAGACTGCAGAAACTGACCTTTGGAGCCCTGGTTGTATATATCAAACGGTTATAGCTGTGTAAATTCCAGGAGAGGTTTCTATAATTGGGCATGTCCCCGACAAAACCCACGTCTCCATTTCCTCAGATTCCTCTCCAGCTCATCAAAATCGGTCTTTGAAGTTGATGACTCAGGCGGTAAATTGTAAATTCTAGAAATTTACCCTGTAAAGATCTCTTTGGTTCTCCCAAACCATGACACATGTGTGAAAACAGAGAGAGATTATTTTATATTGGTCCGTGATGAAGAAAAACCTTTCTCATTTTCTCCAAATTCACCTTGGTTTGGCGGAAATAGTTGTTGGAAAAAGGTGACTAAAACAGTCATTTTCATCAAAATCAGCCATGTTCTTCATATAAAACTTCATTGAGTTTAAAATTTGTTATTCCTTGCATGCCAAAACTTGAATTCTTTATGGACCGTGGATCTCCTTCACCTGCTAATCCGAGCCATCCATTTTCATTGCAATGTTGAACTTAGGATTATTGAGTATTGTTTCATCTCAAACCTAGGAATGAATGCTTAAAAAGCCTGATTTGCATCTTCATTGGTCACATGGATTATAGAACTGAGACCTTTCTCACCTCCTCATGGATCGGGATCCCTTCAAATGCTTAGCAAAAATCTAGTGCTAACAACGGTTTCAAACTCAACCTAAAATGAAAATAACTCCCAGGTTTGAGAATCCACAAATATGGACTGCTATCAATACTGTTCTTTGCAAAGTGCTTGTCCATCTAGTAGTACAACTGTCATATGTTAACCTAATATGCCTCGAAAGACATGGAATGTTCTGGATTCAATGCAGAAACAATGTATGGAATGTTAAAGACACGAAATATATGAAATACATAGATGAAATACATTCCAAAGTTACATATACATCAACACTCCCTCTTAACTAGGAAGGTATTTCTCAACATAGATCTGCTAGATAAGTCTTCTTCTCAGGATCATCGTCATCATCATCGTCACTGCTGCTGCTATCTCAACCAATCTCTGACTCTACTCGTCATAGGAAGTTCTACAGATCCAGTCTTTTTTCATACTGGATGTAGGCCCGCCACTTGTAGGTCTTCGTCATCACTGGCCATACTGTGGAATCCTCAGGACTTATTACGTGCATCACAAAACCTCGAAAGAGCATCCCAGGCTATTACGAGCACACAACTCTACCTATAGGATCTCCCAGGGCCATATTGTATGTGACCTCACCACAAAACCTCGCAAGAGCATCCCAGGCTGTTACGAGCACACAACTCTACCTATAGGATCTCCCAGGGACAAATTATATGTGGTCACCACAAAACCTCGCAAGAGCATCCCAGGATGTTACGAGCACACAGCTCTATCTATAGGATATCCTAGGGACAGATTATATGTGGTCATGGCAAAACCTCGCAAGAGCATCCCAGGACTTATTACGGGCACACAGCCCAACCTATCGCATCTCCCAGGGACATATTATATGCCATAGGACAAAACCTCAAAAGAGTATCCACCAGATATCCCAGGGCCAGGTTATATACCATAGGAAAAACCTCGAAAGACTATCTGCAGATCTCCTAGGGCCAAATTATATGTCCTCCCAGAGCAAAACCTCGAAAGAGCATTTGCTAGATATCCCAGGGCCAAATTATATGCCATAGGAAAAACCTCGAAAGACTATCTGCAAATCTCCCAGGGCCAAATTATATGCTCATCTGCACAACCTGATCCACGGCCATAGAGTATCAACTTGATACTCACCATACATCGTCCTGATCATCATCACTGCAACATCCTGCTACATGTCATCTGGAGCAACATCCTGAAGCTCGTCATCCATGATCATCCTGATCATACAATGCATCTACCTGATGCATACCAAGTATCTACCTTATACATATCATCATACATGATCCACCTGATCATACAGTGTATCCACCTGATACAAATACAAATACATGATGCATATCACCATACATGATCCACTAGATCATACAATGTATCCACCTGATACATATACAGATACATGGTCCAAGCATCCAACATGATGCATATACAAAATACATACAAATGATCCTACTGATCATATCCAGCATCCAACATGATGCGTACATACATATAAATGATCCAACTGATCATATCCAACATCCAACATGATGCATACATACATATAAATGATCCAACTGATCATATCAAAGCAGAAACTAGAACATCATCCTGATGCTCATCATCCAACGCTTACATCCACATCCATGTAAAGGATCCTCCTTCCAACATGCTTGGAATGGCTTCAGCAAATGTGTCCATCACTTCTTCCTCGAAGTGTCATCGATCTGAAGAACACCAAGCCTCTCCCTGAAGTACTCGAACTTCACCCTGGCTAGTGGCTTCGTCAGCACATTTGCAATCTGCTCGTCTGTCGCAACATACAGGAGCTTCACAGCTCCTCTCTGCACCATATCCCTGATATAGTGATATTTTATCTCTATGTGTTTCGATCTGTCATGAAACACTGGTTTCTCGGATAGCTTCACACAAATCTGGTTATCACAAAAGATACCAGTAGCATCCAACGGGAGATCAAATAACTCAGACAGTATCTTTCGTAGCCATACTGCCTCACAACTAGTTGAACATGCTGCAACATCCTCTGCCTCAGTTGTACTCAGTGCTACATAGGACTGCTTCCTGCTAAACCAAGAGATCACACCTGATCCCATACTGAAGCAGCACCCAGATGTGCTCTTCCTATCTGTAGCACTGCCATCCCAATCTGAATCAACATAACCCTACGGGTTAAAATTTTGATCCGCCTCATACTTGAGCCCATAATCCACTGTACCCTTCAGGTACCTCAGAACATGCTTTACAGCAACCAAATGAACACTCCTCAGATCTATCAAGAACTGACTCAATGTGTTCACCGCAAAGCAAATATCAAGTCTCGTGTTCGTCAGGTACATCAAGGACCCAATCATCTGACAATACATAGAGACATCAACCGGCTCAGATGAAGCATCACATAGAAGCTTCAGATTTGATGCCATAGGTGTGGCCATGGCCTTGCAATCCATCATCCCTAATCTCTTCAGGATATCTACTATGTACTTCCCTTGACCAAGGAAGATCCCACCTGCACTCTGGCACACCTCCATACCTAGGAAATAATGCATCATTCCCAAATCTTTCATATCGAATTCAGCAGCGAGCTTCCTATTTGTATCACACCAAGTTTTGGGAGCCTGCTACAAGCCATACAAGGCTTTCTTCAATCTGCACACATGTGACTCCCTGTCAGGTCTTGGGACTGCATCCCAAACATCTTCTTCATGATCAACGGATCATGGCATTCCATTTCTTCATCCTAGATCCTGGGAACTTCAATATCTTCAATAGATATCTTTGTTGCTGGAACAAATGTTGCAGTCCTTCTTTTGTAGGTGAAGATATACGGTCTTTCCTACAAAACAAGTTAAATTGCATGATTAGAAACATCTCATAATTTTCAGAACAAATTCTTTACACACAAAGAAATATGTCATGCAGTCATGCAGTTATCTTAGCCAATGCTTCAATACAACATTTATCCATGTTCCACAACTTTCTAGATGCCTTCCAGTCTCTACCAGAACATTGTTAAGAGTTTGCACTACTCCCAACATGTCAGCAAAGAGGTTTCATTCTATATAAGTAGCACTGGAATGTTGTACAGTGCCATAGGCCACTTACCCATCACATGCATATTAGTAGTATCTTGTTCATTAATGCAATCATTCTAATATGCACAATACATCTCCTAAGCATAATATTATTTAAACAAAAATAGGCAAGAAATGATAATTGAAATACTTATCTTTATTTGTTTGTTGGGTGGACTCCCTCTGAGTCTTTGCTTCCTGGCAGCAGCTGCTGAAGTAGCTTCTTCTACACCTTTCTGTTGTGGAATGTAGGAAGATGGTCAACTCCCTCTGAAAATCTGCATCCTTGCAGGAGCTGTTGGATTGTGCTCCCTCTTGATCTTTGCTTTCTAGATTACATGTCCTTGAACTTATATTCATCCTTGCTGACATCAATCTTCTTGAACCCTAGAAAGTATAATCTGTAATCCTTTGAGCTTTCGTTGTAACCCACAAAGATACCCTTCTTTCCTGAAGGATCTAGTTTAGTCCTCTTTTCCTATGGGACATGAGTGTATACTGGATAACCAAATATTCTAAGATGGCTGACTTCAGGTTTCTTACCAGAAACGACCTCTTCTGGTATCTTGATGTCCAATATCTTGTGGGGTGTTCTATTTTTCACATATACAGTTGTTCTAGCTGCTTTTGCCCATAAATGCATAGGTAGGTCCTGGTCATGTAGCATTGCTCTTGCTACTTCCATGATTTTTCTGTTCTTCCTTTCTGCAACTCCATTATGTTGTGGATTGTAGGAGCAGTAAACTCCCTCTTAATCCCTGAGTCACTGCAAAGCTTCTTGAAGTCACTTGAGGTGAATTCTCCAGCATTGTCAGATCTGAATGTTTTGATCTTCTTGTCAGTTTGATTCTCCATCAAGGTTTTGAATTCCTTGAACTTATCAAACACCTCATCTTTGTTCTTCAAGAAGTATACCCAAGTCTTCCTGGAGAAGTCATCAATAAATGAGACATAGTAAACATACCCTACTAAGAGAACTGGATGACATAGGACCACATACATCTGAGTGGATAATTTCTAGGATATCCTTTGCCTTGCTTTCACTGCTTGGGAAAGCCTTCTTAATGTTCTTACCTTTTGTACATCCTTTGCAAACACCTTCATGTTTGGTCTGATTTCAGGAAGACCCTCTACATCCTTGCTTGCAATTGGAAGTGCCCTATAGTGCATATGAGCAAGTCTTCTATGCCAAAGTTCACTTGGCTCCATGGATTCATGCACCATGGCATGTTCAGGTTGTCCCTTCAATTTATACAAAACTTCCTCTTGCTCTCCAATCACTATTGCATCATCTATGGTCTTTCCCTTTGGCCACATTAGGACTTGGCCATCCACAAATGAAACCCTCATACCTTTTGCATCCAATGCAGAGATGGAGAGTAAGTTCCTCTTGAGCCCAGGTACATAAAGGACTTCTTTCATCTTCAAAGATTTTTCCGGAATCTAGGTTGTAGGAGGCTTCACCACTTCCTTTGATTGGGTATTGATAATCATCCCCAAGTTTCACCTTATGGGGTGATTCATGTTCAGATAGGTTCACAAAATATTCCTTAAACCCAGTCATGTGTTTGGAAGCCCCACTGTCAATTAACCAATCATTACAACCATGGGAGATAGTACCTGTAAGAGCAGAAATCTGTGATGCACCTGCAACAATTACTTAAAAATATGCGAAATAGCAGAAATGACAGAACTCATAATCACTTTTATATTGATCACAGGGCACTTCGAGGGGGCAACCTCCTATGAGCAATCTCAATACAAATAACTTCACGGTGCCTTCATAGGTTTCAACACAAACTTATATACTAATTCTAGGCGCCAATACTATGGATCAAAACCATGGGCCGTTACAAACTATGGATCAACAATACTACGGGCGACTTACAAAGCATATGCGCCAACAACAATAACACAAACTATTGATCAACAAATACTACGGGACGACTTACAAAGCATATGCGTCCACCAACAACATACTAACAAAGTAAAGACATGGGTTCCTAACATCCCCTCCCCCTTAAAAAAAGCTTTGTCCTCAAAGCTTTAGATGTGGAAATTGTTTTTGAATCTGAAGGAGTGGTTCCCATGTAGCATCCTCTGGTTGCATGTCGTGCCACTGAATTAAGACCTCTGTGATAGAGCGAGAGCGAAGCTAACGCGTGCGCCGATTGAGGATGGCCTATGGCTCCAAAAGGATGGATCCTTCATTATCCAGTTCGGGTAAAATCGTTTGTCCACTAATGTTGGTGCCAAGAACTTTTTTCAAACAAGAGACATGAAAGACTCGATGAATGCGGGAAGAAGGAGGAAGTTCCAATTTATAAGCAATGGGCCCAATCTTCTGAAGAATCCGATATGGCCCATAGAACTTTGGAACGAGCTTATGACGCCCTTTGAGTTTCAAGGATGATTGTTTGTACGGCTGGAGAAGAAGAAAAACCATATCACCAACTTGAAAAGTGCGCTCAGAATGGTGTTGATCAGCTTGTTGCTTCATGCGATTTCTTGCCATGTGAAGATTGTCCCGCAAAATGCGCAGAATCTGATCGCGGTTTCGAAGGACGGTGTCAACTTCCTGAACTGGTGAACTGGTGGGGGTGTATGGAAGAAGAGATGGAGGTGCCTGACCATAGACTGCTTCATATGGGGTCATTTTAGAGGCAGTGTGGTAAGAGGTATTGTACCACCATTCAGCGAGAGGGAGCCATTTTTCCCACTGATGTTGTTGTTCAGAGGTGAAGCAACGAAGATAAGTTTCCAAGCATTTATTGATAATTTCAGTCTGACCATCTGTTTATGGGTGGTATCCTGAACTCATCTTCAGTTTGGTGCTAGTGTGGCGAAATAGTTCTGTCCAAAAATGACTAGTGAAAGTCGCATCACGATCCGAGACAATGGAAGAAGGGATGCCATGAAGACGAAAGATCTGGTCCAGAAAAATTTGAGCGACAGAGGAGGTTGTATAGGGATGGTTGAGAGCACAAAAATGACTATATTTGGAGAGGCGATCAACCACAACGAGAATCACTGTCTTCCCGCCAGATTTAGGGAGCCCTTCAATGAAATCCATAGAAATATTTGTCCAAATCTGTGTAGGTATGTGCAAGGGGTCAAGCAATCCTGGAAGGAGTGTTGTTTCACCCTTATTGCGCTGGCAGGTATCACATTCAGCCACCATTTGTTGAATTGTCCTTTTCGTGCCCTACCAAAAGAAGTTACGCCGTGCTCGTTCATACGTTTTGAGGAATCCAGAGTGCCCTGTCGATGGAGAAGCATGGAGTTCATAGAAGAAATCCTGTTGAAGATCTATGCTTTAGGGAAGCACCAGACGACCCTTGTATCATAGAGAAGCACCATCCCAAGAGTAATGTGGTACAGCAGAAGGGTTGTTGGTCAAGCGTTGGATGATTTGAGATAAGGAGGAGTCATTGACATAACCCTGTTGAACAGATTGCAACCAATTTGGAACAAGCATGGAAATAGCTGAAAGAGAACCTTGGGTATCAAATGTACGAGAAAGAGCATCTGCCACAATATTGTCTTTACCCTTCTTGTAAGTGATCTCATAGTCATAACCCATGAGTTTGCTAGCCCATTTCTGTTGTGCCGGGGAGGAGACACGCTGGTCCAAGAAATATTTCAGACTTTGGTGATCAGTCTTGAAGCAGAAATGATTTCCTAATAGGTATGGGCGCCACTTCTGTAATGCATGCAAAATAGCCATCATTTCCTTCTCATAGGTAGAGGCAGCTAAATTCTTACCTGAAAGGGATTTGCTGGTGAACGCAATGGGGTGTTCATCTTGAAGGAGAACAGCACCAAGTCCATTGCCGCAAGCATCACTCTCAATAGTGAAGGGCTTGGAAAAATCAGGCATAGCTAGCACAGGTGTAGTACACATAGCTTGTTTTAGTTTGTCAAATGCACACTGAGCAGCAGGTCTCCATGTGAAGGCATCCTTTTTTAATAGAGCATTTAATGGAGCTGCAATCTTCCCATAATCCTTGACAAACTTGCGGTAATAGCCAGTCAACCCCAAAAAACCACGAAGGCTCTTGAGTGTCTGAGGATGCGGCCAATTGTTCATGGCATCGATTTTGGCAGGATCCACGCGAACCCCTTGTGTTGAGATAATGTGCCCAAGATACTCAACTTCCTTCTGTCCAAAAACACATTTAGACTGCTTGGCATGGAGATGATGGTCAGAGAAAAGTTGCATGACAAGATCCAAATGCTGGAGATGTTCATCCCATGTTTTACTGTAGATGAGGATATCATCAAAGAATACTAGAATGAATTTCCGCAAGTAGGGTCAAAATATTTTATCCATTAAGGCCTAGAATGTGGAAGGAGCATTAGTGAGTCCAAAGGGCATGACCAAAAACTCATAATGGCCATCATGTGTGCGGAAAGCTGTTTTAGGGATATCATCCTCATGAACCCGAATTTGATGATACCCACATTAGAGAAATTTTGAGGTCAAAAAAGGGCCTCAAAACAAAGAAAATGTACTATAAAATACAACCAATCACATTCTAGTAGATGACATCATCCCCCTTGGTGAGGTGGCATTGCATGAGTTAAGAATGCTTATTTGTCAAATTTTCTATGGTGGATGAAAACACATAGTTAACCAAGGTAGTGGTGTAAGTACTTTTAAGTCATAAAGTAAAGTACTCATAATGATAGTCTTTTCATAAAATAATATTATTGTCATTTTCAAGTAAAGTACTCATAATGAATGTCTTTTCACACTTTCACATAAAATAATATTATTATCATTTTCAAGTGAAGTACTGTTAATTCATAAAGAAAGTCCTCTCACATTTTTTTATAAAATAATATATTATCATTTTTATGTTTTTAATTTTAAATTATATATTCACTCCATTTTATTTAATAACAAAATGTCAAACTAATAAAGAATAATAATAGATTTAATAAATAATAATAATAATGCAATGTGGATTATAATAATATTATTGACATTTTACATGTAAATAAATTCTCAATTAAATTACATTATTAAATTCATGAGAAAAGTACTAAATATAAAAAGTCAACATAAAATTAAAAAAAAAGCTCTTAAAAATGTTTTTTATTATTTAATTTCATTTGCAAGTTCAAGACAAATAAATGTTAAAGGACAATACATTTTTGAGAATTTACAATGAATCTTAATCACATCAATGTAGACTTATTTTATTAATTTTATTTCTAGTGAATTTTGAAAAGTAACTCAACCATGGTTATTTATATTGTGCATAGAAAATAGTGTGGGAGGTGACTTGTCATATATACCTACCCCATAAAACCCCCAATTCATAATATTTTAATATATCTCATATTTTTGTAGTACATCTCTTAGGAGGCCCTTTTTTGACCTCAAAATCTCTCTAATGAGAACGAAGATCCAACTTGGAGAAAAAGTGAGCCCCATGAAGCTCATCAAGAAGCTCATCAACAACATGAAATGGAAACTCATCCTTGATGGTGAGGTGATTAAGTGCTCGGAAGTCAATACAGAGGCGCCATGACCCATCTTTTTTGCGGACAAGAATAACTGGAGAAGAAAAGGAACTAGTGCTTGGGCGAATAATACCTTGCTTCAATAAGTCCTGAACAAGCATTTCAATCTCCGTTGTTTGGTGAAATGGGTAGCGATAGGGCCTGATGTTGGGAGGAACGCTGCCAGGAAGGAGCTGAATACGATGGTCTTCTGGCCTGGAAGGTGGCAATCCCACTGGTTCAGCAAAGACACCTGTATATCGATCCAGAATTTGTTGTAGATCCAAAGGAGTAGTGGAGACCGCTGATGGTTGCATCTGGATGGAATGGATTTGAGCGATGACACCATGTGAATTCTTCTTGAGGATTTTTTCCATGCGATGTGAACTGATGATGCTGAGAGAACCTGGTTGTAATCCTGTCAATGTGTGTTTGTGTCCATTGAGGGAAAACTGCATCCAAAGTTCGGCAAAATCCCATAAGATAGGGCCGAGTGTGCGTAGCCATTGAGCACCCAAAACCACATCACATCCGCCTAAGGGCAAGACAAACATGTCAGAGCACAAGGTATAATCTCCCATAGAGATATGCACATTTCGACACTTCCCTTTGCAAGGTAAGGTGCCCCCATTGGCAACCATGACTTCAAAGTTGGAGCAAGGATGGATAAAACAATCAGCTTGTTTGGCGATCCGAGGGTCAATGAAATTATGAGTGCTACCAGAATCAATGAGGATTGTAAGAGGAAGCTTCTTGAAGTAACCCCTGACCCGCATTGTTTGGGGGGTGGTGATTCCAGCTAAAGCATGGAGAGATATCTCTGGATGGTCATCCTGAGACGGAGGGTCAATAGGCGGTTCCTGAATGTCGACCGGAGCATCCAGTGTTTCTGGATCTTCGTCACCCATTTCAGAGGCAGGCAGAGACTCCACATCCAGGAGATAGAGCTTTTGCTGAACACATCTATGTCCCCGAGTGAATTTCTCATCACAATTATAGCAAAGTCCCTTTTCTCTGCGTGCTTGCATCTCTGTTTCAGACAAACGCTTGATAGGAGTCGGTCGAGGAGCATGCGGTATAGGTGGTCGCTGAGAACCCATATTTCGGAAGGGAACAAAAGTGGGCTTGGAGCGTTGTTGGGATGCAATCTTGTCTTCTGCCAACTTAGCCAACCCTAGTGCTTCCATCATTGTGTTGGGACATAACATTTTGACCTCAGAGCGGATGGCATCCTTTAGACAACTGATAAAACAACTCCGGTAAAATTCATCAGACAATCCTTCGGTGTGGTTGGCTAGATTCTCAAATTCGATTTGATACTCTCTCACAGTGCCAGTTTGGAGAAGTTTAGTGAGGGCTCCTATGAAGTCATCAAAAGCACTAGGACCAAATCGTTGCAAAAGGAGCTGGCAAAAGTCTGGCCAGTTGGGCTCTGGATGAGCCTTGATGTACCAATGGTACCATTGAAGAGCTTCCTGTTCCAAATGAAAGGATGCCAACGGAACTTTGTTGACATCAAAAGTATTATGCAGACTGAAATACTGTTCTGCACGATAGATCCATCCAGTTGGATCGATACCATTGAAGCGAGGAAAATCAAGCTTTGGACCATGAAAATTGCTGGAAGAAGAGAACCCATTGTCTGTTGAAGACTCAGACTGTCGTTTGTTGTTCATAGCTGAATGTTCAAGATGGAGACTGAGAAATTTTTCATCCAGATCCTAGAGTTTGGCTTGGATGGGTGCAAATGCTTCCTCCATGGTTTTTGATCCTGCACGGGTGACAACCATAACTAGGATTTTTTTTATTTTTTTTTTTACAGACTGGAGCGGCTACGGCCCGGAAGGAATCTGGAACAACGCCGAACGGCTGGATCTGGAACGGCTTGCAAAATGGACCTGAAACGGCGCAGCACTGATCGACAATAGTTCAGCTGAAAGTAGATATGGACCCCAGGTATGTGCGGCTTCCTAACAGTTCAGGGTTTTCACTCAACCACCAATGCTGTCTGACGGCTTACGTATTGGGGCAGTACCCCTCACTCCACGGCTCAGGTAAAACTGATAACCGCTTTGCCACAAACGACGGCTCTTGGTTTACCTCACGGGTGGGAACTAGTCAATCAGGTAGGGGTCGTTGCCCTTTTCGCTGGCAGGTCCTCTCAATGGGCCAACTACTTCGGGGTTCTTATGGTACTCCTCACAATGAGTTTTAGGGCTTATTCCCAAGTACTTCCCACAGTTAAGCGGATAGGGATTATTCCCAAATCCGAACCTGCAACAGATGCGAAAAAAAAAAATTTGGAAGAAATTTCACCCAGCGAGCCCAAAGAAAGTGCTCTGATACCAGATGTGATGCACCTGCAACAATTACTTAAAAATATGCGAAATAGCAGAAATGACAGAACTCAGAATCACTTTTATATTGATCACAGGCCACTTCGAGGGGGAAACCTCCTATGAGCAAGCTCAATACAAATAACTTCACGGTGTCTTGATAGGTTTCAACACACACTTATATACTAATTCTAGGCGCCAATACTATGGATCAAAACCATGGGCCGTTACAAATTATGGATCAACAATACTACGGGCGACTTACAAAGCATATGCGCCAACAACAATAACACAAACTATTGATCAACAAATACTACGGGACGACTTACAAAGCATATGCGTCCAACAACAACATACTAACAAAGTAAAGACATGGGTTCCTAACAAGATCAGAACATACTCTTCTTCACTTGATGAGTCATCATCACTATCATCACTTTCTGCCCTAGCCTTCTTCTTTGGAGGTTCATCATTCTCGGCAGCATGAGCATGGAACTTTCTTTTGCTGCCCTTCTTCTTCTTGCTGGAGTTGTTGTTATTATCCCTTTTGTTCTTGGGACAATCTGAAGCAAAGTGACCCTTCTCATTGCATGTGAAGCATCTTAGATCCTTCTTATTCTTTTGATAGGATCTCTTGTAGCGAGAGTGCTCCTTCTTGGGCTTGCTTCTTTTGGTGTGAGCTGCAAGAGCTTGATTTTCACCTCCCATATTTTCCTCACGAGCTACAAGTCTAGCTTCTTCTTGAGAGCATTCCTCCCACAGTTTACTGAAAGAGATCAATTTCTTTCTTGCACAAATTCCTTGAATAAAGGAGTCCCATGACCTAGGTAGGCCATTCAAGGTGGTCATAACAACTTCACCATTATCCACTACTTCATCCATAGCTTCAAGTTGCTCCTTGATCTGAGAGACCTTGGAGAGGTAAGATTGAATGGTTTCTCCATTCAACATCTTGACCCCTTTCAATTGATTCCGCAGAGTCATCTTCCGATTTATGTTCTTCCCTTCAAATAGCTTGGTCAGAGATTCAAACATCTCCTTGGGTGTCTTTAGAGAAGACACATGGGGTATGAGATGGTCTTTAATAGAATCAGCAATGATTCTCTTTTCCTTCAGCAATTTATTCTTATGCAATACCTTGGCCTCTTCATCCTCTGGGATAGGGATGTCTTCTTTTATATATGAGTCCAACTCATTCTCTTCCAGGATTAACCTAGTCCTATACTTCCAAGCTCGGAAGTTATCAGCCCCTTCAAGCTTATCCTCAAGCTTGGTGTGGTGAGACATCTTAAAGAGTACTTCAAATGGAAATAGAAAAGATTTAGGTCTTACCACTTGAAATGCTGAAAACTGGATCTGGTCCCGGATTAGGGTTTGTCGAAAAAACCCTAAAAATTCAAAATGTGAATTTCAACTTTCTGAAAGGATAGAAAGATGTGCCTTGATGAGTTGATCAGCCTAGTGCATTCAGAATTTGAGATCAGCAAATTTTTACCCTTCAGATTTGCCTTTTTGTCCTCCCGAGTTCACTAGGGAGAGCCCTGAATTAGGGTTTGACTTTCCCGGAGATCTACCCAGCCAAAAATCTCGATCCAAAGCTCTAAACTTCGATTTTTGCAAGGATCTTCCAGCTATGTCTTCAAATTCCAAAAATTCCTATTTTTGTGGAAACCCTAATGTTTAGGGCCAAATCTGAAAATGCTCAGAATTGAATTATGATTGGACAGATGGATTCGCCTTGATGAGTAGAGTCAATCTACTATACTGCTTTTCCAAAATCTGTGGAGAGAAACTCAAGTTTCCGTCACTGCAAAATGTCTTCTTCTCAGGTTAGCTCTGATACCATGTTAAATTTTGAGCATTAATTCACAATACTCTAGGCTATTCACTGAGAGAATAACATATACAGTATATCAATGCATAGCAATCACAATAAGCATGACAAGAATCAAAAGCATGAGAGACAAGAGACATAGAGTTTCCGTGGGGAAAACCCTAAGGTGAAAAACCCGACAACTTCCTCAGAGATAGAGAGAGCAATGGCTCAACCAAAGTATAACCAAAATACACTGAGATAGTCTCCTAGTAGAATATGATCCTCCTCCTCACTAGTGCGCCACTTTCTGAGTGAGAGAAGTGTGACTTTCCAAATGATCCAAATAGAGATCTCCTGATCTCTATTTATACTTAACCTGTTTTCCCAGTTACACTATGGGGCCGACTTATCTATCTAGATACATCCATAATATAATATATATTTCAGGGCCGACCCCACACATGGTGGTCTAATAACCCATCGGCAAGTACACACACTTGCGACATTTGTCAATCCACATGACGACGCTTCCTTATAGAGGAATAACACCTCTAATAAGGGTACAATAAATATATATGAAATACATTCCAAAGTTACATATACATCAACATATAGGTGTATCATCATATGGTAACAAATGATGTTGTTGTAAATGTAAATAATAATGTGCTCTAATCATGTCATCATCGCAAGGAGAGATAGGAGTTTCATACTCCTCATGTGGCACCATCAAAAATAAACCTTTCACCCAATTTTTATCCCAAATTGATGTGGCTGAAAAAAAAGTAGGGGGTGAAGAATTGTGAACCAACCTTGCCTCTTTGCAACTCTTACCCATCAAAATTTCGAATGCATCTTCTCCATGGTTGGTCCAACTATTGGTGAGATCATGTAGCTCCTCCAAGGCTCTAAAACTCTCACCATGAGGTAGCTCATAATCCCTCTGAACAAGTACAAGTGATTGGATTCCTCCTTGTTTGAATGTAGCCTCTTCAAGCACCTGCATATTAACATGTGCCTCATGTTCCACCCTCACATGAGGCTCCTCCTTTGTAACATAAATTATTTCATCCATTAAATGACTGTTTGATATGTAGGAGGGTGTAAAGGAACTTTACAAACTCTCTTGAAGTTGCTCAATCTGCACCATAGATTTTTGGAGTGCATTTTGGGTGGACTCAAACACATTTGAGAGCTTGTCATTCTCTTCTACATCCTTCAAGTTTATTCCATGATACAAACTAACAAGTTCAATTAAATAATCTCTATCAGAAAGCAAATTCAAAAAATTACCTTTGGTGTCCAACATTGCATTCTGGATTTTCTCCATGTCCTCAAGGGAATATTTCTCCTCCACACACCAACAAAATTTTGAAACCAATGCATGTGTGTCATGGAGAGTCTTCAAGGCCTCTTGAATATTCTTTTCATCAATATTCAAGGACCCTGCAAGAAAATGAGGATATTGCAAATGAACCTCCACTTCTTCTTCCTTCTTGCTTGGACCAACTTCATGAAGCTCAAGTGGTGATGGGGAAGTTGATCTTGGTTCTTCATCAACTGCTACAAGGTATTAATCTCCATGGTCAATGTAACTTTTTATTGCAACAACATCTTCAAAAGTGATTTCTATGTCACCAACATAGAGGTGTGAGCACCCATCAGTAGGTACTCCTTCACAGTTCAAGCATCCATCAGTTTATTCTCTTTGATCAAAGTCCAAATTAGAATTTGCCTCGAAATTATCTTCAGTAGTTTCAATGGAATATTCTTCATGCTAATGTGACGTTTCTTCATCTTTTTAAAATTCACTTGGGAGCGACATTCGATCCTCTTCATGTGATGCTTCTTCTGCTTCACCACCTACAAAATTAGGTGTCTCATGGGTCTCCTCCATTTCACTCAAACATATATGATTTTCTCTCCAATGTATTTTGCAAGAAGGGCATAGAACTTTCTTCACTAACTCCACATATTAATTCTCGGGCCTATATCCAAACACCCAATCTACAAAGTATTAAAAAAGAATGGCCTTCTTTGTCTTTGCCATCAAAGAAGATATGCATGATATTGTTGAGGAAAATTTTTACATGTTGTTCTCAATATTTCTAATTCATTCATAGAATTATCCTTTGGTGGTTCAGAACAAACATATTCATCATACATAGGGTCATATGAATAACCCTCATGCCATATGAATTTGCAAGAAGTGTTGCATGATGGCACCTCTTCCTCATACCATTCACATTCTTTTTCATATTGCTCACAATCATCTTCATACTGCTCATAAGCATTGTACTCATAGGAGTCATTATTAAGTTTAGCCTAATTTCACAAGCAAGATCACTGAAAGAAACACAATCATAAGATAGACAAATATTTACCCTGGGAAACCCTCATGGGGTAGAAAACCCACCAAATCTTTCCTCAATATAGATAATCAACCAATACAAAGATGTAGTCCCCAAACAAGAGACCCTTCTCCTCCTATGCATATCTCTCTCTCTCCTATGCGTAATACACAAGTGAGTGAATGAGTGATAACTGAGGAACACACCTCCTCTACTTATACTCATCTTCTAAATGACTTTTCACTCTAACTGGGCCGACCTCTCCTAAGAGAGTCTAATAACCCCTAATTAGATAACTTAGGGCTGACCCCACATGGGAGATCTAATAACTCTAGTTACCAACTTCTCTCGGAGGAATAAACATCTCCGGATATACAATAGGGTATCCACGGAGGAATGGAACATCTACGGAATAATAAAGTACAAATATAATATTCTTAGAAGTTACAATATCTCAACACTCCCCCTTAACGAGAAGGATATTATAACCACATCTGTAGGAGCAAGGAGTCATCAACTACATGATACATGATACATGATACATCTATAAATCATTGGAAGCTTTCTTCATACATCATCAGTAACTCAAACAGTTACTAGAACATCTTCAAGATCTTCAATACTGGATCTTCATCTTCTGCGGCACTCGAAACAGCTACATCAACATCATCATCTGGATCTCTCGATCAATAGTATCAACATCTGGATCCTCTTGATCAACATCATTTGGATCATCTCGATCAACATCATCTAGATCATCTCGATCAACAGTATCATCATCTTGATCAACATCATCATCATCTGGATCATCTCGATCAACAGTATCAACATCTGGATCCTCTCAATCAACAGCAACAGCATGCTCTGCAATACACACGATCCAATTACAGGATGATCAATCCCACTCACTTTAGGACATAAGTCCAAGGATGATACAATCCTATCACGTGCATTTTGAACCAACCGTTCAGGGACGATGCAGTCCTATCACGTACAATTTGAACCAACTGTTCGAGGATGATGCAGTCCTATCACGTACATTTTGAACCAAATGTTCAGGGACGATGCAGTCCTATCACGTACATTTTGAACCAAACATTTAGGGACGATGCAGTCCTATCACGTACATTTTGAACCAAACGTTCATGGATGATGCAGTCCTATCACGTACATTTTGAACCAAACGTTCACGGACGATGCAGTCCTATCACGTACATTTTGAACCAAACGTTCAGGGACGATGCAGTCCCAATCTTCTTATAGGATTATCAATCCTTCTCACTTTAAGACATCTCTCATGTCTAGGGACAATGCAATCCCGACCACAGTACCAACCCTTTTTCATACTGGATGTGACCTAGATCAAATCTAGTATTTATTACCACAGAGCCAGTCCTTTTTCATACTGGATGTGACCTAGATCAAATATACGATTTATCACCACAAAGCTAATCCTTTTTCATACTGGATGTGACCTAGATCAAATCTAGGATTTATCACCACAGAGCCAATCCTTTTTCACATTGGATGTGACCTAGATCAAATCTAGGATTTATCACCACAGAGCCAGTCCTTTTTCATACTGGATGTGGCCTAGATCAAATCTAGGATTTATCACCACAGAGCCAGTCCTTTTTCATACTAGATGTGACCTAGATCAAATCTAGTATTTATCAACATCTTTCTCAGAGATCAAAGTCTACGGATCTCTTTAGGACATGTGTCCAGGGATGATACAATCCACTCGTCAACTTAGACCAAGTCTTAGGACCACTCATCAACCTTATCATTGATATCATTGACTTCATAGTCAATATCATTGACCTCATCGTCAAATATCATCAATACAGGTATCCACATCATCGACCTTACCGTCAATGCAGGAAATCTCATCACCAACGACCATATCACTCCCCCTTTCGAGGAGGGTCCTTCTGAACTACACCAAGCTTGTCTTGAAAATATTCAAACTTTACTCGAGACAAAGGTTTGGTCAATATATTAGAAACTTGTTGATCAGTGCTCACATACTCGAGCTTTCTAGCTCCTTTCTACACCATATCCCGTATATAAAAATATCGAAACTCTATGTGCTTTGACTTATTATAGAACACTGGATTCTCTGTCATCTTGATACAACTCTGGTTGTCCCACAGGATCATAGTGGGATCCATCTCTAAGTCAAATAATCCTAATAACAACTTTCGAAGCCATATCGCTTCACAACTAGTAGTGCAAGCAGCAATATATTCCGCTTCAGCTGTGCTGAGAGCCACACTAGACTACTTTCTACTAAACCACGAGATCATGGCAGATCCCAGACAAGAACATCCTCCCGATGTTCTCTTACTGTCTGATACACTTCCTTCCCAATCGGCATATGTGTATCCATACAATTTGAGATCATGATCTCCAATATAACATAGACCAAAGTCTATCGTACCCTTTAGGTGCCTCATCACATGCTTTGCAGCTATTAGGTGAATTCATCTAGGTTCCACTAGATACTGACTCGAGGTGTTCACAACAAAGCATATATCTGGCCTGGTATTCGTTAGATACATCAGTGACCCAATAATTTGTCTGTACAACGTCACATCCACTAACTCTAATGAGTCATCAGCTAGCAACTTCAGGTTGGAATCCATGGGAGTGTCCATGGCTTTGCATTCCAACATATCAAATCTTTTCAGGATTTCCACTACATACATTCCCTGGTTGAGAAAGATTCCTTCTGGGCCTTGCTATACTTCCAGACCTAGGAAGTAATGCATCAATCCGAGATCTTTCATCTCAAACTCTGTAGAGAGCTTCTTCTTACACTCAATAATATGTTTCTCATTTCAAGTCAGAAATAGATCATCCACATATAGAAACAATATGACAGGTTCATCATCCATAACTTTGAGATAAATATTAGGATCAACTTTACTTTGGTAAAGCCCAAGCTTGTCAAGAAACTGTCAATTCATCCATACCAAGCTCTGGGAGCTTGTTTCAAGCCATACAAATCCTTCTTCAGTTTGCATATGTGGGTTCTTCTATCTTCAACCTCAAATCCTTGTGGTTGTTCTATGTACACTTCCTCCTCAATCACACCATTTAGGAAGGTTGTCTTCACATCCATCTAGTGCAATTACCACTTCATCATGGATGCAAGTGCCATGATGGTTCTAATGGAAGTGTACCTTGCAACTGGTGAAAATGTATCTTCATAGTCAATTCCCTCTTTCTGAGAGAATCCTCTAACCACAAACCTTGCCTTATCCTTTTCAGTGCTACCATCCGCAGCGTGATTTATCTTGTATATCCATTTGGACGATACCACACTCTTGTCCTTTGGTTTGGGAACTATATCCCAAACATCATTCTTCATTATTGACTAGTATTCCTCTGTCATTGCCTCTACCCACTCTTTCTTATGAGATGACTCTTCATAACTAGTGGGTTCTTGATCTACAAGATCACACATCAAAGCCATATAGCTGGGGAATGAATTTGGTTTCTTGCTCACTCTAGTGGAGCCTTCAGGAGATCCATACTTTTATGCTCCTAGTATAATGTCTCTTATCCATGCTGGCTTTCTCTTTCTTGATACGTTTATGGAAGGGGGTTCTTGTGGTTCTATCATGTCATGATCTTCAGGTGTTATATCTTCAGGGGTGGGTGTAGCCTCTGTAATTCTGGAAGGTGCATTTTCCTCATATAGTTCTTCATACTGGCACTTCCTAGATCTCTTGAGAGCTACCTCTTCATCAAATGTTACATCCCTACTTATTTACATATGATGGAATCCTGGGATGTATATTCTGAATGCTTTGCATGCTTCACAATACCCAACAAATATTCCCTTCTTCCCAGAAGGATCCAACTTAGTTCTCTTTTCTTTTGGAATGTGAATGTATACTGGGAATCCAAATATCTTGAGGTGACTTACCTCTGGCTTCTTCCCTGTGAACACTTCTTCTGGGGTCTTGAAGTCAAGAGCACTATGAGATAGTCTATTTTGCACATAGACTGTTGTCCTAGCTTCTTTAGCCCATAGATATATAGGTAGGTCTTGATCATGTATCATTGTCTTTACTGCTCCCATAATGGTTCTATTCTTTCTTTCCGCAACACCATTTTGTTGAGGATTGTAGGGAGTGGTTAGCTCCCTCTTGATTCCAGCTTCTTTACAAAATACTTCAAAATCCTTTGAAGTATATTCTCCACCATTATCTGTCCTGAGTATCTTGATCTTCTTTTTTGAATGATTTTCTATCAAGGCTTTGAATTCCTTGAACTTTCCAAAGACTTCATCTTTTCCCTTTAGGAAATAGATCCAAGTCTTCCTTGAGTAGTCATCAATAAATGTAAGGTAATATTCATACCCACTCAAGGATGTGGATGGCATTGGTCCACATACATCTGAATTAATCAATTCCCAAGTACTCTTAGTCTTTGTTTCACTCTTTGGAAATGGGTTCTTGATATTCTTCCCTTTTGCACATCCTTTGCATGTGCCATCATGATCAATCTTTAAATCTGGTAGTCCTATAACTACCTTGCTCACATGAGGTAGTGCTTTGTAGTTAATGTGAGCAAGCCTCCTATTCCATAGCTCACTTGGGCTAGTGGATTCGTGAACAAGGGCAGCTTCTGGATGACCCTTGAGTTTGTATAGACCTCCTTCCTCTTCACCAATAACAATTGCATCCTCAATTGATTTTCCTTTGGGCCACATGAGTACTTTTCCATCTATGAATGCAAACCTATAACCTTTCTTATCTAAAGCTGATATAGAGAGAAGGTTCTTCTTCAAACCTGGTACATATAATATTTCCTTCATCTTCAATGGAGTTCCAGAATCAAGCTTGTAGCTTGCTTCACCAATTCCTTTGATGGGATATTGATATTCATCTCCTAAAGATACCTTTTGTGGAGATGTTTTTTCTTCAAGTCTTGAGAGAGTCTTCTTTTGTTCTGTCATGTGCTTTGAAGCACCACTATCAATGAGCCATGTATCTTCTCCAGGTGTTACAGACCGAGAGAGTGCAGAGAATAGAACATATTCTCCTGCATCTTCTTCTTCTATTTTAGTCTTTTTCTTTTGAGGCCTTTCCTCTTATTCTTCTTCACTATCATCTTCTGCCAAATGTACTTGATGTCTTTTTTCAAGATTCTTCTTCTTCTTTGAAGGACAATTTCCAGCAATGTGTCCTAGTTTGTGACAACTGTAACATTTAACTGAGGAGAGGTCTCTTTCTGAACTTCCTCCTCTCATTTTAAATCTATGAGGAGGTTGAGACTCCTTGTGGCTATTATTCTTGGAGTTGAAATGACACCTTCTTCTTTTGGTGTGGGTGGCCAAAGCTTGGTCATCTTCTTTGAGAAAGGCTTCTCTATTGGAAAACCTATCCTCTTCTTGAATGCAATCCTCCCATACCACATCAAACTTCATGTTTTCTTTTCTTGCACACATGGTTTGGATGAATGAATCCCAAGGTCTAGTGAGACCATTGAGAGCAGTCATGACTAGTTCATCTTCATCAAGAGTGTCTCCAATGGCTTCTAGTTGTTCCTTGAACTGGGAGACCCTTGTAAATTAATCTTGAATAGATTCTCCTTTATTCATTTTGGTACTCTTCAATTGAGTTCTCAAATTCATCTTCTTGTTGATGTTCCTTCCTTCATACATTCTTCCTAGGGAATCATACATTCCCTTTGGGGTCTTCTTGGATACCACTTGGGGAATCAAGTGGTCCTTGATAGAATCAACAATGATTCTCTTTGCCTTAATCAAGTCCTTCTTATACTTCTCTTTGGCTTCATCTTCCGCAGGTTCTGCAACCTAATCTTTGATATATTGGGCAAGATAATTCTCTTCAAGAATGAGACCAATCCTATATTTTCATGCCCAGAAATTCTCTATAACCTCTAGCTTGTCTTCAAGCTTAATACTTGGAGCCATCTTATCCAGGAGGTCACAAAAATTGAAGTTTCTCAAAAGATAGAATAACAATTACCAGGAGATGTGCTTGATTAAATTGAGATGACTAATGAACTCTGCTTCTGGAAACATCAATGTTTCACCCTTCAAATCTGATCAGCAACTTTCGAATCTGCAACAGAATTTCTGGTTTTTTGGTTCACACTTTTCTGGTTTACTGGTGCACAGATGCGCAGTTTTTCTGGTTTATTGGTTTTCTGGTCCAGAAGTCAAACTAGGGTTTAACAAATCCTAGGGTTCTACCCACTCAAAACGTTCTATCTAGGGCTCATAATTTTGATTTTTAGGAGGAGCATCCAGCCATGCTCTCAGAATCCAAAAATTCCAACTTTTGCAGAAACCCTAATTTTCAGCGGAGGAGGAGAGAGAGGTATTTTCACCTTGTGAAAGATGTCCTATTTAGGATAGCTCTAATACCATGTTAAGTTTAGCCTAATTTCACAAGCAAGATCACTGAAAGAAACACAATCACAAGATAGACAAAGATTTACCCTAGGAAATCCTCTTGGGGTAGAAAACCCAGCAAATCTTTCCTCAATATAGATAATCAACCAATACAAAGATGTAGTCCCCAAACAAGAGCTCCTTCTCGTCCTATCCAGATCTCTCTCTCTCCTATGCGCAATACACAAGCTATGAGTGAATGAGTGATAAGTGAGGAACACACCTCCTCTACTTATAGTCATCTTCTAACTAAATTTTCACCCTAACTAGGCCGAACTCTCCTAAGAGAGTCTAATAACCCCTAATTAGCTAACTCAGGGCCAACCCCACATGGGAGATCTAATAAACCTAGTTACCACCTTCTCTCGGATGAATAAACATCTCTGGATATACAATAGGGTCTCCACGAAGGAATGGAACATCTCCAGAATAATAAAGTACAAATATAATATTATTACAAGTTACAATATCTCAATAGTCATCATAATAGTAAGAAATGGATAAAAATTATTCTTCAATGGATTATATTAATTCAAATGTGAAAGGACCATGCTCTGATACCACTGAAATATCCCTAATTTGAAAGTTTGCCCAATTTGGCCAATTTTCGAAATTTGGACTAGTGAAACCCCAAACTGTCCCAAATGGTTTTGAATTATGTATGGAGGGAATTAGGAGGATATAGGACATTATAATACAAACTTTATACACCCAAGCATCTATTATAAACATTCATGGTCTATGATTTTCAAGGAGGGAAGAATTGGAACAAAACTAGTCAATGCATTGGTGGAAAACCCCACTAGGTTAGCTACTAATTGGCCTCCCAAACACTGTACAACCTGTTAAGATTCAATATGCTAAGACAGAAAATAGTAGTATTACATTCCATTTCACAATAATAGCATATACAGGATCACTGAAGAAACAACAAGCATAGCATAAACACAAGAGACACAGATTTATCCTGGGAAACCCTCATGGGGTAGAAAACCCAGTAAAGTTTCCTCAATATAGATGACCAGCAATATACAAAGATGCAAACCAAAGACATGATCTCCTCCTCCACCATAGCAGACCTCTCCTCCACAAGTGTGCCTCTCTCAAGTGAGTGTGTGTGTCAAATGAGGAACACACCTCCTCTATTTATACACTACTATGACATATATTTTACACAAGTACATGTAGGCTCCTATTTAACCATTAGGTTAAATACCCTATTATAACTGACTGGGACGACCCCCACATGGTGGGTCTAATAACCTAGTTGCCATAACTCCTCGGAGGAATAAACATCTTTGGATACATAATAGAATCACCTCGAAGGGATGGAACATCTCCGGAATAAATAATGTACAAATATAATATTCTTAGAAGTTACAATATTCAACACTCCCCCTTAACGAGAAGGATATTATAACAACATCTGCAGGAGCAAGGAGTCATTGACTACATCATCTAAATATCATCGGAAGCTTTCTTCAATTCATCATCATCAGTAACTCAACTAGTTACTGGAACATCAACATCATCAGAGTTGATATTACTCGATCATCAGCATCGTCATCATCATCGTCATCACACAATCATCAGCATCGTCATCACACGATCATCAGCATCGTCATCATAAGATCATCAGCATCGTCATCACACGATCATCAGCATCGTCATCACACGATCATCAGCATCGTCATCACATGATCAGCAGCATCGTCATCATACGATCAGCATCGTCATCACACGATCGGTGGCATCGTCATCACACGATCATCAGCATCGTCATAACACGATCAGAAGCATCGTCATCATACGATCAGCATCTTCATCACATGATCATCAGCATCGTCATCATACGATCAGCATCGTCATCACACGATCGGCAGCATCGTCATCACACGATCATATTACAGGATGATCAATCCTGCTCTCTTTAGGACATAGGTCCATGGATGATGCAATCCAGATCAAGTTCCAGGATGATCAATCCTTATCTCTTTAAGACAAGTCTCATGTCTAGGGACGATCCAATCCCAACCACAGTGCCAGTCCTTTTTCATACTGGATGTGACCTAGATCAGATCTAGGATTTACCGCCACAGAGCCAGTCCTCTTTCATACTGGATGTGTCACATCTACAGAGCCAGCCCTGTTTCATGCTGGATGTATCACATCTACATAGCCAGCCCTGTTTCATGATGGATGTATCACATCTACAGAGCCAGCCCTGTTTCATGCTGGATGTATCACATCTACAGAGCCAGCCCTGTTTCATGCTGGATGTATCACATCTACAGAGCCAGCCCTGTTTCATGCTGGATGTATCACATCTACAGAGCCAGCCCTGTTTCATGCTGGATGTATCATATCTACAGAGCCATCCCTGTTTCATGCTGGATGTATCACATCTACAGAGCCAACCTTGTTTCATGCTAGATGTATCACATCTACAGAGCCAGCCCTGTTTCATGCTGGATGTAACCTAGAACAATTCTAGGATTTGTCATGTACATTTTGAACCGAGGTCCAGGGACGATCCAGTCCTATCATGTACCTTTTGAACTGAAGCTCAGGGACGATCCAGTCCTATCATGTACCTTTTGAACCGAAGCTCAGGGACGATCCAGTCCTATTCAATTCTCGGAGACCTCATGTCTACGGTTCTCTTTAGGACTGAATTCCAGGGATGATCCATCCCCTCAAGTCCACCAAGGACTTCATTCTCGAAGACATACGTCTACGACTCTTCTTTCGGACTGAAGTCCAGGGATGATCCAATCCCCTCACATGTTCTCCAAGAACTTCATTCTCGAAGACATACGTCTACGGCTCTTATTTCGGACTGAAGTCCAGGGATGATCCAATCCCCTCACATGTTCACCAAGAACTTCATTCTCGAAGACATACGTCTACGGCTCTTCTTTTGGACTGAAGTCCAGGGATGATCCAATCCCCTCACATGTTCACCAAGAACTTCATTCTTGAAGACATACGTCTACGGCTCTTCTTTCGGACTGAAGTCCAGGGATGATCCAATCCCCTCACATGTTCACCAAGAACTTCATTCTCAAAGACATACGTCTACGGCTCTTCTTTCGGACTGAAGTCCAGGGATGATCCAATCCCCTCACATGTTCACCAAGAACTTCATTCTCGAAGACATACGTCTACGGCTCTTCTTTTGGACTAAAGTCCAGGGATGATCCAATCCCCTCACATGTTTACCAAGAACTTCATCAAAACATGTGTCAATCATGTATCCTCATCATCAAAACATGTATAACAAAACATGTATCCTCATCATCAAAACATGCATAACATCTATCATCAAAAGCATGTATACATCTATCATCAAAGGCATGTATACATCTATCATCAAAAGAAAAAATATAAGAGTCCTAAATCTAAATAATTCTAGGTAATTAAATGCAGTAAATAGGTAACCTCATCATTGATGAGATGGACTTGTTATCAGATACTATGCTACTCCCCCTTTCACGGAGGGTCCTTTTGAACTACACCAAGCTTGTCTCGGAAGTGTTCAAAATTTACTCGAGACAGAGGTTTCGTCAGGATATCAGCAATTTGATCCTCAGTGCTTATATACTCGAGCTTGATAGCTCCTCTCTGCACCATATCTCGTATATAGAAGTATCGAATCTCAATGTGTTTTGACTTATCGTGGAATACAAGATTTTCTATCATCTTGATGCAGCTTTGATTGACACACATAATCACAGTGGAATCCATTTCTAAGTCAAACACTCCATATAATAGCTTCTGAAGCCACACTGCTTCACAGCTGGCAGAGCAGACAGCTATATATTCTGCTTCAGTAGTACTGAGAGCCACACTAGATTGTTTCTTGCTGAATCATGAGATCATGGTAGATTCAAGACTATAACATCCACCTGATGTACTCTTTCTGTCTGAGACACTTCCTGCCCAATCAGAATCTGAGTAACCATGTAATCGGAGTTCATGACCTCCAAGATAATATAGACCAAAATCTAATGTACCTTTTAGGTACCTCACTACATGCTTTGTAGCTATTAAGTGAACCTTTCTAGGTTCTACTAGATACTGACTTAGGGTATTTACAGCAAAGCATATATCTGGCCTAGTATTTGTTAAATACATCAATGACCCAATGATTTGTCTATATAGGGTTAGGTCCACTAAATCCGATGAGTCATTAACTAATAACTTCAAGTTGGAGTACATGGGAGTGGCCATGGCTTTACACTCCAACATATCAAATCTTTTTAGAAACTTCACAGCATACTTACCTTGATTTAAAAGATTCCTTTTGGATCTTGCCATACTTCTAGACCTAAGAAGTAGTGCATTAATCCGAGATCTTTCATTTTCATTTCTGCAGCCATTTTCATGATCTGTTTCTCATTCCTTGTCAGAAAGAGATCATCGTCACACAATAATGGTATGATAGGTTCATCATCCACAACCTTAAGGTAAAGGTTAGGATCAGCTTTACTTCTGGTAAAGCCCAAGCTTTGTCATGAAGCTGTCAATTGTCCATTATTCACACTCTGCATTGAGTGATCTTCTTCATATCTATCTGTGCCATTTCTCGTTAGATGGGTCTACTAATATGAGCCTCAAAATCATTCGAACTCTGTGGTGAGTTCCTTCTTGCATCCATGTCATATGTGTATAGAGGCCATATTCAACCTTGTAGCAAAGGTTGAGATCCACATCACCCATGATGATCATTAAGCTCATCAATTGACTACCAATCCTGGGTACCCATACAGAACCTGATTCACACTTCTTCTTTAATTACACCATTAAGAGAATGGTCTTATCTATCCACTTGGAGCAAACATCTGTCATGATTCTCTTCCTCTTTCTAAGAGAATCTTCTAGCAATGAGCCTTCTATATTTTGTTTGATTTGTAAATCTTCTTGTTGAACATCCATCACTTGTTCAGTGTTCATCATTCATCATGATCTTTCCTACAAATCAAAATTAAGTACATGATTAGTAATACTTCATAATCATCAAATCATATTGACATGACAACCTATTATGCATACAGATATCATTTACATAGTTATGCAACTATTTTGACCAGTACTTTGGCACAACACTTTCCCATATCCTATATGCATACAGTGGCTATCTAGATGCCTTCCATCTCTACCAGAACATACTATCGAGAGTGTGCAAAGCTCTCAGCATGTCAGCAAAGAGGTTTCATTCTAGACAAGCAACAATGGAATGTTTGTCCAACTTGCCAATCATATGCATATTATTAGCATGATATATTCTAGGAATGCATACAAGCAATATCATTTACTATTAATAACAACTCAAATACTTATCTTTTATGTTTGTGTGGTTGCCTCCCGCTTGATCTTCTATATGTCTTCTGAACCTCTATTCATTCTGTACCACTGTGCATGCTCAAGTGTGCACTAGTGTCATCCTCATGATCTCATACACAAACATACATTCATTAGTGTATTCTCAAAACATTCTAATTCTAAATAATCTTGAATATGTATAGTCATGATCATTAGTATTCAGGGTTTCAAGGAAGTCTTCTTTTACTCATGCATATTCTTGTTTGATCATAGTACTCTTTTGGTTAGTTAAATCATCAATCAAGAGAAGAGACATAATGTGCATAAACCCTTGATTAACTTTATTAATAAGCATAACCAATCATACCAAGTATACTTATATAAGGGATCCTAACACAAGGTAAGATTCTAACATGACATAGGAAAACATACCTAGATTAGTATACCTGCTTAGTTGTGTACAACATACCTAAACAATCTCTTCAATGATTTAGAGATCCTGAGCTAGAACCTGCATGTCTCATAGGTTAAGCATAATATATCAAAGTCATACATACCTAGTAAGTAGAACAAAGATTATGGATGAGTCTTTGTCTTCATGTGGAACTTGATTTGTCTTTCGTGATGTACCTGAATCTTGTTAGCAGACAACATCAACCTCACACAACACCATAATGCATTAGTACAATCATATAGCCCTAATCAATGAATGTCTTCGATCATTCACATGCATTCATACTGTTACTAGGGTGATAAGATAAGTCTAACATTAATCAAGATTGTACTAACAAATAATATGAAGGAAAACACATTATGAATTTAATCAGGAATCAGATTTCAAGACATACCTGAACCTCCTTGAGTCATACCTATCGAGACTTCTTGTAGTCTTCTTATGTAAGGCCTTAGCCTCAACTCCCCCTGAAACTTGATCTGGAGCTTGATTAGGGTTTGCTAGAGAAACCCTAAAAATTCAATCTTTGACTTTCATACTTCTGAATGAATGGAAGGATGTGTCTTGCTGAGCTGATCAAACTAGCATACTTCAATTTTGAAATCTCCAAAATTTGACCCCTCAAAATTGCCTTTGAAACTTCTGGATCTTCTGGACAGGATCCCGAACTAGGGTTTGATGAAGCCCACCCTTCTGATTAATCAAAAGGTTTGATCCAAGGCTCTAAACTCTTATTTTTCTGAGGATCTTCCAACCGTGGTTACCGATTCCAAAAATTCTAACTTTCTCCGAAACCCTAAATTCCGGAAGCCATGAATAAAGGTGCTCCAAAAATAATTCTGTTTTGACAGAAATATGTACCTGATTGTTTCTGTTATAACTCCAAAATTTTATCTCCACAGGGTCTGAAAAATTTTTCTGCAGTAGCCTGACCTGTCATCTTTCCATCCTGACAGGTCTGACCTCAATTGGATTTTCTGAGAGAGAGTTATGCCAAATGTAGCAATGTAACCTGTTTTGGGATAATACAGGAGAGCGAACTTGTACGGTGTTCCACGTGTCACTGTTTGCACTTCGGCCTCTGAAAACGTTTACTGAGATAGCTCGCCCCGTTATATTTCCATCCTGATAGGTCTGACCTCAATTGGACTCTCTAAGAGAGAGTTATGCCAAGTGTCGCAACATGACCTGTTTATGGGATAAAACAGGAGAGAGAACTTGTACGGTGTGCCACGTGTCACTGGTTCAGCTTCGGCCTCTGAAAACGTTGTCTGAGATAGTACAGTCTGTGTACTACCTGTCACATTTTACGAAATTTCATTTGGAGCTTCCTAGCCCAAGTTATGACCTTTTTTCCTAGGTCACCTGATTTTGACTGAGATCTGGAAGAGGCAAAAACCCTAACTTGTACTGATCATAACTTACAAAGTACAATGAATCTGAGGGTTCCCTTTGGACACAAGATACCTGGAGATGTTATCTACGACCTGTAAAGTTTTCAGATCCTGAACCTTCGCCAAAATGGATTTATAGCGAAGGTTCCACGATGACTGGTTTTTGATATATAAAACCCTAACCTTCAAATTGTCGTAAGTAAAGCAAGTGTCGTAAGTGCCATACCTTGCCTTCCTTCAGTTTAGCTCTGATACCATGTTAAGATTCAATATGCTAAGACAGAAAATAGCAGCATTACATTCCATTTCACAATAATAGCATATACAGGATCACAGATTTATCCTGGGAAACCCTCATGGGGTAGAAAACCCAGTAAAGCTTCCTCAATATAGATGACCAGCAATATACAAAGATGCAAACCAAAGACATGATCTCCTCCTCCACCATAGCAGACCTCTCCTCCACAAGTGCGCCTCTCTCAAGTGAGTGTGTGTGTCAAATGAGGAACACACCTCCTCTATTTATACACTACTTTGACATATATTTTACACAAGTACATGTAGGCTCGTATTTAACCATTAGGTTAAATACCCTATTATAACTGACTGGGCCAACCCCCACATGGTGGTTCTAATAACCCTAGTTGCCATAAATCCTCGGAGGAATAAACATCTCTTGATACATAATAGAATCACCTCGGAGGGATGGAACATATCCGGAATAAATAATGTACAAATATAATATTCTTAGAAGTTACAATATTCAACACAACCTTCCCAAATTTTTAATATGAGACTTGTCTCTGTTAGAGGACATCAAGGAAATTTTTTTTGCAGCATTATATCAGATTTTAGGGTCGGATAGATCTTCCAAAATACAACAGCTTGTAGAGCATATAATTTACGAAAAAATGGTAAACTAGGGGCAACGAATTTATTACTAATTTTTTAATAAGAATTCAAGGGTATGCATACAACATTTTGGTCCTTCATTTAAATCCATATGCAGCTCAAAAAATAGACAAAAACTTAGAAAATATCTGATATAAAACATGTACAATATCATCCAAAAATCATCATGAAAATACTATGAGGGAAATGGCTCGAATATTAGTTTTAATTGGAAATATTACATGAAGTACTTGGTATTTCGAGCTGTGTATCTCATTATATATCTATTACAGATTTATGCAGCAAATAACATGTCCATAAGGTCTAAATATCAATCCTCCATTAAATATATGCAACAAGAAGTGCGTCATCACACTTTTACATGACATTGAGAGAAAGATAGTAGAATGAGAATAGAGAAGAAAGAGTGAATATGAACTCAAACTCAGATGGGGGTTGAGCCTACATCAAAACATCTCCATGAAGATCCATTGAGAGGTCTGAATGGCCTATACATCAACCAAATTGGATGGGAATATTTCACCCTCGAAATTGGTTCTAAGGCAGGGAGGATGAACATCCACTATGCAAGGACAAGCTAAGGACAAGCTAAGCTCTCCAAATGTGCCAAATTTGAAATGATCAAAAGCTGCTCTATTTCGACTTGGCCTCCTTTTAATAACTTTAGCTGACTCATTTACCTCCGTATAACTCAAATTATCTCCTAATTACTCATGAAATTCGAATTAGTGGGGTTATGACCCTTCATTGGCCCCACATGACACTTGGCTCATCTTTTGTCTCCAACTCCTCCACGAATTCGAATTGGGGAATATTTTGGATGATTTGGAGATGTGTAATTCCTCTCATGCTCCCTCTTAGTCTATTTGTATCTCTTACATTGTCATAGATGTCATAGAATCTATCATAAGTGTCATAAGTGTCATAGAATCAACCATGAGTGTCATAATGCTTATCATAGTTGTCATAGAATCTGCCATTGCCTATTTTTAGCCCTATGACTCTTTCTCTTCCTTCATGAATGTTACATCTTTCCTCCAAATCGAATTTGGGGATGGATCCATGTCTATAGGAGGAATATTCTCTCATGTGGACCCCACATGTCCACTTATGCACCCCCAAGTACAACTAGGACCTAATGTGACTTCATTTTGGAGCATTTAACATTTATTCCATAATTTATTGGCCTATTTTTCCGCCATCAATTTAGAATATTGAATTCTCATGAGAAACTATAGACCTTGGGGTTAAATTTCAATATTTTAATTCTTCCACATAACCCTTAGGAATTGGGTAGGCCAACTTAATTATTTATCTGAAAATAATTTAATAGGGGACATGACACAAATAAGTTGAGGATATTGATATGGGTTGGGAGAGAACTGATGTTTTCACATATGGAGTTAGGGTCAAGAAAGTAAAGTCACATGCTTCCTTTATGGTTGAACCATTTGAAAAGAGGTCTATAACTATAGTCAATGAAGTTTCTTTCAAACTTGGTATTGATTCTCACGTACATTATGATCGAGGTGGGAAAGTATGTGAGATATTATTAGAGTTACTAGAAGGCAATGGCTTGATGTCTTGTGTAATCCTTGGAAAATGGGATGGAAAAGAATAATATAGACAAGTTTTAGCACATGTTGTTGATCCTGAAAATGAGGAGAACTTAATGAAACATATATATAATATTTTAGAATATGGAATCACTATGGTATATGGAAGGGTTGTGAAAATTAATTTGCTTGAGTGTCATGATCTAGTGGCCATATGTAGTTTAGTATGCAATAATAGTTTTTCTCCAATGGGAAATAATTTTTGTCCTTGGTGCACATGCCATAAAAAAGCAATACACATGGTTACAGATGAAATCAACATTGAAGAAGGAGATACTATCCATATTGTTTCTGAATGTTATGAAATGTCAATAGAATTGCTCGTTGTAAGCTATGCAAATTTATTACAAGTTTTGAAATGTATGTTTACATATTTCCAAAACATTCCTAATCTAACTATTATCTTGAACTTTACTATAGGAGTTGAATCCCGCTTTGGAACCAAGCAAAGGATGGGAAGAAAAGTTAGATGAGCATATTATAAGCATTCAACCAACCTTATCTGGTAGAAAGATGACTATTGTGAAGAACTATCCCATTGATAGAAGAAATGATGAAAAGGTACACACTTTCATGGTTAGTTCTTAACTAGAAATTAAGCTTCTTAGTATTTCAATAATTCCCACCTTCAAAAACTGTTGGTGCCAATTACAGTTGAATCCTAGCTCAATGGCCAAGCTTGTATATTTTTCTCGCCATGCTAGGATCAAAACAATTTTGAAGATGTTTCGTGAAATTCAAAGAATTGCATAAGATTATGACAAGGTACATCCAACTAGAGGCATGGAGAAAACAAAATTTGTTCAAATTTGGCAAGATATGGAGAAAATTGGTGTTCCATATAAGCCAGGAGAACCATACCATCATAAAAGACAACAATACAACGATCTTAACTATGGGAAATACGATGGACCAACATTAGACAATCATTTGACATGAGGGAATTTTAAAGGTTTAATAATTATGTTAACATATCAATTGTTTTTTATGTGGGCCTTGACTAACAATAAATGATGTTGTTATTATGTTGTGACTATTTTTGAATGGCTCTCAATGTTATTTACTTTGAAAATAAAACTTAGTATTTATTCATATGCATTGAAAATTATGTATTGTTTCTAGGTTATTGAAGGCCTACAAGATGAAGAGAAGAATAAAAAGTTGGTGAGCATGTGGAAGTGCTATAAAGAATTCCACATGTTGCAACTGCAAGGGTGTACGTGGGATGATGTATATGCATATGAGAAAAGGTACATCAGTTTCATCATATTATCTAGTTTGAATGGTGGTATAATTTCATTCATGACAAACCGTTTGAGCCACTGTCATTGCAGGATTGGATTCCTTGTAAGTGAGTTGTTGTGGCTGTGTTCTTGTTGTTTAGAAGAAATGAAAATTTTGAATAGAAACCAAGGAGGAGGAAGAGGTGTCCATAAGGACAATATAAGCACATTTGAACATGATATAATGTGTCTTGTAAATGAGATGAGAGCACAATTTTTCGAGCTTGTTATGAGATTAGAAGGTACTTTACAAATGTTTAGACAAAGAAGGATTCTTTCCTTCAAATATTAGAAGTGAACTTCGTGTTGAATATGACAAGTCAAGAAATCAATCGAATAAGGAAATTGCAACACAATTGGCATCACGTTTCCCTGATGTCACTTGTCAACAAGTGGAACAACTATTTAACTCATGGGAAAAATAGTCTAAGAAATCATTGATTGCACCACCTATTGACAAAGTGTTTTTAAAATTTGAATGGAAATGGATAATAATTTTTTTTTGTGAAGATACCCCTTAATCTCCTGGGGAGACTCGTTATATGACCAATGGCTAAAGTAAAAAAAAGGGATAAAATAAAGAATGAAACGAGTTTAGATATCAAATTAAAAAATGGATGGATCAGATTGAAGCTGAGGCAGAAAATACAGTGGAGATGGCTTGCCAACAATAACTATAGAAACAGGGTTAAAAGAGATGAGACTCCAATGACCCAGATCGCATCATCAGAATTCAATGGAGGAAAAATGTTCCACCAGAAAAGAAGCATGTAAGATAACGAATGGGACTTTTTCGGGAGAATGCAAATAAGGAGGCTAAATGGTATACAAGTTCTATCGTTGATCGATCGTCGATCGACAACCCACGATGATTTCACAGTGCCAAGATGCGCGAAGAAGTGAAGAGGTAGGCAGTTGTGAAATTACAAACTGCCCACCACGTGTCATCCCCTCAGCATTTCGCATATCAAAAAGGTGGTATGGAAAACCACTTGGACACCACGCGAAACCACTCTTGTCGGTTCCCATATTGAAGATCAATGACTAAGATCAAACTTGAAAAAGATCCGATGGCGAAGGGTGGTTGTCTAAAAAGTATGTGTATGGTCAATAATCTGATTTTTTGTATTCTACCAGGAAAGATCGACGGCTTAAGTAATTTCCCCCCGAGAAAGAGCACGGAGGATAATGGAAGGAGACCCCACTGGGAAATAAAGGAAGGAGTTAAACAATAGGCAAGTTCCACCGTTGATTGATAGGGGATCAACTAAATCAACGATCCAAAATGAGTCCTCAGCGCCAAGTTGCACGAAAAACTGAAGGAGTAAGTGGTTTTGAAATGGGATACCACCGTACACGTGTTAGCATTGGAGCATTTCACAAATGGAAAAAGTGGTAAAGGAAACTTCCCAGGCACTGTGCGAAACCACCTTTGTGGGTTATAACACCAGAAATTTAACGGTCAAGATCAACGCTGGGTAGAATCCAACGGTAGAGAGAGTTTGTAAGACATGTTAAAGAAGAAGATGGTAAAAAGGTGACTAATTTGACGGTTCAAGTTATAGCGCAAAAGATCAACATATGAGACAAATTCCCACCAATGAAGAAGCAAGAGAAATAATGGGATTTGGGTTTTAAAAAGGAGAAGGACACGTGAAAATTGACATTTGTCTTGTGAAGCGTTAGCTTCAGAAGGTTCTGTACGTGTGTGCAGTGAGAAAGTGACAGAACACATCAAATTGCGGGCTTGTCAGTGTCAGGTAGGTTCTGAAACTCATGTTGTTAGTTGTATAACCTGTTTATAAAGAAATAATGGAAGAGACTACAAATATTGAAAATATCAGAGTAGAAGATTCCCTAGAAGACAGGGATAAGGATGTTTTTGACCCTACAGTTAGATTATCAATTACATAAATAAAGGATAGGTTAAATAAATTTTGTAAGGAGGGCACAAATGTACAAAGGGTGTTCCAGTCTTCTTTCATATTTTTCCGCCTAGACCAGATTATAGCGTTTCCTGAGTTTGTTTCATGGTGTGAGTCGAATTATTCACAAGCTGAGAAAGTTATCATGAATGCCCCAAAATCCATAATTGTTTGTCCTATCAATTCTATTGTTGTGAGAATCTCCCTTAAAGTTCCCTTATCACAATCCCATGAATTAGAAAGCCTTACTGAAGAGTCAGTCGTTAGTAATTACCGTCAATCCTCACTAGAAACCAAACAAGCATTTCTAGTTAGTTGTCTCAAGCCTGACCTCGCGATTGAGGATACTCCCTACCCACTGTATGTAAATTTTTTCAATGAAAATACTCAATTAGTCTTATCCTTAATTTCCCAGTATTTAGGTCTTGGCAGTGATACAATGGTCACAAAAACCCAGTTGTGTCTGCTTTTTAGAATGAGTTTCAGTCTACCATAAATTGAGTATAGTCAGATACCATGCCTCAAATATGAGGAATTGATAGCTAAAAATATTCATTCTTAGCTAGTGGATTTTCATAACACCAGGCATTTCAGGTTCCAATCTTATTTGATGAAGATGGTGATGTGTTCAAGTCACAAAGAGTTACATTTTCCACAAGTAGTTTTTACAAACTCTTTGGAAGATAATATGTTCAATTGCATGAATTATATCTTATCAGAGGTGTATAAAATGATGTTTGGAGAAGATTTGCCGAGAGTACTTCCATAGATGAATACTTTAATGCAGCTGAAATAGGACATGGCGGTAGGAGACTAGTTTTTGTCAAGACATCATACCATCATCAGATTATATGGGCTTGTAAATGAGTCGTACACATTGCCAGTATTTTTGACATTGGGAGTGTTTTCCCTTGATTTTATCAGACAAAAATTAACTATTGAGAATGACCACTTCCTGGCTTTCAAAAAGGCCTCTGATATAAAATATCCTTTGAAAGTAGGTCCTTTCATTGTAAAAAATAAATATGCTCTTGCATTTGTAGAAAAACAGTTGGAAGAAATGGATTTTGAAAAAGAAATGGCTATCAATTATGACCCTCACCGCATTATTTTTTAGAGGAGACAACATAATAGAAGCAAGGAATTTGATCATCAGGAATTTGAAGGATTATAAAAAATATCTAATCTTTTGCAGTATGAATCTAATGATGAAGCTTCAACAAGTTCACAGTTGAATATTCCTATCCCGACAGAATCTTCAACAGAGACAGTTCCCACCTCAAGCACAATGGAGATTGGTGATAAATGAAGCTTGCAAGAGATTATTGATTCAGAATCCAAAGAACAAGAAAGAGAAAAAAGATTAAAGTTTATTCTCAAAGAGATTTAGTAGTGTTTTCAGGTAGTGAAGAGAAGAAAAAGGAAAAATACCCAACTTCAGAAGTTCAGGTGCATGAGTATAGATTTCAAGAGGCCAAGGAAGTTGGTGATACTAGCAAATTTCAGTCAAGATCAGAGATGTATGTTAAGTATGGACAAGACAAGTGGGATTCTTCAAAGAAGACATATAACTTGTTTCCCAAGGTTAGAAGTGTGGCAGATTCAGAAGTTACTTTAATGACCAGCAGATATCTCAAAGAAAACAATCTGAATTTGGTTGTGTCATCAGATGAAAAGGTGACATAATTGAAGTTAAATTTACAAAAAATAGCAGTCCCTGACAAAATTCATTTGCACAGGAATACTGGGGAAGTCATCTACAGAGACCTCATGAAGGAAACCTTGAAAGTTTCAAAATTACAAAACATAGTCAATAGATTGGAAAATTAGCTGAGGCAAGAGAAAGTTGAGAATAAATCCCACCGATAGCAAGTTAAGAGGCTACAAATAGATTTAGTTGAAAATAATGATGGAGCAGACAAAGGTGAGGCGAGTAAAATTTATTGATGGAGAAAGAGAACACAATTCAAATGCTCAAGAAAAAACTTAAGATACCATCAGCTCAATTAATTCAAGCTTCTAAGTTGACTGTATTAGAGCAAGAAAAAGAGAGCTTATCCCAGGAATTAGATGATAACAAGGAAAAATTGATGAAATTCATAGGAAAAGAAGTTGAATGGGAAAAGGATAGAATAAGCCTCAAAGATCAAATTGAATATCTTAAAGGAAAGTTGGAAACTTTAGCACAAGAGAAGCCAAGTGCTAGGCGAATAGGTGAAGAAACCAACAAAGATAGCCTTATTTATTCTATGTCTCAGGTCATCCTAAAGGAGGTAGAAATATAAGAATTCAAAGTTCAGAAAAGCAAAAATTAGAAGAAGAAAATAAGAAAAAGGATAATGAGATAAAATAATTGCAAGATAAGAATAAAGACTTAGTTGAAAGAAATCAAAGGCTTATATCTCAAGTAACAGGGCAGACTCCAATGCAGGGTGCCAAGCACATGATATGGGATTCTATTATTGATGAAGCAATGAAATTCAAACCTTATCTGAATTTCACAAGGACAAAAGAAAAAATAGCAAAATAATCCTTGGAGAGTTGTACATCCATGAGAGAGAAGTTGGATAAAAAACCAAAGGACATAGCTCAAAACAATATAACCTTTTTGAATATCCTAACAGAAGATGACTTAAAAGATATGGCTATCAAAAACAAAATATCGGTGGTTACTTGGGCAAGAAGAGTCCTGGGTAAATATGCACATGTTGAGAGTGTCCAAGCCAGAGCTGAAGGGATGAAGAAACAAGTTGCAGATTTTAAAAAGGAATTTGAAAAATTGGTTCAGAAAGGATTACCTACTTTTTGGGACGAAAACAATGAATTGATTCCCCAAAATGATTATAAAAAGTTATTGTTTGATATAAGAATGAACCATGAAATTTTTCAAAATTTGACTCATGTTCTTACAGGAAAAATTTTATTGGAAAAGCTTTTAGATGATTTTGAGATATTGAACAAGTTGGCTATGATAGGAGAAAGGATTCCTCCCATTTCTATTGCAGATCACGTAGAAATGAAATTTTTGGTTAAAGAAATGACGAGCTATGAAAATCTAACTACAGAACAGTGGAAGACAGTGGAGAAATGCAGAAAGATGAAATACAGTCTACACTCTTGAAGACTTCCTTCAGCAGCTGCCAGCCAATGAAAAATATTGAAAAATTAAATTTGAGAAATCGTAATATTTTTATAAATCTTGACTAAAGTGGGATGTAACGATTAGTTAAAATTTTAAACTACTTTTAGTTATAAAGCAGTTAGGGTTTTCCTCAAGGAGGTTTTTGTATAAAAAGGCAATTTTGACCATTTTGTAAGGGTTGGAACCCGTGAAGAAAGACACACTTTGTATTGAGATTACTTCAGTTTTAATAAAGATTGCCATGCAGAAGTGAAGCACATTTTGAAGAGCGAAGATTCCTGCGTTGCTTATGTTACAGTCTGTATTTTTCCTTCCTCTCTGTGATTCATAATTTCTAGTGAAAATATTTCATTATGTTTTTGTTCTCATGCTTATGGTGAAAGTGTTATTTAATTAAAAATTCATGTAAACCATGCTCTGTTTTAGTCACACCTAAGCATTCATATTTTTCTTCTAAAATCAATGTTAAATTCATCCATGGTTGATACTTAATATTGATGGATTGTACTTCTTTCTTTCAAATACCACCCACTAAAAGAACTTGACTGTGAAATAGCAATTACCTTGCCTTTGCCAAAATACTCATTGTTGAATTTCTGTTGGTCTTAGATATTTCAAACATGACTCCATGCCCAATGTGATTCATATGTTTTCAGGCTCTGCTAAATTTTAAATAAAAAATCAGTTCTTGAAAATATCCCTAGTCATTATACCCATTTGTTGACAGAGCCCTCTCTGGTAGGAAAAAGACTAGTTTTCCTCCTAAAGGTTGGTTTGAAATAGTTACCTTAGGATTATCCTTCCACAACCAAAGGGTAAATTCTGAGTGCTACTATTATGGCACCGTTGCCAGGGAACGAAGATTAAAAATTTTCCCTGGAAAAACGACATTGCAATCAAATTTCTATGGGCTAGAGGTTTGATATTTGTTTTTGGTTGTATTTGGCCTTGACGACTTCAGTTTCAAAATTTTAGTTTTAAAGGTGACTCCAAAAAAGAAATCGTGGCTTTCAGAAAGATACACACGAGGAGTAATCCATATTCCCAACCGTTTGAAACGGTAGAGAGTCCTGAAAAAATTCTGAGAAGGATTAGAGGAAAATATCAAGAAGGTACTTCTCAATCGGAAAACCTGTTTCCTTCTTTTCAAGAAGAATTGTTAAATATTGAAGAAATTGGTTGGAATGAAAAATTTGAAACATCTTTATTTAGAACCAAATCTAAATCAAATTTAAAAGAGATAGATATTGATAAGAATAGGTTTCAGTCATATTTATTGAATTCAGTTTGGGAAGATTTACAAAAGTCTTGAAAAGTTGATTTGGGAGAAAAGAAAACTCATAATCCATCAATACAAACTCATAATATTGTTCAGAATCCTCCAAGAATCATGGTCGCTCGGTTTGCACCACTTGCTTTACCTGTTGTTTTGCATGATCTCCCTCAAAATTATGCACAAAGAATTACATTGTTTGATGGAGAAGGAAATTATACAACACAAAAACATATTGATAGGTTTAATGATTTTATTGACCTTGAATAAGTAGATCATGATGATGCAAAAACTAGACTATTAGCTCAGAGTTTGTCAGGAGAAGTTTAAAAATGGTTTAGAACTCTTGCTGCAAGGTGTATCCCTTCATATGATGAATTTGTGACTCTTTTGATTGAAAGATGGGAAGACAAAAATAACCCTTCACTGATTTTAATGCAATACAATAGATTGAAAAAGGTAGCTTTTGAGTTAGTTCAAGAATTTTCGGGAAGGTTTATGAGTGTTTAATTCAATTCCCGTCGATGTCAAACCTCTAGTAGGGGCTGCCAAGTTACACTATGCATATGCTTTTGATGGTGACTTTTCTTGTATATTAAGAGAAAGAAAATCAGCCACTTTACCAGACATGTTAAAAAATGCAGTCAAAGTAGAAGCAAATTTGATGGCTTATAGTAAAATGAAACAGAAAACAGAAGTAGATAGAAGGAAAATTAGGGAAGAAATTCAAGCCTCAACATCTTCTTTTGTTGATGTAAAATTTGATACTATGAGGAAGACAATGGAAATACTTTTGGATAGACTAGCTCTAGAGAACAAACCCCAAAATAGAGAGCAACAAGAACCACAAATCAAAAATCCAAATTTCAGAAGACAAATTCCTCCTCAAATAAGACAGAGAGACCAAAGAGATCAAAGAGACTAGATAAATCAGCGAAATGTAGAAGACTAGCAAGTGAGACCTCCATTTCCTGAAAAATGTGTTGATGAAGAGGAAGAAATAGTGCAATTGGAAAGTGAGATACAATATCATTTTGATGATTTAAATTCTCAAATTTATTTAACGAAGATGGAGCATGACATATTTTCTAAAGATGGGGAATGTAATGCTATGGAATTAGAAATAGAACAATATCAGATGGGGTATCAGAATGCAATGAATGACCTTCATAGAAAAATCAACCTTAGAAACATATATTTAGTTGTAAATAAAGGAAAGAGTCCCATTGATCAACCTTCAACCAGTCAGCATAAGAAAGAAAAACCAAAAGAAGATACCGTAAAGAAGATTCCTACGTTGCTTATGTTGCAGTCTGTATTTTTCCTTCCTCTCTGTGATTCGTAATTTCTAGTGAAAATATTTCATTATGTTTGTCTTCTCATGCTTATTGTGAAAGTGTTATTTAATTCAGAATTCATGTAAACCATGCTCTGTTTTAGTCGCACCTAAGAATTCATATTTTTCTTCTAAAGTCAATGTTAAATTCATCCATGGTTGATGCTTAATATTGATGGATTGTCCTTCTTTCTTTCAAATACCACCTGCTAAAAGAACTTGACTGTGAAATAGCAATTACCTTGCCTTTTCCAAAATACTTATTGTTGAATTTCTATTGGTCTTTAGATATTTCAAATGTGACTCCATGCCCAATGTGATTCATATGTTTTCAGCCTCTGCTAAATTTTAAATAAAAAATCAATTCTTGAAAATATCCCTAGTCATTATACTAGTTGTTGACAGAGCCCTCTCTGGTAGGAAAAAGACTAGTTTTCCTCCTAAAGGTTGGTTTGAAATAGTTACCTTAGGATTATCCTTCCACAACCAAAGGGTAAATTATGAGTGCTAACACCACCAACAGTATGTTTGTCCTAATTTTATATGTTATCTCGTTCGATTTTCAGTTTATAGTGTGAGGAGTCATAATTTCTATGTTTTAATTATTAATATGTCCTCCCAGTTCAAGAAATATCTTCCAAGATCAAAACCAATCAACAAATATGGAGAAGAGGCTTATCGTGAATCACATCGCTTTGTAAAGCACAAGGAACAAAATGGTGTTAAAACAAACAAAAAAACCTATATTTCCCTCCAATAGTGAGTATTATATTAATTCAATTCATTACATATCATCATGTCTTTATCAATCTAGTTGATTTGTGGTTGAAGTTACAACTTTTGTTTGAACTCTGACTTTGTCCACCTCACTGGTCGTAGAAATGAGCTAGGTCGGTGTGATCAAACACAACAAATGCAAGGGGAACTTGATTCTGATACCTTCATTATGACTGATGACAATAGCAATAAAACTTTGGGTCTTTCATCATAGACAAATTAGGCATTGGAGACCAGTCAAATAAAAGAATTGAATGGAGCAACTATTGTTGATATGCCATTGATGAAATCTATGATTCACAATAGAAAGTGTCTTTCATCCTCAATAAATGGGGCAGCGAAAAGTGATGATGAAAAAGAAATTCAAGGGAAAACTCTTGGCATCCAAGTGATGGAAGCTAACAATCATATTAAAAATGGTATTGATAAACCAAGTAAGAGACAACCAAAAAAGAGAAAAGTTTGAAATGATCATAAAGAAACATTGTATGCAAAGTGGTGAAAAACATAACATTGGTAATGAAATGGAATTCATATGGTATGTTAGGAACCCATGTCTTTCCTTTGTTAGTATGTTGTTGTTGGACGCATATGCTTTGTAAGTCGTCCCGTAGTATTTGTTAATCAATAGTTTGTGTTATTGTTGTTGGCGCATATGCTTTGTAAGCCGCCCGTAGTATTGTTAATCCATAGTTTGTAACGGCCCATGGTTTCGACCCATAGTATTGGCGCCTAGAATTAGTATATAAGTGTGTGTTGAGACCTATGAAGGCACCGTGAAGTTATTTGTATTGAGCTTGCTCAAAGGAGGTTGCCCCCTCGAAGTGGCCTGTGATCAATACAAAAGTGATTCTGAGTTCTGTCATTTCTGCTATTTCGTGCATTCTTGTTAATTAATTGTTTCAGGTGCCTCACATCTGGTATCAGAGCACTTTCTTGGGCTCGCTGGGTGAAATTTCTGCCAAATTTGTTTTTCGCATCTGTTGCAGGTTCGGATTTGGGAATAATCCCCATCCGCTTAACTGTGGGAAGTACTTGGGCATAAGCCCTAAAACTCATTGTGAGGAGTACCACAGGAACCCCGAAGTAGCTGTCCCATTGAGAGGACCTGCCAGCGAAAAGGGCAACGACCCCTACCTGATTGACTAGTTCCCACCCGTGAGGTAAACCAAGAGCTGTCGTTTGTGGCAAAGCGGTTATCAGTTTTACCTGAGCCGTGGAGTGAGGGGTATTGCCCCAATACGCAAGCCATCAGACAGCATTGGTGGTCGAGTGAAACCCCTGAACTGTTAGGAAGCCGCACATACCTGGGGTCCATATCTACTTTCAGCTGAACTATTGTCGATCACTGCTGCACCGTTTCAGATCTATTTTGCAAGTCGTTCCAGATTCAGCCGTTTTCAGTCCATTCGGCGCTGTTCCAGATTTCTTTCGAGCCGTAGCCGCTCCCTTGAAATTTTCGGGGAACCCCTGTCATCCCATTCTGCATATTTCAGTCCTAAGGACCCTATCCTCATTTCCCCTTCCCAAAGCCCGAAATCCCACATTTGTCTATTTTTAGGGTTTGCCATAACTTCCTCAGATTTCACCCAATCACCTTCAAATTTTACCACAAAGTTCCTTTCTGAATTCTACTTCTTTGTTCCCCTCTGCCAAATTTTCCCATTCTTTCACCCCGCTTCTGAAATCCTCATTTTTGCTTCCCTATCTATCCAACAGTGTCCAAAATTTAGTCAAACCCCAATTACCCTTCTGATTTTTTCCCATATCCAAATTTTCCCTTACTGAAGTAGTTCCTGTTTTTGTTTTCCTACCCAGTCAAGATAAAAAAACAAAAAACAAAAAAAAAATCCTGGTTATGGTTGTCACCCGTGCAGGAGCAAAAACCATGGAGGAAGCACTTGTAGCCATCCAAGCCAAACTCCAGGATCTGGATGAAAAATTTCTCGGTCTCCATCTTGAACATTCAGCTATGAACAACAAACGGCAGTCCGAGTCTTCAGTAGACAATGGGTTCTCTGCTTCCAGCAATTTCCGTGGTCCGAAGCTTGATTTTCCTCGCTTCAATGGCACTGATCCAACTGGATGGATCTATCGTGCAGAACAGTATTTCAGTCTGCATAATACTTTTGATGTCAACAAAGTTCCACTGGAATCCTTTCATTTGGAACAGGAAGCTCTTCAATGGTACCGCTGGTACATCAAGGCTCATCCAGAGCCCAACTGGCCAGACTTTTTCCAGCTCCTTTTGCAACGATTTGGTCCTAGTGATTTTGATGACTTCACCGGAGCCCTCACTAAACTTCGCCAAACTGGCACTGTGAGAGAGTATCAAACCGAATTTGAGAATCTAGCCAACCACACCAAAGGATTGTCTGATGAATTTTACCGGAGTTGTTTTATCAGTGGTCTAAAGGATGCCATTCGCTCTCAGGTCAAAATGTTCTGCCCCAACACAATGATGGAAGCACTCGGGTTGGCTAAGTTGGCAGAAGACAAGCTTGCATCCCAACAACGCTCCAAGCCCACTTTTGTTCCCTTCCGAAATATGGGTTCTCAGCGACCACCTATACCGCAGGCTCCTCGACCGACTCCTATCAAGCGTTTGTCTGAAACAGAGATGCAAGCACGTAGAGAAAAGGGGCTTTGCTATAACTGTGATGAGAAATTCACTCGGGGACATAGATGTGTTCAGCAAAATCTCTATCTCCTGGATTTGGAGTCTCCGCCTGCCTCTGAAATGGGTGACAAAGATCCAGAAACATTGGATACTCCGGTCGACAGTAAGGAACCGCCTATTGACCCTCCGTCTCAAGATAACCAGCCAGAGATATCCCTCCATGCTCTAGCTGGAATCACCACCCCCCAAACAATGCGGGTCAGGGGTTACTTCAATAAGCTTCCTCTTACAATCCTCATTGATTCTGGTAGCACTCATAATTTCATTGACCCTCGGATCGCCAAACAAGCTGATTGTTTTATCCATCCTTGCTCCAACTTTGAAGTCATGATTGCCAATGGGGGCACCTTACCTTGCAAAGGGAAGTGTCGAAATGTGTGTATCTCTATGGGAGATTATATCTTGCGCTCGGACATGTTTTCCTTGCCCTTAGGCGGATGTGATGTGGTTTTGGGTTCTCAATGGCTACGCACACTCGGCCCTATCTTATGGGATTTTGCCGAACTTTGGATGCAGTTTTCCCTCAATGGACACAAACACACATTGACAGGATTACAACCAAGTTCTCTCAGCATCATCAGTTCACATCGCATGGAAAAACTCCTCAAGAAGAGTTCACATGGTGTCATCGCTCAGATCCATTCCATCCAGATGCAACCATCATCGGTCTCCACTACTCCTTTGGATCTACAACAAATTCTGGATCGATATACAGGTGTCTTTGCTGAACCAGTGGGATTACCACCTTCCAGGCCAGAAGGCCATCGTATTCAGCTCCTTCCTGGCAGCGTTCCTCCCAACATCAGGCCCTATTGCTACCCATTTCACCAAAAAACGGAGATTGAAATGCTCGTTCGGGACTTATTGAAGCAAGGTATTATTCGCCCAAGCACTAGTTCCTTTTCTTCTCCAGTTATTCTTGTCCGCAAAAAAGATGGGTCATGGCGCCTCTGCATTGACTTCCAAGCACTTAATCACCTCACCATCAAGGATAAGTTTCCAATTCCTGTTGTTGATGAGCTTCTTAATGAGCTTCATAGGGCTCACTTTTTCTCCAAGTTGGATCTTCGTTCTGGGTATCATCAAATTCGGGTTCATGAGGATGATATTCCTAAAACAGCTTTTCGCACACATGATGGCCATTATGAGTTTTTGGTCATTCCCTTTGGCCTCACTAATGCTCCTTCCACATTCCAGGCCTTAATGAATAAAATATTTCGACCCTACTTGCGGAAATTCATTCTGGTATTCTTTGATGATATCCTCATCTATAGTAAAACATGGGATGAACATCTCCAGCATCTGGATCTCGTCATGCAACTTTTCTTTGACCATCATCTCCATGCCAAGCAGTCTAAATGTGTTTTTGGACAAAAGTAAGTTGAGTATCTCGGGCACATTATCTCAGCACAAGGGGTTCGCGTGGATCCTGCCAAAATCGAGGCCATGAACAATTGGCCACATCCTCAGACACTCAAGATCCTTCGTGGTTTTTTGGGGTTGACTGGCTACTACCGCAAGTTTGTCAAGGATTATGGGAATATTGCAGCTCCATTAACTGCTCTATTAAAAAAAGATGCTTTTACATGGACACCTGATGCTCAGTGTGCATTTGACAAACTAAAACAAGCTATGTGTACTACACCTGTGCTAGCTATGCCCGATTTTTCCAAGCCCTTCACTATTGAGAGTGATGCTTGCGGCAATGGACTTGGTGTTGTTCTCCTTCAAGATGAACACCCCATCGCGTTCACCAGCAAAGCCCTTTCAGGTAAGAATTTAGCTGCCTCTACCTATGAGAAGGAAATGATGGTTATTTTGCATGCAGTACAGAAGTGGCGTCCATACCTATTAGGGAATCATTTCTGCATCAAGACTGATCACCAGAGTCTGAAATATTTCTTGGACCAGCGTGTCTCCTCCCCGGCACAACAGAAATGGGTTAGTAAACTCATGGATTATGACTATGAGATCACTTACAAGAAGGGTAAAGACAATATTGTGGCAGATGCTCTTTCTCGCACATTTGATGCCCAAGGTTCTCTTTCAGCTATTTCTATGCCTGTTCCAAATTGGTTGCAATCTGTTCAACAAGGTTACGTCAATGACTCTTCCTTATCTCAGATCATCCAACGCTTGACCAACAATCCTTCGGCTGTCCCACATTACTCTTGGGATGGTGCTTCTCTGCGATACAGGGGTCGTCTGGTGCTTCCCCAGAGCACAGATCTTCAACAAGCTGTCTTCAATGAACTCCATGCTTCTCCATCGGCCGGGCACTCTGGGTTCCTCAAAACATATGAATGAGCACGGCGTAACTTCTTTTGGCAGGGCATGAAAAGGACAATTCAACAGATGGTGGCCGAATGTGATACCTGTCAGCGCAACAAGGGTGAAACAACACTCCTTCCAGGATTGCTTGAACCCTTGCCCATACCTGCACGGATTTGGACAGATATTTCTATGGATTTCATTGAAGGGCTCCCTAAATCTGGCGGGAAGACAGTGATTCTCGTTGTGGTTGATCGTCTCTCCAAATATAGTCATTTTTGCGCTCTCAGCCATCCCTATACAGCCTCCTCTGTCGCTCAAATTTTTATGGACCAGATCTTTCGTCTTCATGGCATCCCTTCTTCCATTGTCTCGGATCGTGATGCGACTTTCACTAGTCATTTTTGGACAGAACTATTTCGCCACACTGGCACCAAACTGAAGATGAATTCAGGGTATCACCCACAAACAGATGGTCATACTGAAATTGTCAATAAATGCTTGGAAACTTATCTTCGTTGCTTCACCTCAGAACAACAACATCAGTGGGCAAAGTGGCTCCCTCTCGCTGAATGGTGGTACAATACCTCTTACCATACTGCCTCTAAAATGACCCCATATGAAGCAGTATACGGTCAGGCACCTCCAACTCTTCTTCCATACACCCCCACCAGTTCACCAGTTCAGGAAGTTGACAAGGTCCTTCGCAACCGCGATCAGATTCTTCACATTTTGCGGGACAATCTTCACATGGCAAGAAATTGCATGAAGCAACAAGCTGATCAGCATCGTTCGGAGCGCACTTTTCAAGTCGGCGATATGGTTTTTCTTCGTCTCCAGCCTTACAAACAATCCTTCTTGAAACTCAAAGGGCGTCATAAGCTCGCTCCAAAGTTCTATGGGCCATATCGGATTCTTCAGAGGATTGGGTCCGTTGCTTATAAATTGGAACTTCCTCCTTCTTCCCGCATTCATCCAGTCTTTCATGTCTCTTGTCTGAAGAAAGTTCTTGGCACCAACATCAGCAGCCAAACGATTTTACCCGAACTGGATAATGAAGGATCCATCCTTTTGGAGCCAAAGGCCATCCTCAATCGGCGCACGCGTCAGCTTCGCTCTCGTTCTATCACAGAGGTCTTAATTCAGTGGCACGGCATGCAACCAGAGGATGCTACATGGGAACCACTCCTTCAGATTCAACAACAATTTCCACATCTAAAGCTTTGAGGACAAAGCTTTTTTTAAGGGGGAGGGGATGTTAGGAACCCATGTCTTTACTTTGTTAGTATGTTGTTGTTGGACGCATATGCTTTGTAAGTCGTCCCGTAGTATTTGTTAATCAATAGTTTGTGTTATTGTTGTTGGCGCATATGCTTTGTAAGCCGCCCGTAGTATTGTTAATCCATAGTTTGTAATGGCCCATGGTTTCGACCCATAGTATTGGCGCCTAGAATTAGTATATAAGTGTGTGTTGAGACCTATGAAGGCACCGTGAAGTTATTTGTATTGAGCTTGCTCAAAGGAGGTTGCCCCCTCGAAGTGGCCTGTGATCAATACAAAAGTGATTCTGAGTTCTGTCATTTCTGCTATTTCGTGCATTCTTGTTAATTAATTGTTGCAGGTGCCTCACATGGTATTAATGTATTAAGAGACCTATTTTGATGATATTTTGGAGGTTAGAGATATCTTGAAGATTGCTGGATATAGTTCTGAAAAGGTCTAATATTGTATGCACGTATAAGCATTGTATTGCCAATTCTCTCTGGAAATAAAATTTTGGATTTTTCTGAGAAAAAAAATAACCATTTGCTGAGATTTCGTCATAAATTCATTCTATTACGGCTACATTCTGTTACATGTGTAGTTATAGTTTTTTTACCCAAGAAAGAGCAATATAATTGTTATTTAATAGAAATGAAATCGAGCACAACTATCCATTGTTACTGCCGAAATTCACCAAGTCATCATAACCAATATATGAAAAAGGATATTAAAAATATTTGGACAGTTGCAAATGCTCTAAAAAATTCCTTGAGTGTATAAGCAATGGAATATATTTTCTATCACCTACTGATGTACACCGACATAAAAAGTAAGACAACTAAAAATCATTTTTCATTATTTGTCGATAAATACAAAACTCCATCATACAAAAATGCATTTTTCATCTGTCGATAAATACAAGATTCCATCACACAAAAATGCATTTTTCATTATCTGTCGATAAATACAAAACACCATCATACAAAAATGGGTTTTCCGTTATCTGCCAATAGATACATATATACAATGATTTATACATGTCTAGCATGTTTCTGAGATGGCTAGAATCCCTCCTCTTGAGCAGAAGAAAAATATGTATGGTCTCTCTCGCCTTTAGTAGAAGACTCTAATTCTTCTGGAGCTGTAGGAGGCATGTTTTGTAATTTTTTTTCAAGCTCTTTAACTTTCTATGTAGATTTTTTTTAATTTCCAAGAAGAAAAAAAATTTCTTCCATCAATCTCTTCAACATTTCCACATTTTTATTATACTTTGTTGATTCCTTTTTTTCCTTAACTTCTAATTGTTGTCTTGTATTTTTCAATTGATTGGTAACTTCAGCCGATTCAACTTTTAGATTATGTATTTATTTCTCGTGCTCTTTTAACCTCAACTCTGTCTCATTGGGAACAACAAGAATTTCCATCATCACAACAGATGGACCCTATAATTCCTTCTGCAGATCAACAATTTGGACTTAAGTGTTATAATTTCCATATCACATCCCAAATGTTGAAATTTTCGTCCGTCCAAGAGTTTTGATTATAGCTCTCTTATTTTTGCATCTTTTTCAGCCATCTTCTCGTTCATTTCTTTATATAATGGTGATGAACCACACACATCACCTAGTGCAATGCTCTTTGAGAAGCATTCTTATATCATCTTCTCTCTATTTGCTAAGGACTTCTCTCTCTCTTCTAAGGACATTGTACATGTATGTGTTTTTTTCCTTTTACCCTTACCCTCATCTGCTTTGGTACCCTTACCTTCACCCTGACCACCTTCTTCACTGTAATTTTTTTCCTCTCTTTTGTTTTTTAAGTTCCAGTGATTCAGAGATCCTTTCGAACCTTTTGGCTCTCAGCTTACCAACTTGCTTAGAAATGGTTTTTCTCAAACTGGAAATTAATGATTCTAATTTGTTCATGGCTTCCCTCCCACTCTTTCATCTTCAACTGTTATTCTTGTATTAAGTGTTCATTTTCTTTAATTTTCTTCTCCAATACCTGTAAAGGACCCATTTTTGTCCTTATTGGTGGTACATTGAAAACAAGTGGTCTTTTTTTCAACTCTTCTTTAAGTTCACTCACTTCAACTTTAGCTTTTTCCAAATCCTCTTTATACACAACCCTCACTGAATCAATTTCATTTTCAGCTTCATCAGTGATTTTGTCTACTTTTTTGGATAATAGTTCAACCATTTATTCTTTCCCTTTTATAATTATGTTCGCTTTGAATTGATTTTCCACAACTATCTTTTGCAACATTGCTATCTATTTGAGGCATTCTATAATATTATTATCTTTTATCATGCCCTCTTCCGCCCAATTGCATATATAAGAATCTTGTTCCTTGAAATGGTCCATTTTATCATATAGGATGAACACATATCTACTATCAAACTTATATGATGGAATGTCTAAATGCATAGTGGAATCCATTGAATCAAATTTGAAAAAACAATCATACTCAATTGCCAACTATTTAGGAGGAATTATATCAAGAACCTCTTGAGGAATGGGAAATTCAACAGTAGTTTGTTCCATTTCGTTGTCTGTCACCTCCTCTCAATGACCTCCATATACATGTCCATGTATCTCTTTCAATGTTGTGGCAGCATGAACTACATCAATGGTGAAAAAATCGAGAGACTATACTTGTAATTCATCATGGCGCTCAAGAGTTTGTAATGGAAATTCCTCATTTTGTTCAGGACGCTGTACTGGTAATTCTCCATGGTGCTCAGGAGATTGTACTAATTCCTCATTTTGTTGAGGAGACTGTACTGGAAATTCCTCATTATGTTCCCGACTATTATATTTTCTAACGTATGTTTTATGAATAGGTGGTTTTGGAAAATATATAGTTTCATGTTGGTTGATATCACCAATCTCTGTTTTAGTAGCATGGGGTCGACATAAATCAATAATTTTTTGAAGTGTTCCTGGGAAACTAAATTTAATCTTCCCTAATTGGCTCTCTTGCAGGGTAGAGTGGATTTTCTTAACCAATAGATAAGGAATATCTACAGGTATATCTTCAACCCAATGTATCACTACCCTCATACATTCACCCATAATGTCCTACCTGTGATGATTCAAAATCGTCCTAAGGACAATCTAAATCAATGTTTTGTATATTCAAGGAGGGAGATCTTGCATTTTTAAACATTCCTCGGAATAGATATTTCTCTCCCACAAATTTTATTGGCCATCTAGTTCTTCTCCTGTTTGGGGGTTTTCCAAGAGCTTAAAATTGTTCCCCCTCTGCGTGGAATATTTGTAGCTCGAGAAACCAAATCAGGGTAGAGGTTTACCCGCTTCTCAAAAAATCTGAATTCCATATTCTCAACATCATATTTCAAAATTGCCTCATCTATATCCTCATCAACATAATTGAACATTCCAAATAAAAAGTCGAAAACTTCTGCTTTCCTTAGGATAGTTTCCATACCTAGTGGCCAAATCTTTGCATCTCTCCATGCATCAGAATACTCCTAAATTTTTTTTATTGTTAACCTATCATCTGTGGATGCATGTGTTTCAGTTGCGGTTGTAGAGGAGGATGCCCCCGTTTCAATTGCGCTCGTGGTAGAGGATGCCCCTGTTTCATGTTCGGCCATGGTTGTCTAGGTTCGAAGCGTAAGTGATACACGCAGACTGTATTTCAGGCTCATAAATTATGCCCGCACATAGTATTTCAGCAACCAAACATAGGGATTGAGTGTATTTCCAGGTCATAATTCATAACTTGGGCATGCACTTTTCCCTATTATGACATCTGACTTTTAAGATTTTTTCAGGCCTTGTCTTCGGAGGGACTTTTATAAATTGGTTGTACTTTGACATAAAAAATTGCATAACCATGAGCTATCACTTTTTATAAATGGGTTGTACTTTGACATAAAAAAATTACATAGACATAAGCTATAACTTTAAAAAAAAATGCATAGATCGATCTTAAACCCGGATGTACCATGCCTCAAGTTTTATTTTTTTATTTTATTGGCCAAGATTGATCTTTTTAATCATTTTTATTTTATGACCAGATCCTTTTTTCCAAAACTCAGACTTTATTCAAGTTCATTAGTCATCCACCTATAGGATGGTGCCTTTAGAATAATTTTCTCTCTCTCAATGAGGAAATGGCGGTCATTTTACCATAACCACTTGAGCTAGCTTTTCAGTACTTCGCCATTTTTGCCAAAGGAGAGCATTTTCTTGCATGGTGCAAAATAGGTTGATTGGTTGTTTTCGAAGGCCATTATCTTCTTGGACATTCAATTTTTATCATGAATGATTCAATGTTCAAGTGCATAAATAATCCACCTGAAAGGTTTTGCTATCAGAATTTTTTATCCCTAAAAGGTGAGAAATTGCGGGCATTTTTTTGAGGCCATTTAGGCCAGTTTTAGGTGCAAAACTAGTTGAGTGTCTATTTTGGAAGGCCAATATATTCTTGACCAGAGCCTATTTTCCAATAATAAGACTATATTCAGGTGCATTGGTCATCCAAATACAAGATGGTGCCTTCAGAATAATTTTATCTCTCATTTAGGAAATTTTGGTCATTTTCCCAAAGCCACTTGAGCCATATTTTCAGTAGTTAGCAATTTTTGCCAAAGGGGAGCATAATATGTTAGGGCGCAAAAAAGGTTGATTGGTTGTTTTGGAAGGCATATATTCTTGACCATAGAAATTTTATCGAGAATGAGTGAATGGTCAAGTGGGTAAATCCTCCACCTGAAATCTTATGTTGTCATAATAATTTAATCCCTCACTTGTGAGAACTAGTGGGCATTTTCTAAGGCCATTTAGGCCAGTTTTTGGTGCAAAAAATGTTGAGTGGTTGTTCTAGCAGGCCAATATATTCTTGACCAGAGAATATTTTCCAAGACTGAGACTATATTTAGGTGCATTAGTCATCCACCTATAGGATGGTTCCCTCAAATAATTTTCTCTTTCTCTGTGAGAAAATGGCAGTCATTTTCCCATAGCAACTTGAGCCATATTTTCAGTACTTAGCCATTTTTTCCAATGGCAAGCATTTTCTGGAATGGTGCAAAAGAGGTTGATTGGTTTTTTTGGTAGGCCATTATCTTCTTGGCCATATTTCTTTTATCGAGAGTGAGTCAATGGTAAAGTGAATAAATCCTCCACCTGAAAGCTTATGTTGTCAGAATAATTTAATCCCTCACTAGTGAGAATTGGTTGGCATTTTCCTAAGGCCATTTAGGCCAGTTTTAAGTGCAAAAAAGGCTAAGTGGATATTTTGGCAAGCAAATATATTCTTGACCAAAGACTTTTTTCCAAGACTGAGACTATATTCGGGTGCATTATTCATCCACCTACAGGATGGTGCCCTCAGAATATTTCTCTCTCTCTCTCTCTCTGTGAAAAAATGGCGGCCATTTTCCCATAGCCCCTTGAGCCTTATTTTCAGTACTTAGACATTTTTTCCACTGGCGAGCATTTTCTGGAATGGTGCAAAAGAGGTTGATTGGCTATTTTGGTAGGCCATTATCTTCTTGGCCATAGACCTTTTATCGAGAATGCGTCAATGGACAAGTTCGTAAATCCTCCACCTAAAAGCTTATGTTGTCAGAATAATTTAATCCCTCACTGGTGAGAACTGGTGGGAAGTTTCCTAAGGAAATGTAGGCCAGTTTTAAGTGCAAAAAAGGCTGAGTGGATGTTTTGTCAGGCCAATATATTATTGAACATATACTTTTTTCAAAGACTGAGACTATATTCAGGTGTATTAGTCATCCACCTATAGGATGGTGCCCTCAGAATACTTTTCTCTCTCTCTATGAGAAAATGGCGGTCATTTTCCCATAGCCACTTGAGCCATATTTTCAGTACTTAGCCATTTTTCCAGTGGCGAGCAATATTTTCTGGAATGGTGCAAAAGAGGTTGATTGGTTGTTTTGGCAGGCCATTATCATCTTGTCTATAGACCTTTTATCGAGAATGAGTCAATGGTCAAGTGTGTAAATCCTCCACTTGAAAGCTTATGTTGTAAGAATAATTTAATCCCTCACTGGTGAGAATTGTTGGGCAGTTTCCTAAGGCAATTTAGGATAGTTTTAAGTGCAAAAAAGGCTAAGTGGATGTTTTGGCAGGCCAATATATTCTTGACCATAGAATTTTTTCCAATACTGAGAGTATATTCAGGTGCATTAGTAATCCACCTATAGGATGGTGCCCTCGGAATAATTTTCTCTCTCAGTGAGAAAATGGCTGTCATTTTCCCATAGCCACTTGAGCCATATTTTCAGTACTTAGCCATTTTTGTCAATGGCGAGCATTTTCTGGAATGGTGCAAAAGAGGTTGATTGGTTGTTTTGGCAGGCCATTATCTTCTTGTCCATAGACCTTTTATCGAGAATGAGTCAATGGTCTAGTGTGTAAATTCTCCACCTAAAAGTTTATGTTGTCATAATAATTTAATCCCTCACTTGTGAGAACTAGTGGGCACTTTCCTAAGACCATTTAGGCCAGTTATAAGTGCAAAAAATGTTGAGTGGATGTTTTGGCATGCCAATATATTCTTGACCAGAGATTTTTTTCCAAGACTGAGACTATATTCAGCTGCATTAGTCATCCACCTACAGAATGGTTCCCTTCGAATAATTTTCTCTCTCTCTGTGAGAAATTGGCGATCATTTTCCCATAGCCACTTGAGCCATATTTTCAGTACTTAACCATTGTTGTCAATGACAATAACTCATCCAAATTCCCTGGTATTTGCAAATATGAAATGAAAATATGAAAATGTAAAAAAAATAGAGAATAATAAAACTTACATTTTCCAATTTGAATCACTCAAATGGTCCAAAAAATGAACCCTATTTGTGAATTTTGGTGAACTAGGGCTGATTTTTAGTATTTTTACACAATAGCAATTTTTAGGATAAAATTGAAAATATTGAATAGTGGAGACTGTTAATACACATCATGTTCAACTTGTATCATTCAATTTGACTATGTAATGTTCTTACTAGCACATAAAGAATGTTTTTATTTATGTGTTAGATTAAATAATCTAAATTTAGTCCTTGGATAAAAAAGGTATTTAAACACCACTCATTTTTTCCTCATAAATAAGCCTATTATATTTCAAGCCGAAATGTAATACTTTCTTCAACAATCTATAAATTGGTATATCAAAAGACCCCAAGCTTCTTCAGTGGACTGAAATTCCAAAATGATCAACACATTTAATCTTGGAGCAATTACTATAGAACTAGAGTGTATGTACATATAAATTGCACTTCATGTAACTGTCATAAATAAATATTATCTGCAGAACTAAATAATAAGAAGGGAGAAAAACTATTTAGACTAGTCCAACGTTAATTGTAGATGGTTTTCCCCACAAAAATGAAGAAAATTCCACTTTTGTAAGGTTTTTGTTTTTGGAAAGTTCTACTCTATGTTTTATGTAAGTGCAGAATCTCACATGGCATGTTTTGATGATTATGTGAGACTGAAATAAGTAGATTTTAGGGAAAAAAAAAAAAAAAAAGAAGAAGAAGATAGTACAAAACCATCTTCTCAATAGCCCATAGGTTACAAAATGTATATTATCTATTCAAACACTCAAATTTCATATATAAAGAAAAATTTCATGGAAAAGAAAAACCATTTATAACATAACAGTAAAATACCAAAAACAATTTAATGCAAGAAATAAATAATTCGTATATACTAAATAATATAATTCACCATACATATTACACCAAACAGTATAAAAATTTATTAATGAAAGGAGAAATGTTTAGAAATCCAAGTGGGATACACCAATCCTCATCCCTAATCCATAACACTGATGGACATGGTCCCATTGGTGTGAATCCCATGAAAAGTGTACCTGTACACGAGGTTGTAGGTTATTATACGAATAGAGAAATCTAAATTTAATCCCACTCTCCATTTACCAAGAGGTTGAATCTAATCACTTGAGCCTGAATTTGGATGATATCTATCAAGAAAGGTTGGCAATGTATATAAAACTGCCTCCTTAAGATTCTCATAGCCTTCTATGCTAAACTCTAGTGAATTATTCTTATTTACAAGCCTAAGAGGTATAGAATGCATTGCAATTAGTTCAAAAGTAACCATGAAAATTTCATTTGAACAAGGAATTTCCACATAAGATTCATTGCGTATAATGTTTCAAGACCTTATGTGATTGAAAACTTTGTAGGAAAGAAGATGAATGTTGTGACGATGTACTCAATCGATTGGTCTGCAATGCTTCGAAATATGATGGCAATGCATTTTGTGTTCCATATTCTATAGAGGCAACTAATCTAGTAGTCACAAATTCATTGTCACATTTTTTTGCAAGAATTTGAAAACTGGTGTGCTTATCATCAATCATAGCAATAAAACGACAATTTTTTTTCCTTTTCGACTACTAGTGCGCCACCTTTTAATAGAGCTCATAGTAAAGAAAACATCAACAATGCCTACAACACAACATAATATAACATTAGATACTATAAATAAATTTTTCATATATGAGTTGAAGAATATATATTAAAAGATACACATGTATACTCACCATCAATTATTTCAGTTGGTATCAACAAAGCTTATTTTGTGTAAAACACCTCATGCGGATGCAAATTCATACTTCAGGAATATAGTGGCCTCTACCAAAAACATCTACATGATTTTCAAATATTCTTACCCAACAAAATGTTCCACCAGTTGAAACATCTACTAAACAATCCAACACTTCTACAGGATATGTAATTTTCAATGACTCATTTTCAGACATTCCAAGCAATTTTTCATAATAAATATGGACATACATGCCTTCCTTTATGGTAAAATAAAATGGATTTGTGTTGCGCACCAATAGCCCATCCATTTGAATGAATTTCTTTCTACCAATCTTCACAAAACGACCATTTTGAGTCAATAGGGGAGTCACATCTAAACAAGATCCCATATAAAACCCTCGCTTGATGACTACAATGGAGTGTTTTTTATGATTTTCACTTGGCCCACTTGAAGATAATTGTGATTTTATTTCAAAAATTGAAAGACGTTGTAACGTAAGCTTTCCACGTTCATCTGCATACACCATTTGAACAAGCATAACATCATCCATAGTATGTGTCCATGTGTCATTGGTACTAATAGTGTAAAGAATTGGATCATCACCACAAGGATCCAACATTGTCAACTCTACATTTCTTGTATGTGACTCATCTATAACTTTTCAGATAATGATTTCTTCACAACCATTTTCTCCTTTAAGAACAACAACTGTATCAAAGTTTGGAGCCTTTCCCTTAACATACTGCAGAGTTGAACGACATCAGATTTGATAAGGTATATCCCTATCATTAGGTTGGTTCTCAACATCATTACCGATAGATACATCATCATCACTCCAACAATCAACTTTTTCTAGTCTATATAATTTCCGTGACTTTTGTCGCTGTATAGACAATTGTTGCTTCATTTTTCATCTCTTTTCTCGTTCAACATCCTCTTTAACAAGTATTCAAAAAACTTCTTCCACAACCTCTGGAGGCGATGACTTTATTTCTTTACGTGGCAACAGATCATGGTCTATATTGAACATGATCAAATTTATAAGAAGTAAAATTTTGCAATCATGACAGGAAGCCAAAATGGCCTACACAGGTTACACATGATCTCTTAATTGGAAAGTAGGAGTGAAAAAACAGAGTATTTATAAAGGCATAATATTAATACTACATAAATTCTAACATTTGGTAAAAACCTTCGATTTCTTTTCTCCTTCCAACCAATATTTTAGATTCACATCCAAATGGTCCAAACTGATATCTGCATAAAATAATAAAGGGTGAATTTAATTACTCTACATATACAGTATCTGATAAATCATTTTATAGACTGCTTAAATACAAAAATTGCAAGGTAAGAATGTAAATTTTTTTAAGCAAAAAAAACTGAAAGATAAAAAATAAAAAATAAAATAAAAAAAAAATAAAAAAAAACTTACTAGTCGTATCACTACACCATCGATTTTGCTCAAAGTATTTCAACGCGGTCTAATTTGGTTTGATCATAGAGTTGATGGGTTGAATCTATTGGATGATAAGCAGTCCATCACTACACCACTCAATCAACAAAACAAAAACAAAACAAAAAAATATTGTCACTCAGTCAGTAAACCATCAATTTTTTCATCAGATTTCAATGCAATCAATTTTGGTTTGATCACAGACCTGTTGATGGGTTCATATATTTTTTTCAAGAAGGGTAAGAATGTAAAAAATATTAGCACAAAAAAATTGAAAAAAAAACTTACCAGTCGTATCACCACACAATCGATTTTGCTCAGAGGATATCAACGCGATACAATTTGGTTTGATCAGAGAGTTGGTGCATTGACGGTTCAAGCAGGGTTATATCTAAAACAAGACACAAGTTCGAATATTTTGTTCAAGGTAAGATATAAAAAAAATATGTAATTTTTGTAAGCAATCGAGGGTTACTTTGCAATGCATATTTTGTAAGCAATAGAATGTTCCTCTTTACTTACAATTAGCTCTGAAAAAAAAACATCTTCGAAAATATACAACCTAGGGCATAAAAAACAGGAAAAAACATATTCTTACCAATCAATCACGATAGCATCAATTTTCTTTAGAGGATTTTAACACAATCCAATTTGGTTTGATCATAGACCGAGTGTGTTGACAGGTGCATATATTTTGTTCAAGCAGGGTAGATTCAATACATACACATATTTGGTTTCAAAACATATTTTGGGTCCGAGTAAACCGAATATTTTGGGGCAAATCGAAAAATATGAAATTGGGGGGATTTTTCCATTGATACCCGGTTTCGAAAATTTTGAATTAAACCCACATTGTATCGTGTGCCAAACTCCACATTTTTTCTTGTGCAACCAGAAAATTTTTTAGGGGAAATAGGGGTTTGACTAAATACTTGATTAGTGATGCTAATTAACTTTTAATTAATTTTTAATCCATTTCTTATTTAGGATAAATTTTGAGGATGGTAATATCTTATGGGATCAGTATCATAGATTATGTCTTCCCCAACAAGATGTCTTTTGAAATGAGTACGCAACAATTCCAAATCTCCAACAACACGCTAATTGATCCCTTCCATCCACAAGCCTATTCTTCGATTTGGATTTCTCCTTAGTAGGTTAGTAAAAAGTGGTTCAATATCATAGAACGTGTCTTCCCCAACAATATGTATTTTGAAATGAGTACAAAACAATTCCAAATCTCCAACAATGTAAATAAAATTTATTTTACATTTTTATGCTATTATATAATTAACAAATTTGGTAAACCTCTCATATATGAAAGGTATTCATGAAATATGGTAGGATTTTTTGGTTATCTTTTATCAATGAAAAGGATCACATTTTGAATGTAAGAAATTTGGTAAACCTTTCGTATATGAAATGTATTCATTAAATATGGTAGGATATTTTGGTTATTTTTTTATCAATGAAAAGGAACATAGTTTAGATGTAAGAATTGTTGATATAAATTTTATTTGTACAAGATATAAATAATATCGATGGTTCTAATATTTTTTTCTAAGCATGATGTATGTGATATCTTTTTATGAAGGAAAGTAATATTTTTATGTACAAACATGATTAATTTGCAATTGGGTGAATAATGATCACTAACTTTGTAGTTTTTTTTTTATGGATTAGCTTCTGGGACATCCATTTGGCCTTAAAAACTTAACAAAATGAATGTAGTAGTTTATTGTGAGTGGTGACATAACCAGGTAGTTTCTTGTGAGTGATAACATAATGAATGATTTGATATCAACAGTGTCATGACAAACGACACCACCAACGCTGACACAAGAAATGGACACATAATAGGCATTGGGCCTCATTTAGTGAAGGGGTGGGTGACTAACTCCCATTTTAGTCTTCATTTTTGATGTTGCATTCCTTTGGGAAATTGAAAAGACATGTTGTTACACACTACGTCTTTCTCGTTGTTTCATCTTTATAGGATTGTAACCCCATTATCCATTCATCACTAGTCAATGTTTTATTTTGCCACTTACCTCTCTCATCAACACAAACATCATGAAATGATCCCATTAATATAAGATTATTCAATAAGTGAAGCCATGCGTTTTCATAGGAAGTATAATAATATAAGGTTATTTGATCAGTGAAGCCATGAGTTTTCATAGGCAACACAATAATATGAGATTATTAAATAAGTGATGCCTTTGAGTACCACTCGTGTAATTTCTTTGATGCATGGGGCATTTTTGCCAGGTGGACCAGTGCTAACATTACGAGCAAATGGAGGCTAAATGAATTGAAACTCGATTTCCTAAGGTAACAAGGTGTTCTAAGCTGGAATCAAGACTACCCACAACCCAAAAATTAACCCAACAGTGAGATTGGCTGAAATGCCCAAGGAGGGCGAATTCAGCAGGTGACCAGCTCCTAGTTCTAGGGGTAAATGGGGTTGGATTCGAATGAAACTTGAGATACGTAAGTTTAAGCATATATCATTACTGGGTTTTTAATTAGAACAAGTTCCTACGGTGAAATCCTAAGTTATCAATTTTTAGGGTTTTTTTAAATGGTTGCAACTTAGCATCAAACAGTGAAAGAGAGATTATAAGAAAGGAGAAAAGATCAGTACCCGGATAATGGAGAAGGTATTCCCGTGCTAAAGACACACCCCGAAGATCAAGTGTAGAGCTAAACAGCGTTTTCCCTTCAGCGTTTTTGGAGCAGCCAATGAGCAGAGGCGTTTTTCTTGTACCTGCCAAGGAGAAGATAAAATCAGTTTCTATGGCAATATGACAATAATAAACAGCAAATAAGATGACAAATAATGAGAAAAGTGAATGACAATGAGAGTAAATTCACTTCCCTGTTGGAGAACCCAAAGAAAAACGCTAGCAAGGAGACCCTATCTCAAGAGCCGCGTTTTCCCCTAGTGGCCAGCTTCACCTGCAAATCGAAAATGCTCAAGGAGATATGGGAACACCCCAAATAGTTCAGCAATGCATCAGAAATGTGATCTCAATCAACACAAGAAGGATCCAACTCCAAAATCACAAGTGACTTAGTAAGAATGTCTCTCTATAATCTCAATGTCAAGTCTCTACAATGCCAAGAAGAAGTAAAATGGAGTGAGTCATGTTATCACACAACTTGTAGTTGCCCCTAGTGGTATCCCATCCGGGACGGTAGAGGAGATGGGCAACTAAAGAGGTGACCCAACAGATGCCACGGTTCCCAATGCAAGGTGGGAGTCATGTCAACCAAGGCACTCTTCACTTTAGATCTAGATGAATCAAAACCTAGGGGGAGACCCTATTACCAATCAAAGATGATTGAACCCAAACAAAGGTTCCTAGGGATAAGTAAATGAGGAGTTACGAAAACCAATGCAAGGTTAAGTGGACCTAGAAGTTAAAGTATGGTTGATGATGGTTTGAGAGATGATTAGTGTTTCAACCAATGTATGATTGAGGCCACATGATGAGCTAAAAAGACAAGATCTAGTACCATGTATTACACAAGTGGGACCTACTTTCTTGGGATATGTGAATGGTTCAATTGGGACCCACAAGGTGAAATTAAGGGATGCAATTGGTACTAGTGGATATATAGTGAGTAGATCTATGGATCTAAGTTGAAATTAGGAATACCCACATATGGGATCTAAGGTTTGACACAATTCCCAAGGAGTGTGACTTGCCTAAAGAGGACTAGTTCCTTGTTGGATGGGTTAATGGAGTCAAAAGATATGTCAAAGCGTAGATCGGGACACCTAGAAGTCAAATCAAGTGGGCTAATTGGGATAGAGTGGTTGGATTGGGTTAGATCTAGGGTTTCATGAAATGACCCAAGTGGACCACAATCCCTTAAAACAAGGACTGCTACCCCCAAGGCAGATCGTCACAAAATGATACTCTAGATATAGGTTTCAAGGTATGCCCGTTCCAAATCCACTGAAATCTCAACTACCAAGGTCCTAGAAGTGGGCAAACTCAGTCACCCAAGGAAGTGCGACCTTGCTCAAGGAGGGCTAAAAGGTGGATAAGGTGTGTCAAATCAAGTCCAATGGCCACCAAATTGTAGATCCAAGTGGTTTATGCAATGATCTATATGGATCTTGAAAATCAAGTCAATCCAAGGGTTAGATATTACTAGATCTGAGTTTTAAGATGCCAAGTAGTTCAAAAGGGGGTTTTGATCCCTTAAAATGTGGAATGTTGCCCACAAGGTAGAATTCACCAAAGCAAGAGTCTAGGGGTAGGTTATCAAGTGTGTAGATTATGAATCAAGTGGGATCTCACCTACCCATATGCTAGATCTAACCAAACAAGCCTCTCCAAGGAAGTGCGATTTGGTTCAAGATAGCTTTATTGCCTTGAAAAGTGTGTCAATTTTAACCCAATCACCACCAAACTATAGATCCAACTAGGGGTGGATTCTATAGAGGTGGGTTCTTAAGATCTGTTCAAAAGCAAGGCTAGATCTAATTAGATCTAATAAAAACCAAAATTGGGGTTTTGATTAATTAGGGTTTGTGACCAATGAAGAGAGCATGGATGGAAAGAAACACATACCTTGTAGATCTTACCTCAATTGCTTATGGCCACCTTGTAAAATGATAGCATTCTCCTATGTGTATATTCAAGAGTGCAATTTTGATTCTCCAAGCCAAATCGTCCTCCTCAAGAAGCCAAATCGTCCTCCTCCTACAAGACAAGATCAAAGGAAACAAGTCAAGTAAGATGATTATGAAAATGATAGAAATATGTAATAGAAAGCATCAACTATGTCACGAAGATACAATAATGATACTTCCTGTCACAAGATCAACCCAAGAGAGAATATGTGGATCCCTCCGACAATAACCCTCAAGAAATCGCCCTCCTCTCCACCAATTCGACTTCCCTGCAAGACAAATAGTTGTAGAAACAAAACCCACAATGATACATAAAAGAGATACTGTATACTCAAGATGCAAGAGAATCCACAAGACGAGATATGCTCCACAAAGAAGTGTTCTATTCCAATATTCCAGAGCTCCAAAGGTGAGCTATACAATAGGGGGTCTCCTCCTTATATAGGATAATAAAGACCAAAACCTATACCACTTTACAATACTACATCAAATGAGTGGTTGAGATTAAAATATCTCAACATACAATCAATGGCTAAGATGAACCATAATAACATAACACATGGATCACTCATAAAGTGATGACGTCATGGTCTAAAAATAATCATGGAGGGTGACGTCATCCACTAGAGGGGGTAAAAGTACCAAAATCCACCTCATAATGACTAGGACATGACATATGGAGCACATGGTGGGGCTAGGAGGCATCAATCCTTACTAGCTCATCCCCAGGGCACAATAAAATAATAAAATATGTCCAAGATAAATATAAATAACCAAATCTGTCCTCAAAATCTGTGACAGACAAGCAGTAAAAGACCTCCTGTGATCGCTGTGGGCCTACCCACATGGTGAAAACTGGATGGAAGATAGTGGGATCACCCTGGAAGATCTCTGTGAAAACCAAGTGCCAAAACCTTGCCTCAATTGCCCAAATCGAATTCCTTAGTGACCACTTTATCCCATTTTTTAACTGCCTCGGTAACTCTGAAAGTGCCAAAACTGCCTCCTAGGGCATCTGCACTATCCAACTGAGCCCACCAGGCTCTCCAGAAGGGGGGGTAAGTGGTAAAAACAAGTGGTTGGACCACCCCCTCCTCATATAGCGCCCTAGGTGAACTGGCGTCTCTTGGCCCCTGCTGCTCAGGCTGGGAAATCAGCCCCAAATCTGGTCAACAAGTGTAAAACTGCATCAATCACTGTCAGAAGTGCCCAGAACTGAAAGATAAGTGTCTCATTGGATCCAGAAGACCCAAATCCACTAGGAATGTGTGCTCATACACCATGGGTTTCCCTAATGGGCTAGATGTAGGGTCCACCATATATGGACAGTGCATAATCTGATGATCTGAAGTAATAATAAAACCTGCTGAACTGCATCAATCATCATTTGAACCATATGTCCATCATATGGCATCATCATCAAGTATGTGGGACCATCAATCATCATCAATAGGTATATATATATGGCCCACATCATCACGGATCCCAATAATATACAACCAAGGATAAATCACATTAGTAGACTAAGAGATGTTTCTCTAATCATTCTCACAGCCAAGCTCAAAGTATAACATCCATTCAGTGGCATTGATTAAGTTAGCATATTTCCTTTGTTATTTGAAATTACTTGCACAATAGTTTAAATGACAAACTCACCCATTGCATATGGTCAAACTACTAGTGAAGGATGAAGGCTAGGAACAAGGTTGGGCCAAGGAGTTGACTTGTCTTACTCAACTCAAAATACTTTGGACTGGGAGAAGGGGGAAGCTACAAACTCTGTGCTGGACAAAATAACACGGGGAATGGTTGTGCCTCACAAATGGATAAGTTGTTTAGAGAGTGTTTATTCAACTTAGGCATCATGTCTACATCAAGTTGATCTAGGTTCATTAGGATCATTCAATTTCATTTCATGGCCTTTTTGGCCTACATAACCCTTCGGATCTCAGGTGTGCTGATAAGCACAACTAGTTGCAGCTTGCATCCAAGGCATGTTTTCATATATATATAAGGTCAGCAATTGTTTAGATATAGTTTTTAAGAACCATTGCTTTTTTGGACCTTTCTCATAGTCTTCGAGGAGTATTTTTAGTAGTTCATAGCTCTTGCCCTTTTTAGTTTCCATGGGTGAATTTATAAGTTTCCATAAGTAGTACATGAGCTTTCAGTTTTAGCCAACAACATCTCAAGTGACTAGGGTGAGTTCGAGCCAATGCTAAACATCGAGACAACCAACCAGAATGATTTAGGCCTACAATCCAACTCACCAAAGGCAATTTTTGTCACCAACTTAGAGCCGAGACACTGAACATACAGGGATGCGGTCCAAACATAGAGGTAGAAAATGGGGAAGTCCTCAGTATCAGAAAGTCAAATAAGACAGGTCAAGGTTTAAAGTCAAACAAGGAAATTCATGTATGGATGGAATCAAGTGAGTATGGAGCCTACACTAGCAGACAACTGGTGTCAGGAAAGACCATATCTATGTAAGGTGGTAAACCAGTGAGTTTTGTCAAACAACCTAAATGTGCAAGTAAATGTCCATTTTATGATTTATAGTTCATTTTAAACAGTTTGCCACATCAAGAATAATATACCAAGCAGATGCTATGAACATGACTAAATTAACAAGATAATAATCCACAGTCAATGATAAAATATCCATAGGTCATATAACATCATCACAATAATAATCATCATATATCATCTGAAACACTGTTGCAATACATCTCTAAGCACTGAACTGAAACTGTATGGGATAAAGGGTCACATCGGTCATCAAATTTGAACTCTCAAGGCTCAGCCTTGACACAAGGTCCAACATAAGTCTGAATAATACACTGCTCTGATCATGAGTGATCACAAAATATACAATCATCATAGCCATGCTCTGAATAATGGAAGCTCTGGAATGTGCAGATATCTGCTAAACAAGAATATTAGCCCTACTACTATGGTGTGATAACAAGTCCATTCTCTTATAGAGATGGCTCACACTCTAACTAGGTTTCCCCCCAAAACGGAGGGTTGATATCATCTCCCCATCCACAAAATCGAATGGTGGAGATGACTCAAGGAGGGGGGTGCGAATTGCCCCAAGGAGAAGCGCACTATAGAGAGAGAGGGGCCCATTGTGGGCCATACAACAAGTGCTAATGGGTTGGGGGGTGTCTATATGGGGTTTTATCCCCCCAACCATATACAATAAGGGTCCCACCATTAATCAACAAGGAAATCGAATTTCCCACTAAGGAGAAAAATGCCCCTATGGGCCAAATCGAACTCAAGTGGTGAGCTGTCATATGGAGGGGCCCACAATGCCCAAATATTACCTCAAACATTACCAAAAATACCATAGTAATTACCTTTACCATTGCCAACCTTTAATTTTTCCATTTACCTATAGTTGCCTTAGTCAAATTCTGATTTCCATGTATTTTCTGCTAGTTTATATGGCTGAAGATGAAAATTTGGCTTTTGACCCACTTTTATTGCTCGGATTGTCGAACTGTCTATTGCAATGTGATCATGGACCCCAAAAGTAGTAGGGATGACCACTCGAACGACCCTGATCCATCACTTTGGCATTATTTGCCCCAAATCCATGATTTTTAATTAAAACAGGTGAAAGTTGACCAATAATAATTAAAAATCTCTCAAACGGTTCAATGTTTTGCAATTCCATCAATTGCATGCTTATATGGAACCTCTGTAGATAATAAATGGTCGAAATCGAAATTCCGATCGCAACATTTTTTCGGGCCCATTTTTGGCCTAGTCAACTCAGTTTGACCAAGTCAAATCTGGTCAACTATAGTGCTAACTGAAACCTGTATGCAAGCATGAAGTGACAAGGCTCAATTAAACAAGTTAGTACGTTACTAAGCAATAAATGATATCATGGTGATCAAAAATACATTAAATCCCGAAATAGTACAAGGCCCTGGTGAAGTGGGCCCACCACCTCCAAAAGACTAGGATGCTATACACCTCCATAGAATTGACCACCTTGCTGACTCTAGGTGATGTGGACAACAAGGTAAAAGATATGGGAAGACGAGGATAAAGATCATGTGACCATTACACATCTCGGGAAAGCGGGGTCCACTGAGGTAAGTATGCCATGACACAACACGGGGAAGGGTGGTGCCTCACAAATGGGTATAGTGCAGGGAAACCACCACTAGTCATCTAACAAGTATCCCACAACTCACATCCGTATCCGAAGACTCCGTGAGGTTCTTTTCTAGAGCCGCCAAACTGGGTGTCTGGCAAACCGTAACTTGAGACTCTAGGGGGCAATCTTGAGCTTGTCCCTTGCTCCTTCTCACCTCCTTGTCCCGCGGGACTAGGTGAGGAATAACCACTACAAATGCTGACATGTATAGCTAACCAGAATCCATGTGTGTTCACAAACACATTGCATGGATTTTACAATGAGTTTCATACTTAGCCCTTTTTTGGCTAGATTTTACATTTACAACATAGAGGCCTTTTTAGCCTGATTTACATTTCATTTCTTCATTTCTTCATGGCCCTCTTAGGCTACATACATACCTCAAAAGATATAAACATGGCACTCATACTGCAAAGGTAATGGGGGTGGGTAATACAAGCTTCGGCGACAAGTGGGGAGCACTCGGTGAGGCTACACAATCCTAACTACATTGCAACATCGGAGGCAACCGACAGGAGCAAATCCTAGGTCTAACCGTGTATCTCACACACTAAAGAGTCGAGGAACAATAAACAGGGAGTCATGGCAAACTCAGAGATCAGTGGGGAAAGGGGGTCCTCATGATCACAAATTAGAATCCAAGTCGGGGAAGAAATGTCATGGATGAGTCGGATGGGTGGAGAAGGTGACAATGGTGCTAAAGTCAGCTATCGAGGGGCTAAGTGATCAAGTCTAAGCCAAGTATACAGGACATGACTCAGTGTGCATATACATAAGTCTAATCGGAGGGGTGGACTGACATCACCAAAGGCCCAAACACATCATATCATAAGCAGATCACCAAATATATCATCTGATGCAAAGTTAGTGTACTAGCAAGTATAAAAGAGTCTAATCTACAACATGAGCAATAATCAATATATGCAATACCTACCGCACCATATACCTGCTACTACTGAACCTGTATCTGAGTTGGATCTCTGCTAAATCCGGGCACATAATAAACTAGCACTGTACTGTGATAATCTCGATCAGAACAAGACTAGGCAACTGTCTCAAATGGGCTTGTGTCTAAGCCTGGCAAGGAAAGGTAACCCTGCGGTAGATGGTAAGTCCAACTACCTGTCCCCTCTAATGTATCTGCTAGGGGCAATCTGAACAAAAATGCCTCCTCTGAAGGCAGCTGATCTCCGATCTGGAAAAAAGAGTACTGTGCGGTCCTCGGCCGCACAGTCTGTAGTGTGGAAGCTGCTCCCGACATAAAATGTGATAAAATATCTCACACACTAAAGAGCCAAGGCACAAGAAACATGAACTCATGGCATACTCAGGGGCCACTGGGGGAAAGGGTCCTGAAGGCCACATATCAAGGCTTAAGTCAGGAAAGAGCCAAAAATGGATGAGTCGGATGTGTGGAAGGAAGTGACGAGTGGAACCAATGTTAGCTTCCGACAAGATGGATGACCAAGTCTATACCAAAAATGGGGACAGGAACCAATGTGCATATACAGGAGTCTACTGAAAAAGGTGGACTGACCTCACCGTGGGCCATAAGTATCACAGTAAAACACAAGATCACCAAGTTATCCATCATACATCTATTCCATGTACTATCATAAATAAACAACCCTCAAAGCAAAAACATGAGCAATAACCATAGAATGATATACCTTCCACACCATATACATGTTGCTGAAGGTGGATCTGGAACTCAATCTTTGTTGTATCCGGGCAAGAAGTGGAAAACTAGCTATAACCTGTACTGCTCTCATCACAATATGGCTAAGTTACCCCTCTCAATGGGGTCGTGCAAAGGTAGGAAAGGAAGAAGGGCCCTATAATCAATGCTCTGTAGTAGCTCTGGACCATCAAGACACATACTGTCCCTTCTGCAATCTCTGCTCATCTCTGCTTCGGGAAATCTCAATACAAAAGATGCCCCTCTAATGCCATCTAATCTCTGATCTAGAAAAAAAAAACCTATAGTATGGCCCCTGACCACACAATCTGCAACATGTTAGCTCCAGCTAACATGGATGTGATAACATCTGGCTCCAGCTAAGACATGTGCTCTAAGCGAGAGAGTGCTTGAGAACCTCAAAATCTCTGGTTCGTAGCACCTTCTCATCATCATCAAAGTGCATGCACATACATGCCATCTGCATCATCATCATATGTATGTACCTATTCCTGTAAAATGTAGACGCTATACCAATCTCTGCAGACCGCTCGTTGGGACATGCAATATATATATAATCCAGCAGAAATATAAACAAAATGACAATGCTGAAATGGAAAACGTCAAAAATGAAATGTACTCTAATAGCTCAACAATGACACCATTGCAAGTTTTTTTTATGTGCCACTAAAGCAAAGTGTTATAGGGTGAAAAGGTGAAAACTACACTAACAAACAAAAGAAAACAACGCCCAAAAGGAAGATAAGACAAAAAAGAAAAACAATGGGTTGTCAAATGTCAGAAAATCACTCAAGGCAAAAAGGACAACTAACTACTGCTCATGAGAGCTTATTGAATTTTCCTACCCTACTCTAACCAATTCAAAGAAATACTAAGTAAAATCATAGATCCAGTGCAACCACTCATCCAATAGATCAATAGTTCTTCCCTGATGTTGTTTAGAAGAACAAGTCAAGACTGGATTAAAAATTGATCAGTTTAAGATCACAATCCTCTCAACTTGTTCACAAATTGGAAAAGGGTTAGAGTGGTGCAACATGAAATCATGCTGAGGTTGAGACTGAGTTTCGCAAGACACATTCATCAAAAAGCCAAAAGGATCATGCAAATGGTGTGAGTTATCCTTTAGATTTGATGGAAGAAAATGATATAACACTCGACTCAACTCTCCTTGAGACATGTTGTTCTCCTCATCCATCAAGCTAGCATTCTTAATGGCGTTCATCCTCGGATTGATGAAAGAACCAAGTGGGGACAAATTGGAGTTTACTAAACCTAAGATCAGAATTACGCCCACTTGTTGCTCAAAAATTGCGAAAAGATGAAATTGATCTTTGAAAAGCTTCTTAGTCAACCAATCAATAGGACTATCAATTTGGAAAAAAGGGTTAACCCAGGATGACAAAAAAAGGAAATAAAAGGTTTTACCATCAACCGCTTGGCATTCTAAACACTCCTTATTGAACCCTTTGCACCCCAAAATTTGGTTTGAAAGAGGCATTGACTTCATGAGCTGGGATGGGAGGATGGGGTGAAAAATAGAAACTTGTTCGACATTTCCCAAAAGTGCTATCTCCAATTCCGTGTGAGAGAAAGGACATTTTTCAAGGAAGTCATCAACATCAACATCAACCTCCCAAAGACAACACTGACTTTGGATCATATTTCCAAACACTTCATTTTGACCAAGGATAGAGCGAGGAATTGTATTGACATTAAGCATGACACTTTTTGAAGGTTGTGACATTGATTCCATCTTGCCGGTTGCAACAAAGAACACTCAAGGTCGAGTTGGTACATAACTAGATAATCATCATCTTGACAAGGAGGTATATTGATATAATCATTTTTAAAAACCCCCATCATCTTCACACATTTGACTTCCAACCGCGTGATGATCGTTTGACCCCCCCTCAACAGAAGTCTGATTATTTTCAATATTTTCCTTTTCTTCTTCAAAGATATGATTGGAAAATGAAAAAAGGTCGAGATCACTTGAGCATTGACTTGAACAATTGCCAAAGAAGCATTGACTATGGGGCTGCTCGTCAAGAGGACCTTTAGTGGATTCACTGATTGAAAGCTCAACCATAGAACTTTGTCTCTGATGATCAATGGGATCCCCTTCTTTATTTGTGCCTTCTCTGGGTAATGATGACAAAGTGCTTCGTATGATTTTAGTAAGTTCCCCTTCTAAGTCAATATCAAGGTCAAAATATTGAGGGGTTGAGATTTGCTCACTATCATACATAGCTTCATCATGAGACTTATTGCATATATTCTTCAAATACTCTACCACATTCTTATAGACTGAAGGCTCATTCAAAAGATGAACCAAAGGCACATTCACCATTGGTTCGGGAGAGGAGAAATCAACTTGATAAGGACAATCACTTCCTATTTCATCATTGCTATCTTGATCGTCTTCATGACATTGATCCTCCACCACATAATCCTCATTTGATTGTTCTTCCATGGATTCATCAATGCTTTCACCCCGTCCATCTTCACAAAGTTGATTTTCAATTACATGATGATCACTTGATTGTTTCTCAAATGAAATCTGACTACCCTCACCTTTCTCCTCCTCTTCAGAGAGATGATTAAAATTTGAGTCAAAGTTTTGATTGTTTGTACATTGATTAGGATAATAGTCACCTAAGGGATGATTGTGAAGTTGCTCTTCTGGTGATGCTTTACTAGAGTCACAAATGGAGAGGCAAATTAGATATAGAATTCGGCCTGCAACTGCCTCAGGAAATAGTAACAAAGTATCTCGTATGATTCGATTGATGTCTCTTTTAACTTCTGCACGAGATTTTGAAGCATTATTCTCAAAATCCTTTGTAACATTCCTATGGATTGTAGGCACACTCATAATTTGGAACATCTCAGGAGAGGAATGATCCAATCGAGAAAGCAGATCATCAATATAATCATCATCCATGACACAATCAGTGCTAGATTGACATTCCAAAGACTCATCAATGTTCTCACCCCATTTGTTTATTAGCAACCTCGTGAACATGTCATATCCAGTGATGGATCCAGGTGATAAATGCTCAAACCATAACCGGGCATCCCTTTCTAGAGAAACGCCAAGGGCACACATGTAAACATCTCCATCATTTGCGCCTCGACATTCCATATGATACCAGAGAGCATCCAAATGATTTTCAATTGATATTGCATTACTTCCATCAAAACGGGGCAAATCCTTAGTATATTGATTTGGCATAGGATGAGGCACCCCATATATTTTACAGAATTCAAATGGAGACGGTTTGGCCTGGTTAACAGGATAATTCAACCGATTGTTTTGGCTATAAATCCTTGGTTGGAATTGACATCTAGATTCAGGTTGACTTACTAATCTATTAGGGGTGGATAGGACAAAGATTTCATTACACTGATGAGGAGCATCGCGGATATCGAAAAAGTCTTGTTTTTCAGGCTCATACCCATAATCATATTCATATTCATGCCCATACTGAGATTGTGCATCCCATTCATTTATTTCCTCGTCTCCTTTCAGACCTATTCACACGTTCATTTAATTCTTTTATGGCTTGTGAGAGGCCAAGGAGAACATCTGGGTCCATTATGATTTATCAATTTAAGAGTTCCCAGTGGAGTCTCATGTGAAGTGTCAGAATGATCTAAGCTTCTAAGGTTGATACAGATGGGTTCGGCCTCCAGTGGATCCGCCAGGTGAACGTGGAACCTTGTTCACCAAAGGTAAAAATAATGTCGTAAGGGGAGTAGAATGAAGCAAAAATGTTGGCTGTAATAAATTAGGCAAACAAAAATTAGCCAACAACAATTAAGTCTTGAATGCGGTATGATGACAAATAAAGAAAAAGACTCAAACTCAAAAGACCGCGGGGTAAGCCTCTACCACCCCGGCAACAACGCCAAAAATGTTATCACACGAACACTAGCTGCTACTAAGGGTATCCTATCCGGGACGGTAGAGGTAGGCAGCTAGGCAGGTGACACCTGTAAACACCAAGTCGACTACTCAGAAGAGCAATTTTCACTGCAGACAGGGTGCTTGTCACTTTAGACAAGGCACGTAGCCAAGTCAAGGGGGAGACCCTACGCAACCAGCCAAGGTTGAGACTCAACAATTAGACACCCAACCCCAAAGGACAAGCGAAATGAGAAGCAAGGTGAATGCCTAAGTGTTTGAAGCTTCTTCCAGCCTAGGGAAATCGAGATTTTGGATGTAATAGTAAACTTGATTAGATGATTCTAGATCTGATGATGAGTACAAAATGATGAATAATGGAAGATAATGTGGCTGGAAGTTAAAATCAGAAAATAAAAAATTGGCTAGAAGTATGACTGAAAATTCTTCCTATGGGGAATGTGACTCAATCTTGATATACATGCATGGCAGAAGGAAATTAAGCAATTAAAACACGACTTCTAGCAATTTTCGTTGGGTATTAAATGATATAAACACATGCAAAGTGAAACCAATAAAACCCACAACCCAGAAATTGACCCAATTGCGTGAAAGGGCAAAATGCCCAAGGAGGGCGAAATCAGAAATGTGACCAGTGCTTGTTTAGTTGGTAAATAGAGTCCAAAAGAGCTGAAACTTGGGATTTAGACGTTTAATAATATTTCATAAGCGGATTTGGAATAAAATTTAGCTAACTGTTCTCTCTCTCTCTCTTATACAATAACAAAGCGATGGTCATGGCTAAATAAATATTTGAACAAAACTGAGTCAGATACTTTGTATGATACTCGTGTTGTGTCTCAGGAGTATGAACCACAGCCTAATTGGTCATTACCTAAAATAGATGTCAATAAAATTTATGATCTTCCTATGTTCAAGTTTCGTGCAGCCCAGTTATTTCGTTTCACATCTCTGTGAATATACCCATATTTGTTCGTCAGTCTGTATACCAGATTCCGTTAATCAAATCTGAAGATATAGCTTGGGGTTTGGAGCATGAATATAAATATATCCATATTGGTTTAATTCAGTTCGGTATCAATCCTCTTGTCCGTCCCGGATTGGATACTTCATGTTTATCATGTGTGTTAGATTCCAAGCTAAACAAGTTTATCTGGAATCTAACACACATGATAAACAGGAAGTTTCCAATCCGGGACGGACAAGAGGATTGATACCGAACTGTATTAAACCAATATGGATATATTTATATTCATGCTCCAAACCCCAAGCTATATCTTCAGATTTGATTAACGGAATCTGGTATACAGACTGACGAACAGATATGGGTATATTCACAGAGATGTGAAACAAAATAACTGGGCTGCACGAAACTTGAACATAGGAAGATCATAAATTTTATTGACATCTATTTTAGGTAATGACCAATTAGGCTGTGGTTCATACTCCTGAGACACAACACGAGTATCATACAAAGTATCCGACTCAGTTTTGTTCAAATATTTATTTAGCCATGACCATCGCTTTGTTATTGTATAAGAGAGAGAGAGAGAACAGTTAGCTAACTTAGCTACAAGTATACAAGGATCTCTACATCAGCTAGATGATCTGAACTATGAATATATCCAGCTAACAATGAGAAAAGCTCACAGCTTTACCCCAGTTCCAGAAACAGCAGAAGAACCAGTCCCTGAACAAAAGAGTTTAAGAGATCGGATGGTTGTCCCTATCCAAATCAAAACGGAAGGGTATAAAGCTTACGACTTGGATGCACAAGTAGATACAGGTGCCATGAACAGTTGTTGTAAATACAAAGCCATTCTAGAATATTTTTGGCAGCCTATCTCTATTCACTTCAGAGCAGTTAACAAAGAACTCATCAAGGTAAATTTTATTGCTCCAGATTTTCCTATTTTGTTAGGAAAAATCAAAACATATGTTACTTTATATTGTTTAGATACAGGAGCTGATAAATTACTAGGACAAGATTTTGTCAAGAAACACTTGCCAATGTCAGTTAGAGAATATTTAGTTGATTTCACAGTCCAAGGAACTGTGACTTCCATTCCAGTAAAGTCTGCTTTCACTATCAGAATTTCTCCTGAAAAGCCAGACATTGTCGAAGAATAAGTCAAGGATTTGGAAAAAATAAAAAAGATTGTCAAACATGCAGACCTACATGGTCAAGACATCCTTGCAGAAATAACTCGGAAGTTACAAAAGGAATGTACTTCTGATCATCCAGATGCCTTCTGGAAGAGAGAAAAATACTATGTCACTTTGCCATACAAACAAAATACAGAAATAAAACCTCAGAAAGCCTCAGCAAATAATATGAGTCCTACGGAGCAGCAAGCATGCAAAGAAGAAATCCAACAGTTGTTGGATAGGAAGCTGATAGAACCTTGCAAAAGTACTTGGGCTTGCCCAACATTTTATGTCAATAAGCATTCTGAGCATAAAAGAGGAAAGAAAAGATTGGTAGTTAATTATGGAGAATTGAACAAAGCTTTAGAACCAATCAAGTATCCTCTACCTCATAAAGATTTAATTCAGTCAAAGATAGCAAAAGCCAATGTCTTTAGTAAGTTTGATCTTAAGAGTGGTTTTTGGCAAATCGGCATAGCACCAGAAGACAGGTACAAGACTGCATTCGTAGTCCCTCATGGCCAATATCAGTGGACAGTAATGCCTTTTGGCCTGAAGAATGCTCCATCAAAGTTCCAAAAAAGGATGGAAGACATTTTCGTTCTTTAGATTTTGTTATTGTATATATTGATGATTTGCTCATTTTTAGCAGAGATATAGCTGAGCATAATATCCATTTAGAACAATTTCATAATTTTGTTTTTAAGCATGGGATTGCACTTTCGTCATCCCCGAATAAGTTTGTTATTGCCAAGACTTCCATTGAATTCTTGGGCCTCCAGATTTCACAAGGAAGAATAATTCTACAGCCACATGTTTTGCAGAAACTCTTAGAGTTTCTTGACAAATTGCAAGATACTAAACAGGTTCAGCGATTCCTCGGCTGCTTGAATTATATCAAACAGTTTTATCAAGCACAGGCAAAAGACACAAAGTTGTTACAGAAAAGATTAAAGCCTAGCACAAAATGGATACCAGCTATGACTGACACAGTCAGAAGAATCAAAGCAAACATCCAGAAGCTTCCTCCCCTTGCTCTTCCAGTCCTAGATCTACCTTTTATTTTAGAGACTGATGCTTCTGATCAAGTTTGGGCAGCTGTGCTGTTGCAAAAGCATTCAAAGAAAGATGAGGTTTGTGCTTATACTTCCAGAACATTTTCCGAAGCAGAATCCAAGTACCCATCATCACACAAAGAGATTCTTGTTGTCAAGAAGGGTATTCATCGTTTCAGACTTTTCCTCAAAAGTGTCCATTTTACAGTTAGAACAGATCTTAAGCACATGAAGGGTATGCTTGGTAACAAAAGACTTCTAGAACATGGCAATGCCAGAGTTCTTAGATGGGTTGTCTGGTTGCAAGGATTTGATTTTGAGATCATCTTTAAAGCTGGAAAAGACAATCATCTTGCAGATATGCTAACCCGAGAAGGAACACCTATTAAAAACATTAATGTTTTTACTAGAGGAGAATCATCTTCATCGGCCACATTAGCAGATCCAGTTCTTATCTACCATGAATGCATTTATGGGTGTGAAGAATGTTTTCACTAGCAGATCCAAAGCCTACCTTCTGAAATACAGCAAAGGATCCTCCAAAGCAGATTGGATTCTCCAAAAGGACGACATAGTTATGATATAAATCTTGATAATCCTCTTCACCAGGTTAATCAAGTTAATATTATTTTTGGGTTTTTTCCTCTTCCCCTCTCAAGAGTTCCACAATACTTTGCATATATTTGGGATCCTTCCATCAGATGGATCGATTATAATGCCATTCATCAAATTGCTCGTGCCCATGGCAAAATCACCATCTGTTTTTATTGTGATGATATTATGAGTGCATATAGGTTATGGAGCCCCTGGTTAAAAATTCTCTTCTTCTTATATGTTCCATGCACTTCAGATCTTGAGCATTCAAGGCCATTTTGGTTCACCTCAGTCTTATAGCGTGAGCTAACAGAAGGGGATACTACAGGTAGCATGTTTCAGTTTGACATCCTCTGGAGAGGTGCATCTATCTCACAAACTATTGACACAGACTATGTTTCCAGATTTGTTATCAGACATGATTTCTTCGGAGAAGTTTCCATCCCAAGATATGCACTACATCGTTATTTTCAGTATTCACCTTTTTATGTCTGTTTCCGTGAAAATCATCCCCATTGGATCCTCATGAATATCTTTCCATATGGTATAGCTGATCCTCGTGAAGAGGATGCTGATCTAGATGGATTTGATTTAGAAGGATTTGATTCCGATCATAGCCCACTTGGCTATTGAAATAATTGTACTTAAGATTTTCTATATCTTGTCTTTCGTGGGTTCTCTGACAAATCTCCACTATGTAATAGCTTTTAGATCTATTATTGTTATACTTTGGATCTTCGTATCCCTCTTTATGTCATTTCTTTAGTGGGTTCTTTGGTTAAAGAATATCCATCGTGTATTTATGAGTTATCCTCTAGTGTGGATGTCTCCTCGTGAGTTACCCAAAAACTAAAGATGCTCTTGTCAGTCATGTTAAGGCATCTTCGTGCTTCATGAGTCATTACTTTTGGTACAGACAGCTACTAGTGCTGTGAAAAGTAGATTCTCTGTGTCGATGAGTCATCGATTCTTTTCTTGCGATGGACTCCTCTCCTTTTGTATAAATAAGGGTGCAAGGGTTCATTCTAGGCATTCGAAGTTTTAGTGGTCTAAATGTGAGTCTGAGTGTTTGGAAAACGAGAAGAGAATTGCTTCAGCATTCTTGAGTTTCCAAGTTTGTAAATCTATCTGTGTCTGTGATATGAATATATGAATTTGAAGTTCTGAGTTCCGCATTATGAATATATGAATTTGAAGTTCTAAGTTTCCAAGCCAACTCTAGTCAACAAAATGGCAATGGTTGAAACCTACATGCAACATGGGATGCCAAGGCTCCCTTATTTATGTTAGTGCATAACTAAAAACATACAATGACGACATGGCGATCATAATAAACAATATCTCAAAAACAGGCCCCAGGTGAGGTGGGCCCACCACCTCCAACAAAAACTCAAATACTGCTATGCACACCTATAGATTTGGTCACTTAGCTAACTTTGGGTGAGGTGGACAAACAAGGTGAAAGGATAGGGGAATGACATACCCCATGACCATGTGACCTTTGGATAAGCCGGGAAAGCGGGACCCAATGACATAAGCATACCATGAGAAACACAAGGAAAGGGCGGTGCCTCACAATGGGTATAGTGCAGTGAAACCACCACTAGCCATATAAAACACACCTTGCATCTCACATCCATGCCTTCAACATACTCCGTGGGGATCTTTTCTAGAGCTGCCATGACTGGGTGTCCGGCAAACCGTAACTTGAGACTCTAGGGGACACTTAGAATTAGTTGTCCCTTACTCCATCCCACCTCCTTGCTCCGCAGGACTAAGTGAGGAAATGACCAATACAATGCTCTGATACATATGTGGCCAAGCAGTCCTTTAGATACTGCTTTGTGTTACCGCTACTTGGCCTTTTACATTTCACTTTCATACTTAGCCTTTTTGGCTTCATTTACATTCAGATAGCCCTTTTGGCTTCATTTACATTTCATACATAGCCCTTCAGGCTTCATACATATCTCATAAGATATAACAATGGTACTCATACTGCAAAGTAATGGTGGCAAGTGTGCATGCTCCAAGGACTAATGGGGAACACTTGGTGAGTCTACACAATCCTATACTACATTACAACATCGGGGGCAACTGACAGGAGTAAATCCCACGCTTGAGAATGCATCTCACACACTAAAGAGCCGAGGCACAAGAAACATGGAGTCATGGCATACTCATGCGTCACTGGGGGAAGGGATCCTCAAGGCCACATATCAAGGTCTAAGTCAAGAAAGAACCAAAAATGGATGAGTCGGATGGGTGGAAGGAAGTGACAAGTGGAACCAATGTACTATTATAAATAAACAACCCTCAAAGCAAAAACATGAGCAATAACCATCAAATGATATACCTGCCACACCATATATCTATTGCTGAAGGTGGATCTGGAACTCAATCTCTGTTGTATCCAGGCGAGAAGTGTCAAACCAGCTGTAACCTTTACTGCTCTCATCACAATATGGCTAAGTTACCCCTATCAATGGGGTCATGGAAAGGTAGGGAAGGAAGAAGGGCCTTGTAATCACTGCTCTGTAGTAGCTCTAGACCATCAAGACACATACTGTCCCCTCTGCAATCTCTGCTCAGCTCTGCTCCGGGCAATCTCAATACAAAAGATGCCCCCTCTAATGCCATCTGATCTCTAATCTGGAAAAAAAAAAACCTGTAGTATGGTCCCTAACCACACAATCTGCAACATGGTAGCTCCAGCTAACATGGATGTGATAACAGGATTTCTAGGTGGGATACCCCACTGTTCAACAACTTTCAAAGGACTTGGCATCTCACTAACATTCCATTTTTTATTGCAGAGTTTACAAGCCTCTCTTACACTCCTTTCTCATCCTTTTTCAATTTTTATATGCAATATTTAACTTAGAAAAAATTTATGGTTTTTACATGCAAATTTAAAAGTTGATTTTGGTACACTTGGCTGCCTCTTTTTGAGTGCAAAACAGTCCCTAGTCATTTTATACTTCACTGCCTCATTTCTTGTGCCCAAACAGTCCCATTTTTCTCATGTTGGCTGCCTCGTTTTCCGTGTCATAAAAGAATTCTCTTGGCTGCCATAAACAGGACTGTTTTTCCTTTTTAAATTAATAAAATTGTTGCAAGTTGTTGGCTTCCCACTCTTCATTTTTCTAAATATCATAAACTTTTTATACTTGGCTGCCTCGATTTCTGTGCCTAAAACAGTCCTAAAGTTTATGTACTGGCTGCTTCGTTTTTCGTGCATTTAGAAAGTATTCTTGGCTGCCATAAAAGGGATTGTTTTGTCATTTAAATTGTTTGCATTTAAGTGGCTTTCAAAATATTTAAGTGGTTGTCCCAAATTGTTGCATCTAGTTAGTCTTTTTTTGAATTCTAGACTTTAGCTTCATTTATCTTCACTAATCTCCTAACAAGTTAGTGTTCAAAACTCTCATTTTCAAGAACAAGAAAAGATCAAACAAACAAAAGAGCCCAAAGGCTAGAGCAAGCAAACAAGCAAACCAAAAAACTCCTTGAAAGCACTTCCCTCCTATTTCATTCCCCCATTCGATATTGTGTTTTCAAGTGAAGATAAAACATCAAGGCATTGTAAAAACTCAATAAAGAGCAAGTGGGATAAAGGCTCCCACACCCCACTTCCCCCATTTGGGGGAAGCTTATATCGTCTCTTGTCCTTTTTGCATTAGCTTAGTTTTATTTTTTGCAAGTAGATTAGATTTGATCATTAGACTAGCTTCCATTTGGATATACTGCTAGAATGATTCTTTTTGCTTAGTTGATTTGCATCAAGCTTTTACTTAGTTCCATATTTCATTTCATATAAATTGTCAAGTAAAACGAATATAAAATCTCTTGAATCTCATCGAAAGGTGGATCAAGAGTGCTCTTTGTCGGAGAGTTTACTTGCATTATTTGTTTTGCTAACCCCCTTGCTTTCTCGAGTACGGTCTCAAACCTGAAAGAGATAATTGGGTAGTGTAGATTTCATTTTCAAGTATTTTGTATCTTTCATAAATCTCTTGAATCTCACCATAAGGCGGATCAAGAGTGCTCTCCCTCGGAGAGTTACAATGGTTCTTGTTCACGACACCTATAAAATTGGAATTTACCTTTGCTACACTATGTATGCTCTGCCCACTTATGGGATACCCAGAAGCAGTTGTAGACTTATGAATTCTCCACATCTTCCACATCTTAATCCATTCAAACCATAATAAAACACTCCCCCATATAAACCAACAAAAATTTGGCGTTGATCGTCAAATAGTCGAAAGTGGGAAAATTTTGCCTGGGGACGCTGGAACTCTTGGACCGAGACCTTAAGGGCACCATTAGACTACATCCCTGGTTTGTGTAGTGTTGAACAAGCTCTAGAGACTCCGGCTAACCAACATGTCCTTGTACGGAACCACTTAGACCATTTTCCGGACATATCTCATGTACCAAAAGGTATCTCTTAGAGATCCCCTTCCCTTTTAATAATCAAACTCATCAAAAAATTTACAATAAAATTTACCAAAAACACTTGCAAAATAGTTCTCAAGCACACCCAAGACATGTATCAAGCATCCCAAGCACTTAATTGACTCAATAAGGCACTAGTCCTTCAACTCGATATTTATTTTGGTTATTATCTATCTGGAGGATTTGTTTCATCTGTTTAAATCATATTATGTTGTCAATGCCTTGTTAATTTGCCATTATCATTGGATGTGTATCTTAATTCTTTTGCAAGTACATGCTTGGTTTATATAAACTGTTATTGTGAGTCATAAAAACTCCTAAAAAACACTCTTCCTCATCTTACACCAAAAAACACTTTAAAATCAAGAGCCTTAGACACTCTTTGTAGGGTCTACCCCCCTTGGCTTCGTTAGGAGTTTGCCTAAACGGAGGAGTCGGGATCAAGTGACAACACCTGATTCTTTGCTTGTCCCCAAGGCCACACCTTTCCCACTAGGGAAACAGCTTTCGAAAGATTTTTGCTGCTGGTGTGCACATCGACGGGCAACATTCTTGGTGCCATTGCACGTTTTTCAAGGAAAAACTTGGAAGAATTTTAGGAAAAATATTTTTGAATTTTTTTTTAATATTTTAGGCTAATTTCCATAATTGAAAAATTGCAGAAAATTGACAAAAATAAGCAAAAAACCAGAAAGCTGAAAAAGACTAAAAAAATGCATGTTTTTCGAGAGAAAATGAAAAAAAATTGAAAAAATAATTTTTTTGAATTTTTTTTCGAAAATTTTTACTGTTTTATATTAATTTTCAGAATTGAAAAATAATATAAAACTCAAAAAAATCAGCAAGCTAAAATGTGGGGAAAATGCACTTTTTCAAAAAAATAATTGTGCACGTTTTCCAAGACAAAAAGAGGGGGAAAGTGACTTTTTAGGACTGTCTTAGAAATTTCCAGAATGCTGGAAATACACAGAAAACAGTGGGCAGCAAAGTGGCATGCAAAACGAGGCAAAAAATGGGCACAAATCTCAATGTACCTTCTCAAGGCAAAAATTTTGGTAAAATTTTGAAGGGTATGGGGCACTCTTTTAGATGTATTTTGGCACTCTAATGATGGGAAAAGATTGAAAATCAAACTAACAAAAAGATCTAAAATTCAAAACAAGACAAAAAACTATATCTTTGAAAAAAGAACTTGGAACACCTTAGATCTAAAAGAATAGAAAACTTCTTTAAGAGCAAGTGATGGATCTACAAGTTGGGAGTGGAAAAGAGGTCTTAGATCTATAAATTTAAGAGTTTGTAAAAGGAGATCTAGACCCAAAAATAGATCAAATTGTGAAGCTTTGATCTACTTAGCCAAATAGATTGCAAGATTTAGAAATATGAACTTTAAAAACAAATGCACTATTTGAAAAGCGAAACAAAGAGATAAAAACCTTAGATTCGTAGATCCGCTTTGTGGTAATTGTTATCACATTTTATGTCGGGAGCAGCTTCCACACTACAGAATGTGCGGTCGAGTACCGCACAGTACTTTTTTTTCCATATCGAAGATCAGCTACCTTCAGAGGAGGCATTTTTGTTCAGTCTGCCCCTAGTAGATACATCAAAGGGGACAGGCAGTTGGACTTACCATCTACCACAGGGTTACCTTTCCTTGCCAGGATTTGACACAAGCCCATTTGAGATAGTGCCTAGTCATATTCTGATAGAGATTTTCACAGTACAGTGTTGGTTTATTGTATGCCTGAATTCAGCAGAGATCCAGCTCAGATACAGGTTCAGTAGCAGCAGGTATTGCATATATTGATTATTGCTCATGTTGTAGATTAGACTCTTTTACACTTGCTAGTACACTAACTTTGCATGAGATGATATATTTGGTGATCTGCTTATGATATGATATGTTTGGGCCTATTGGTGATGTCAGTCCACCCCTCTAGTTAGACTTATGTATATGCACGATGATTCATGTCTTGTATACTTGGCTTAGACTTGATCACTTAGCCCCTCGGTAGCTGGCTTTAGCACCACCTTCACTTCCTCCACTCATCCGACTCATCCATGACACTTCTTCCCCGACTTGGATTCTGATTTGTGATCACGAGGACCCCCTTTCCCCACTGATCTCTGAGTTTGCCATGACTCCCTGTTTATTGTGCCTCGACTCTTTAGTGTGTGAGATACACGGTTAGACCTAGGATTTGCTCCTGTCGGTTGCCCCCGATGTTGCAATACTGTTAGGATTGTGTAGCCTCACCGAGTGCTCCCCACTTGTCGTCGAAGCTGGTATTACCCACCTCCATTACCTTTGCAGTATGAGCGCCATGTTTATATCTTTTGAGATATGTATGTAGCCCAAGAGGGCCATGAAGAAATGAAGAAATGAAATGTAAATCAGGCTAAAAAGGCCTCTATGTTGTAAATGCAAAATCTAGCCAAAAAATAGCTAAGTATGAAATTCATTGTAAAATCCATGCAATGTGTTTATGAACAAACATGGATTCTGGTCAGCTATACATGTCAACATTTGTAGTGGTTATTCCTCACCTAGTCCTGCGAGACAAGGTAGTGAGAAGGAGCAAGGGACAAGCTCAAGATTGCCCCCTAAAGTCTCAAGTTACGGTTTGTGGGACACCCAGTTTGGCGGCTCTAGAAAAGAACCTCACGGAGTCTTCAGATATGGATGTGAGTTGTGGGATACTTGTTAGATGACTAGTGGTGGTTTCCCTGCACTATACCCATTTGTGAGGCACCGCCCTTCCCCGTGTTTTGTCATGGCATACTTACCTCAGTGGACCCCGCTTTCCCGAGTTGTCTTAGTGGTCACATGATCCTTATCCTCGTCTTCCCATATCTTTTACCATGTTGTCCACATCACCTAGAGTTAGCAAGGTGGTCAATTCTATGGAAGTGTATAGCATCCTAGTCTTTTGGAGGTGGTGGGCCCACTTCACCAGGGCCTTGTACTATTTCAGGATTTAATGTATTTTTTATCACCATGATATCATTTATTGCTTAGTAATGTACTAACTTGTTTAATTGAGCCTTGTGACTTCATGCTTGCATACAGGTTTCAGCTAGCACTATAGTTGACCAGATTTGACTTAGTCAAACTGGGTTGACTAGGCCAAAAATGGGCCCGAAAAAATGTTGCAATCAGAATTTCAATTTCTATCATTTATTATCTACAGGGGTTCCATGTGAGCATGCAACTGACGGAATTGCAAAACATTGAGACATTTGAGAGATTTTTAATTATTATTGGTCAACTTTGACCTGTTTTAATTAAAAATCATGGATTTGGGGCAAATATTGCCAAAGTGATGGATCGGGATCGTTCGAGTGGTCATCCCTACTACTTTTGGGATCCACGATCACATTGCAGCAGTCGGTTCAGCAATCCGGGAAATAAAAGTGGATCAAAAGCCCAATTTTCATCTTCAGCCATATAAACCAGCATAAAATACATGGAAATCATAATTTTGACTAAGGAAACTATAGTGAAATGGCAAAATCAATGGTTGGCAATGGTAAAGGTAATTCATAAGGTAATTTTGGTATGTTTTGACATTGTATTTCATGTTTATGGGGCCCTCACTTGCCCAGCTCACCATGGAGGACGAGTTTGCCCATAGGGGGGCATTTTTCTCCACTAGGGGAATTCGACTTGGTGTATGTTTCATGTATTGAGCCTTGATGTATTATGTTGGGGGGATAAAACATACTATAGACACCCCCCAACACCACTTCATATATTGTATGGACCCCACATGGTCCCTCTCCCATCCACTAGTGCGCTCTTCTTGGGGTAATTCGCACCCCCCTCTAGAGATCAATCTCCACCATTCAATTTTGTGGATGGGGAGATGATCTCAACCCTCCATTTTGGGGGGAAACCTAGTTGAGAGTGAGCCATCTCTATAAGAGAATGGACTCACCTCATTTTGCCTCCTCTTGGCATTTTTTGTAAACACTTAAAATGAAATAGAGAAGAGATTCTAGAGAGCTCTTGAGACATTTCAAATGGATGAATGTTGTGATGATTGATGCCATTTGTTGATGTATTGATGAGCATTTTAGTGTTGTTATCCATCTTCTACAGCTGAATCGATTTGCAGGTTAGAAGTCCACTTGAGGAGGGGCGCACTTCTTGGAGTGGGAACTCCACACTTGGGTTTTTCCTCAAGGATTTCAAAGAGGGAGTTGAATCTACTGTTTTGTTATTCAATTTATGATCATTTGTCTTTCAATTTGTTGTGTTAAGTACTTATTTGCTGCAGATTTCTAATCTTTCATCTCTTGTGGCAGGTAGCTAGGGCGCGCTTGCTCTCCCACTGACTCAAACGCCTAGGAAAAGCGTTGGTTGCTCATCATTTGGATTCGGCAAGTGGTCTTCACACAATCATTCATCCATTCACCTTTGTTTCAGGTATTCCTCTCATGCTCAATTCTCTAGTTAGATTTCTGGTGTGTTTGCTAAGAGAAAAACTCATATAAAAAAGCCAAAAAAATAATATTTCATTTTCCAACCGTTAAAATCTTTAGTTCTTTAAAACCCGCTTATTATTTGCCCTCAAAAGCTTATATCCCAAGTTTGGTTAGATTTCGACTCCATTTACCCATATTTTAGGCCCTGGTCACTTAGTCAAAAACGCCCCTCTAGGGCGTTTTTTCTGTTTCTGCCTGTTGGGTGCAATTTGGGGTTGTGGGTACTCTCTAATCTGTTCCGTAACATAATTTTACCCTGAAGTACCAAGTTTCAGCAGCTAGAAATGCTTAGAAACACATTTTTTTTTACTACCCTAGGTCCACATTTTACTATTTAGCTCATCCCCCTAGGGCTGTTCATTTCATTTGCTTGCTGATTTGTTTTCGTGTCTTAAATCAGCCATTTAATTAAGATATAATTGCTGGAATATGTGTCTAAATCACTTATCTACCGCTGCCATGTATTGATAAATCATTATGGGCTTCATTTCCCCATAGGCAAGGTCTCTAACCACTATTCTAACATTTTATGTTTGTTGATTTAATTTCCAGCCTTCTAATTCTTCATTTCATTCATCTTTTATATGTGTAATCAGATCTGATTTGTCTTACTTAGCATATCTTCTTACCCAGAGTCTTGATTCCACTAAGGCTGGAAGAACTCTCACCTTCAGTCATCCATTTTGTCTATTGCTTTGATCATCTTTGCTGGGTTTAGGGTGTCTGATTGTTGAGTCTCAACCTTCACTGGTTGAGAGGGTCTCCCCCTTGACTAGGCCAAGTGCCTTGTCTAAAGTGACTGCAGCCTCGTCCGATGTGACTTCTGTCCCTTAGACAGAGGACTTGGCTGTTGTTGGTTACACCTGCCTAGCTGTGATCCTCTACCATCCCTATTGGGATACATGCACTAAGCAGCTAGAGTTTGTGTGATAACAGTAACCAAGAAAAGTTTGATTTAGCTTTTGATGGTGGAAATGAGAAGAAACCAAGCACTTTTTTCGATCATCGGATCAAGAAGAGATCAAGTGGAAGCCATTGAGCATTCAAGGATGAGGATGCCTTTGAGGTCTTGAAGAAGGGGGAGATGCAAACTAGCTCATCCCTTACTCCAAGATGTACCTGAAACTTGTTAAAAACACACTTAAACAGAAAAGTTGGATCTTAGTATGTTAGTATAAAAATAAATCCAAAGAGCATGTATTGAGTCCAACTAAAGCATGCTACTTCAAAAATGTTTAAATATCCAACATAGACAAATAAATTGATCTACAAATATTTGCCCTATGTGCTTGAGATAGCAAACTTTCTAAGCTAAATCCAAATTTCAAATAGATAAGTATGCATAAAATTTGAAAAATATTACCTCAACAAGACACCATGAACCATGCATGCACCAAGTTGACCTCCAAAGTCTCAATCTTATTCAATGTTGCATAAAAGGCAAAAATATTACAGAGTAAATGGCCAGAGTTTTCTTGCACAAATAATCCACCCCCTTTAAAACTTGAATTTATTCGTTTCTCCATACCACGTATGCTCTGCCTAACCCTAAAAAAGTTGGAATACTCAGAAACGGTATTGGTTGCCTAATCGCTCAAGTTCAAACCATAATAAAATCTTTACCCCCATAACCAACGAAACGGCGTTATTCGATAAATACTCAGGTATGTGGGCAAATTCCAAGTGGGGGCGTCGGGTAGCCATGGTCTGACTCTAGCTTGCTGGTTAAGTTCCTTTAACACCTAGCCTAGAGTACCGCGTGGTCCGTCATGTCTTCAAATGGAGCCACTGAAGGTATTTCCGGTTAGATTTCCAGTACCTTGCGTACCAGTTGGAAATTCCCCAGCCATAATAATCAAAAACATCTCAAATTTACAATAAAATTTACCAAGAACAATTTGCAAAACGATCTCACTCACATCTGAACTCTTGTATCAAGCAACCCAAGCACTCAAGACATTTGACTCCATAAGGCACTGGTCCTTGACATCATTTTTATTTGCTTAATATCTGTCTGGAAGCACTTGTCTTTTAATTTTCATATCTATATTGTGAGTGTCTTGTACTTAAATTATCAAGAGGTTGTGCATCTCAAGTATCTTGCAATTGTTATTTCCGATTTATATAAATTGATATTGTAAATCTATGATCATCAACAAAACTCCTAAACAACACCCATCTGCATCACCTCACCTCAAAAAACACTTAAAAACACACAAGATCCTTAGACAAACTCTTTGTTAGGGACAACCCCCCTTGGCTTCGTTAGGAGTTAACCTAAACGGAGGAGCTGGGATTCAGGTGACAGTACCTGGCTCATTGCTTGCCCCCAAGGCCACACCTTTCCCACTTGTAGTGAGGAAACAGCTTTCGAAATATTTTTGCTGCTGGTGTGCATCTCGGCGGACAACATCCCCCCTTGAGTTGGAGAAGAGCCAACCTGAAGCGAGGAAGAGAGGAGTGTGGTGACATCGGCTTCTCTATTGAGAGTTGTCATCGAGTTGGTGTGTTCATTTTTGGGCTTCAGCACACGCATGTCAATTTTGGGTGACAACAGTCGAGGACAAATTTTTTGTTCCTGGATGACTTTAAACTTAGTTTTTACCTTTACCTTTTTGATAGGTTTTTAGCTTAAACAACTCTCTGATTTTAGTCTTGAATCCATCTGGCGACTCCACTGTCATGAAACACACCAAGGTATTCAACAAGAAGAAACTCTGTAGGCCTACTTGATTTCATCCCCGAGCCTGAAAAGGTTTATAGTAGGAGATTAAATAGGTTAGTTTCTCGTCGAATCCTTGAGAATCTTGGATCTGAGTCTATTTCGGACATCCATTGTCTTTTTGTAGAGTGTAATAATTGTTTATCTGATCCAATGGGTGAATATTTCACTCCCCTTGACATTTCTCAGATAGCAGGTCAACCACATAATTTGCCAAAAAAAAGCTATAGACAAACTGCCCATGTTCACTGGCACTGATGCCATCAATGCAAATCTTCATCTTAAGAACTTCTCCAAATGTATCAGCGCCTTTGTCAGTGATCCTGCACATAGACATGAAGATACATGAAACTCTTTGCTTTATCCTTGGAAGGGGATGCTGGTGACTGGTTCAACAACTTGCCAGATAACTCCTTTCCAACTCTTGCAACATTCAAAACTGCTTTCACCAACAAGTTTGGAGAAAAGAAAGAGCCTCGACATCAGTCAGCTGCTTTGACCAACATTAAAAGAAGTGAGAACGAAACTATGGATGAATTTAATAAAAAATTCACAGATTTGACAAATGCCATCCATACTGACTACAAGCCTACTGCTCAATCCATCTTGGCCTACTACATTGAAGCACTTAGTGGTGAAATGCAGTATCAACTTAAAGATAAAGAGCCCACTACTCTTTTAATGACCCAGGAAATGGCTACTAAAATTGACAGGAATATGCAATCTTCTGGTAAATCTAACATTCCTGGCTACTCAAGGGCCTCAACTCGTCTAAAACCAACAGAACCTAAAGAAAATGATCCTTTGTCTTCCACAAAGGATTCTTATGAAAGAAAATTGTTGGACATGTGCGAGAGGATTGAAAGAGTGGAGAACACATAAATGAACCATCTCGCTCAGATGAAAGAAATGCAAAATAAAGTCATAACTATGGAAAGAGCACAAACTCAGCCTATGCAAAGAAACTACCCTCGGAAAACCAACTGGCAAAAGAAAGCTCCCAACCCTGAAAAGAGGCCTCCCAACCAATTGGAAGCTGCTAACATGGTTGAGAACTATGTACCATTCTGTAGGGCATGCAAGGATTTCCATGAGGAATTCACTTGTTACTTTGAAAACTATGTTCAAGAACATGGTTTTCCGGAGGGTAGTACCAGCGAACAGACATCAAGCGAGCCTGAAATTGTCAACACAGTAGGAGATATCCATAACATTCCTAGAGAAATTTGGAAGCAAGCGAGACAATATAGTCAAGAAATAGACAACTTGACTAGAAATTATGGAGAAAGGCCTTCAAAGGAGCAAGTTCACAACATGTAGAAGTTCAAAGGGGTCACTTATCAAAGAAAAGGAAATAATGGACCCACCATTCAGCATCCTCCTAAGGTAATAATTCCTAAAAAATCAATGAGTCAAATGATTTAAATTTTGATTGGGGTAACTGGTTTAACACTACTAAAGTACCGGCACCTGTTATCGAACTATATAAGATCCCTGGACAGAAAGAAAAGTTGTTGAAAATCTTAGATCCTCTTGCTTCTACAAATCCCCCCCACACCTCTAAATCCTCCTACCCCTAAAAGGGTTACTTTTTCAGACACTATAGCGCAACCATCCACAAGTAACAACAATGTCTCCATAGACCCCCTAATAATCTTGCATACCAAGGACCCAAGAAGAGAAAATATTCCCCCTTTCTATGTATCATTGATGATAGGTGATCTTCTTCTACACAACTATATGCTAGATTCGAGGTCTTCCTCCAACATCATGACAAAGAAGGTCATGCACCAACTCAACCTTAAAACAACAAGACCTTGTCAGAATGTTTGTGCCATGGACTCTAGGCAAGTTGAAGTGGTTGGGATTATTGAAAATCAGTCAGTAAGGTTAGCCAAATATCTGGATATCCTTGTAACTATGGACATCCTTGTCATTGATGTTTTGGATAAATGGGAGATGTTGCTTTCTAACAAGTGGGCTGCCACTTTAGGGGGATGGATCCAAATGGATTGTACCTATGCCACTGGGCCAGCATCTGAAGATTCTTTAGTAAAATTGCATAATGAAAAAAGTACTATGTTGAAAATCCCAAGAAGCCATTAAATCAATACATCTATAATACTGACGAACATGGCACTTATGCAATTAACTCTACCTTTTTAGCTCCCATTCAAGAAAAGATAAAAGATGAAAAGGTAGATGAGATATGGAGGATGAATTTTGACGGAGCTCACTCAAGAGCTGGAAAAGGGGTAGGAATAATTATAACTTCTCCAGGGGGAAAGACTTTCAACTTTGCATTTAGATTGGAATTTGAGGCCACCAGAAACGTAGCTGAGTATGACGCACTTCTACTAGGCATCGAGCTAGCCAAGGACATGGGGATTAAATTGCTAAGTATAAAGGGTGATTCAGACCTAATTGTTCAACAAGCTAAAAACCAATTTGCATGTAAATGTCAAAGGTTAAAAAAGTATAGAAATGCAATTTGGGACACTACGGAGTTTTTCGATGCCCTAAACAGAGAAGCAATCCCTAGAGATCAGAATAGTGCAGTGGATAGATTGGCAATTTCGGCATCAAACCTCCAACCTTCGGAAAAAATGTTAAACAGTGACTGTACACTTGAAATCAACATTAGACCATCAGTACCTGATAACATGGAACATTGGCAAGTTTTCAAAAATGATGAACAAATTCTAAAATTCATTCATAACATAGATGAGTTCTCAAATTATAAAGTCAATGAACAGGAGGAAGACAAAGAGTATCAGGGTGAAGGCAACCAGTTCGACAATCATGTGCCACATGGATTTATAGCACTTGAAAACATTTTTGATAGGCAGGATAGAAGAAAGAACAGTATTGACCAAATGAAACCAGGGGATTACATAGAAATAAACATTGGGTTAGAAACAAATCCAAAAATGATAAAAATTGGAAAAGGCACCTCGAAAAAGAAAGAAATGACTTGATCAATCTAGTAAAAGAATATAGGGATGTGTTTGCCTTCACATATGATGAATTAAAAGCATATCGGGAAGATGTGTTCCACCATACCATTCCCCTTAAGCAGAAATTTAAAGAAGTCAAGCCTTTTCGTCAAAAGCTAAGACAGATGAACCCTAAGTTGGCTCCTATTGTCAAGAAAGAACTGGAGAAAATGTTAGCAATAGGAATAATAGCACCTGACTCTTTGCTTGCCCCCAAGGCCACACCTTTCCCACTTGGGAAACAGCTTTTGAAAGATTTCTACTGCTGGTGTGCACATCGGCGGGCAACATATCTTATAGAAGAAGTTTATCAAAGTCAAAACATTATTGAAGATTCTCCTCATATCCCTGTAACAAAGGATGTTGAAGATTGGGGATGCTTTCATGATTATTTCAATGATGATGATCACACTTGTACCCCAGATCTACCTCAAGAAGAAACCATTACAGGAGCATATAATGAAACTTATGATGAAATCTGTAATGTGCATGATGACACTCCCTCCTGTTCTCCGTATAATGATGACAGGTTGGAAGGTTTACTACCTTGTGACCTTTTTTGCGAAGGAGATGAAAGTGATCGGGATGAAGAGAAGTATACCCTGGATGACAATACTAGTGATGAATATTCCCTTATGTCTAATCAATTTGTTGAGGAGGATTCTTGGACATTCAGGGAAAATCCAATCTATGACATGTCTGAAGAGGAAAATGAAGAAACGGAATCTTTTGAAGGTTTTATTGTTAATCCCATATATGACATTTCTAGAAGGGGGAGTATTGAGTCTTTTGATGGTTTTATTGAAGATCCTATCTATGAGGTTTTTAGTGATGAGAGCATGGATCTTGGGGCCTTAGGAAATCTTTGTATGAAGGAAGGGCGTGCAGTTCGTATTTGTGATCAGTCTGAGCCATATGTCAGTATCAGTGATGAAGAGTCAAATTGGGTACAGTTAAATGAAGACCTTCCTCAGCCGTCATTTTCGCATGAAGAGGTTCTTGATGATCTGAAGCATCTTGGATCTTCTACACAGAGTTATCATCATGACAACCCTTTGGAGCATGATGATGAAGTGGTTGATCTCCCTCATTGTGCACACATATCTATTAGTCCTATCCAAGATCGGATAGAAGAATCTTGTACAAGCACCTACCAGTTTGGGAAGCAGTTTGATAACATTATTCATGCCTTTGATTCCCCATCAAAGGCAACCAAAGACAAGGAAAACAACTTTAAAGTTGATAAAATGCGTAAGTGGTTGCATTGGATCTTTGATTTTACTTAAGATGTTTAATTTATCATGCTTAGAGTAGGAAAATAAGCTCCTTAGAGTAAGCATTTACTTTTTACATTTGTTTTATGTACTTAGGAATAACAACATTTTTGTTAGCTAAAGCAACTTATGGTTCATGGGCTTTTTAATGAAACTTGTGCTACTAAGGTTTTCTTGTCAAGCTGAAATGTTTTTACAGATTATGAGAACCAGAAATTCTGGAGTTCTCGTATCCTCTCCTTGCTTGAAGACCAGATAGAGCACACGTCCCACAGTTGGAGCCAGAATGTTGACCACCAAAACCGACTTGGTGGACAACGTTGTACTATGCACATGTTGAATGTGCCTTGAAGATGAGAAAGAAGTACTTAGTGATTATATCAAGCGAGGAAACTCTTTTTTTTTTCTTCTTCCTGTTGCCGCCTGGTTCCACACCTGGGAAAACGTAGCAAAAGTCTTCAAGTTGCTGGTGTGGCCTTGGGGGCAAGTCAGAGTCAAGTGTTGTCACCTGAAACTCAACTCCTCCATTTAGGCTTTCCTAGCGAAGCCAAAGGGGGTGTGTTGCCAACTAAATTGTACTTGATTAGATTATCAAGCGAGCGGGCAAAGTTGAACATGTCAATGTTCATTTTCGATGATATGATGACCATCAGGCCTTTTTTAGGGCCTTTTTTTTAACACATGTCCATGGCCCTGCAGGGTTTGTAATAAAATGTACTAGCATGGTGTTTTGTAAAGAACTTGGTTCCCTGGGACTTTTTGACTAAGTCAGGTATTCCAATGAGTTTATTCACCTATTAATTATGTCTTGCATTAGTGCATAACATAATTTTTGAATTTTTCTCCTGCTCCTCCAAAGCTGGAATGCCTGGTGAGGTTAACGGGCCTTGAGGGATTATTAAAGTCCATGGGTCAATGTATATGAACATGCTAGACATTGTTTTTTAGTCATAGGACATATGCTAAATCACCCTAGGTTGTTTTTTAATTTTCGGCGAAGTTTATTTTTTCCGTAAATTGGGCCATTTTTTAATGGTTCAATTAAAAAAATTTGTAAATTGCATAGAAATGTCATCTAGGAACAGGGAAATTTTTAGGGGCGAAATTTAGCCAATTGGCTATTTTTTGGACTTTTTTTCAAAAAATAAATTCGCTATTTGGTCATTTTTAGCCTCTATTATCGCCTATATTTACATAAAATATGTTTTTTTAGCATAATATTCGCCAAAATTTACAAGTTTCAGTAGTAAATCGTATATTTCATATTTAATATTCGCCTACCAATCTATATATTTTTTTTTTTCAATCCAAAATAATCGCCTAGAGTACTATACTTAGGTATACTTTTATAATCCTTAAAAAATACCCTGTCTAGGAATCTTTTTTGCCTTGGGGGTGCCAATTTTCCAACTCAAAGCACCCACATTACTCCTGGACCCTCTTTTTATAATGTTTGGGTCTTTAATTTTTAACTTAGTCATAAAAAAATCAAAAAAAGTCAAAAATGGAAAGAAAAAAAAATTAACAATGACTTTAAAAAATTAAAAGATTTCTAGGGAGTTTTAATGGCTGGATTATTTCAGCATGTATCAAGGAGTGATTTGGGCTGAGTTATGTGTCATATGGGCAGCATGTTTCATGAGCATGACTCCCCTTTTGATTGTAGGCGCACTCCTCTAATAGCTAGGCACATTTGTTATGTGGGAGTGCCCACGAATTGGGGGAAGTTGCAGCATGTTTAATGCTGCTATGTTAGCACCTAAAGTGTTGCATTTTAGCTCGTTGAATGGGAGGGGCAGCCCATTTTACTCCATCACTTGTGCCACGATTTCCCCCACCATCTCCTCTAGCTTGCGGGCATTCCTTCTCTTGATCATTTCTATAAATTGGCACTCACTCTCTCCTTTTGGAGCTAGTTGGAGTTGGAGCATGCCATATTGTTGTATTTGTCATTTTGATTAATAAAAAGGCTTTGGAGGTCACTCATGGTGTTGGGCTTTGTGAGTGGATGAATATATTGGTTTAACATGAGGTAACTTGTATTAGTGCTTTTTGTTTCTCTAGGATCAAATCTAGCTTTGGGAAAGATCAGTATTGGTTTATGAGGGAGGTTAAGTAATTTGTTTATTGCTTAGTCTTTTATTTTACGCATATGTAGAGATCAGATTTAAATGTATCATTTGCTTATGAACATTTCCTTTTAATTTCTACTATGTGTTTTATCTAGATTTGATCTTTTTGTTGCAATTTGTTGTGTTTTTAGTACATATATAGGTACAATCAGAGGATATATCACATGTAGTTGACATGTGATTTAGTGTTAGCAGGTGCCCCATACTTGTATCTTTCAATGTAGTATCCCGAGCAGGTATGGGAGGTCAAAGACCCCCAAAGGATAATGGTCAGGTTGATTTTTGCAAAGTTACTTTATTTGAGATCTAATCATAGATTTGGATACCCTTTGAGGAGATGTACATGGAGTTCAAATTTCAGGGAAATATGAGAAGTTGTTATTTTAGCAATTTCTGAGTGGTCGACTTAATAGAATGATTACAATTTTGAAGACTTAGTTGAGCGATTTGCTTATGGTTTGAGTTTCAATTGATTCTAAGGTGTTGCTATTTTTAGCAGGGTGATTGGACTTTTGAATACCCATATGTGTACAACATCATTGTCAGATTTCAAGCTAAATAGCTGAATAGGAAGATCTTAACTAGCTAAATAGGAAAACTCATAAAATAACTAGCAAAATTACTAGAAATCTCACCAAAGAAAAACAATTTGCTTGTTTGGCCTCCCAATGGTTGAATAGGATGAAGATCTGAAGCAAAGCACCATCAAGAGCATCCACAACACCAAATCTCCTCCAAAGAATTTGTATTACCAAGCCAAATGGCTGAAAATTACAATGGCCCAACAATGGGGCAAGAAGAGAGAAAGAGAATGAGAGAAATGGAAAAATAGCAAGAGCATGAGAGATTTTAACCCAAATGAGGAGGAATGCCCTCCTTAAATAGGAAAAATGAAAGAGATGCACTTTGCATGCTAGACAAGTGTCACAAGGGGGAGAGGGGGGCCCAAGAGAAGGAGGCGAATTTGCTCAAGGAGGGAAAAACCAAAGTTTGAGATCTTAAATATGGGGAGATAAATCCCCATTTTAATGCTCCCAACCTTATTGCTATGTCAAATGGGGAGGAAACCACCATAGTGGGGCCCTTCCCATTGACTTTTACTTACCCAACTAATCAAAGAGAGGATAGCACACTCCCTAGAGTGGGCATCTCATAACTAATGAAATACACTCATGGGCGGGCCTTTTATGCTTTAGTTTTCATGTTGGGTATCTAACATAGGCTTTAGAACCTTTACCTGGCCTCCCCAAGTGACTATAGTCACTTTTACAAAATTTGGCTCTCTAATTAAATGCTCAATTTCCTGATTTCCATGACTGTCTTGGGAAAAAGTGACCAAAACCATAGTAATACATGTCCGAATGACTTCAAACTTGGCCCAAGGGTGTAGGGGGTCTCATGCCATTTGTCTTGAGTACACATACCCCTATACAACATTAAAAAAGACCAAATAACCCTCTTTTACATTACAACAAATTGTCACGAGTGAATTTTTAATGACCAAAAATTTAAAAATCCTAAGTAAAACTTAATGAAATTCCGCAAGACTCTAGATAATGTCTAGCATGGTAATATAGAACATTCTTAGGCCCCAATCACCCCATGGACTCGATCACTAGAACACCTTTCACCACTTTGGAGGTATTTTTGAGTGAAAAACTCAAATAATTAAAACCTCTAAAGAGAAATTTTAATTATCAAAGTAAAAAAACACTTGATGAAAGGACTTCCCTAATGATAAAGTCATAGGTGATTAAGTTACACAAAACTAGGCTCTTCTTTCTATGAGGATAAATTTCATGAGGGTCATAGAAAGAAGAGTTGCCTCTCCTAGATGATTAAGTTACACAAAATTTCATAAAAAGAAGGAGAGAAGAAGAGCTGCCTCTCCTTCTTTCTATGAAATTTCCGCACCCCTGCGGGGTATTTTGTAAGGATATGTCAGCATGAGGGTGTAACTTAATCACCTAAGTGGGTCAGCATGACGGTCTAGTCTTGTGTAACTTAATCACCTAGGACTTTATCATTAGGGAAGTCCTTTCATCGAGTGTTTTTTCACTTTGATAATTAAAATTTCTCTTTAAAGGTTTTAATTATTTGAGTTTTTCACTCAAAAATACCTCCAAAGTGGTGAACGGTGTTCTAGTGATCAAGTCCATGGGGTGATTGGGGATTAGGAATGTTCTATATTACCATGCTAGACATTATCTAGAGTCTTGTGGAATTTCATTAAGCTTTACTTAGGATTTTTTAATTTTTGGTCATTAAAAATTGTCACTCGTGACAATTTGTTGTAATGTAAAAGAGGGTTATTTGTTCTTTTTTAATGTTGTATAGGGGTATGGGTACTCAAGACAAATGGCATGAGACCCCCTACACCCTTGGGCCAAGTTTGAAGTCATCCGGACAGGTATTACTATGGTTTTGGTCACTTTTGCCCAAGTCAGTCATGGAAAACAGGAAATTCGGCATTTAATTAGAAAGCCAAATTTTGTAAAAGTGACTATAGTCACTTGGGGAGGCCAGGTAAAGGTTCTAAAGCCTATGTTATGTACCCAACATGAAAACTAAAGCATAAAAGGCCCCCCCATGAATGTATTTCATTAGTTATGAGATGCCCACTCTAGGGAGTGTGTTATCCTCTCTTTGATTGGTTGGGTGAGTAAAAGTCAATGGGAAGGGCCCCACTATGGTGGTTTCCTCCCCATTTGACATAGCAATAAGGTTGGAAGCATTAAAATGGGGATTTATCTCCCCATATTTAAGATCTCAAACTTTGGTTTTTCCCTCCTTGAGCAAATTCGCCCCCCTCTCTTGGGCCCCCCTCTCTCCCTTGTGACACTTGTCAAGCATGCAAAGAGCCTCTCTCTTTCATTTTTCCTATTTAAGGAGGGCATTCCTCCTCATTTGGGTTAGAATCTCTCATGCTCTTGCTATTTTTCCATTTCTCTCATTCTCTTTCTCTCTTCTTGCCCCATTGTTGGGCCATTGTAATTTTCAGCCATTTGGCTTGGTAATACAAATTCTTTGGAGGAGATTTGGTGTTGTGGATGCTCTTGGTGGTGCTTTCCTTCATATCTTCATGCTATTCAACCATTGAGAGGCCAAACAAGCAAATTGTTTTTCTTTGGTGAGATTTCTAATAATTTTGCTAGTTATTTTATGAGTTTTCCTATTTAGTTAGTTAAGATCTTGGAGGATGCGCATTGGCTTGGTGATAGGAACAAGGAGGAGTGGGGGGCGCCTTGCCTAGGTGGAGGTCACCTCCCCACTCACAACAACCACAAACTCGGTGTTAACTATTCAGTCTCAACTCCAAGCTCTCTATTGATTGGAGTTAACTCTCCCTTGATTGGAATTCAACCTCTCTCATGCCAAGTTCGAATTAGGGTTTAGGATCTTAGTTTTTGTATAAAGAGGAAGCCTTTTGGCTCTCTTATGATAGATGTTTGATGCAAGATTACTCTGAAGAAATTTGTAATTGTTATTTGCTTTAGCATTGGAATAAAATTCGACTTTGGAGGTCCATGTGTCTTGTGCAACATTGGTGAATGCATCTCTTGTTGAGGTGATCTCTTTCTATGCTTTCATCTTGGTACTTATGTGATTGATCAAATACTAGCTTAAGAAGTCTATATTCTAGTCCATAAGATATACCATTTGTAGCTTTCAATTTGGTTTATTATGCAATGTTTATCAAGAATTATATGAACAGGATGTACTTAGTTATACTAGTGTTGATATAATCTCGATGTTCTTAACATACTAGTCATATATTTGATCTCACTTTGTATTGAGTTGTTTGTCTTTGGATAGGTTTTGCCAATTGGAGAAGGGTGTGAACTCAGCTGCATCTAACCCATCTTCATCATCATCAAGTTATTTTTAACATTGCTGTCATTTCAGGATCTACGAGAGTTTGAAGTTTTTCCAAGAAAAAGCACAACGAGAACTTGCTCCTCATCACATCAAGAAACAATTATTTTAAACCCTTGGTTATTGGTTACTCCACAAGAAGCCCTTAATCCTAAAGTTTTATATTTTGGCTCCTCGACTTTCCTTGCCTTGTTTGGATTTCTTCTCTTTGATCTTCTTCACTTCTCTCCTTTCGTTTTTCCTTTCCTCTCTTCCTCTCGTTTTAGCCCTTGTCTTCTCCATTCGTCCTCTTCATTTCCTCTTTCCTCCCTTTCATTTTTCTTCTCCTTTGATCAATGTTTTTCGCTGCCCCTTCCTCGCTGATTTTTGCCTCTCTTTCTTCTCTGTTTTCTCTTGTCCTCACGCTGCCCACTTCTCATTTGCTCGTTGTCCCTTCTCCATTCATTTATTTTGACCTTTCTCTTACTGTTTTTTGTCTTTTCTTGCCACTGTTTGACCTTGGTTTGCAGCTATCTTCCCTTACCTTATTGGCTGCCCCTTCCACCTTTGTTTGCAGCTCCCCTTTGCCTCTTCTTTCCAGCCTCCTCTTCCATCTTTGTTGGTTGCCCTTCTCTTTAATCCTTGACTATCCCAACCTTTTTTCCAACCTTCTTCTTGCTTTCTCCTTTTTGTTGCTTCTTCTCTTTGCTTGTTTGTTGGTTAGCTTGGTTAGATTTTAGCTTTAGTTAGTTCATTTTCCACAAGGTTTCAAAGTTTTGCATTAAATCTCATTATTTTCAAGTATAACTTTGCATCTTAGATCTACGATTTGCATTGCATTTTAAAAGTTTGATTTTCATAAGTAAATAGTTTGCATTACATCTAGATCACAGTTTAGTTTTCAAGTTTTGATGTAATTAACAAATAATGGGTACTTGAAGAGTGTGTTTGTTGTAGGTGCTTGAAGAAGAGATCAAACAAACAAGTCCAAAGACTTAAAGAAACAAACCAAAAAGCAAAAAACCAAGAAGCAAACAAGCAGAAGTTAAAACCAAGAAGATCCAAAGATCAAACTTTTTTGTAAAAGCCACTAAGGCTTCTTCTATTTCATTTTTCAAAGTTTTCAAGGGATAAAAGCCCAAGTATTGTAACTAATAAAAAGAGCAAGTGGGATTTAAGGCTCCCACACCCAACTTCCTCATTTGGGAAAGTTTTTAGTGTCTTGGTTCTTTGTTTGTTTCATTCTTAGATTAGCTTTTCCATTTTGCAAGTAGAACTACTAATTGCTAGATTAGATTTTATTATTTGCATTTAAATTACTTGTGTATCTCGTTTTTTATTGTCTAATCACAAAAAGAACACAAAGTCTCTTGAACTTGTCGTAAGATAAGTCAGGAGCACTCTCTATTGGAGAGCATTGTTGCATCTTGCATTTTCATATTAGATTAGCCAAGTCTCTTGAATCTCACTATAAGGTGGATCAAGAGCACTCTCTGTCAGAGAGCTTTGTTTCTGTGCTCTAATAAAACATTCATAACTCACCATCTCCCCTAAATTTGGAATTTACTATTTTCCATACCGCGTATGCTCTACCCTTCCCTAGGAGGTTGGGATACACAGAAACGGTATTGGCTATTTAATTATTCACATTTAATCCAGTTTTAACCATAATAAAATTCACCACCCCATAACCAACGAACCGGCGTTGATCGTCAAATACTCGAAAGTAGGCAAATTCTTAGTGGGGGCTCTGGGTAGCTATACCTCGTTTTCAGTGGCTGGTTAGTTATTGAACGCCTCGCTGGAAACTTGGATGGTCCAACATGTCCTCGAACGGAGCCACTTAGAGTATTCTCGGATAGATTTCCAGTACCTTTGAGTATCGCTTGGAAATTCCCCTCACCTTTAATAATCAAGATCATTCTAAAATACACAATAAAATTTACCAAGAGCATTGCAAAACAATCTCACAAACATATCTTTGAGACTTGTATTTCAGCATCCCCAACACACATTTGACTCCATTTTGGCACTGGTCTTGAAACTCATTCGCATCACCTAATTTGGACCATTTGTCCTTTATTTTATCTAAGTGATTTATTTCTTGTGGATGCTTTGAATTCAATCATCTTATATATTGTGTATCTTATCTTGTGTTTTGCAACAGCAACTTGGATTACTTAAATTGTTAGTGTGTTTATCTCATAAATACTCCTAAACAACACTCATTCACACCACACATCCAAAAACATTTAAAACCAAGAGCCTTAGACAACTCTTTGTTAGGGACTACACCCCTGGGCTTTGTTAGGAGTTAGCCTAAACGGATGAGCTGGGATCAGGTGACAGCACCTGGCTCTTTGCTTGCCCCCAAGGCCACACCTTTCCCACTTTTAGTGAGGAAACAACTTTCGAAAGATTTCTGCTGCTGGTGTGCATCTTAGCGGACAACAAGGATGAAAAAAGGAAAACCTAAAGACTCACTATAAGAAGTAGAACTGGAGTGGTTCGGGTCTTTATAAGCGCATAATGCTTGTAATGTTATCATTTGTTAAAATTGACTATTCACGTTAGGTTTTAATGGCTGTAATATTTCGAAGTTCACTTGCTTGGTATTGATGTATTGATTAGCATTTAACATGTCACAAGGATTTTTACATTTCATTAGTTGATATTTATAAATGAATGCTTATATATAAATTAAATGACGATGACATTTATCTTTTAATGCATTTTTATTGGGTATGGTTTATCGGCAATATAGTCTTTTGATCCAATATTGACTCACTGTCGTTATACTTTACTTCCATATAGAATTTATATTCATTTGATGATGATGTTGAACGATACTTAGTGAATACACATTTACTTGCCCTATCTAGTTGACTCTTGAATTTAATGATCCTTGGTGAATGATTTTATGAATGATCTATTGAACTGGTTTGTGTCATTACTAGTGACTTACCTTTGCATATGTCCAATTAATGAACAAGACTGATATCTTATCGTTGTATTGATCATAAGTCTTGTTCTCTAATTGAACAACATTTAAGACATATTTGGTTATTAGTTAATAATTATAGGGCAATATAGTCTTTTGATCCAATATTGATTAGTTTAACATACATTTCATTAGTTCATTGACTTAAGTTGAATACATCGACTCCATTAGGCACTGATCTAACTACAGGATAGCATAGAAGATATGTTTTGTGGTTGTCTTAGTGTTTTACAAAATTTGATAAGGACACTTCTCCTTGGAGGTTTCGACTTCCAAAGAAGTTAAAACGGTGACATTGGGTCACTATCCTTATTTGTGCTTACTGGGAATTAGCCCTGCTAATTTGCCCGGTAACAGGGTGAGAAACCTACAAAGATTTGAGAAATGAGATACTTAAACATAAATACATTAACTTATCAAATACTAAGCAAACGACTTGTTATCACATCTATGTTAACTGGAGCTACCATACTGCAGACTGTGTGGCCGAGGACCACACAGTACTTTTTTTCCAGATCAGAGATCGGATGCCTTCAGAGGAGGCACACAGTTTTGTTCAGACTGCCTCGAGCAGACTTATCAGTGGGGACAGATGACTTATTGTATTGTCCAGACATGTATACATTGCCTACAGAGGCACCCTTCTTTGTCAGGCTTTGCATAAGCCCATTGAGACAGTTGCCTAGCCATATTTTTGATAGAGTGTCACAGAGTATTGTTGGTTTACTACTTATTGCCCGGATTCGGTTGAGTTCAAGTTTCAGAGTCAACTTCAGCAACAGGTATATGGTGCAGCAAGTATAGCATTTTATATGTATTGCTTATGTTGCTGATTAGACTTGTTTATACATGATAGTACATTGACTTTACATATTATGTTGATGTGATGATCAAGCTACTATTATGTTGTGTTGGCCCTTGGTGATGTCAGTCCACCCCCTTCAGTAGGCTCCTGTTTATGCACACCGGATCACATTCCCACTATTTATATAGACTTGGTCACCTAGTCCCCTTTTGCAGCTGACTCTGGATCCACCTTCACCTCCTCCACCCATCCGACTCATTCATGACTAATATTTCCCGACTTGGATTCTGATTTGTGACATTAAGGATCCCCTTCCCTGCTGATATCTGAGTATGCCATGATTCCCCGTCTTTTGTGCCTCGGCTCTTTAGTGTGTGAGATGCACTCTCAAACCTATGATTTGCTCATGTCGATTGCCTCCGATGTTGCAATGCAGTATAGGAGTATGTAGCCTCACCGGGTGTTCCCCATTGGTCATCGAAGCATGTATTGCTCACCCCCATTACTTTGCAGTATGAGCTCCTTGATTATATCTATTGAGATATGTATGTAGCCCAAAATGACCTTGATGTAAAATGAAGAAATGAAGAAATGTAAAGCAAGCCAAGAAGGCTAATGTAAATGTAAAATCTAGCCAAAAAGGCTAAGTATGAAATTCATTGTAAAATCCATGCAATGTGTTTGTAAACACACATGGACACAGGTCAGCCGTACATGTCAACATTTGTAGTGGTTATTTTCTCACCTAGTCCTGCGGGGCAAGGAGGTGAGAGGGAGCAAGGGACAAGCTCAAGATTGTCCCCTAGAGTCTCAAGTTACGGTTTGTTGGACACCCAGTTTGGCGGCTCTAGAAAAGAACCTCACAGAGTCTTCGGGCATGGATGTGAGTTGTGAGGTACTTGTTAGATGACTAGTGGCGGTTTCCCTGCACTATACCCATTTGTGAGGCACTGCTCTTCCCCGTGTTGTATCATGGTATGCTTATCTCAGTGGACCCCACTTTCCCGAGTTATCCAAAGGGTCACATGATCTTTGTCCTTGTCATCCCTCATCCTTCGCCTTGTATTTCACATCACCCAAAGCCAGCTAGGTGCTCAATTCTATAGGTTGTGCATAGCAAATGAGTCTTTTGGATGTGGTGGGTCCACCTCAACAAGGGCCTCGTGTTTTTGAGATATTGTATATTTTGTATCACCATATTGATATTTTATTGTTTAGTAATGTAATAACATGTATAAGGAAGCCCATCGCTTCATACTGCATACAGGTATTCAGCCAGCACCATGTTGACCAGATTTGACTTGGTCAAACTAGGTTGACCAGGCCAAAAATGGGCCCGAAAAAATATTGCGATTGAGATTTCGATTTTGGTCACTTGTGTTCTATTGGGGTCCCATATGAACCTCCAAGCATCAGAATTTGATAATGTTGAGGCAGCGATGAGATTTTCAATTATTATGGGTCATTAATGACCTGTTTAAGTTTTAATTAAAAAATTATGGATTTTGGGCAAACAATGCCTAAGTGATGGATCGTGGTCGTTCAAGTGACCATACCTACTATTTTTGGGGTCCACGATCGCATTGCAACAGACGGTTCGACAATCCAGGCACTAGAAGTGGGTCAAAAGCCCAATTTACAGCTTCAGCAATAAAAACCAACAGTTAATTAAAGGAAAAACAAAAAATTGGCAAAAGCAACTATGGCAAATGGAAAAAATCAAAGGCTGGCTAATAAAAGGGTGACTTGTAAGGTAATTTGGTAATGTTTAGACATTGTATTTTTGGTTGTGGGTCCCTCCATTAGACCAGCTCACTAGATGGATCGAATTTCCCCATGGGGACGTTTTTCTCCACCTTGGCATTTTCGATTTGGTGGTTTTGTGTATGTGGAACCCTATTGTATTGAGTTGGGGAGATAAAACATCCTATAGACACCCTCCAACATTAGCTTATGTGTAGTATGGACCCCACATGGGTCCCCTCTCTCCACATGTGCGCCTCACTTGGGCAATTTGCACCCCCTCTTGGCTCACTCTCCACCATTCGATTTGGTTGATGGGGGATTGATCCCAACCCTCCATTTTGGAGGGAATAGGTTTTGAGGAGTGGCCTTTCTCTATAAGAGAAGGCACTCACCCATTGTATTGTCTCTCTTGGCATTTTGGACTTGGAATAGAAGAGAAAACGACTTGAAGTGTAAAAACCCCATTTTCGACGTCCAAAAAAAAAAAAAAATTCCACTACGATTTTTGTTAAAAGAAATATAGAAGTCAAAGATCTAGATCTCTCTAATGTAGTACATGAATGTCAATACTCAAATCGATTTAGCAAAATAAATAAAATAAAAATCAAATACTTCAAACCTGTTTTCGACGGTTGGTCGAGCGAATCGATGGAGTCCTCGAAGTGGTTTCCGCACGCTCCAATCCAATCTTCTGATGAAGTACCGAGTGACCCCTTGGTTGACCTCCCTACCGTATCGAGGTTACTCTTCTTCACCCCGAACCCCAGAGCTAATGGGGTCGTACGAACACACACAAATAGCCTCCCTAAAGGATCTCCCAATCCTCGTTCCGGTTAATCCCAACTCCAAGGATCATAACATAATCTGAGATTATGATGACCATCCAGCATTAGGGAGCAAAAGATCCCTCTCTTTCTCCTCCCTCTTTATATAGGAAAAGCTCCTGTGCCATGTGTCTGTCCATGCACATTATTTAATTTAATTTAATATTTTAATTAACAATATTCTCAAATACATGTGTCTCAATGTCTTCAAGGTGCCCCTAATTCCCTAGATCAGTGGGAGTTAAGTGTAGGAGAGTTCTACTTCTCTTTTGATTCTCAATTAGTTTTCTCAATATCTTTTAGTAACTAGTTGTTTTTAATTATTCAAATTCTTTTTTAATAATAAAAACTTTATAACAGGATTTGTTTCTTTTAATGAAATATCATCTGAACTTTTTTTATTTTTGAGAAATTAAAAGGTTAATATATATATATCAATATATATATTCTTTTAATTTTAAATAAAATACTTTATTCCAATAATTATTTATTCTATCTATAGTCTTTTCTTTTTCTTTTATAGTAATAAGGAAATATTTAGAATAATTCTTTATTCCTTTTAAAAATATTTTATTTTTGAAATAATTCTAATATACATTTCCATTAATTTATAAAAGAAGAGAACATTAACTTTTCTAAATTTCAATTTCCTTTCTCAACCATAATAGCAGGAAGGACCGGCAAACGTCGGTCAAAAGCAAAGATTCGAGGTAATCACAAGGACTGTCATGATTGTTATCTCGTCCCTTAGTGGTTAGTGACATATGGGGACCCGAACCGACAACTTTTACGGAAAGCAAAGATACCGACAAACAAACAAAAATAATTACAACTATGGGTTGTGGCCCACCAAAGCTTTCAATCCCATGCATCATGGCCAGCATGACATCATGATAATAATAATAATGGAGTATTGAATAACTTATTATTAAATTCTCTAAAACTTCCACATGTATATTACTTAATTATGTATGTATGAGTAGTTTTCTTTTTCCATTCTTCTTTCGTCTAGGTACCTCTTCGGTGAGCCCTTCCGACATTATCTTTCTTTCTTCTTATGGGGAGTACTGCGTAGCGATCGGGAGTCATTACCGCGATCTCTCAACTATGCTCCTTGGAGACTAAGGGATATTGAGGGATAAAGCTCTCCTTATTGAGCGCCCTTCAACTCATCGTACGTGACCAAATTATTATGGTCTTGCCCGTACGGCATATGCTTCCCCGGATGAGCTGAAATAGCTTCACCCGTGCGTGGATTGCTAATCCAGAGTCGACGGTCAGTCGTCGTACCCCTATGTATTCTTTCCATTCTTATGACCCCTATAATTCCATTGTGGGTCAGTTGGTAAATCATCTTACCTGCTACTGCACACACACACACACTCAAGCGCACATTAGTAGCGCTGCACTATGAAATATTTCATCATCCATCATAATATCTCAGTCAGTCGAGCATATATTTCATTCATCATTTTCTCTCAATCAGTCGAGCATATCTAACATTCAGTCATTCTATCTCAATCAGTCGAGCATATGTAACATTCAGTCATTCTATTTCAATCAGTTGAGCATATCCAACATTTAGTCATTCTATCTCAATCAATCGAGCATATCCAACATTCAGTCATTCTATCTCAATCAGTTGAGCATATCTAACATTTATTAAGTAAAGTCAGTTTTTATAACTGTCATTCAATCATTTTCAAAGTAAATTCAAATGGTTCGTGTTTTACTTAGCCGGTTTATTTCAAAACTAGTACCTAATTATTCTAAACAGTTAAGGTACCGAGGTGGGCATTACATACACCTCCTCTTATTAAAACTTCGTCCCGAAGTTAAGTCTCATGTGCTTCCATGGTGAGTTTTCATTTCCTTTTCACATTCACTTCTTCAATATATCCACAATTGATAATAGAATTTCATTTCTTCTTTTCTACCCTCATATAAGTATAAACCGCATAATTGGTCATATAACTAAATCGTACCTTTCGTACTGTAGCAATCCCCACAACAGTTCTCCCTTGACATCACTAATTGTAACCGGGATTGAAATCGTCTACGACAAATTCTTTCCATTCAACAAAACTATTAAGTACATCATTTACAAAAATCCTTAAAGCACTAACACATTTCAACATAAGGGATAAAATATTCAATCCCAAATTCTTCATTTTCTATGGTTACATATAACTATCATATATTTTAAACAATATCTGAATTTCAAAATAAGGATTAACTCTTCCGAATCCAGTTCTTCAATGTATACCTTATCCATTGCTAAACCAATCTTACATGCAACCTCTCTCTTTTCATAATCCAAAGTATAATTAAATACTAGAGTACCATTTACTTAGTATAGCTAAAAGTATAATCTCAATTTTATTTTTTTTATAAACAAAGTCATGTAAGGTTTTTTATTCTCTTCGTAACTCGAGTACAGTTAAGATTCTATAATTCAAGTAAGTTTAACTTCTCTCTTTTCACAATCCAAGGCATGATTATAAACTAGTAGTGCATACCTGCGAAGCTATTGCCTTGATTTCAGAAAATAAGCATTTACAACCAATCGATAAAATTCTTGATGCAAGACTCCTCATCAAAGTATATGACCCCTGAATATCATTCAAACTTTTATACTAGCAAATTTAGTGAAAAATAATTCTAACATGTTCGAGAAGCTGGTAATATTCTTGCCGAGGATGAAGAAGTAAAAACCGCAGCTCTGACTTTTCTATGTCAATCTTTATGCATCACCAACGAACCCAAATGTAGGGTCTCTTCTCATGAGCAAGTGAGAGAAAAAAAAAAATTGTATTAACATCCTTCGTATCAAGTGTAAGTCATGAACTTAGCTTGAAAGACAATTATCGCCATTAGTATCCAATCTTTTTATAGAACCATGATTAATATAAGAATCATAGGTCATGATTTAGTTACTTTAATCCATAACTTCAAACAAATCATTTAATACACGTATCATCTTCTTACTAACATTATACACATATTCATTTTAAATAATACTAGGATTCAAATAATTGAATTCCATACTACAATCATGTGCCCCTAATATAATCTATTCCTTCTTGATAACTCCAAGCAAGTATTCGTAATCAACATTTAAATGATAACTCTAAGCAAGTGTTCATAATCAACTTTTCAATTTCAATATAATAACCAATATATATGGTATTCTTAACTATAACTTTTCACATGGAATGATGTAATCGACTCACAAGTATGCATAATCAACTTTGACAATTATATTACCTTTTGTAAAAGAATAACTATACTTTAACACATCCTATTTTTCATGTTTTTCTCATTCAACCAAGTACGTACTACTTGTCCTAACTTTTAACCTATATTACATATTTATCCATCTTCTAATAAATAAATGAATAAATCAAGTACGTACTACTTGTCCTAACTTTTAACCTATATTACATATTTATCCATTTTCCATTTTCTAATAAATAAATGAATAAATCATTTAAACAAGGTGGTTACTCTTTTCTTTCCAATAAGTAGATAACAAAAGATGAAATTTCATTAAGACACAACATTGAAATTTCATTAAGACACAACATTCAAATCTTTCTACTTTTAACAATACAAGCAACATCCTAAATCTATTAAAGATAAAAGTGTTCCTTTCTTTCTACCAAAAGTGGAACAATTGGTAGCCTAATAAACATTCCCATCTATTGAGATTTAACATTTAGATTAGATTCACTTAAGGTAAATAAGACTTATGCATACTTCCTTCTTTTCTTAACTCAAGCACATATATACCCTTGATACGATACACTGATTTCACCTTTTTCCTAATACCAATATTTGCCTTTAATAACAATTTGAATACCCTTTTCTATTTTCATAACTTAAAGATAATTATGTAAGAGGCATTCTTTATAAGATTTGTATGCACCTTTCTATTTCATAATTGCACTGAGAGGCGCTCTACAGCCAAGTATGAGGGAGATCTTGTAATATGTGAGTGTTTGTCGAGTTTGTCGAGTAAACAAAAAAGAATAATACAAATTAAAAAGTAAATATGAGAGAGATCTTGTAACGTTCGAGTAACAAAATAATACAAAGTAAATAAAAAAGAATAATACAAAGTAAACAAAAAAAATAATACAAAGTAAAAACTAATAAAATAAAAAATAAATATGAAGGAGATTTGATCCCCACTCAGTAGCCATTAGACGTAGACATTCACTCTAACTATCTTTGTAAGGGTCGTCCCAATTATATAAATTAAATGCAACATTTCATTGGGCTATCAAGGTACAGATAGTAAATATTTAAGTCCTTCAATATAATTTTATTGATAAGGAACATAACGTTTAATCTAACTAATCAAAACTTACACTCTTCAATTTACTTTCATTCACTAGGCATACCACTCAACCATAAACCATAAGATGGTTTGATATTAAAGAATGATCAAGAATATAAATTCTTATCCTCAGCTATCATGCTACACTTTTTCGATTTACATTAAACAGGATAATTATTGCCTTATATAATTATTGACATTATATAGGTAATCTTCTAGTAGCTACTTTACGACAATAGTATAAGCCAAGAACATCAACATACATAAAAAATTTCGTTATTCTACCTATTGAGAACATGCATTCGGTACACTACATCATTTGGCTATAAATAATTAACTAATATATATATTTCGAGTCGAATTAGTGGATAAGCATAAGACCTTTATACAAAAAATTAAAAGTGGATACTTTTCGAATCTCACTCATTCAAATAGTCTTACTCGCACTAGATAACTTTAAGCAGATGGCATTTATAAAGAATATAGATAATGGCCGTAAGTTTCAACTACCACGACGAGCCAACACTTCCAGTTATTTAGCAATGATTGTCGTCTAGTGGTCGAGTTGGAGATCAAAAAAAAATCTTTAAAAAGTTGTACTTGACCGAAAACAAGATGCGGTTTATATTATTGAATTTAGCCAAAATATAATATTATGTCTATCAGATACGAACTGCAACTGCAGATCTAAGATATATATTTAACCTTTTTCTCCAGCCATCTGGAAATGAGATTGCACTCATAAATGAGTTCTAACACAATCCTCTCAGCATTTAAAATAAGAGCACACTTACGTATAAACGATTTAGTCAAATTCATTCTTTTCAGTATTTGGAAGTGTGGAATAACATCTGAATAATTTATTTTCAACAATTTGATTAAATAATAATGCAGAGAAACTAGATGAATGTAATCTTAGTAAACTTGATTTGCATAATTCCTACCCATTTTTCCCAGCCTTTTAAATAAAGGTCGAACTATTCACCCATTAATTATAAATGTAGATTTAACGACAGAGAATGCTGGATTTGATCTATTTGTTTTTCGCACAGTAGAAAATTTAAAAGGTAATAAAATAATGACTCATCTCCAGGTCACTGGTCGCCATGGCTCTTTCAATTCATACTATTTTATAAAACTTGTTATACACATGTATCGACAGCTAAACCATGCAAAAGAATAAAACGAAATAAGAAATATATCTGAAATCCACCGTACGGGAGCAACAGTAAGAACCGATCGGAGAGGTAATGAAATGGTAGAAATAAAACAAATCGACACTTCTAGTGTTCCACAACAGCCATTAAAAACATAGCTCGTAAATAAAATCAGGGTAAGAACAGATATGTAGGTGGTAAGGTGATCCAAGGTAAATTACCAACATGAATAGTTTAAAACAAGAGCGAAACCAGTAGTATATTCATATATAAATACTACAGCAAAGACGGAAAGACAAGAACCAAGTCGACGGTAATACATGATCCATAGCATGAGCAGAGTACAGAAATAAAGTATACAGGGGGTATCTTCCCTCAAGCGCTGTCTGCGCAAGGTTTGGTCAGAGTTTTAATTAAATCATGGGATAGATTGATGCCACGAATTTTGATGGAGGAAAAAAAAAAAGTTGCTACGCCAATCAACCGAGATCACATAAGTGTGTTGGGAATAGAGTTCATGTGGTGTGAATCTGTAATTACGCAGAGTTAAAATATCCCAAGAAGATAGGGCCGAAGGCTTGAGACGCCCAAGATTGGATTGATGAAGTGCAGACTGGGTCGTAGCGATCGACATGATCACAGGTCAGAAGATTCTTTAAAGTTCCAAAGACGTAATTTGGTCGACAGAGTAAGACCAAACATGACTGAGAGAAAAGGTTGAAACGCAATCTGGGTTTTGGATCTGATCACTGCGACTAAATGACCGGGAGCCAAGATCAGGCTCGGGATGAACATTACAATCGTAATTTACAAGATGGAGAATTGATCTGAGTGCAAAATTAGTTTTCAAAGTTTGAATTAGGAACTGAGATCTGAATGTAAAAGAAAACTGAACCCTGAGATTAGATCAGAAAGTCGAGATCAGACTCGATCTATTATATTAGACTAAACACTAAAGCCATTAGGCGAGAAGCCAAGATCGAAACTGATCTATGTATTAAGATTGAATCCTGAAAGCTCTAAGGAAAGGAATACCGAGTTTCAGAGATGATGGCGTGTCAACGAGAGCATTCACCAGGAATCATTGATTTAACCATGGGTCTGCAACAGGGATTTATAGGATAACACACAGTCATTCCATTCGCTTAACCGAATCGGTTTGCATCTGCGATTTCACTCACAGGGAGTTCCGATTTAATGAACACACAAATTAAAATAAAAGAATACTCTGAGTTTTAACTGCACACACACACACAGAAGGATTCCTTCCACTCGACCGGGACGATTTTTGCAACCACAATCTCATAAGCAGAGTTTTTAATTCAAAAAAAAATATAGGGTTCAACCTCCCCCAAACAACTCTGAAGATGTATCGCTCGCCCATGAATAACAAGACAAAATCTTAAGAAAATACGAGCAAGCAGAGTTCGATCTATCTTTACAAATATTTTCCACGATTGCATCTAGTTAAAACAGAGAATTCGTAGATGGAATCAGACAGGTATTGGTACTTCAATGGGATTCAAAGCAAATAGACAGAACGTTTTTTTTTTTTTACAAACGCTGTAAACATTTTTTTAAAAAGGAGGCCGAGCAAGAAGACTGAGGTCGATTTCTCATAAATTTTAGAAACGCAAACTGAATCTTGAAATAAAATTGCAGACAGAGTTTTTAGCTTCCTGATCTATCCAAGTACATGGTAATTTTTTTTCATAGATTAAATTTACAGAATTCATTATGAATGATTTGTAAATTCATAGTGAATGCATTCTATGCCGAATGAGATATTACAGACTCAACACTTCAATTCTTCAAATTTTATTATGCTTCAGAGATATTACAGACTCAGTACAAGTGGATCGACCTCGGTTTGCGAAGTTCGTCACCACTATCACTCAACTGTGCCTGAACACAATGTCTTGGGTCCTTTTAGCTTTCGCAACTTCCCGAAGGCATGAAGCTACTTGCAGGCTCCTAGGAGTCCCAAGATATGCTCACTAGCACACCCTTACACAGACTCTATTTTATACAGAGACGAGTCTTAGCTTTCTGATGCGATGTTATACCAGTTACGGCAACTCGCAGAGCATAATCACTTCGGCTCTCACACAGACTTGCAGAGCGGACTACTTGCTCATGCGACTTCTACTTGCAGAGCGGACTACTTGCTCATGCGACTCCTAGTCTAGATGATCCGCACATTTACAATATTCTCAAAGCTTATATCCTCCCTAAAGGATTTGACATGCAGAATGGCTCCCGAATCATCCAGTTAAAAGGTGGTGTATGTCCATTTTGCGGCAATGACACCCTTCCCCAATTGCGCTCCCATGTTCACCAGAGCTCTTCAGACTGCAGCGTGGTGGAACAACTTAATGCCATGTCTAAAAACGCAACCCCTGTTACATTCAACTAGACTGGAATTCAGTACCCACAGTCTTGGGAACTAAAATATTCTGAGTTAAGACATCAAGAAAGAGTTGCTGCTACTATGAACCCAAAACCCCTTGTGTATGATGAAGCATCCAGCTCCTTCCGATCAGCCCAAGAAGAGCCAATCCGAAGATTTGGTCCCCCGTTGATCAAGTCAAGATCCATGTCCTCATATAACAATGCTAAGCTGCAAGCAATATCGGATCAGCTAAGTAAACAGTCTATAGCTGAGTCAAGTAACAAATCTTCTGTAAATACTTCTTATTCAGGTCTTTCTGATTTTGAGCATAGAGGTCAGCATGCTGACTATCCAGCATGCAAAAAAATAAAACAAAAATTAATCCAGAAAAATAAACAAAAAGAGTCTCTCCATGAGTTTCCCACACTAGGAATGTTTTCACTTCCTGGAGATAAAAGAGGTGTTGAAGTTACAAATGCAGCTGCCCAAAAGTCTTTCATCCCTGGTAGGAACCTTCCCCCAGATGCTGCATTCAGACAGTACTCCCAAGATGGTTTGACCCGTAGAGAGTTTTTGCCTTCTAAATCCTCAGCCGCAGATCAAACTGTCTCAGATGAGATTAAGTTAGCAAATTGGGGTAACTTGTAGGTAGTGCATACTGCAAGGAATGTGGATGATATGGCCAACGATATCCTCCTGTTGAAACATAGTTGTTCTGAACAGAGAGAACAGCTAGATAAAATTATCACCAAACTTGAGCTATTAGATCACCTGCTTCATGATACGACCCAGATAGAAAGAGCCATAGCTGAAGCTTCACAGAAGCTTGAAAGAAGAATGGCAGTGTTAAGTGATTTAAGCAAAAGTACTCAAGAGTTGAAACAGAAACATTATGTTGTTCCTGATCATGTGCTAAAGCTTGCAAGAAAGGGTCATAGTAAGTCTGCTTCATTAGGTCAATTCAATGTCATTCCTGATGAAGAAAAACCAGAATGAGATTTCGGTGAAAGTGATGCTCTTAAGCAGGGAATAGAAGAATGGATCACAAAGTTTAAAAACTTCAGACCAGTTCTTGATCCAAAGTATATTGGTGATTTGAATATGATGGAGGAATCATCTAATAGGAGAAGAATAGAGGCCCCTAGAGAAGAACAATTTGACACCCACATGCCTGATGCAAATTCTGCATCCGCTCCTCCTCCGAAAGTGTTTAATTTTGGGATAAACTCTATGAATAATCTGATCACACAAATGCCTGAGCAACTAGTCCTAAATATCTAGTGTCAGTCCCGTGAAGAAATAAAAAATGCTATTCAGCTTTTAACTCATTGGATATTGTATAAAAAGCAGCAAGATCATAACCTAACCGGTCAGATGTTAGGAACACAGTTAATTGCTGGCTTGTCAGGACTTGCATATGAGTGGTGGCGTTGGTTGCCACAGGAGACTAGAAATGAGCTGTTATCAGCAGATGATGCTGATGAACAGATCCTCTCTGCACTTGGCAGAGAATTTTATGGTCCAGAGGGTGGAGAAGATTATGACCACTTAGCCTCATTGTTTATGTCAGCCAGGCTATGTGATTTGAGTAAAGCAAAAGAATACTTTTGCTATATGCAGAAGTTACTAATCTCCTCTGGAAAATCAGGTAATCCAGCCTACCTTAAGCACTACTTGAGAAGCTACCCCGGTCATGTCCCAGATGCAGTAAAACAAGCTCTCAAGGATAAAAAGGTAGAATTAAGAAGTTTGTCTCTTGCACAGTTGCATAATCATATTTTAGAAACATGGCAAGAGCATTGTCTGGATAAAAGAGTTAGTAAAGATTTTAAAAGGCACCAAAAGATGTTTTTTGCATCCTTCTGTAAGGATGTAGCAGGTATGCCCGATTGGGGGTGTGGTGCACACAACAGAGGTCACTTTGGCAAAGGAGGTTGCCAATGTGAGAAAAGGGAAAAGCACAAGAAGTTTTATACTTCTAAGTCCATATACCATCCAGATCTGCCATATAAGCATAAATCAAAACATCGCTATAAAGAATACAGATCCAAAAAGCCCTACAAAAAATCTAAGTATAAAGCCAAAAGATATGTCAAAAGAAGGCATGAAAAAGGAAAAGGTGATGTTTGCTTTATTTCTGGTAAACCTGGACATTGGGCAAGCAAATGCCCAGAGAGAAAGTCAAAGCCAAGGTTAGCAGCCTTGTGTGAATCTCTTGATCCTACTTGGTGGGATTTGTACAAAGTCTCTGCTTCCTCCCCAGACCCTTCAGATGAAATCATTTATCTTCCAGATTCTGAGTCTGAATCTTCCTCTTGTCCAGAAAGTGAGGAAAATTATCGAGTTCTAGCTAAATGTGGTCAGTCTTCATCTTCCTCTTCCGAGTCCGATTCCGACCCTGAACCACATTTAGGGGGGTGTGAGAAGCCAGAATTTGATTTTGATTTTTCATTGTACATGTTTTCTAGTACTGTTTCCCCATACCAGCTTGAAAAGCAGATAGCCACTATTGATTTGAAGCTAGCAGCTATTCCGATCTACAGGCATGTAGAAAGAACAGAGTTAAGAGAAGAGAAAAAGGCACTGCAACAGAGATTGCAGAATTTGACAGAAACAAAAGGTAAAGCAAAGGCTACTGTAGCATTTAATCCAGTAGAGTTGTATCAAGAATACCCTGGTAGCCATGCAGACAAGCAAGCACATAGAACTGATAGAGAGAAATATTTGAGAATGCAGTTGAAAGAGAAACAAGCAAAAATAAAAGAACTGCTAAAAGAAGCTGATGCCATTAAGCATGCTCTTATTGTTTTAATTCAAGAAAAGGATCAATCTTCAGATGAAGATCTATCTAAAGAGATTGAAAGAGTATGTGGGCAACCAGAGCAAAAGGAAGAATCCCCTGAAAGATCTCCCTCTCCTCAGTCGCAAAGTCTTAGTTTGCTTGGAGCCCTGTCAGGTCCTAAACTGTTCATTACCCTAGATTTTTGCCCTGATGAGTTCAGACCTTACCGTGTTCAATGTCGGTTAGATTCAAGATGTCAATTCAACTTGGCTAGAGGTAATGCCATACCTACATTTTATTGGGAATCCACAAAAGAATTTGGATCAGCCATTCAAGGAACTCCTGTTTACTTGACTGGTAAAATTAAAGATTTCCCAGTGTCTCTGTCCGGTATAAAAAGTTCAATCTCTCTTTTCAGATTGGATGCAGTTCGTGAGGATTGTGTCTTAGGTTCAGAATTTTTGATGAAAGTCGGTCCATTTGCTATTGATACCAAGAAAATGATATTCTCCTGTACAATAAATAATCAGTCTGTTTGTCTTCCTCTGAGTCACAAGTTTGTACAGCGTTGTAAGCCATTGCCTGCTTCCCAGAGTCTTCCAGTTCAATCTAGAGCTTCTTTGAATAAAATGGAAAGATGTATTTCTTATGCAGAAGTACATAGTGAGAAGTTTTTAGCAGGTATCTCAGAGAAAATAAAAAGAGATTGTTGTTCAGAAAGTCCTAATGCTTTTTGGACACGAGAAAAATATTTTGTTTCCCTTCCATTTGATCCTCTGCAAAAGATTCGGCCTATGAAAGCCTCTGCTAGAATAATGAGCCCCTCAGAAAGAGAATTCTGTGCAAAAGAAATCCAAGAGTTGCTTACAAAAGGACTAATTGAACCATCCAAAAGTCCTTGGGCATGTCGTGCTTTTGTTGTTAACAAGCACTCTGAACAAAAGAGAGGTAAGCCGAGATTGGTGGTTAATTTCAAACCACTTAATGCTGTCCTACAGAAGATCAGGTACCCCTTACCTGATAAAGCAAGCTTGTTGCAGAAAATTACAGGTTGTTCTATTTTTAGCAAGTTTGATTTGAAGTCAGGATTCTATCAGATTGGCATTGAGGCCAAAGATAGATATAAAACTGCATTTGTTGTCCCTCATGGACAATACCAGTGGAAAGTCTTACCGTTTGGTATTAATAATGCTCCTTCAGAGTTTCAAAAGCATATGGAGGATATTTTTAGAGACATTCCTTGGTTAGCTGTGTTTATAGATGACATTCTGATTTGTTCAAAGTCTTTACAAGAACATCTTAAACATCTGCAGCAGTTTTATGATTTGGTATATAAACATGATTTGGTTCTGTCTGAGTCCAAGATGGAGATTGGGAAGACAGAAATGGATTTTTTGGGTCTGCATATTAAAGGTGGTCAGTTAGTTTTGCAAGATCATGTTTTAAAGTCATTTGACCATTTCCCTGATAAAATTTTGGAAAAGACCCAATTGCAATGTTTCCTTGGTTGCTTGAATTATATCAGACCTTTCTATAAAGGTCAGGCTTCTGACATTCATTGTCTGCAGCAGCGGTTAAAGAAAAAGCCTGCACCCTGGTCTGATGCAATGACTCTTGCAGTACAACAGATTAAAACCAGAGTCAAATTGTTACCAGCCCTACATCTTCCTCAGGGAACTGGTAAATTGATAATAGAAACAGATGCATCCAATACCACTTGGGGTGGTGTACTTCTGGAAGAGATAAGTGAAAAAGAAAATATCTGTGGATATGCATCTGGATCGTTTAAAGGAGCTGAACTGAATTATCCCAGCAGCCATAAGGAGATATTGGCTGTAAAGAAAACCGTGAATCATTTCATTCTTTACCTGAAACCAGTGCGCTTCACCATTAGAACAGATCTCAAAATTGTTGAATATTGTAACTTCTAAGAATATTATATTTGTATATTATTTATTCTGGAGATGTTCCATACCTCCGATGTGATTATACTATGAATCCGGAGATGTTTATTCCTCGGAATTGGTTGTGGTAACTAGGGTTATTAGACCCACCATGTGGGGGTCGGCCCAGTCAGTTATAATAGGGTATTTAACCTAATGGTTAAATACGAGCCTACATGTATTTGTGTAAAATACATGTCAGTGTGGTGTATAAATAGAGGAGGTATGTTCCTCATTTGACACACTCACTCACTTGAGAGAGGCGCACTTGTGGAGGAGAGGTCTACTATGGTGGAGAAGGAGATCATTTATTTGGTTTGCATCTTTGTATATTGTTGGTCATCTATATTGAGGAAGCTTTACTGGGTTTTCTACCCCATGAGGGTTTCCCAGGATAAATTTGTGTCTCTTGTGTTTATGCTGTGCTTGTTGTTTCTTCAGTGATCCTGTATATGCTATTATTGTGAAATGGAATGTAATGTTGTTATTTTCTGTCTTAGCATATTAAATTTTAACATGGTATCAGAGCTAAACTGAAGGAAGGCAAGGTATGGCACTTACGACACTTGCTTTCCTTACGACAATTTGAAGGTTAGGGTTTTATATAGCAAAAACCAGTCATTGTGGAACTTTCGCTATAAATCCATTTTGGCGAAGGTTCAGGATCTGAAACCTTTACAGGTCGTAGATAACATCTCCAGGTATCTTGTGTCCAAAGGGCACCCTCAGATTCATTGTACTTTGTAAGTTATGATCAGTACAAGTTAGGCTTTCTGCCTCTTCCAGATCTCAGTCAAAATCAGGTGACCTAGGCAAAAAGGTCATAACTTGGGCTAGGAAGCTCCAAATGCAATTTCGTAAAAAGTGACAGGTAGTACACAGACTGTACTATGTCAGGAAACATTTTCAGAGGCCGAATATGAACCAGTGACACGTGGCATGCCATACAAGTTCGCTCTCCTGTTTAATCCCATAAACAGGTCACGTTGCGACACTTCGCATAACTCTCTCTCAGAGAGTCCAATTGAGGTCAGACTTGTCAGGATGGAAAGATAACAGGGCGAGCTATCTCAAGAAAAGTTTTCAGAGGTCGAAGTTCAAACAGTGACACGTGGCATGCCGTACAAGTTCGCTCTCCTGTATTATCCCAAAACAGGTCACGTTGCGACATTTGGCATAACTCTCTCTCAGAAAATCCAATTGAGGTCAGACCTGTCAGGATGGAAAGATGACAGGTCAGGCTACTGCAGAAAAAGTTTTCAGACCTGGTGGAGCGAAAATTTCAGAGTTATAGCAGAAACAATCAGGTACATATTTCTGTCAAAACATAATTATTTTTGGAGCACCTTTATTCATGGCTTCGGGAATTTAGGGTTTCGGAGAAAGTTAGAATTTTTGGAATCGGAATCCACGGTTGAATTCTACTCAAGAAAATCGAAATTTAGAGACCAAGATCGAATTTTTTGGTTGGGTAGAAGACCGGGTTGATCAAACCCTAGCTCGGGATTTTGATCGGAAAGATGGAAAATTAGGGCTTCAGCAAAAGTTGGAACTTTTGAAGTTTGTAACTACGGCTGGAAGCTCCTCAGAAAAATAAGAGTTTAGAGCCTTGGATCAAACCTTTTGATTGAGCAGAAGAGTGGGCTTCATCAAACCCTAGTTCAGGATCCTGTCCAGAAGATCCAGAAGTTTAAAAGGCAATTTTGAGGGGTCAAATTTTGGAATTGAAGTATGCTAGTTTGATCAGCTCAGCAAGACACATCCTTCCATTCATTCGGAAGTGTGAAAGTCAAAGATTGAATTTTTAGGGTTTCTCTAGCAAACCCTAATCAAGCTCCAGATCAAGTTTCAAGGGGAGTTGAGGCTAAGGCCTTACATAAGAAGACTACAAGAAGTCTCGACAGGTATGACTTAAGGAGGTTCAGGTATGTCTTGAAATCTTATTCTTGATTAAGTTCATGATGTGTTTGTCTTCATATTATTTATTAGTACAATCTTGATTAATGTTAGAATTGTCTTATCACCCTAGTAACAGTATGAATGCATGAAGACATTCATTGATTAGGGCTATATGATTGTACTAATGCATTATGGTGTTGTGTGAGGTTGATGTTGTCTGCTAACAAGATACAGGTACATCACAAAAGACAATTCAAGTTCCATGACCATGACAACATGAAGACAAAGACTCACGAGGTATGTATGACTTTGTTATATTATGAGACATGCAGGTTCTAGCTCAGGATCTCTAAATCATTGAAGAGATTGTTTAGGTATGTTGTACATAACTAAGCAGGTATACTAATCCAGGTATGTTTTCCTATATCATGTTAGAATCTTACCTTGTGTTAGGATCCCTTATGTAAGTATACTTGGTATGATTGGTTAGTAATCAAGGGTTTATGCATATTATGTCTCTTATCTTGGTTGATGATTTAACTAACTAGATCAAACAAGAATATGCATGAGTAAAAGAAGACTTCCTTGAAACCCTGAATACTAATGATCATGACTGTACATATTCAAGATTATTTAGAATTAGAATGTTTTGATAATATTGAGAATATACTAATGAATGTATGTTTGTGTATGAGATCATGAGGATGACACTAGTGTACACTTGAGCATGCACAGTGGTACAGAATGAATAGAAGTTCAGGAGATATACAGAAGATCAAGCGGGAGGCAACCACACAAACATAAAAGATAAGTATTTGAGTTGTTGTTAGAAATAGTAAATGATATTGCTTCTATGCATATTTGTATTCCTAGAATATATCATGCTGAGTGTAAACATTCATAAAGCATTGAACAGTATACTACTAATATGCATATGATTGGTAAGTTGGACAAACATTCCATTGTTGCTTGTCTAGAATGAAACCTCTTTGCTGACATGCTGAGAGCTGTGCACACTCTCGATAGTATGTTCTAGTAAAGATGGAAGGCATCTAGATAGCTACTGTATACATACAGGATATGGGAAAGTGTTGTGCCGAAGTATTGGTCAAAATAGTTGCATAACTATGTAAATGATATCTGTATGCATAATAGGTTATCATGTCAATAAGATTTGATGATTATGAAGTATTACTAATCATGTACTTAATTTTGATTTGTAGGAAGAGAATCATGATGAGATGTTTTGCTCCAAGGGACTAGATAAGGCCATTCTCTTAATGATGTAATTAAAGAAGAAGTGTGAATCAGGTTCTGTATGGGTACCCAGGATCGATAGTCAATTGATGAGCTTAATGATCATCATGGGTGATGTGGATCTCAACCTTTGCTACAAGGTTGAATATGGCTTCTATACACATATGACATGGATGCAAGAAGGAACTCACCACAAAGTTCGAATGATTTTGAGGCTCATATTAGTAGACCCATCTGACGAGAGATGGCACAGATAGATATGCAGAAGATCACTCAATGCAGAGTGTGAATAATGGACAATTGACAGCTTCATGACAAAGCTCGGGCTTTACCAGAAGTAAAGTTGTTCCTAACCTTTACCTTAAGGTTGTGGATGATGAACCTATCATACCATTATTGTATGACAATGATCTCTTTCTGACAAGGAATGAGAAACAGGTCATGAAAATGGCTGCAGAAATGAAAATGAAAGATCTCGGATTAATGCACTACTTCTTAGGTCTAGAAGTATGGCAAGATCCAAAAGGAATCTTTTAAATCAAGGTAAGTATGCTGTGAAGTTTCTAAAAAGATTTGATATGTTGGAGTATAAAGCCATGCCCACTCCCATGGACTCCAACTTGAAGTTATTAGTTAATGACTCATCGTATTTAGTGGACCTAACCCTATATAGACAAATCATTGGGTCATTGATGTATTTAACAAATACTAGGCCAGATATATGCTTTGCTGTAAATACCCTAAGTCAGTATCTAGTAGAACCTAGAAAGGTTCACTTAATAGCTACAAAGCATGTAGTGAGGTACCTAAAAGGTACATTAGATTTTTGGTCTATATTATCTTGGAGGTCATGAACTCCGTTTACATGGTTACTCAGATTCTGATTGGGCAGGAAGTGTCTCAGACAGAAAGAGTACATCAGGTGGATGTTATAGTCCTGAATCTACCATGATCTCATGGTTCAGCAAGAAACAATCTAGTGTGGCTCTCAGTACTGCTGAAGCAGAATATATGGCTGTCTGCTCTGCCAGCTGTGAAGCAGTATGGCTTCAGAAGCTTTTATATGGAGTGTTTGACTTAGAAATGGATCCCACTGTGATTATGTGTGACAATCAAAGTTGCATTAAGATGACTGAAAATCCTGTGTTCCACGATAAGTCAAAACACATAGAGATCCGATACTTCTATATACGAGATATGGTGCAAAGAGGAGTTATCAAGCTTGTATATATAAGCACTGAGGATCAGATTGCTGATATCTTGACTAAACCTCTGTCTCGAGTGAAGTTTGAATACTTTCGAGACAAGCTTGGTATAGTTCAAAAGAACTCTCCTCGAAAGGGGGAGTAGCATAGTATCTGATAACAAGTCTGCCTCATCAATGATGAGGTTACCTATTCACTACACTTAGTTACCTAGAATTATTTAGATTTAGGACTCTTATATTTTTACTTTTGATGATAGATGTATTAGTGAGAATACATGCTTTTGATGATAGATGTATTTGTGAGAATACATGCTTTTGATGATAGATGTATTAGTGATATACATGTTTTGATGATGATATACATGTTTTGATATACATGTTTTGATGATGATATACATGTTTTGATAATGAGGTTACATGATGCCTTGATGTATTGATACGTGTTTGTACTTGTATGGATGAAGATACTTGTACCCATAGTGATGAGGGGATTGGATCATCCCTGGACTTCAGTCCTAAAGAGAGCCGTAGACGTATGTCTTCGAGAATGAAGTCCTTGGTGGAATTGAGGGGATTGGATCATCCCTGGACTTCAGTCCTAAAGAGAGCCGTAGACGTATGTCTTCGAGAATGAAGTCCTTGGTGGACTTGAGGGGATTGGATCATCCCTGGACTTCAGTCCTAAAGAGAGTCGTAGACATGATGTCTCCGAGAACAAAATCCTGAATGAACAGGTAAGGGGATTGGATCGTCCTCGGAATATTAGTCCTTTGAATTGAGCCGTAGACATGATGTCTCCGAGAACTAAATCCTGAATGAACAGGTAAGGGGATTGGATCGTCCCCGGACTATGGTCCTTTGAATTGAGCCGTAGACATGAGGTCTCCGAGAATTGAATGATAGGACTGGATCGTCTCTGAACTTCAGTTCAAAAGGTACATGATAGGACTGGATCGTCCCTGGACTTCGGTTCAAAAGGTACATGATAGGACTGGATCGTCCCTGGACTTCGGTTCAAAAGGTACATGATAGGACTGGATCGTCCCTGGACCTCGGTTCAAAATGTACGTGACAAATCCTAGAATTGTTCTAGGTTACACCCAGCATGAAACAGCGCTGGCTCTGTAGATGTGATACATCCAGCATGAAACAGGGCTGGCTCTGTAGATGTGATACATCCAACATGAAACAGGGCTGGCTCTGTAGACGTGACACATCCAGTATGAAAGAGGACTGGCTCTGTGGCGGTAAATCCTAGATCTGATCTAGGTCACATCTAGTATGAAAAAGGACTGGCATTGTGGTTGGGATTAGATCATCCCTAGACATGAGACTTGTAAAGAGATAAGGATTGATCATCCTGGAACTTGATCTGGATTGTATCATCCATGGACCTATGTCCTAAAGAGAGCAGGATTGATCATCCTGTAATATGATCGTGTGATGACGATGTTGTTGATCATGTGATGACGATGTTGATGATCGTGTGATGATCGATGCTGATGATCGTGTGATGACGATGTTGATCGTGTGATGTCGATGCTGATGATCGTGTGATGACGATGCTGATCATGTGATGGCGATGTTGATGATCATGTGATGACGATGCTGATGACGATGCTGATGATCATGTGATGACGATGCTGATGATCGTGTGATGACGATGCTGTTGATCGTATGATGACGATGCTGATATTCATATGATGACGATGCTGATGATCGTGTGATGACGATGCTGACGATCGTGAGGATTCAGATATTGATGTTGCTGTAGCTGTTTGAGTACTGCAGAAGATAAAGACTCAGTACTGAAGATGTTGATGTTCCAGTATTGAAGATGTTCCAGTTACTGATGATGTTGAGAAAGCTTCCAATGATTTATAGATGTATCATGTATGATGTATGACTCGTTGCTCCTACGGATGTTGTTATAATATCATTCTCGTTAAGGGGGAGTGTTGAATATTGTAACTTCTAAGAATATTATATTTGTATATTACTTATTCTGGAGATGTTCCATACCTCCGATGTGATTATACTATGAATCCGGAGATGTTTATTCCTCCGAATTGGTTGTGGTAACTAGGGTTATTAGACCCACCATGTGGGGGTCGGCCCAGTCAGTTATAATAGGGTATTTAACCTAATGGTTAAATACGAGCCTACATGTACTTGTGTAAAATACATGTCAGTGTGGTGTATAAATAGAGGAGGTATGTTCCTCATTTGACACACTCACTCACTTGAGAGAGGCGCACTTGTGGAGGAGAGGTCTGCTATGGTGGAGAAGGAGATCATGTATTTGGTTTGCATCTTTGTATATTGCTGGTCATCTATATTGAGGAAGCTTTACTGGGTTTTCTACCCCATGAGGGTTTCCCAGGATAAATTTGTGTCTCTTGTGTTTATGTTGTGCTTGTTGTTTCTTCAGTGATCCTGTATATGCTATTATTGTGAAATGGAATGTAATGCTGCTATTTTCTGTCTTAGCATATTAAATTTTAACAAAAATAATGCCTGGTATTTTCAAGAATGAGAATTTAATGGCAGAAAACAGTAGCAGAATCTTAAAATGGTTTATTTGGCTTTCTAACTTTGATTATGATATAATCTACAAGCCTGGTTATTTAAATTGTCTTGCTGATATGTTAACACGGGAAAATGTGCAGAAAGAAGGTCCCAGTTTAAATATGTTTTCAGCAGGTGCAGGTTCCAGTTCTGTAACCAGAGATGACAAAGGAAAAAGCCCCTATGCCAAATGAAGACCAGCTGCCCAAAAATGCATTATTTCTGAAACCATGGGATAACAGTTTGACAGATGCCGAGCGAAGAGAGTTGCTCGATTTTGCAGATACAGATCAGGCTGAAAGATATCTCAGTCTGACACTGATAAAACAAATCCAGGAGAATCCTTGTAAACTCCAAATTCTTGAAAGATGGGAGAAGAAAGCTTTTAATGGCTTTCAAAATGCTCAAGCCCAGCTAAGGAAGTGTCGAGAATTGTGGATAGACTGCAATGAAGAAAAGAATGGATTAGTCTGGTATGTAGATATCGGTGAGGGTAACCTCACATGGTCTTCCTATAACCTCATTCTCCAGTTTTGCAGAGAGCAAACCTCTGTAGTTATTTGTGCAGATCCAGGTAACATGCGTAACAAAAAGTGGTCTGGCTGGACTGAGGTATTTTTTGACAAGTTTTGCCCCAGAAAAGATTGGCTCAACAGAAGAGCTAATTTTATTTTGCATTTGGAGGCTGATATGCAAGCTGCAGATCAGCATAATCAATGGTTTAAGTTTCTGCTCAGACACCATGGTGGTCGTTATTCGCCTATTGAACACACTGTTAATATAACCCAGAAGTTCATAAAAAGGGATGTTAATGGTAACAGGTTGGACACCAAAGTTCATCGCAGAACCCTTCCCCTAAACTACAGAGTTGAATCTTTATTTGCCTCTGAGTTTATTTTTGGTCCTAACGAAGCTTTGCATGGATCCGATGTGGAACAATGTTTCGGTGATCTACTTTATCCCGAAGTAGATTATTCAGATGATGAATACTGGAAGAATACTGACTCTCAGCCTTATAACTGGGAGGATGATTTGGCAAAGCGTGAGATCGAAGAACATCTCTTCGATGAAGGAGTTCTAGACTGTGTCTGTGGTGGAGTACCATTTGGATCGCCTGGAGAGCTCAGATGTGTATGCGGTTCAGGTTTTGAATAAAGTTCAAAGTTCTTCCGTGGGAATGAAGCAGCCTGGTCCGTGATCTATGTGATTGGAATCTTTGTACATATTTTTCTGTTGGAAGCCGTAGTGGGCCGGATGATGCTCCACTTTGTACTTTGGCGGCCATGTTTTCGGCCTTTATCTTTCCGGGATGCCTTTGCCCCGATGTATTGTAATAAAAATAGTGACTGATATAAGTGGGCCAAGATTCTCTCGGCCACCACATTTGCTTTTGGCGTCAGTCAGTCTTTGTCGGTTGTCATAGTACACAGTCCCCGTATGGCCGAGCCTCGGAGGGATGAGATAAACATGATGTGGTCCCATCATGTCCCCGGGAGTCTTAGCTTTTAACCACTTAGTGTAAGTTTCTGTCTACCGGTTAACCCTCGTTCAAGCTATAAATAAGAGCCTCTAGAGTTCATTTGGATCATCGAGTCTAGGAGTCGCATGAGCAAGTAGTCCGCTCTGCAAGTAGAAGTCGCATGAGCAAGTAGTCCGCTCTGCAAGTCTGTGTGAGAGCCGAAGTGATTATGCTCTGTGAGTTGCCGTAACTGGTATAACATCGCATCAGAAAGCTAAGACTCGTCTCTGTATAAAATAGAGTCTGTGTAAGGGTGTGCTAGTGAGCATATCTTGGGACTCCCAGGAGCCTACAGGTAGCTTCATGCCTTCGAGAAGTTGCGAAAGCTAAAAGGACCCAAGACATTGTGTTCAGGCACAGTTGAGTGATAGTGGTGACGAACTTCGCAACCGAGGTCGATCCACTTGTACTGAGTCTGTAATATCTCTGAAGCATAATAAAGTTTGAAGAATTGAAGTGTTGAGATCCAGGTGCACTTCAATTCTTCAAACTTTATTATGCTTCAGAGATATTACAGACTCAGTACAAGTGGATCGACCTCGGTTTGCGAGTTCCTCACCACTATCTCTCAACTGTGCCTGAACACAATGTCTTGGGTCCTTTTAGCTTTCGCAACTTCCCGAAGGCATGAAGCTACTTGCAGGCTCCTGGGAGTCCCAAGATATGCTCACTAGCACACCCTTACACAGACTATATTTTATACAGAGACGAGTCTTAGCTTTCTGATGCGATGTTATACCAGTTACGGCAACTCACAGAGCATAATCACTTCGGCTCTCACACAGACTTGCAGAGCGGACTACTTGCTCATGCGACTTCTACTTGCAGAGCGGACTACTTGCTCATGCGACTCCTAGACTCAATGATCCAAATGAACTCTAGAGGCTCTTATTTATAGCTTGAATGAGGGTTAACCGGTAGACAGAAACTTACACTAACCGGTTAAAAGCTAAGACTCCCGGGGACATGATGGGACCACATCATGTTTATCTCATCCCTCCGAGGCTCGCCTATATGGGGACCTGGTACTATGACAACCGACAAAGACTGACTGACGCCGAAAGCAAATGCGGTGGTCGACAGAATCTTGGCCCACTTATATCAGTCACTATTTTTATTACAATACATCGGGGCAAAGGCATCCCGGAAAGATAAAGGCCGAAAACATGGCCGACAAAGTACAAAGTGGAGCATCATCCGGCCCACTACGGCTTCCAACAGAAAAATATGTACAAAGATTCCAATCACATAGATCACGGACCAGGCGGCTTCATTCCCACGGAAGAACTTTGAACTTTATTCAAAACTTGAACCACATACACATCTGAGCTCTCCAGGCGATCCAAATGGTACTCCGCCACAGACACAGTCTAGAACTCCTTCATCGAAGAGATGTTCTTCGATCTCACGCTTTGCCAAAACATCCTCCCAGTTATAAGGCTGAGAGTCAATATTCTTCCAGTATTCATCATCTGAATAATCTACTTCGGGATAAAGTAGATCACCGAAACATTGTTCCACATCGGATCCATGCAAAGCTTCATTAGGACCAAAAATAAACTCAGAGGCAAATAAAGATTCAACTCTGTAGTTTAGGGGAAGAGTTCTGCAATGAACTTTGGTGTCCAACCTGTTACCATTAACATCCCTTTTTATGAACTTCTGGGTTATATTAACAGTGTGTTCAAGAGGCGAATAACGACCACCATGGTGTCTGAGCAGAAACTTAAACCATTGATTATGCTGATCTGCAGCTTGCATATCAACCTCCAAATGCAAAATAAAATTAGCTCTTATGTTGAGCCAATCTTTTCTGGGGCAAAACTTGTCCAAAAATACCTCAGTCCAGCTAGACCACATTTTGTTACGCATGTTACCTGGATCTGCACAAATAACTACAGAGGTTTGCTCTCTGCAAAACTGGAGAATGAGGTTATAGGAAGACCATGTGAGGTTACCCTCACCGATATCTACATACCAGACTAATCCATTCTTTTCTTCATTGCAGTCTATCCACAATTCTCGACACTTCCTTAGCTGGGCTTGAGCATTTTGAAAGCCATTAAAAGCTTTCTTCTCCCATCTTTCAAGAATTTGGAGTTTACAAGGATTCTCCTGGATTTGTTTTATCAGTGTCAGACTGAGATATGTTTCATCCTGATCTCTATCTGCAAAATCGAGCAACTCTCTTCGCTCGGCATCTGTCAAACTGTTATCCCATGGTTTCAGAAATAATGCATTTCTCGACAGCTGGTCTTCATTTGGCATAGGGGCTTTTCCTTTGTCATCTCTGGTTACAAAACTGGAACCTGCACCTGCTGAAAACATATTTAAACTGGGACCTTCTTTCTGCACATTTTCCCGTGTTAACATATCAGCAAGACAATTTAAATAACCAGGCTTGTAGATTATATCATAATCAAAGTTAGAAAGCCAAATAAACCATTTTAAGATTCTGCTACTGTTTTCTGCCATTAAATTCTCATTCTTGAAAATACCAAGCATTATTTTGAGATCTGTTCTAATGGTGAAGTGCACTGGTTTCAGGTAAAGAATGAAATGATTCACAGTTTTCTTTACAGCCAATATCTCTTTATGGCTGCTGGGATAATTAAGTTCGGCTCCTTTAAATGAACCAGATGCATATCCACAGATATTTTCTTTTTCACTAATCTCTTCCAGAAGTACACCACCCCAAGTGGTATTGGATGCATCTGTTTCTATTATCAATTTACCAGTTCCCTGAGGAAGATGTAGGGCTGGTAACAATTTGACTCTGGTTTTAATCTGTTGTACTGCAAGAGTCATTGCATCTGACCAGGGTGCAGGCTTTTTCTTTAACCGCTGCTGCAGACAATGAATGTCAGAAGCCTGACCTTTATAGAAAGGTCTGATATAATTCAAGCAACCAAGGAAACGTTGCAACTGGGTCTTTTCCAAAATTTTATCAGGGAAATGGTCAAATGACTTTAAAACATGATCTTGCAAAACTACCTGACCACCTTTAATATGCAGACCCAAAAAATCCATTTCTGTCTTCCCAATCTCCATCTTGGACTCAGACAGAACCAAACCATGTTTATATACCAAATCATAAAACTGCTGCAGATGTTTAAGATGTTCTTGTAAAGACTTTGAACAAATCAGAATGTCATCTATAAACACAGCTAACCAAGGAATGTCTCTAAAAATATCCTCTATACGCTTTTGAAACTCTGAAGAAGCATTATTAATACCAAACGGTATGACTTTCCACTAATATTGTCCATGAGGGACAACAAATGCAGTTTTATATCTATCTTTGGCCTCAATGCCAATCTGATAGAATCTTGACTTCAAATCAAACTTGCTGAAAATAGAACCACCTATAATTTTCTGCAACAAGCTTGCTTTATCAGGTAAGGGGTACCTGATCTTCTGTAGGACAGCATTAAGTGGTTTGAAATTAACCACCAATCTCGGCTTACCTCTCTTTTGTTCAGAGTGCTTGTTAACAACAAAAGCACGACATGCCCAAGGACTTTTGGATGGTTCAATTAGTCCTTTTGTAAGCAACTCTTGGATTTCTTTTGCACAGAATTCTCTTTCTGAGGGGCTCATTATTCTAGCAGAGGCTTTCATAGGCCGAATCTTTTGCAGAGGATCAAACGGAAGGGAAACAAAATATTTTTATCGTGTCCAAAAAGCATTAGGACTTTCTGAACAACAATCTCTTTTTATTTTCTCTGAGATACCTGCTAAAAACTTCTCACTATGTACTTCTGCATAAGAAATACATCTTTCCATTTTATTCAAAGAAGCTCTAGATTGAACTGGAAGACTCTGGGAAGCAGGCAATGGCTTACAACGCTGTACAAACTTGTGACTCAGAGGAAGACAAACAGACTGATTATTTACTGTAAAGGAGAATATCATTTTCTTGGTATCAATAGCAAATGGACTGACTTTCATCAAAAATTCTGAACCTAAGACACAATCCTCACGAACTGCATCCAATCTGAAAAGAGAGACTGAACTTTTTATCCTCAGGAGATTGGATTGGAGCGTGCCGAAACCACTTCGAGGACTCCATCGATTCGCTCGACCAACAGTCGAAAACAGGTTTGAAGTATTTGATTTTTATTTTATTTATTTTGCTAAATCGATTTGAGTATTGACATTCATGTACTACATTAGAGAGAGCTAGATCTGTGACTTCTATATTTCTTCTAACAAAAATCGTAGTGGGAGTTTTTTTTTTTGGTCCCCAAAAAGGGGGTCCCTACATTCGGTATCAAAGCCAGTCGAGCCTTGAGGGCACCGGACTCATATTTTTATCAGAGGTGTTCGTCGGTGATCGTGGTGAACGACGACGATATTGGAGTTGTGGACTTCGTGAGATCACGCATTCGACCGAAACAGCCATTGGATCAACAACGCAAAAGTGAAATTTTCAAGATCCGTCAACAATATGCCCTTGCAGAAAGGATGCGATCCATGGAATGGAAATCCTACCCAAATATTTGATTTCAGATTTAATGAATGACATGAAAGAGCAAATACAGTACGATCCACAGGATGGAATTCCGCTCCAATTATTTGATTTCCAAATCTTGTAAATAATATGCATATGCAGAACGATTACAATCTACATAATGACACTCTGATCTAAATCTTGATTCAACAGCGCAGAAGTTTTTTGTTTTTTTTCAGATCCCTTAAATGATATACATATGCGGAATGGATACAATCTCCAAAATCTGAGATTATGTAATGACATTTTAATAGATCGATCGAATTCACTATCCTCATCTATTTGTGAAATAAAAAAGTCGGTCGTGATGATATATATATATATATATATATATATATATATACGAATCAGATTCAACTTCCAGGTTAAGTTACTATTAGCAAAGTCTATGGATAATCACAGATATCAACTAAAAACTTTCATACTGGGTTTGTCTTGACAGAGCCGTAGAGATTTAAGATCTATTAAAATTGAATTCGCTGAGATCGTTCGACGGGAAAAAGAAAATAAAATCTCAAATTAATACCCATAAACTAACACAGAATTAGATGGAAATCTCAGATCCATACTCATAAACTAACACAGAAATAGGTGGAAATCTCAGATCCATACTCATAAACGAACACAGAAATAGATGAAAATCTCAGATCCATACTCATAAACTAACACAGAAATAGGTGGAAATCTCAGATCCATACTCATAAACTAACACAGAAAATAATTATATGATACTATAGTAAATAAGAACCTGTGAATTAATGGTTGTTCCGGTCGAATGTCTGTTCCCACGAAGTCCACAGCTCCAATACCGTCGTCGTTCACCACGATCACCGACGAACACCTCTGATAAAAATATGAGTAAGGTGCCCTCAAGACTCGACCGGTTCTGATACCAAATGTAGGGAACCCCTTTTCGGGGTCCAAAAAAAAAAAAAAAACTTCCACTACGATTTTTGTTATAAGAAATATAGAAGTCACAGATCTAGCTCTCTCTAATGTAGTACATGAATGTCAATACTCAAATCGAATTAGCAAAATAAATAAAATAAAAATCAAATACTTCAAACTTGTTTTCAACGGTTGGTCGAGCGAATCGATGGAGTCCTCGAAGTGGTTTCCGCACGCTCCAATCCAATCTCCTGACGAAGTACCGAGTGACCCCTCGGTTGACTTCCCTACCGTATCGGGGTTACTCTTCTTCACCTCGAACCCCCGAGCTAATGGAGTCGTAAGAACACACACAAATAGCCTCCCGAAAGGATCTCCCAATCCTCGTTCCGGCTAATCCCAACTCCAAGGATTATAACATAATCTGAGATTATGATGACCATCCAGCATTAGGGAGCAAGAGATCCCTCTCTCTTTCTCCTCCCTCTTTATGTAGGAAAAGCTCATGTGCCATGTGTCTGTCCATGCACATTATTTAATTTAATTTAATATTTTAATTAACAATATTCTCAAATACATGTGTCTCAATGTCTTCAAGGTGCACCTAATTCCCTAGATCAGTGAGAGTTAGGTGTAGGAGAGTTCTACTTCTCTTTTGATTCTCAATTAGTTTTCTCAATATCTTTTAGTATCATTTTACATACACGTAGAACTCTTTTAGTATCATTTTGATTCTCTATTGAGAAAACTAATTGAGAATCAAAAGAGACGTAGAACTCTCATACACCTAACTCTCACTGATCTAGGGAATTAGGTGCACCTTGAAGACATTGAGACACATGTATTTGAGAATATTGTTAATTAAAATATTAAATTAAATTAAATAATGTGCATGGACAGACACATGGCACAGGAGCTTTTCCTACATAAAGAGGGAGGAGAAAGAGAGAGGGATCTCTTGCTCCCTAATGCTGGATGGTCATCATAATCTCGGATTATGTTATGATCCTTGGAGTTGGGATTAGCCGGAACGAGGATTGGGAGATCCTTTCGGGAGGCTATTTGTGTGTGTTCTTACGACCCCATTAGCTCGGGGGTTCGGGGTGAAGAAGAGTAACCCCGATACGGTAGAGAGGTCAACCGAGGGGTCACTCGGTACTTCGTTAGGAGATTGGATTGGAGCGTGCCGAAACCACTTCGAGGACTCCATCGATTCGCTCGACCAACCGTCGAAAACAGGTTTGAATTATTTGATTTTTATTTTATTTATTTTGCTAAATCGATTTGAATATTGACATTCATGTACTACATTAGAGAGAGCTAGATCTGTGACTTCTATATTTCTTCTAACAAAAATCGTAGTGGAAGTTTTTTTTTTTTTTTAACCTCAAAAAGGGGGTCCCTACATTTGGTATCAGAGCCGGTTGAGCCTTGAGGGCATCGGACTCATATTTTTATCAGAGGTGTTCGTCGGTGATCGTGGTTAACGACGACGGTATTGGAGCTGTGGACTTCGTGGGATCACGCATTCGACCGAAACAGCCATTAATTCACGGGTTCTTATTTACTATAGTATCATATAATTATTTTCTGTGTTAGTTTATGAGTATGGATCTTAGATTTCCATCTATTTCTGTGTTAGTTTATGAGTATGGATCTGAGATTTTCATCTAATTCTGTGTTAGTTTATGAGTATGGATCTGAGATTTCCACCTATTTCTATGTTAGTTTATGAGTATGGATCTAAGATTTCCATCTAATTCTATGTTAGTTTATGGATATTAATTTGAGATTTTATTTTCTTTTTCCTGTCGAACGATCTCGACAAATTCAATTTTGATAGATCTTAAATCTCTACGGCTCTGTCAAGATAAACCCAGTATGAAAGTTTTTAGTTGATATCTGTGATTATCCGTAGACTTTGCTAATAGTAACTTAACCTGGAAGTTGAATCTGATCCGTATATATATATATATATATATATATATCATCATGGCTGACTTTTCTATTTCACAAATAGATCGGGATAGTGAATTCGATCGATCTATTAAAATGTCATTACATAATCTCAGATTTTGGAGATTGTATCCATTCCGCATATGTATATCATTTAGGCAAGTGACATTATCTAATTTCATTTTCGTATAAGTGACAGAACATATTATCTTCTAATATAAACAATTGATTCACTTCTCTCTCTCAAACGCATTACAACTTAGCAAATTATCTAGCATTCAGTTGTGTACTTTTCTTTTCACTTTTAGATCTCCAAACTTCAAACTTCACACAGCTTTATTTATCCTTCAAAATATGCAAACAGACTTACAGACCTGTGGATCGACTTCGAACAGTGAAGTTCGTCACAACTCACACAATCAGAATGCCTAGACACAATGTTACTGGCCCTTTTATCTTTCAGAACTTCCCGAAGGCATGAACTTACTCGAAGGCTCCTGGGATTCCAGTGATATGCCCACTAACATTCATTACACACTCGACCAAATTTTTACAGGGTTGAACTTCGGCTTTCTGATGTTGTGTTATACCTTAATGGCAACCAGCAGAGCATATTACCTTAGCTCTCACACACCTACTGACTCACTGAGCTTCCAACTACCGAAGCAACTCAGCATTAGACTCGACTCACTTACAGAGCTCTTAACCAGCTCGATGCAAAAACTCGAATGCCAAATGACTTCCCGGACCTTCAATATATAGCATGAGAGCAGGTTACCCGGTGACAAAACTTACACTAACCAGTCATAAAGGCATGGAATCTGAGGTCATGGTGGGACAGCACCATGATTATCTCGTCCCTTGGAGGCAGTGCCATGTGGGGACTCAGATTCGACACGGGCACTGGCCGACAGAACTGGGCCTACAAACTATCAATCACACCGAAAGCAAAGATGCTATGGCCGACAAACATGGCCCATTACAAAATACGGAAAAGATATCCGACAGATTACAACTGTGGAGCTATTATTCCCGGCCCACCACGGTTTCCAATAAAGAAAAGCATATATGTACAATTATTACATCATCAGACCAAATAGGCTTCATTCCGGAATTAATCATCCTTGGACCGACATATGCAGAATAGCTCAGGGTCTCCAGGTGGTCCGCAAGGCTGGCCTCCACACGGGCAATCAAATTCTGGATCATATTCTTCAAGCTCCCTTTCTGCTATAAGATCATCTATATTCTGGGAGTCTTCATAGTACCCATAGCCTTCATCCTTATACTCCGGTTCTGGATACAGCATTTCACTAAAGCATTGTTCAATGTCGGAACCATAAAGTGCTTCGTTCCGTTCACTGAGGAACTCACTAGCAAACATGGACTCAACACGGTAGTCCAGAGGCAAGGTTCTACAGTGTATTTTGGTATCCAACCGGTTTCCTTGAGCATCCCTTTTAATATATTTCTGCGTGACAGTGACAACGTGTTCAAGAGGTGTATACCTGCCACCATGATGTCTTAACAGAAATTTAAACCATAAATTATGCTGATCTGCAGCCTGCATGTCAGCTTCCATGTGAAGAATGAAATTAGCCTACTTGTTTGTCCAATCAACTCTTGGACAGAATTTATCAAGAAAGACTTGGGTCCATCCTGACCATTTTTTATTTCTCATGTTGCCGGGATCGGCACACATAACAATTGACTTCTGTTCTCTGCAAAACTGAAGAATTAAATTGTAAGAAGTCCAAGTGAGGTTACCCTCACCGATATCAACATACCATACCATGCTGTCTTTCTCATCATTACAGTCAACCCATAACTCACGGCATTTTCTAAGTTTTTCTTGGGCATTAGAAAACCCTTCAAAAGCGGTTTTCTCCCATCTTTCCAGAATATGCAGTTTTAATGGATGCAACTTTATTTCTTTGATCAATGTTAATCTGAGATACTTCTCAGCTTGGTGTCTATCTGCATAATCCAGCAATTCTCTCCTTTCAGCAGGAGACAGGCTTGAGTCCCACAGTTTCATAAAAAGAGCATTCCGTGGCAGCAACTTTTCATAGTCTGGTTCAGTACCTTCAGCAGGGGCAGGGACTTTACCTTTATCATCTTTAGAACCAGAGCTGGAACCAACTGAAAACATATTTAAACTGACTGATTTACTTTCCTCTTGCTACACATTTTCACGCGTAAGCATATCAGCCAAGCAATTTAGATATCCTGCTTTATACATAATATCATAGTCAAAATTAGAGAGCCATATAAACCACTTTAGTATCCTGCTACTGTTTTCTGCCATTAGATTTTCATTTTTGAAGATGCCAGGCATGATCTTCAAATCAGTTCTAATTACAAATCTGACAGGTTTTAAAAACAGGATAAAATGATTCACAGTTTTCTTGACTGCTAAAATTTCTTTGTGGCTGTTGGGATAGTTCAACTCTACACCCTTAAAAGAACCTGAAGCGTAACCACAAACATTTTCTTTGCTTTCAATCTCCTCTAACAGAACACCACCCCAAGTAGTGTTAGAAGCATCTGTTTCAATGATGAGTTTACCAATTCCTTTTGGGAGATGAAGAGCAGGAAGATCTTTAACTTTGGCTTTTATTTGCTGGATAGCCAAAGTCATTTCTTCAGACCATGCAGCAGGTTTCTTTTTCAATCTTTGCTGCAGACAATGTATATCAGAGGCCTGTCCTCTGTAAAACGGTCTGATGTAATTCAAACATCCTAGAAATCTTTGAAGTTGAGTCTTTTCTAGGATCTTATCAGGGAACTGATCAAAGGACTTTAAAATATGTTGTTGAAGTATAACTTGACCAGCTTTGATATGAAATCCGAGGAAATCCATCTCGGTTTTTCCAATTTCCATTTTAGAGGCGGAAAGGACCAACCATGCTTAAAAACTAAATCATAAAAATTTTGTAAATGTTTAAGATGGTCCTGCAGATTCTTCGAACAAATTAAAATATCATCAATGAAAACAATGAGCCATGGAATATCCCTGAAGATGTCTTCCATCCTTTTCTGAAATTCGGATGGAGCATTGTTTATGCCAAATGGCAATACTTTCCATTGATACTACCCATGAGGAACCACAAAGGCAGTTTTGAATCTATCTTTGGCCTCTATTCCGATCTGGTAAAAACCAGACTTTAAATCAAACTTGCTAAAGACTGTGCAGCTTGTTATCTTTTGCAGCAAGCTTGACTTATTAGGTAGTGGGTATCTGATTTTCTGGAGAACAGCATTACAATGGTTTGAAATTCACCACTAACCTCGGTTTACCTCTTTTTTGCTCAGAGTGTTTATTAACCACAAAAGCTCTACAAGCCCAAGGGCTCTTTGAAGGTTCTACGAGGCCTTTGCTAAGCAATTCTTGGATCTCTTTGGAGCAAAATTCCCTCTCTGATGGACTCATCAACCTGGCTGAGGCTTTCATTGGCTTAATCTTTTGCAGAGGGTCAAAAGGCAACGAGACAAAATACTTCTCTCTCGTCCAAAATGCATTGGGATTTTCAGAGCAGCAGTCTTTCAATATTTTTTCTTTTATTGCTGCTAGAGCTTTCTCACCATGGATCTCTGCATAGGATATGCAGCGTTCCATTTTATTCATAGCAGAACTTAATTGAACAGGACTATCTGACTGACTGATAGACATGGGTTTACACATTTGTACAAACTTGTGACTCAAAGGGATTGAAACTGAATGACCATTAACTGTACAAGAAAATATCATTTTTTGGGTGTCAATGGAGAAAGGACTGACTTTACTCAAGAACTCAGAGCCAAGAACACAATCTTCTCTCACAGCATCTAACGTAAACAAAGAAATAGAACTTTTTACACCAGATAATGCTATTGGGAAATCTTTAATCTTTCCAGTAAGGAATACTGGTGATCCTTGGATAGCTGAACCAAATTCTTTTGTTTTTTCCCAGTAATACAAAGGAATGGCATTACCTTTTGCTAAATTAAACTGACAACCAGAGTCTATAAGACACTGTACAAAGTAAGACTTAAATTCATCAAGACAAAAGTCTAGATTAATAAATAATTTGGGACCTGATAAAGCACCAAGCAAACTAATACTTTGAGATTTGGGAGATTGGGATCTTTCAGGAGATACAGAGGGAGATTCTTCTTTGACCTTAGGATTACCACAAACTCTTTCAATTTCTTTAGAAAGTTCTTCTTCTGAAGATTGGTCTTGTTCACTGTTAAGAACTGCCATAGCATGTTTTATGGCTTCTGCTTCTTTGAGCAATTCTTTGATTTTGGTCTGCTTCTCCTTTAATTGCATTCTCAGAAACTTTTCTCTATCCCGTATATGGGCTTGTCTATTAGAATGGCTACCTAGATAGTCTTGGTATATTTCAACAGGATTATACTGGATATCTGAGACTTTAGTTTTCCCTTTGCTTGCTTTTAGGGATTCTAGTTGAGCTTGCAATTTTCTTTTTTCATCTCTCAATTCAGTTCTCTCATTGTGCCTATATATAGGAATGGAGGATAATTGCAAATCAATTGAGGCTATTTGCTTTTCAATCTGATGGGCAGATAAAGATCGAGAAAACATATACAAATTGAAATCATATTCAGGCCGACTACACCCCCCTAAATGTGCATCAAGATCAGACTCGGACTCAGAGGAAGAGGAAGGAGATTGATCACATTTAGCAGAAATGGGAGTATCAGAATCTGTAGTTGTACAAAAATCAGTAGAATAATCAGAATCAGGCAAATATACAATTTCTCCGGAAGGGAGAGGAGAATCAGCAGAAACTTTATACAAATCCCACCATTCAGGATCAAGGGATTGACAGAGTGCCGCAAGACGGGGTTTAGACTTTCTTTCTGGGCATTTACTAGCCCAATGACCAGATTTTCCACAGATAAAGCAAATATCTTGCTTTCCTTTTTCAGACCTTCTCTTGATAAACCTTTTGGATTTATATTTTGACTTATAAGGTTTCTTGTGTCTAAATGCCTTGTATTTATGCTTGGATTTGTGTTTATAGGGCTTGTCAGGGTGATATCTTGATTCAGAGGTATAATAACCCTTCTTCTTTTTCTTACATTTGCATTCTTTTCCAAAATGACCTCTGTTGTGTGCACCACACCCCCAATCCGGCATACCTGCTACATCTTTACAGAAAGATGCAGAAAACATCTGTTGATGTCTTTTGAAATCCTTGCTCACTCTTCTTTCAAGACAATGCTCTTGCCAAGTTTCAAGTATATGACCATGTAATTGAGCAAGTGACAAACTTCTTAATTCTATCTTTTTATCTTTTAGTGCCTGTTCAACAGCATCAGGCACATGACCAGGGTAACTCCTCAGATAATGTTTGAGATAAGCAGGATTCCCTGATTTCCCAGAAGAGATTAATAATTTCTGCATATAGCAAAAATATTCCTCCTAATGTTTATACCTCCTAAGGGAGAAGAACTTTATGTAATCAATTATGTAAACACATGAAAGAATCAATGTAAACCATGGGGTGCAAAAGAAACAAATAAAATAATTAAAAATAAATTATTTATTGCCCCCAGGTGAAGTCGGCCCCATAAGGGAATTTCCAGTTTCGCACATGTATAAATAAGAGGCTTGTGCACCTCATTAGATCATTCTCTCACTTGTGAAGTGCGCATCACTTGGAGGAGGAGATTTTCGCATCACTTGAAGAAGAAGGGATTATTGGGGCTTCTACTTGTGAAAGATACTTTCACATTCTTTCTCTTTCTTCATTTGTACTCTGATCTCAGAATTATCATCTCTCTGCGAAGGTTGCTGGGTTTTCTCCCATTTGGGTTTCCTAGGGTAAACTCTGTGTTGTTGTTTTGTGCTTTGTCTTTCTTCTAGTGATCTTGGTAATGCATTTATGTTTTATGCTATGAATGTATGAAATTTAATAGCAAGTTTGAATTAAATTCTCGGCATTAATCTCCTATAAGCTAAATGAATTGTTGAGACTACATCTTCTAAGATCCTCACCTTATCTTTTATTGAAAATCTTTGTTTTAAATCTTTATAATTTTGAAGTCAAGCTTATTGAAATCGTTGGTACAAATTCCCTTGAGATATATTCAGACTTGTTAACAAATGAAACTAGGGAAATCAACTTTCATTTCTAGAGTATGAATTTGAACTTTCATAAATTTTAAGCATCATTTAAATTGTAGTTCAAAATCCAAAGACTTTGCCAATCCTTTATATAAAGACTCCAATTTTCCCTCTACAACCACTAGTCTTATCAAGTGTAATTGTCCCCAAAGATAAAAGCCTTTTTTGCATGAAACGCTTGTCATCTTGCTCTTTTCGAACGTTCCATCCATTAGCAAGCCTTTGAATCTAGGGTGTACCTAAACCTTTAAAATCTTTTGCCCTCACAATCTTATCCCTAAATACTTAACCATAATTCAATAAATCTCTTAATTAGGGATTAATCCAGGTTTCCATATGTTAGATATTCAACATCGAGATTTGGTTTCCTAGCAAGAGATCTCTCCCATGAGGATTGATCAGGGTCTCCCCCTAAGCTCACTCTTAGTGAGGCTTAAAGCAAAGAGTCTCTCACTCAGTGTGACAACCGCATATCATTTCGGTGAGTGAGATACTCCAGGGTCACTTCTTTGGCTGCCTATCACCCTCTGCCATCCTGGATAGGATCTCATATCGAGGCAACTAAAAGTCAAGTGATAACAATAACCATACTCTGACTTGAGTGGCTGACAAGTTAGGAACTCCCTCCTATGTCTCGTCACATCATACTCGGGATTGTTCCAGGAGAATCTCTCTTTGATATGTTGACAGATCCTGAGGTGTCCATCTATAGGTGTCTCATGTATAGTCCTTAAGGTCTCGGTCCTAAATGTAGACTCTGAGACGAGGTATATGGTATCTTTGTAGTAGATGATGTCATCCACTACCCTATATTGGTCACCCTAGATGCACCCATCCATCAACTCATAGGCGAAGCAATCCTTGGAATATTCCACCAAAAGGTGGGACTTCCAATCAAAAATAATCCTCATTATCCAATCCCATATATCCTAAGTCGCTTCCTGTTGTGACCATACATCCCACAAGCTGACCACATGGTCATCATCTGTCCAACCATGCTTCATGTCGTCATCCTACTAATAGCCCATCTGACAATCCATCTTTGAAGTATGTTCTGTCTCACGCCTGTATAAACTCTCCATCCTCTAAGCTGCAATAATCCTGAGGGCATCATCAATCATTTCCCTCAAAACTGTTCTCCTGCCATCTGTGGTCTTGAACTCCCCACATATCGTTTTGTATCGTATGTGTTGTGCGGTATCCTCCTGTGCACTCACTCTATTGGTGTCATCTGAACCAAGATCCCACACATTTGTACTATATCCATCCTGAAAAACAAGGAATGCGTCCATGTCACTATCGGCTGGTCCCTGGAGTTTGTCTCCCATCAACACATCTGCAACTACAACCGGAGCCATTAATGGCCCCTCCACTAGAGGTGACTCATAACCCCCACACTACCCAACATGTATAGTCATCGTCGAGTCATACCTCTCCTTTTGTGCATGTAAATCTAAATGAGGCTCCCTCGTCACATCACAGGTATTACTATCCTTCTCATGTATCTCGCCTATCATAGATGCCCAGACTCCTGCTGTGGATGATGAAGAGTGTACCAACTCCAACTCGCCACACAACCTGTCCACATGCATATCGGATTCCTAAAGAGCCATATGAGTGTTGTTCAAGGAATATCTAGTAACCATAGGTTCATAGGTGGGCTCCTCCACTTCCTCTTCAATGTTCTGTATGCACAACTCCCTAGAGGTCAGCTCAACATCCAAAGGCAATTCACCAAACATCCCATCCTCGTCATATCTAGGTGCTAAAACACCCGGATCCTCACAAGCATCACTATTGAGGTTAGATGATGAATCCCCAACATCTGCATCTCGTGCTATCTTCATGTCCATCCATCTGTCCCTCAGATGTGTCGGTGCCATTGGTTTCACGAGATAGCTCTAAGGCTACCACCACCTGTCCTTCATGATCATCTTTCTTCAATCCCCGCACTATGCTTTTAAGGAGATCCTCGTCCAAATCTTTGGGCCAGCTTCTGTACTTGATGGCATAATAGTCTTGAAAGGGCAGTGCTACACATACCTCATCACCCAAGGCTAGATATTCCTGATAGTGAAGCATGTGTTGAAGTGATGTTATCCCCTTCAAATTTTGAGCTGATATCTCTCTCATTGTCTTCATGCTTTCACGGGCTGGCAAGATCACCAGCTCTGATACCACTATAATGTTCCCACATAAAATTTCACAAAAATTTTTAACTTACTGTTGAACTGATTGGACTTGTTGCCTTGTCAAATGCTTCACTACCACTATGTAGATTGTGGAAGATTATATCCTCAATCCCAAATTCCCAACATACCACTGTAGAAAACCAACTAGATCTACTGTAAGATCCCAAACCCAGTTAAGGTGGAAATTTACCAAACTGCCTGGTAATGTGGTTAAGAGTTTCCATCAAACACGTGATTGACACGCTGCTATGAATTCTATGGAATAGTTCTGACTTATGGTGTGTTGCTAGATCGAGGTATTTCGTCAACACTTTATAAGTCTACTGTTGTAGCAACATTCTAACCTTTTTAACCAATCTGAGTTCCGTTATCACACTATCTCTAGTTGCTGATGATAGGTGTCCCAACAGGGATGGTAGAGGGTGAGCAGCTAGAGATAGTGTGATAACATTTTTGGCGCCGTTGCCGGGGAGGTAGAGGCCTACCTGTGTTTTGCTTGAGTTTTGAGTCTATTTGCTTGTTTTTCCTTTTATCATCGCATTTGAACTTAAAACTCTGTTGGTTGATTTCCACTTGCATAATTTCAGCAGCCAACACCATTTTGTCTCACTCACCACTTCCCCTTCACGACATTCTACCTTCGATGAACAAGGTTCCCAAGTTCACCTGGCGACTCCACCCCGCAGCTCCACTGGAGGCCGAACCCATCCATACAACCTTCGTAGCCTTGATTGTTATGACACATTGCATAGTACACCTATCACTTATATCAGACGAAACCTTAGTTATCACTCCCCCAGCTTGTTTTGGCAAGAAGTCAACTCTGCAGCCTCACCTAGCATTGTAGTGCCACCCCTTCCACAACTCTCAATCCACCTTTGAACAACAATTAGATGGCCAATGCCAATTTTGGTCTGCGTGCCTTTGGCCATATGGCTAGAGCTTCACCCCTCGACTTCGCTCAAGTTCAGGGAGCTCCCCACGATATGCCTGAAAAGTATTTTGAAAATATTCCTAAGTTTAGTCGGAGCACCGCCATTACAATAGAAGATCATATCAAATCTGTGTGGCAGCACATGGAGGCCTATGGGGCCACCCATGAGGATGTTTTCATGAGAGGATTGTTTATGTCACTTAAGAGCGATGCCCGCAAGTGGTTTCACCGATTGCCTGTTGGATCAATCGATGGTTACGATAGCTTAGTGACCAAACCCAATGAACAATGGTCGGTCAAACTAGATGGCAAGTACTTGCTTAGCCAACTATCAGGGATTAAGAAAAAGGAAAATGAAACCACTCATGAGTTTGACATTAGATTTGATAAAGTTGTGGCACAGATACCTGAAATAATCCGCCCCAAAGACCCTGCCATCTTAATACATTACTTAGATTCCTTCGAGGGATGGCTAGGGTATCACCTCAAAGCCAAACAGCCCGCTACTCTAAAGATGGCCCAAGACAATGCAAGTAAAGCTGAAGCAAACGCAGCGTCCATGGGAAAGCAAAACTTCTTTGACCACCATGCTCCTTCATCCTCGCACATCAATTCCTGCGCCCGCAAGGGCAAAGAGCCTGAAAAGGAAGACATGGAGGTAGGGACGAATGAAAACATGAAAGAAATGATAAAAACCCTAACTCTCCTTACTAGGGACTTGGCCAAGAATAGGGAACCAGATAGGTACAAGGCCCCATATGCCCCCAAACCTTACTGGAACCCAAATAGGAGGCCTACCACTGAAGAAAACAAGAAGCCCCATATTGCCCCTGATATCCCAGACACAAGGGCCATCCATTGGTGCGATAAGTGCGAGTTTGAGCATCCCGAAGCCAAGTGTCATTATGGCGAGCCAAAGCAACATATTGAAACCATAAATTTCATTGAGGACTTACCTTTCAATTTAGACTTCGGTCGAATCCTCATTGAGGAGGAGGAAGAAGAAGACGTTGCTGAAGAAGTTGGTCCTTCTTGTCTACCGGTCAACCCTGTGAATGATGACCCTCAACGAACTAGGATATACAGGAGACACGGGGAGGAGCCAAGGCCCACACCTTTCATGGAGAGGCACGAGATTCCCCGGCAATGGCGCCAAAAATGTTATCACACTATCTCTAGCTGCTGATGATAGGTGTCCCAACAGGGATGGTAGAGGGTGAGCAGCTAGGAAGGTGTAACCAACAATGGCCAAGTCCTCCGTTGAAGGAACGGAAGTCACACCGGACAAGGCTATTGTCACTTCAGACGAGGCACGTAGCCAAGTCAGGGGGGAGACCCCGCTCAACCAGTGATGCTTGAGAGACAGAAATACACCCAAATCCCAAAAGACAAAGAGAGAGAAATAAGAGATGAGTGCTGATGAGATCCTAAGGTCGATTTCAGCCACCGGTTGGACACAAGGGTGAAGTAAGTATGAAAATAAAATGTGACCAGCGATCAATCGTGATGGATAAAATAGATTAGGTAGTTGATTAAGTGGATGAAAATCAACTTAGGATGTAAACAAGCTAGAAGTGAAGGAGTGGAGTGATTATGCCCAAGGAAGAGAGTTAAGCAGTGAAATAATGGACCTAGGGCAGCAACAAATTAGTGTTTTAAAGCATTTCTAGCAATTGGTAGCTTGATTTCTTAAGGTAAAATAATGAATTAAAACCAAATCTAAACTACCCAGAACGCCAAAATGACCCAAACAAGCTGAAAGAGAAAAACGCCCCTCACGCCCTAGAGGGGCGTTTTTGCCAAGTGGACCAGTGCTAAATCTATGGGCAAATGGAGTCTAAAAGATCTGAAACTTTAGATTTAGGCATTTAAGAACAATTAATAAGCGGGTTTCGAAAGAAAATTAAGTTTTAACAGTCAAATTTTGAGATTTTAATTTTTAGGGTTTATTCAGTGGTTTGCAGCTTAACATTCACAATGGAAATGGAAACAAGAGAAACAAGCAGAGATTGCCTACCTGAAATAGTGGAGATGAAGGAGCTTGGTGATAAAAACAAATCCCGAAGACCAAGTGTTGAGCAGCTGTGCTTTTCCCTTAGCGTTTTGGAGCAGCTAGTTGACCAAGTGCACCCTTGTACCTGCTAAAGAGAGAGGTAAGTCAGAAACTATGGCAAATAACAAGGAAATATCAACAAATAAACGACAAATGATGAAAGAAAGTAAGATAACAACGCAAGTTTACTTCCCTTTTGCTGAAACCCAGAGAGAGAGAGCACAACATGGACCTGTTGGCTCAATGGCTGCGTCCCCCCTCTGGTGGTCGATTTCACCTGTAGATTCGTTTGGGCAAGAAATGGATGGAGATAACACACAACTACTCAACAATGCACCAGCAATAAGCTAACAATCAACACCAAATCACTTCATCACCATATACACAAGTAGATCGGAAGAAATGTCTCTCTATTCACAAGTCACAAGTTTACAAAAATGCCAAGAGGAAGAGAAATGGGAGAGCTTCTCTCTTAAGTAGAGAATGGCCCCATCACAGCCCTAATTCCCTCCAAAAATGGATGGCTGGGATCAAATCCCCAATAGCCAAATCGAATGGAGGAGAATGCTCCAGAGGGGGGGTGAATTACCCTCAATAGCGCCCAAGTGGAGAGAGGGGACCCTCGTGGGGCCCATGCAACAAGTAAAACCAAGGTTAGGGGGTGTCTATATGATGTTTTATCCCCCCTAACTCATACATCCAAGGTCCCACATCAAATATATTACAAAACATGAATTTTCACTAAGTGGAAAAACGCCCCCATGGGTCAATTCGTCCCACATGGTGAGCTGGTCCAATGGAGGGACCCACAACACATAATAGATGTCCAAATATTACAAACATTACCATAGAAATCACCCTTGTATTAGCCAACCCTTGATTTTTTTTCCATTTCCCATAGTTGCCTTTGCCAAATTTTGATTTTCCATTTAATTAATTGCTGGTTTTTATTGCTGAAGGTGTAAATTGGGCTTTTGACCCACTTATAGTGCCCGGATTGCCGAACTATCTGCTGCAATGCGCTCGTGGACCCCAAAAATAGTAGATATGGTCACTCGAATGACCACAATCCATCACTTAGGCACTGTTTGCCCAAAATCCAAGATTTTTAATTAAAACAAGTCAATAATGACCCATAATAATTAAAAATCTCATCGCTGCCTCAACTTTTTTAAATTATGATGCTTGGAGACTCTTATGAGACCCCAAGAGATAATAAATGACCAAAATCAAAATCTTGATCGCAATATTTTTTCGGGCCCATTTTTGGCCTAGTCAACCTGGTTTGACCAAGTCAAATCTGGTAAAAATGGTGCTAGCTAAATACCTGTATGCCACATGAAACAAAAGGCTTCCTTATACATGTTAGTACATTACTAAACAATATGATGCCAATATGGTGATCAAAAATACATAATATCTCAAAAATACGAGGCCCCAGGTGAGGTGGGCCCACCACCTCTAAAAGACTCAAACTGTTATGCACAACCTGTAGACTTGACCACTTAGCTGACTTTGGGTGAGGTGGAAAAACAAGGTGAAGGATAAGGGAGAATAAGGGAAGACAAGGACAAAGATCATGTGACCCTTTGGATGAATCGGGAAAGTAGGGCCCACTGAGATAAGCATACCATGATAATGCACAGGGAAGGGCGGTGCCTCACAAATGGGTATAGTGCAGGGAAACCGCCACTGGTCATCTAACAACTCGTATTAGTTAGATGACTAGTGGCAATTTCCCTGCACTATACCCATTTGTGAGGCACCGCCCTTCCCTGTGCATTATCATGGTATGCTTATCTCAGTGGGCCTCGCTTTCCCGATTCATCCAAAAGGTCACATGATCTTTGTCCTTGTCTTCCCTTATCCTTCACCTTGTTTTTCCACCTCACCCAAAGTCAGCTAAGTGGTCAAGTCTACAGGTTGTGCATAATAGTTTGAGTCTTTTAGAGGTGGTGGGCCCACCTCACCTCGGGCCTTGTATTTTTGAGATATTATGTATTTTTTATCACCATATTGGCATCATATTGTTTAGTAATGTACTAACATGTATAAGGAAGCCTTTCGCTTCATGTGGCATACTGGTATTCAGCTAGCACCATTTTGACCAGATTTGACTTGGTCAAACCAGGTTGACTAGGCCAAAAATGGGCCCGAAAAAATATTGCGATCAAGATTTCGATTTTGGTCATTTGTTATCTCTTGGGGTCCCATAAGAGCTTCCAAGCATCAGAATTTAAAAAAGTTGAGGCAGCGATGAGATTTTTAATTATTATGGGTCATTATTGACCTATTTTAATTAAAAATCATGGATTTTGGGCAAACAGTGCCTAAGCGATGGATCGTGGTCGTTCGAGTGACCATGTCCACTATTTTTGGGGTGCACGATCGCATTGCAGCAGACGGTTCGGCAATCCGGGCACTATAAGTGGGTCAAAAGCCCAATTTACACCTTCAGCAATAAAAAACAGCAATTAATTAAATGGAAAAACAAAATTTGGCAAAGGCAACTATGGGAAATGGCAAAAACATCAAAGGTTGGCTAATACAAGGGTGAATAGAGAGACATTTCTTCCGATCTACTTGTGTATATGGTGATGAAGTGCTTTGGTGTTGATTGTTAGCTTATTGCTGGTGCATTGTTGCGTAGTTGTGTGTTATCTCCATCCATTTCTTGCCCAAACGAATCTGCAGGTGAAATCGACCACTAGAGGGGCAACACAGCCATTGAGCCAACAGCTCCACGTTGTGCTCTCTCTCTCCGGGTTTCAGCAAAAGGGAAGTAAACTTGCGTTGTTATCTTACTTTCTTTCATCATTTGTCGTTTATTTGTTGATATTTCCTTGCTATTTGCCATAGTTTCTGACTTACCTCTCTCTCTGGCAGGTACAAGGGCGCACTTGGTCAACTAGCTGCTCCAAAACGCTAAGGGAAAAGCACAGCTGCTCAACACTGGGTCTTCGAGATTTGTTTTCATCACCAAGCTCCTTCATCTCCACTATTTCAGGTAGGAAATCTCTGCTTATTTCTCTTGTTTCCATTTCCATTGTGAATGTTAAGCTGCAAACCACTAAATAAACCCTAAAAATTAAAATCTCAAAATTTGACCGTTAAAACATAATTTTCTTTCCAAACCCAATTATTAATTGTTCTTAAACGCCTAAATCTAAAGTTTTAAATCTTTTAGACTCCATTTGCCCATAGATTTAGCACTAGTCCACTTGGCAAAAACACACCTCCAGGACGTTTTTCTCTTTTAGCTTGTTTGGGTCATTTTGGGGTTCTGGGTAGTTTAGATTTGGTTTTAATTCATCATTGTACCTTAAGAAATCAAGCTACCAATTGCTAGAAACGCTTTAAAACACTAATTTATTGCTGCCCTAGGTCCATTATTTCACTGCTTAACTCTCTTCCTTGGGCATAATCACTCCACTCATTCACTTCTAGCTTGTTTACATCCTTAGTTGATTTTCAGCCACTTAATCAATTACCTAATCTATTTTATCCATCACGATTGATCGCTGGTCACATTTTATTTTCATACTTACTTCACCCTTGTGTCCAACCGGTGGCTGAAATCGACCTTAGGATCTCATCAGCACTCATCTCTTGTTTCTATCTCTTTATCTTTTGGGATTTGGGTGTATTTCTGTCTCTCAACCATCACTGGTTGAGCGGGGTCTCCCCCCTGACTTGGCTACATGCCTCGTCTGAAGTGACAACAGCCTTGTCCGGTGTGACTTCCGTTCCTTGAACGGAGGACTTGGCCATTGCTGGTTACACCTTCCTAGATGCTTACCCTCTACCATCCCTGTTGGGACACCTATCATCAGCAGCTAGAGATAGTGTGATAACAAGTTCTTACTGTGGTGTCAAGCTTAGTGTAGATTTTAGTTGTAGGAACCATTGGTTCACATTATATATTTTTTAAGCAACAACACCAAGGAAATCTCATACAATAGCATTCATAAGCACAAGGGCAATTACTGTAAATACATTTAATGAACAGCAGTGAATGCAAGCAAGATCAAGTCTGAAAAATAATAACTTTCTGACCTGATCTTTGTGATTACACACAGCCACGCATCTGCCAAGATACACAGTGGAATGATTTCTACGATTTTAACTGTCTGGGAGTGTTTACAATTATTGGGAATGAAACAAGCGCTTAGCAAATGGAGTAATCTCACTCGCAACTTATAAAATCAGCATACAATCTCCCATAGCAGTATTCTTGTCTTCAATAGCTTCATTCTTCCACTGTTGCATCCTCCTCTAAACTGGATTGCACACTACTGCAGCAGCAATATGGTAATAAATCGTCCCAATGGAACTCCTGTAGCAGCAGAGAAAGTTATCTCGACACAAGGAAACTCCTGTAGCAGCAATATGAGTAACTCGACCCAATGGATTTTCTTCAAGTATCTTACTGTTTTGTTCACTGAAATTTATTGCGACAAGAAGAATTTAATTTCTGGAAATTTATTTGTGGTTAATAATTAAGTTTTGGGTAAAAAATATGTTTTTTGGCTCAAATGACCTTTATATAATTATGAAAAATATGGTTTAAATGTCTTACTGAATACTTTACAGACAACAAGATATCTTAAGTGTTAATAATAAGATAAATGGTGGTCTAATTTCATTTCTTGGTTAAGCATTTACACATTCAATTCCTGGAAATGCCTTATTAGTTTATGATTTTATTACAAGTGTTTATCTTTCATAATCGTTTACTAAAAGATTACGAAATTTTCTTTTGTGCAAATCTCGTTGATTTACCTTTATTTGCACATTGCCCTTGATGATGTACATATGTGGATTATGCATGTTAAAGCATAGTCATTTGTTAATTAACTACTAAAGTTTTTGGGTTATAAATCACTAAGATTTAAACACCACATTTGTTGAAGTGATTTTAGGCACTTCAACAATTTTGGACTATTTATGATAAGTTTAAGTGACACCTTTTTGCAGAGATATTCTCTCCAAGAGAACCTCATTCAAGGATAATCTTCACAAACTAATTAATACATAACTTCTATAATTTAACTCTTTTGTTAAATTTCACTTGTGAATGTATTTACTGTGGCAATGAACCTATTCATTAAACACAATTGATTTCAAAGTTCTTTGTGGTTTGTTGCACTTTTATTTCCATAAGTTAATTGTCAATGTCCATGTTTCATTTCATTTTTATGTCTTGAGCAATATTATCTTTAAGTGTTTGATCTATTGTTATCACTTATCTTGGATCATCGAATGCTTAATGTGGAAAATCTAACGTAATACACAAATTCACACAAACAAAACAAGTTGAGACTCATTTCCCTTAAAGCTCTCCTACAACTCAAATCTAATCACCCTACAAAGAAACCTTCCTTAGCCTTGAAAGCTAGCCTAAAAGTGGGAAATTAGCACTATGGTGACAATGGTGTTTCTTCTTAAGCTTGATCTTGATAGTGCATTAGTGTATTAAAACTTTTCCACCTTTTATAGCTAAATTTAGCACCCAAGTGTAAAATTCCTAATCCACTAGTGCTAGAGAGTGCAACTTAGAAAAAAAATACCATTGTCACCTTAATATTTGTCCTACCATTTTTTAGACCGGCTATCAAGGCCAAGAGAAGCTTCCCTATGGGTAGTTAGATTTGAATTTCAAGAAAGCTTAAAGGAAAAGAGTTTTAACTTGTTTGATTAAGTGAATTCTAATTTAAGTTAGTTTGCCCACAAGTGTTTTGACTATCCAATATATGAAATAAACAATAGACTAAACATTTTAAAGATAAATTTGATTGTGCATAAAACTGAAATAAACCATGGACATCAAAGAAAACAACTTATGGAAAGGAAAAAACCACAATAATTAGAAACTTAATTGTGTTTAATGAAGGGAAAACCACAAGTGAAAATCTTCAATGGAGGCAATTCATAGAAATTTTATACTTTGATTAGTTTGTGAAATTGGTCCTTAAATGAAGCCCTCTTTGAGAGAAGATCCCTACAAAAAAGTGTCACCCAAATTTATAAAATGCCCAAACTTGTTGAAATGACTAAAATCACTTCAATAAATGTGGTTTATAACTTAAATGAAATAATTACCACAAACTTGAAATTAACTTATTTAATGAATAGTCTTAAGCATCCATAATCCATAAACAATGTACATCATCAAGAACAATGTGCTACATAAATCAATTGAATTTTACACAAAATAAAGATTGCAGAATAACAATAAAAGAGGCTCTGAAAGATAAGTTTTGCAAATCGAACACGTCAAAAGATTATTCCAGAATTTAACATGTGATTTGCTTAACCAAGATATGAAAAGCAAACCTTCGTTATTTACCTACAAAATATTTTGTTCTTCAAAATGACATAGGACCTGACATATTAAATCAGAAATTCCAGAATTTAAAAGAAGCCTTGTAGCCAATAATCAAGTAACTATCACTATAAAATGTTTACTTATTATCCAGCGTGAAATATCCAGAAATAACTTCTTCTTGTTCTTGTAAATTACAATCAAATAAATCAGCAAAACACTTGAAATAAAACTCAGATTTCATAAAACCCTATGTGCAGAAAATTATACCATAATCAAAGTTTTTTAGATGCTAGATAAACTCAAAACTACTTCTAAAATATATGATTATGCAGAAATATTTTCCAGAATTAAAATTAATAAGTTAAACCACTTGAAACTACTTGGAACTTCAAGAAGCCTTGTAGCCAATAATCAAGTAACTATCACTATAAAATGTTCACTTATTAGCCAGCGTGAAATCTCCAGAAATAACTTCTTGTTGTTCTTGTAAATTACAATCAAATAAATCAGCAAAACACTTGAAATAAAACTCAGATTTCATAAAACCCTATGTGCAGAAAATTATACCATAATCAAAGTTTTTTAGATGCTAGATAAACTCACAACTACTTCTAAAATATATGATTATGCAGAAATATTTTCCAGAATTAAAATTAATAAGTTAAACCACTTGAAACTACTTGGAACTTCAAGAAAAAAATTAAATTTTATGCCCAGCAACCCTTATTAATTATGTAAAAGTTAAAAATTAGGACTATTTTTAGTTTCTAACTAATGCAGAAATTCAAAAATAACCTACATAAAATTAAGACCACTAATCTAACCCTAAGAATTGACAATTTTATCTAAGAAAATTCTAAGAATATTTTTGGGATTTTTTTAGCCTGATTCTACCTTAAGAAAAGCAAGAAAATGAAAGATTTGAATATTTTGGCTGTAGAAATTGAAGTAGAGACTAGTGTCTCTTCACCTTGAGCCAATGAGATCTTGGGATCAATTCTCTTTGAGCCTTAAAGTGTATGTGCTTGGTTGGAATCTTTGCAACAAAAAACAAGACAAACTCCTACCCCAAGTTATTGATATATCATATTAATTCCCACCAAGGAAGAGTAGCATCTATGGCCCACTCTTCCAACCTATTTCCTAGTTTGTACCTATTATCACATCCATAGTAGCCGGGCTACCATTGTACAACAAACTGTATTTTTGTCCTAGATCCAGTCCTACGTTTGAGTTGAGCATATTTTTGCAGCAGTGATCAGTGGTTGAGTGCATCCAGTATGCTAGAGTAGTGTGCCCTTTGTCCCTCTGTTGATGAACCCTCTTCCTAAGTCCAAAGGGAGACTTGCTATGTCATGGTTTATTATGAGCAGAGCAGTAGTAGTTCACGTGGTTGATGAGAGTTGCTTGCCTTGCCGGTATATCAGGGGCAGGTAGAGGTAGGTATATGGTTGATCAGGTATATGTGTATGGTATTTGGGGTATTGTCATTTTGGTTTTTTTGTCTATCTCAGTAGCTTTGACTAGGCATTTAGTAGCTGACAATGGTGATATGTTTCTATTGGTTGTCATTGATAAACTTATTCTCATGAGAAGTTGAATAGTCATGATTGTTAAAGCCTTTTGTGTATGCTCACTAGTATTTCCCACCTTATACAAACATGACCATGACCTTGGCTATGCATGGCATCATTCTTCACTATCTCCATCCATCCAGTATCTTCCACCCCTTTTTGATTTGGTCCCTGATTTATGACTTAGACTTGTGAGACTGAGGAGTTTTCCCCCACTTTGACCTCTGTATCAGATAGACTCCATGTTGTCATGTGTCTCGGCTCTGAGTTGTGCAACAAAACTTGCCAAAGCCTTGACTCTTCTGGGTTGAAGGAACTCGTCGGTGTTGGGTCTTGAGTCTGTTATCACACAAACTCTAGTTGCCCCTGAAAATATCCTATCTAGGATGCTAGGGGGTAAGCCAGTTAGGCAGGTGACACCTCAAGTACCCAATCCACCACTACTGAAGTGGTTGTCACACCGGAAAAGGTCCTTGAAGTGGTTGTCGCACCGGAAAAGGTCCTTGTCGCTTTAAGCCAATTTTAATGAGATGGATAAGGGGAAGACCCTTACTAACCTATAGAGGCTAGAGGAGACCACGACTCACTCACACAGGTTTGAAGATAAATTTGGAAAATGTGTTATCTTGATTATGTGAGCCTAGACCAAAACTAACTGTCACCAAGTGAGGGTTGGAAGATTTTACTGTAAGAGTTGTATAGCAGCATATAAAATCAGATTTGCATAAGCCTTGGTAACAAGTGATTTAGGTACACAGTCTAGGTCAAAGGGGGCTAGGAATAGGTAGACAAAAAATCCACCCCAAGGGGGTTTTTAATTAGCAATGTGAATCAGTCCCAAAAAGTGAATTTTGCCAACAATTAAGAGCTGCTCTAGCACAATAAATTGCTTGGATGAATGATAGGATGAATTTGAATGGTCACAAGCAAGAGACAAGTCATAAAATTGGAAACCCTAGGTGGCTAGCTAAGCTTGGGCGCACTATAGAAACAGACCAGTGCCTAAATGGTGGGCAAATGGAGTCAAAATTGTATCAAAATCAGACCCTAGAGGTTTTAAATTATAACAAGAAAAACCTAAATGCTAGAATTTAGAGAATCCAAGTAAATAACTTGTCAACAGTTCAAATGGTGTTGATTTAGTTGATGTATTTTAATGACAAATGGATGAAATGTAAAACAGAGATATGCTAGACGTACTTGTTTTCTCGAAGGATTTGTTGAGATAGAGATGATAATTTACTCGCACAAAGATCCATTTGAAGAATTTGATGATGTTCTGGCACTAATGCAAAGTTGCCCAAGTGACCAAGTGCACCCTCTTCCTAAGAAAGACAAACAACCACAAGTTAGTTTGATTTCAAATGGAAAGAGATAAACACAAGCATGAAATACAAGGGAAGACCATTGATACAAAATAAAACAATCACTCCCTGAAGAACAAGTTGAAAAGAGGACAAGAGTGCCCCTAGTTGGCTGCCCTAGTGCGCCCACTAGGGTTTCCCCACTAGTGCGCCCCTCTCAGTTGGATGCCCTTGTAAATACCAGTAAATCACCGCAAATTTTGCCAATAACCACCACAAAATTCTTCAAATGCAAAGGACAAGTAACATGCAATCATCAACATTTAGGTATTAGATGCACAAGATTTCTGCTGCAATTTTTTCTCTATTTCATTGTTTCAAGAGCCAAGAGCCAAGAGTCAAAATAGTTTACAAATGAGGGAGAGAGCAAATATATAGAGCTCTCATCACATAATCCCTATCATCAATGGTTGGGATTTAATCTTGATTTTGAGTGATCAATGGCTGAGATTCACTCTTCTTTACACATTACAACAACTAGCAAAAAGGGGGGCGATTTTGCCCACGTGTGCCCTCCCTAATGTGAGATACATAGCAAGAGTGAGAAATATGTTAAGTGGGGTGTCCTAGTGCTTAAAGGTTGTTTTATCCCCCTAAGCATTTACAATAGCTGCAATACAATAATTTTATGCCAAGGTTGAAGTTCACCAAATCAAGATTATCAGAGGAAGCAGAAAGGAACAAGGACATGATCTAACAGAGAAAAGGTATTCCCCAAGGTAGAACCTTTTGATAACAATCTCAGAGGGATACCTAGAAGAGCCCCTCCAAAAAGACACAACTTGATGCATGTAGCAGCCTCAGATGAAGAAAACACAGATGAGATCACTGAATCAGAAAGCAGTGAACCAGAAAATACTGATCTCATGCATGTCCACCAGATGTACAATAATCCTTGCAAATGTGGTGGAAAATGTACTGAATGCCGAGAAGAGCAAGTGACTTATGACTCAGATAGTTCTTTGCAATCAGACGAACAGAAGTTGTTTGCTGCTTGGACTAAACAAAATATTAGAACAGAGTCTTCCTCTTCCTCAAGCGACTCGGAAGCAGTAAATTGTTTCATGGCTGGTACCGATGATGAAGATGAAGAAGATCCTAAAAGGCTGATAAAGAAAGCTATTGCCAAAATGAAAGAAGGCAGTAAAAAGGATGACATGGTAAATAGCTTTAACAAAATTTTCTTGAACGACAAGAAGGGCAAACGAGTACAAAGCCCAAAGCATAAATTTAGGAGAAAATATGTCCAAGATACAGAATCAGAGAAAGAAAGCTTAGGAGAAGAAAAATTTAAATGGTCATGGAAAGCTGCTAATCTCCCGAGCATGGAAAAGAATGTATATCCTCTCTTGGCTAAAATGCAGCAAGAGCCACAAAAGATTGACCTGGCCACCCTTCATAAAGAGCATCTAAAGCTGGTACAAGAAGTTAAAGAACTCAGGTTCTTGATTGAAGAAATGAAACAGCATCCAGGATCATCACAGTCAAAGCCTGAACAGTCTGAAGAAGATATGCATTTAATGGTTGCTGTACATCAGCAAACTGTAGTCAACTTGCATATCAAAATACATGAAGATGAAGTCAAAGTGCTTGCACTCATTGACTCTGGAGCAGACTTGTGTTTCCTAAAAGAAAGTATGTTGATCCTCATTATTGGGAACCTTGTCGAACTCCAGTTCGAGGATTTGGAGGAAGAAAAGCAATCGAGTACAAAACCAGTTTTGGAAAGGTATGTCTTGGCAATTTTTATATAAATTGTATCTTTCTACTGGTTGAAGATGACTTTACTCATGAATGTATTATTGGAACTAGTTTGCTATCTACTACTATTCCTCATGGTGTCAAGTATAATAGTAGAGGCCAAATTGGTTATCATTTTACTGTTAAAAGAAAAGAAATATTTCTTCCACTAGTGTCATCTGAAGAAAAAACTCACTCAATCTGGACCCTAGAAGTAAATACTGTAAGGGAAAAAATAAAAGAAAAAGGGATCCAGATTAGAGCAATCAAGAAAGCTGAGCACCTATACAGGCTAGAAGAAGAATTAAAGAATCCCGGTGTACAGCAAAAAATTGAAGAAATAAGAAAAGAATTTGCTGACAAGGTTTGCCACACGTCTCCTAATGCATTCTGGCATAGGAAACAGTTTTGGGTAAACCTAAAATACAGAGAAGGGTTCCAGGGAAACCCTAGTAGAAGCAGAGCCATCCCAATGAATAAAGAATACAGACAACTCTGCAAAAAGGAAATTGACGATTTGCTGAACAAAGAACTCATCCAAAGATCAAAAAGTCCACGGTCATGTGCAGCATTCTATGTCAACAAACATTCAGAGCAGGTTCGAGGAGTTCCTAGAATGGTCGTCAACTACAAACCTCTGAATGATGCTTTGGAATGGATCCGGTATCCAATTCCAAACAAATCTGATTTGATCAAACGGATAGCAGGAGCGAAAATCTTTTCAAAGTTTGATCTCAAGTCTGGCTTTTGGCAAATTGGCATAAAACCAGAAGACCAGTATAAAACAGCCTTCAATGTGCCTCATGGACAATATGAATGGAAGGTAATGCCATTTGGCCTGAAGAATGCCCCTTCATAGTTCCAGAGAATTATGGAGTCTGTTCTGGAACCATACATGGACTGGTTGATGGTATATATTGATGATATTTTAGTATTTTCAAAGTCTATTGAAGAACACATAAAACATCTCAGAACACTATTGCATGTTGTACATAAGAATGGGTTCGTTCTTTCAGAAAAGAAGATGAAATTGTTCCAAACTGATATTGAATTCTTGGGACAGAGAATTAAACATGGAAAGATAGAAGTTCAGAAGCATGCCATTGAGTTTGCAGAAAAATTCCCTGATGTAATCACAGATAAAAAACAATTACAGAGATTTATGGGATGCTTGAACTATGTTGCAGCCTACTATGAAAATTGTGCTCAAGATAGAAAGCTGCTTAATAAAAGATTGGGAACAAACCCTCCTCCATGGTCAAAACAGCACACTGAAGCGGTACGAAGGATAAAAGCAAAGGTGAGAACTCTTCCTATCCTTCATGTTATTGATGAAGATCTCATGAAGATCCTTGAGACTGATGCTTCAGAAGAAGGCTGGGGAGCAGTACTGAAGCAGTGCAGGAAAGACTGCAATGGCAAGGATGAAGAAATAGTATGGTTCACTTCAGGAACTTGGAACGATGCACAGAAAAAATATCATACTATTGATAAGGAAATAAAGGCTTGTCTAAATGCAATTCAGAAATTTGAAATTCATCTAATGAATAAGAAGTTCTTAATAAGAACAGACAGCCAAGCAATGAAGTTTGTATTGGAAAATCCAATACGAAACTCTACTGCTAAAGCAAAGTTTGCTAGATGGCAGGCAATGTTTTCTCAGTATGAATTTGAAATTAAACACATAAAAGGTTCTCAGAATTGTATTGCTGATTTTTTAACCAGAGAACATTTGCAGGAAAAGTATGGAATTCAGACCCCAAGTTGCATGGTGATTATCACAGAATAGAATGAAGGAAGCAACACATGCAGATATTTAGATGAACAAATGAGCTGGAGTGACTACGCTAGCCAATGGAAGCCAACCTGGCAGCTTAGGTCTACAGAGGTATTGGATGAAAATCTGCAGCATCCACACCTATTAATAAACTTGGTCCCAGAGCATCGACGGTATCCAACGTCAACAGTCACCGTCCCAAACATGGTTTACGGCCGACAACTCCGACAAGCAATAGATGCCTCCCATACTCTCCAGACACATTTCCAAGACTTGCGTCTTATCAGTACAGAATCTGCTTTAGGTCAAGTCCTTGAGCAATATTATTGTATCAATCAAATGCGTGGTCTGGCAGCTTGGCCAGGAAATGATGGTGCCTTAAGATTCCCCCTCACGGATATCAACTATGGCAGCTATCAGAAGATGTGGTGGGATTTCTTAAAAAAGGACAATAGAGACCATGATTACTTTGCCAAAATCAAGTTTGGCCTCCAGCGAGCCCATGTGATCCATGAAATTCCTGACTGGATTCATTGTTGGTGGAATGATTTCGGCCTCAGCAAAAGCGGAGTGGACCCTGCAATAATTCAGCACGAACATACCCAGTACTATATCCCGTGCTCTAAGGTGGAAGACATGTATATAAGTGATGTGTGTGATAATACTCATTTACTACATACTTTTATTTCAAATAAATTCCAGTGGCTTGTGAAGACCAAAATTCAAGTACAAAACAGAAATGGGCAACGCATCATCATCCAGAGCATCTATACAAAAATGTGGGACCCCACTTATCAGCGTCGGTATGGCCATCCATACGACGATATGATAGAATGGCCCCAGACTCGTACTGCCTACAGTTTTTTGATTGAGGACAATTGCTAGTGTCCTCATCGTGAAAGGTTTTTCGTGGGATTCCTCTTTCAAAATCTCCACTGTGTAATGTCACTTCTGTCATAAAAGGTTTTCCGTGGGATTCCTTAATAAAAATCTCCACTATGTATTGTCGTCTCGATAATAAGTAGTTTCTGCGATCTCCACTTTGTAAAGAGCCACGATCATGATTTGTCACATGGAGACTCAGGACACTTTCCTGACTTCTAGTGCGGTTTGACCCACATCTCCGACACAAATCTAACTGGCCATCTTTAAGGACGATTTGATTCGATTTCACGGGACCTACAATGGATTCTCCCAAAGGATCCAAGGCTCCTCCATGTTATAAATATGAGCCTGCCTTCTTCATTTGGCATTCGCATTCTTAGAAAGTCTAGTATTTGAGTCTGCAAGTGTTTCAGTAGTTGAAGCTTGCAAGGTCTGATAGGTGTCTAGGCAAGATTGTATGCTCTGCGAGTTGCCAGCAATGGTATAACATCGCATCAGAATATCTTAGCCTATGTATCCAAGATAGGTGTCGTTCTGATCTGTCTGCGCAGTGCTTCCAGAAGCCTTCGAGTAGGTTCGGCGCTTCGGCCCTTACCCAAAGATAAATGAGCCTGCGTGCATAAGACAGAGGAATATTAGAAGTCTGAGAACTATTTGTAATCTGAAAGCTCTGTAATTATTCCGCTGCAATTAATATAAAGTCTGGGTACCATTCCCAGTTTTGAATTTGTGTATTTCTGGTTTGTCTAAGCCGTATCACCCATTAGCCCGGGTCTGGAATTCCTTGCTATCTCGTAAGATTCATCGTTCTGGTCGTGAATAGCAGTAAGTCACAAAGTAAGTCTCGAGGGAGCAGCAGTGCATGTTCGACAAGTTAAGGAGCGGTCGAAGAAAGATAGCAGGCATGTGAGTTTCAGTCATTCAAGCCAGGAAAAGCAAGCCCGACACTGGAAGTTGCTCCAGAGGCCCCTGCGTGAAATTGGTATCAGAGCAGACAGATCAGAACGACACCTATCTTGGATACATAGGCTAAGATATTCTGATGCGATGTTATACCAGTGCTGGCAACTCACAAAGCATACAATCTTGCCTAGACACCTATCAGACCTTGCAAGCTTCAACTACTGAAACACTTGCAGACTCAAATACTAGACTTTCTAAGAATGCGAATGCCAAATGAAGAAGGCAGGCTCATATTTATAACATGGAGGAGCCTTGGATCCTTTGGGAGAATCCATTGTAGGTCCTGTGAAATCGAATCAAATCGTCCTTAAAGATGGCCAGTTAGATTTGTGTCGGAGATGTGGGTCAAACCGCAAAAGATTCCTGGAAACCTGAATCTTCTTTGTGGAGATCTGGAGGCACAAATTTGAGCGGCTTATTATAATTCCAACTGGATTCTGCAGCCATGAGAATGACTTCTTTGCCAGAGGTGTTAGGAGTGAGGGGCGCAGAAGGTGTGATAGGTAGTGAACTAGCAAGAGATAATTCACCAGGACGGCTAAGCTTAGATGAATCAATTTTTGGCTTAGCAATTTCTACTTGGATCTTGCCAACTGTTTTGGCAGTGTAATTAACTTTCTCTGTTATGTAGGAAAAGGCTTCTCCTACATTTTTGTCTAAGTCGGATATGGAATCTGTCAAATCATCCTTTAAAGAATCATTTGTCGTTCTGACTTCTTGAGCAGAGACTGGGATATGTTCAACAGTATTCAATCGAATATGCTGAACTTCATCATGAATTTTTCTGCAAGTATATTGCAGAGAATCAACCTGTGTAGATCTTGGCATTCTATTTTGTATTTCTATGTTTTGGATGGCCAATCCTTTTAATGCCAAGTTTGACCAATTTGCTTGTTCGGCTTTATCATTATTTAGAAGGATGGGAGCTGCAGGTGCTGATCCTTCTTCATATTCAAGCTTAATTGGCCTGAAGGGTGGAAGGTTTACTTCTGTGTAGATTTCTTCACCCTGGAGACTTTTCCATAGATGGTCGCTCTGAGTCTTTTCTCCTTTGGACTCAAGCTTCTTGTCCTCAGCCTTTGCAGAGGACTGCATCATTGCCAGTGTCTGTTTGAATTCCTTCCGCCATTTATAGAAGGAAATCCATTCATTTCTTAGATCCATCTCAAAGTGCCATCTTTCAGACATCTTTCTCCTTTCTCCTGGGGGCAATGTTTGTTTCCAGAATCCTTCAGCTTCTGGATGAGTGTAGAGATCCCAATAAAACAGATTTTTCATGATCTTATCTTTAGGATCAAAAGGAGCATGGCCGAACTTTATTATCTCAAATATTTCTTTCTGGGCCAAAGAGGGTTCTTTGATGTCTTTCCTGGTACAAGGCTTCATTCTGGATGGCGAGAGTGCCATTCTTTGTTGGATCTTATGTTCTCTGGCCTGAAGTCTGTATTGCTCACCTTTTTCCATTTCTTGAGCAGGTAGGTCTAGTAATTTTTTGGTTTGGCTGGAGAGTGGGCAGAATCCTAAACCAGATTTATCCATGCGGGGTTTATGGACAGACAAAATGCGATCTAACTGGGATGTGGCATCAGAAATTTCATCCTTGTGGATCTCAGTGATACCTGTAGATGCTTTTTTGAAATTTTCTTCCCACCAGCTAGAGGGAGATGATGCCATCATGAATTCTGATTCATGTGGATATTGACTTAAAGGAGAAGGTTCACATTCAAGATTTGGACATGGATATTTGTGTGAACTTTCTTTATCTTTTGGTTGTTTGGGAGGGACTAGGTCCTGACATTCAGGACAAACAACAGAAAAGGGAATATTTACAGGAACTTCTTTATGTAAGCAGGCTCGTCTTAAGAAAGGTTCTTTTACAGAGGAGGTCTTGCTTATAGCATGTTCAGAAGAAGTTGTTTGGAAAGAATTATTAGAGTGTGGAGATTGAAAAGAGGTAGATCTGGGTAGAAGATTCCCACCACGCTGGGCTGTTGGAGGAGGGAAAGAGATAACGGCAGATGAGGAGTCTTCACGAATATCGGAGGTGGTGACAGACTGAGAAAGAGGCTGTTTTGGGGCATCCACCACCCACTCAGGAGGAAAGCTGAGTTGGTTCCAAGAAATTTTTGAAGGAACAAGGGAACCATTCCTGGGATCACTTCTAACCAAGACTGCAGCTGTGTCTTGGTCTCTGGCATACAACTGATTAATTGGATTTTGAGTATTAGTAAATCTGAGGGCAAGGGAGTGATGAATCCGGAGGTTTAAAGCTCCAGGCTTCATATCAAAACCAGATGTGTAAATCTTGACTTCTAATACTTTATAAATCCAGGGATCATTTAGAGAGATGTTAAAGCCAGGAATTATATCTAGATATTGAATGCCATTTGAGAGAGGCATTTGGACTCCGCCTATTAATGCATCCATGAACTTATTGTGTCGGTTATCCAAACAGCAGACAAGGGCTGTGGCATTTATGCCAGGACGGACCAGAGGTTCAACACCAATGAGGGCTCTACCGAGATGAACAAAATTCTTTCCATATTTTTTCTTATAACTTTTTACTCCTGCTGGGTCAAGGAGACCAAGGGTCTGACCGGCTGAATTATTATTTACAGTGACTTCGGAAACACCTTCACGAAGTTGAAAAAGTTGTCTAGACTTAAAATGAAACATAGACATATCCTGATATATTTGATCTGCTACCAATTTCACGCAGGGGCCTCTAGAGCAACTTCCAGCGTCGGGCTTGCTTTTCCTGGCTTGAATGACTGAAACTCACATGCCTGCTATCTTTCTTCGACCGCTCCTTAACTTGTCGAACATGCATTGCTGCTCCCTCGAGACTTACTTTGTGACTTACCGCTATTCACGACCAGAACGATGAATCTTACGAGATAGCAAGGAATTCCAGACCCGGGCTAATGGGTGATACGGCTTAGACAAACCAGAAATACACAAATTCGAAACTGGGAATGGTACCCAGACTTTATATTAATTGCAGCGGAATAATTACAGAGCTTTCAGATTACAAATAGTTCTCAGACTTCTAATATTCCTCTGTCTTATGCACACAGGCTCATTTATCTTTGGGTAAGGGCCGAAGCACCGAACCTACTTGAAGGCTTCTGGAAGCACTGTGCAGACAGATCAGAACGACACCTATCTTGGATACATAGGCTAAGATATTCTGATGCGATGTTTATACCAGTGCTGGCAACTCGCAGAGCATACAATCTTGCCTAGACACCTATCAGACCTTGCAAGCTTCAACTACTGAAACACTTGCAGAATCAAATACTAGACTTTCTAAGAATGCGAATGCCAAATGAAGAAGGCAGGCTCATATTTATAACATGGAGGAGCCTTGGATCCTTTGGGAGAATCCATTGTAGGTCCCGTGAAATCGAATCAAATAGTCCTCAAAGATGGCCAGTTAGATTTGTGTCGGAGATGTGGGTCAAACCGCACCAGAAGTCAGGAAAGTGTCCTGAGTCTCCATGTGACAAATCATGATCGTGGCTCTTTACAAAGTGGAGATCGCAGAAACTACTTATTATCGAGACGACAATACATAGTGGAGATTTTTATTAAGGAATCCCACGGAAAACCTTTTATGACAGAAGTGACATTACACAGTGGAGATTTTGAAAGAGGAATCCCACGAAAAACCTTTCATGATGAGGACACTAGCAATTGTCATCAATCAAAAAACTGTAGGCAGTACGAGTCTGGGGCCATTCTATCATATCGTCGTATGGATGGCCATACCGACGCTGATAAGTGGGGTCCCACATTTTTGTATAGATGCTCCGGATGATGATGCGTTGCCCATTTATGTTTTGTACTTGAATTTTGGTCTTCACAAGCCACTGGAATTTATTTGAAATAAAAGTATGTAGTAAATGAGTATTATCACACACATCACTTATATACATGTCTTCCACCTTAGAGCACGGGATACAGTACTGGGTATGTTCGTGCTGAATTATTGCAGGGTCCACTCCGCTTTTGCTGAGGCCGAAATCATTCCACCAACAATGAATCCAGTCAGGAATTTCATGGATCACATGGGCTCGCTGGAGGCCAAACTTGATTTTGGCAAAGTAATCATGGTCTCTATTGTCCTTTTTTAAGAAATCCCACCACATCTTCTGATAACTGCCATAGTTGATATCCGTGAGGGGGAATCTTAAGGCACCATCATTTCCTGGCCAAGCTGCCAGACCACGCATTTGATTGATACAATAATATTGCTCAAGGACTTGACCTAAAGCAGATTCTGTACTGATAAGACACAAGTCTTGGAAATGTGTCTGGAGAGTATGGGAGGCATCTATTGCTTGTCGGAGTTGTCGGCCGTAAACCATGTTTGGGACGGTGACTGTTGACGTTGGATACCGTCGATGCTCTGGGACCAAGTTTATTAATAAGTGTGGATGCTGCAAAGTTTCATCCAATACCTCTGTAGACCTAAGCTGCCAGGTTGGCTTCCATTGGCTAGCGTAGTCACTCCAGCTCATTTGTTCATCTAAATATCTGCATGTGTTGCTTCCTTCATGCCATTCTGTGATAATCACCATGCAACTTGGGGTCTGAATTCCATACTTTTCCTGCAAATGTTCTCTGGTTAAAAAATCAGCAATACAATTCTGAGAACCTTTTATGTGTTTAATTTCAAACTCATACTGAGAAAACATTGCCTGCCATCTAGCAAACTTTGCTTTACCAGTAGAGTTTCGTATTGGATTTTCCAATACAAACTTCATTGCTTGGTTGTCTGTTCTTATTAAGAACTTCTTATTCATTAGATGAATTTCAAATTTCTGAATTGCATTTAGACAAGCCTTTATTTCCTTAACAATAGTAAGGTATTTTTTCTGTGCATCGTTCCAAGTTCCTGAAGTGAACCATACTATTTCTTCATCCTTGCCATTGCAGTCTTTCCTGCACTGCTTCAGTACTGCTCCCCAGTCTTCTTCTGAAGCATCAGTCTCAAGGATCTTCATGAGATCTTCATCAATAACATGAAGGATAGGAAGAGTTCTCACCTTTGCTTTTATCCTTCGTACCGCTTCAGTGTGCTGTTTTGACCATGGAGGAGGGTTTGTTCCCAATCTTTTATTAAGCAGCTTTCTATCTTGAGCACAATTTTCATAGTAGGCTGCAACATAGTTCAAGCATCCCATAAATCTCTGTAATTGTTTTTTATCTGTGATTACATCAGGGAATTTTTCTGCAAACTCAATGGCATGCTTCTGAACTTCTATCTTTCCATGTTTAATTCTCTGTCCCAAGAATTCAATATTAGTTTGGAACAATTTCATCTTCTTTTCTGAAAGAACGAACCCATTCTTATGTACAACATGCAATAGTGTTCTGAGATGTTTTATGTGTTCTTCAATGGACTTTGAAAATACTAAAATATCATCAATATATACCATCAACCAGTCCATGTATGGTTCCAGAACAGACTCCATAATTCTCTGGAACTCTGAAGGGGCATTCTTCAGGCCAAATGGCATTACCTTCCATTCATATTGTCCATGAGGCACATTGAAGGCTGTTTTATACTGGTCTTCTGGTTTTATGCCAATTTGCCAAAAGCCAGACTTGAGATCAAACTTTGAAAAGATTTTCGCTCCTGCTATCCGTTTGATCAAATCAGATTTGTTTGGAATTGGATACCGGATCCATTCCAAAGCATCATCCAGAGGTTTGTAGTTGACGACCATTCTAGGAACTCCTCGAACCTGCTCTGAATGTTTGTTGACATAGAATGCTGCACATGACCATGGACTTCTTGATTTTTGGATGAATCCTTTGTTCAGCAAATCGTCAATTTCCTTTTTGCAGAGTTGTCTGTATTCTTTATTCATTGGGATGGCTCTGCTTCTACTAGGGTTTCCCTGGAACCCTTCTCTGTATTTTAGGTTTACCCAAAACTGTTTCCTATGCCAGAATGCATTAGGAGACGTGTGGCAAACCTTGTCAGCAAATTCTTTTCTTATTTCTTCAATTTTTTGTTGTACACCGGGATTCTTTAATTCTTCTTCTAGCTTGTATAGGTGCTCAGCTTTCTTGATTGCTCTAATCTGGATCCCTTTTTCTTTTATTTTTTCCCTTACAGTATTTACTTCTAGGGTCCAGATTGAGTGAGTTTTTTCTTCAGATGACACTAGTGGAAGAAATATTTCTTTTCTTTTAACAGTAAAATGATAACCAATTTGGCCTCTACTATTATACTTGACACCATGAGGAATAGTAGTAGATAGCAAACTAGTTCCAATAATACATTCATGAGTAAAGTCATCTTCAACCAGTAGAAAGATACAGTTTATATAAAAATTGCCAAGACATACCTTTCCAAAACTGGTTTTGTACTCGATTGCTTTTCTTCCTCCAAATCCTCGAACTGGAGTTCGACAAGGTTCCCAATAATGAGGATCAACATACTTTCTTTTTAGGAAACACAGGTCTGCTCCAGAGTCAATGAGTGCAAGCACTTTGACTTCATCTTCATGTATTTTGATATGCAAGTTGACTACAGTTTGCTGATGTACAGCAACCATTAAATGCATATCTTCTTCAGACTGTTCAGGCTTTGACTGTGATGATCCTGGATGTTGTTTCATTTCTTCAATCAAGAACCTGAGTTCTTTAACTTCTTGTACCAGCTTTAGATGCTCTTTATGAAGGGTGGCCAGGTCAATCTTTTGTGGCTCTTGCTGCATTTTAGCCAAGAGAGGATATACATTCTTTTCCATGCTCGGGAGATTAGCAGCTTTCCATGACCATTTAAATTTTTCTTCTCCTAAGCTTTCTTTCTCTGATTCTGTATCTTGGACATATTTTCTCCTAAATTTATGCTTTGGGCTTTGTACTCCTTTGCCCTTCTTGTCGTTCAAGAAAATTTTGTTAAAGCTATTTACCAAGTCATCCTTTTTACTGCCTTCTTTCATTTTGGCAATAGCTTTCTTTATCAGCCTTTTAGGATCTTCTTCATCTTCATCATCGGTACCAACCATGAAACAATTTGCTGCTTCCGAGTCGCTTGAGGAAGAGGAAGACTCTGTTCTAATATTTTTTTTAGTCCAAGCAGCAAACAACTTCTGTTTGTCTGATTGCAAAGAACTATCTGAGTCATAAGTCACTTGCTCTTCTCGGCATTCAGTACATTTTCCACCACATTTGCAAGGATTATTGTACATCTGGTGGACATGCATGAGATCAGTATTTTCTGGTTCACTGCTTTCTGATTCAGTGATCTCATCTGTGTTTTCTTCATCTGAGGCTGCTACATGCATCAAGTTGTGTCTTTTTGGAGGGGCTCTTCTAGGTATCCCTCTGAGATTGTCATCAAAAGGTTCTACCTTGGGGAATACCTTTTCTCTGTTAGACCAGGTCCTTGTTCCTTTCTGCTTCCTCTGATAATCTTGATTTCGTTTGTAACATTCAGAAGCAGAGTGGCCTTCTTTGCCACAATAGAAGCATTTCATTTTTCTTTTCTCTGGCTCTTTTCTTGAGTCTGGAGGATGTTTTACCTTCCATCTGCTAGAAGACTTTACTTTATATGTATTTTTTGTTTTATGGTCGGAGTGATGTTTGTGAGCTTTTTTTGGAGGCTCAATGCCGAACATCCGGCATACTTCCCTACCGCCACGAAAAGAGACCGAGTGGGAGAGGTCTTTATCTAGCTTTTTATTTTCACAATATTGCAGGAAGATTTTTTCTGCAGCAGCTCTGAACTGTCCCCATGTGTGGAGAGATAGATCTTCCTCAAATTTTTCTCGCAGGAGTTCCCGGAACCCTGAGGGTAAACCAGCAAAATATTTTTCTTTGAAAACTCTTTCTTCTGCTCTATCAAACTCAATCTTATAGATTCTTCTGATCCATTGCTTATGATACCAATGATACTCGGATACTGTCTTGATTCTGAGTTGCAGCAGAATCTGTTTATGTTTTTCTGCAATGGTAGCACTATAGCCACAAAATTCTGCAATGATCGCAGCCAGGAGTGCACCAATGATATTTGGTTCACCATTTTTAGTGTTGTTCTGTATTTCCATTTTCTGAACATTTGGGAGATGGACATTCCACCAAACACCCAAATTTCCATTGAAGCCGGAGACAATAACGTTTACTGCCTCTGCATGGTCGTGTCTGCCTGTAGACATATAAGCTTGAAAGCATATCATCATTTTATTGACCATATCTAATATTTCACCTTCATTCTTATCATCCAAATTCCATGAATAAAAATTCTTTGGGTTAAAAGATTCTTGGAAACCTGAATCTTCTTTGTGGAGATCTGGAGGCACAAATTTGCACTGCTTATTATAATTCCAACTGGATTCTGCAGCCATGAGAATGACTTCTTTGCCAGAGGTCTTAGGAGTGAGGGGCGCAGAAGGTGTGATAGGTAGTGAACTAGCAAGAGATAATTCACCAGGACGGCTAAGCTTAGATGAATCAATTTTTGGCTTAGCAATTTCTACTTGGATCTTGCCAACTGTTTTGGCAGTGTAATTAACTTTCTCTGCTATGTAGGAAAAGGCTTCTCCTACATTTTTGTCTAAGTCGGATATGGAATCTGTCAAATCATCCTTTAAAGAATCATTTGTCGTTCTGACTTCTTGAGCAGAGACTGGGATATGTTCAACAGTATTCAATCAAATATGCTGAACTTCATCATGAATTTTTCTACAAGTATATTGCAGAGAATCAACCTGTGTAGATCTTGGCATTCTATTTTGTATTTCTATGTTTTGGATGGCCAATCCTTTTAATGCCAAGTTTGACCAATTTGCTTGTTCGGCTTTATCATTATTTAGAAGGATGGGAGCTGCAGGTGCTGATCCTTCTTCATATTCAAGCTTAATTGGCCTGAAGGGTGGAAAGTTTACTTCTGCGTAGATTTCTTCACCCTGGAGACTTTTCCATAGATGGCCGCTCTGAGTCTTTTCTCCTTTGGACTCAAGCTTCTTGTCCTCAGCCTTTGCAGAGGACTGCATCATTGCCAGTGTCTGTTTGAATTCCTTCCGCCATTCATAGAAAGAAATCCATTCATTTCTTAGATCCATCTCAAAGTGCCATCTTTCAGACATCTTTCTCCTTTCTCCTGGGGGCAATGTTTGTTTCCAAAATCCTTCAGCTTCTGGATGAGTGTAGAGATCCCAATAAAACAGATTTTTCATGATCTTATCTTTAGGATCAAAAGGAGCATGGCCGAACTTTATTATCTCAAATATTTCTTTCTGGGCCAAAGAGGGTTCTTTGATGTCTTTCCTGGTACAAGGCTTCATTCTGGATGGCGGGAGTGCCATTCTTTGTTGGATCTTATGTTCTCTGGCCTAAGTCTGTATTGCTCACCTTTTTCCATTTCTTGAGCAAGTAGGTCTAGTAATTTTTTGGTTTGGCTGGAGAGTGGGCAGAATCCTAAACCAAATTTATCCATGTGGGGTTTCTGGACAGACAAAATGCGATCTAACTGGGATGTGGCATCAGAAATTTCATCCTTGTGGATCTCAGTGATACCTGTAGATGCTTTTTTGAAATTTTCTTCCCACCAGCTAGAGGGAGATGATGCCATCATGAATTCTGGTTCATGTGGATATTGACTTAGAGGAGAAGGTTCACATTCAGGATTTGGACATGGATATTTGTGTGAACTTTCTTTATCTTTTGGTTGTTTGGGAGGGACTAGGTCCTGACATTCAGGACAAACAACAGAAAAGGGAATATTTACAGGAACTTCTTTATGTAAGCAGGCTCGTCTTAAGAAAGGTTCTTTTACAGAGGAGGTCCTGCTTATAGCATGTTCAGAAGAAGTTGTTCGGAAAGAATTATTAGAGTGTGGAGATTGAAAAGAGGTAGATCTGGGTAGAAGATTCCTACCACGCTGGGCTGTTGGAGGAGGGAAAGAGATAACGGCAGAGGAGGAGTCTTCACGAATATCGGAGGTGGTGGCAGACTGAGAAAGAGGCTGTTTTGGGGCATCCACCACCCACTCAGGAGGAAAGCTGAGTTGGTTCCAAGAAATTTTTGAAGGAACAAGGGAACCATTCCTGGGATCACTTCTAACCAAGACTGCAGCTGTGTCTTGGTCTCTGGGATACAACTGATTAATTGGATTCTGAGTATTAGTAAATCTGAGGGCAAGGGAGTGATGAATCCGGAGGTTTAAAGCTCCAGGCTTCATATCAAAACCTGATGTGTAAATCTTGACTTCTAATACTTTATGAATCTAGGGATCATTCAGAGAGATGTTAAAGCCAGGAATTATATCTAGATATTGAATGCCATTTGAGAGAGGCATTTGGACTCCGCCTATTAATGCATCCATGAACTTATTGTGTCAGTTATCCAAACAGCAGACAAGGGCTGTGGCATTTATGCCAGGACGGACCAGAGGTTCAACACCAATGAGGGCTCTACCGAGATTAACAAAATTCTTTCCATATTTTTTCTTATAACTTTTTACTTCTGCTGGGTCAAGGAGACCAAGGGTCTGACCGACTGAACTATTATTTACAGTGACTTCGGAAACACCTTCACGAACTTGAAAAAGTTGTCTAGACTTAAAATGAAACATAGACATATCCTGATATATCTGATCTGTTGAAAGTCGGGGTAGTTCAAAAGGTTTTGTAGGATCATTATTAACAAACTCAGAACTACCATGATTTATCCATTGAATATCGCGACTGGGAAATAAATCATTCATTGAAGAAGTAGAACATTCAGTAGAAGATTTATTTTTTAACTCATCATAGGGAATATGAGAATCCATGAGAACTTGATTATAGATGATCGATTGGCTCTGATACCAATTTCACGCAGGGGCCTCTGGAGCAACTTCCAGCGTCGGGCTTGCTTTTCCTGGCTTGAATGACTGAAACTCACCCCGGGGCCTATTTTTGGCCATGGTCAAACTAGTTTGACCAATTAAAACTAACCAAAATAATGACTGAGCTCCACAGAAGTTGATCCTGCATGTACAAGGGGCACATGAAGCTCCATTATCTATATTAGTAGCCTACTAGAACACAAGTTCCATGAGAAATGGTGATCAAGTATAATAAAATTAGACTTACCATAGAGTAGCTTCACAATCCTTCAAGAATTCCAATGTGTATGCTCACTTACAAATTTGACCAAGTGGCTAAGCTGGGTGAGGTGGATGAAACAAGGCGAAGGTTTAGTAGGATTGACTTATCTGACTTCAACAAAGTGATCTCTCGGAGAATAAGGGACAAAAGGGTATCCACAGTGACATGTACAGGGCAGATAACAGTAGGGGAAGGAGGTGTCGCACAAATGGAATAAGTTGAGTGGGAAGTGTCCATTCAACTCTAACAAGTGTCCTATGACTCACTTCCAATTTTAATTTAGGCTCCATGAAGATCTTTTCTAGAACCATTGTGCTAAGTGCACAACTACTGTAACTTTAAACTCGGGTTCTAGGGGACTCTTAGAATTAACAATCCCTTGCTCCATCCCACATCCACACCTTTTTGGGCTCTGTGAGGAACAATCATTACATTTATTTAAAACAATTGCCAAAAGTCATTAATTATTGCACATCTGCTTTTATTTGGCCTTTTTCCTTCAATGATTTTTCTTTATTTTCATAAGGCTTCTTGGCCTACATTTCTTTGGATATAGCAAATCATACGGATGCATGTAATGATGATAGGACAACTTGCTTCGAGTCTAGCTAACACCTTACAGGGAACTAGCCAGCCTTAGCTCATGTCACAACACCAATGGGTACTCCTAGCCTAGAAGTGAAGCATGGGGTCAGCTGGCGGGAATCATCCATAATCAAGACCAAACATCGAGGGTAACCGTCCAAAAAGGTCAAGGCTTCAGAAGCCCAACTCACCTAGGCTCAAGACCCAACACCGACGGGTTCCTTCGGCCCAGAAGGGTCAAGGCCTTGGCAAGTTCTATTGCACAACTTAGAGCCGAGACACAATACAACATTGAGTTTGTCCAATACAGAGGTCAAGGTGGGGGAAAACTCCTCAATCTCACAAGTCTAAGTCATAAGTCAGGGATCAAATCAAAAAGGATGAAGGACATTGGATGGATGGAAATAATGAAGGATGATGCCAAACATAGCGAGGGTCATGGTCAAGTTTGTATAAGGTAAGCAATACTAGTGAGCATACACAAAGGCCTTTACAATCAGGACTAATCAACTATGCATGAGAATATGTTTATCAATGATAACCAATAGAAACATATCACCATTGTTAGCCACTAAGTGATTAGCCAAAGTTACTAAGATAGACAAAAGAGCTAAAATGACAGTACTGTTATCACATATATAGTAGCCGGGCTACCATACATTATTTTTCTGATTCCAGTACACTATTCAGCCAGTTCCCTTACACTGAGATGCTGAGATGAGCATCTATTATGGATCACTATCAGATTTGGACAGCAGTTTTATTCCCCATGCCATGACTGAGTCTCAGGACACTCAGAGAGATGACCGATGTAGCCATTATACCATTGGTACAAAGCAGTCAATAGTGCCCAGAGTTACAGTAGTAGTTTCAGAGGACAGATGATGGTTCAAATGATGAGACTTGCGATCATATAGATATGTGGACCTGGTTGATCTTATTATATATATTCTATTGTCCCTACTCAGACTGAGAAGTTCATTATTCATACTCATTGGTTTCACCCTCCTTAGGGAGAACAGAGGTGATCATTCCACCATACCTTTGGCTTGCTAGTGTTGGCTCCATTATTCATTGTCTTCATCCATCCATTACCTACCTTTTAGTCTATCACCCTGACTTACTGCTTGACTAGTGGCATGGAGGACTTTTCCCCACTGTAGCCTCTGTATTGGATGAGCATCCCTGTTTATTGTGTCTCGGCTCTGAGTTGGTGACAAAACTTACCTATGGTGGAGTTGGATTTCCTTGTGAATTCCCCCTAGTCACTAAAGTTGTGTTGGCTAAACCTGAAACTTTTAGTGCTGCCATGAATACAAAATCTGGAAAATGAAATGTTATATCTTGTATGAAAAGCCCGTTCATGCAATGTGTTTCTAAAAACACATGAATGAAAGGCAAACCAAATGAAAATGGCCATGAAATAAAATGTTATATCTTTTGTGAAATGTAAAATACCTAGGTAAACAAGTTGTCTGTGACACCCCTAGAAGTGCTCAGGTAAACAAGTGCCTTAAAAACACACCTGCAGCAGAAAGCCTAAAATAAATGTAAATCTATGCAATGTGTTTATAAACACACATAGATCAAAGGCTATGGAAACTTCAGGCCCAAAAGCAATGGAACTTAAATGCTATATCAAAATAATTGCTAGCCTCATTTGTATTATGGATTGTGCGCATCTGTTAAAGGTGAATAAATCCTCTTTGAACAACTTATCTATTTGTGAGACACCGCCATTCCCTGTGTTGTTCCTCATTTAGTATATACTATGGTGTGTATTCCCTTTCCCATATCCAAAGTGTCACAGTGTTGAGTCAGTCAGTCATCCTTTAGCCTAGCCAGTTTATTTTAAGCCTTCACCCTTCACTAGCAAACTGATCACAACTATGAAGTGAGTATGGTCTTGAAAGTCTAGTCTGAGTCATAATAATAATTAATGACACTATATATTTGGATTTAGATCGCCAGTAATGATTACTTTTTGTTATAATTGCTATTTGAATGAGTTGTAAAGCATACATTAACCTTCGACACTTTGCAGCAGCTTCTGATGATAGTCTGAGTTATATTTGGTCATGTTGACTTGGTCAAACCTAGTTTGACCAAGGTCAACCACAGGACATGAGATGGTTGGACCTTGTGATGATACAGATAGATGATATATGGTCTATGTATATGTACATGATGGTTCTATGCATCAAATACAGCTTTATGATGATGATTTATGGTTTTCAGCATTATTTGATCATTTACAGATTATTATTATTTCACCTGTTCGGATATGTTGGATATATTATATGATCATGCAGAGATCCATATGGTGTATGAGTACACATCTTGGATAGATTTGGACCTTCTGAGTCCAATGAGACAGTCTACTTTCAGTTCCGGGCAGTTACAGTGATGGTTGAGACTCAGTAGGCTATCCTAGTGCAGTTTTGGTCTGTCGAAGACCCTGTCAGAGCAAAGATGGATTTTATCTGGTTGACCTAAGGTGCTGTGCATGGAGGGGGTGGTACAGCCACTTGTTTTTGCCATATTACCCCCCTCCCGGACACATTGGTGCCCTCAACTTGACAGCGCAGGCACTACAGGAGGTAGTTTGGGGCAGTTTCACGTTTCCCGAGGCAGTTCAGGATTGGTAGAAATGGCTACAGAGGAATTCGATTTGGGCTACTGAGGCAAAGTTTTGGCATGGGATGATCAGTGATGATGAGTGGGATGTCTTCCACACCTTCTCCAGCAGTTTCAGCTTCATCAGGACCCACATCCATCACTTATGGCATTTTCTGATGATTTCTGAGGCCTCCTAAGGCCCACGATTTGTCCATAGAGGCACGATTTGGTACTTTGATGACTATTTTATTATTATTGTGCTATGGGGATTGACCAAGGGTGTCTAAAATTACCCCTTGGACCCACCATGAGCTAGTTGTTATATTTTGTCATCATGATTTGGTGGGATCCCCTCTCTTAGGGCGATTTTGTCCACTTATTGTTATATTTTATTAGTGATCCATGTATTTTATTCTTGAGCTCATCTCAACCATTAATTAGATCTTTTGATCTTTTAATCTTAGCCGCTCATTCAAAAAGTGGTTAGATTATGGACTCTCTCCCTCCTATTTAAAGGAGAAAGCCTCTCATTGTAAAGGGGACTTGTGGCTCTGGATCATTGGAATAGAAAATTATTATTGCATCTATCTCCAGTGTTGTGGTGAATGTTTTTTGGTGTTCGTTCATTGATTCTTCCTTTGCACTGAGTTATTGGAAATCTTGTCTTGCCATATTCTTTTGTACCACGTTTTTGTATCTACAGGTGGAGGCCGATTTGGTTTGAGGAGGAAGTATTGGTAGGGGAAGACTCTCCCTACTTCTTCTCTTGATCTCTTCGTTGGTAACAGGGAGTATTACTATCCGAGGACCTTCTATTTCATGTTATCATTGCATTTTACTTGTATTTCCTCCATACTTGATCTTACTGATTGAATCGATGTTCCTTGGTTTGACAAGTAGAGGAGGGCGCACTTGTGGGCTAGGGCATCATTTCGACAAGCGAAATCAACAATCTCTCATTTGATCTCTGCGAAAATCTTCCTCAACAACAAGGCATCTCATTCACATCACTCAGGTATGATCTCAAAGTAATCTCTTTCCATGATCTATTTACTTGTCTAAAATACTTCAAACCCTAATTAATCAAAACCCCCATTTTTACATTTTTTTAGATCTACTAAGATCTAGTGGCTTCTTGGGTAAGATATTTAAAACCCACCTCTATAGTATCCACGGCATCCCGGATCTATAGTTTGGTGAGGATTGGCCTTCATTTGACCCCCTTCCCAAGCCAACTTAGCCTCTCCAAGTAAGGTCGCACTTCTTGGGGAAGGTGAGTTACCCTAGATCCGGTACATGGGTAGTTGAGATTTCACTTGAATCATAATCTACACATCCTAAAACCTACCCTTGGACTGTTACTTTGGCAATTTCTACCTTGTGGGCCCTATTCCAGATTTTAAGGGATTTAATCCCCATTTTGGACCACTTGGTATCATAAAACTCAGATCTAGTAAGATCTAACCCTTAGATTGCCTTGATATTCTAGATCCATATTGTCACTTGCTTAAACTACTTGGATCTAAAGTTTGGATGCCATTGGACTTGTCTTGATCCCATTTATCACACTTTTAACCTTCCTTGGGCAAAGTCGCACTTCTTGGGGAGATTGAGTTGGTCCACTTCTAGGACATGGGTACATGAGATTTTGGTGGATTTGGAACAAGCACACTTTGAAACCTAGGTCTGGTAGCTCACTTTGTGAAATCTTGCCTTGGGGAGAGCATTCCTTGTTTTAAGGGATTGTGGTCCACTTGGGTCACATCATGAACTATTTGATCTAGACACATCCATCCATCAAACCTTTAAAAGCCCACTTCTCTTATGCCATAGGGGTCATCAAACATAAGTTAATATTTTCTTGACTCCATTTATCCCAATTCCCAAGGCACCGATCTCTCTCCACGTCAATTCGACTTTCCTAGATTGTTGGATTAACTTGTGGTTTGATCCTTGTTTGGTGGACTGAACCCTTGTGATGTTGTCATATCTCATGATCAAACTTGTCACATGTACTAGTTAGCCCCAATTTAACCCCTAAACTACTCTGCATTGGACACGGTTCCCAAGGCAGTGGATCTTCTAACAATTGACTAGTACTTTAATCCTGGATCTCATTTAAAATATTATAAGTCACTCTCACATCAACAATGAACCAAAGCTATACTCATTGAACCCCTTGTCTTGTGACTTCATCCTTAGGTCTAGGATACACCATACACTTTACTATACTTCACTCATACTTAACTTTGATTTGGTGTTTTGGTTTGATCTCTCCTGTCGGGAGTAGATCTAAGTCTCCCCCTTTGTTGTCTGGGCTAGATAGCATAAACTAAAGGTTGCCTCGATTGGCGTGACAACCATCTATTGGAGGTCGAGGTGATCGTGGTTGCACCTTTTGAGTTGCCCTTCCCTATTGCCATCCATTAATGGATACATCCATAGGGGTAACTACAATTTAGGTGATAACAAGTACCCAAAATACCATACACATATACCTGCTCAACCATATACCTGATATACCTGCAAGGCAAGCAACTCTCATTAGCCATGTGAACTACCACTGCTCTACTCATAATGAACCATGACATAGCAAGTGTCCCTCTGGCCTCATCAAGAGGGTTTATCAACAAAGGGATAAAGGGCACACTGCTCTGACATACTGGATGTACTCAACCACTGACCATTGCTCCAAACGTGTGCTCATCTCAAGTGTAGGATTGGCTCTGAGACAAAAAATAACAATCCGTTGCATCATGGTAGCCTAGCTACTATGGATGTGATAACATAGCCCAGGTGAGTTGGGTTCCTAAAGCCTTGACCTGGTTACCCCCGATGTTTGAACTTTGGTACTGATTGTGGATGATTCCCGCCAGCTGACCCCATGCTTTACTTCTGGGCCAGGAGTACCTGCTGGTGTTGTGATATGAGCTAAGGTTGGCTAGTTGCCCGGGGGGGTGTTAGCTAGACTTGAAGCAAGTTGTCCTCTCATCATTACATGCATCAATATGATTTGCTATATCCAAAGAAATGCATGCCAAGAAGCCTTGTGAAATTAAAGAAAAATCATTGAAAAAAAAGACCAAATAAAAGTAGATGTGCAAGAATTGAAAATCAAAATGACTGATGACCATTGTTATTAATAAATGTAATGAATGTTCCTCACGGAACCCAAAAAGGGCATGGATGTGGAATGGAGCAAGAGACTGTTAATTCTAAGAGTTCCCTAGAACTTGAGTTTAAAGTTACAGTCAATTGTGCACTTAGCACAATGGTTCTAGAAAAGATGCTCATGGAGCCTGAATTAGACTTAGAAATGAGTCATAGGCCACTTGTTAGAGTTGAATGGACATTTATCACTCAACTTATTCCATCTGTGAGTCACCTCCTTCCCCTACTGTTATTTGACATGTACATGTCACTATGGATACCCTTTTGTCCCTTATTCTCAAAGAGATCACCTGGTTGAAGTCAAATAGGTCAATCCCACCAAGCCTTAGCCTTATTTCATCCACCTCACCCAGCGTAGCCACTTGGTCAAATTTGTAAGTGAGCATACACATTGGAATTCTTGAAGGACTGTGAAGCTACTCTATGGTAACTCTAGTTTTATTATGCTCGATCACCATTGCTCATGGCACTTGTGTTTTAGTAGTCTACTAATATAGATAATGGAGCTTCATGTCCCCCTTGTACATGCAGGATCAGCTTTTGTCCAGCTCGGTCATTATTTTGGTCAATTTTGACTGGTCAAACCAGTTTTACCATGGCCAAAAACAAGCCCCGGGGTGAACATGGATCTGGAGGTTCGATTTTTGTGTTTTTGGTACCCTTAGACCTCCATTACAACATTTCATGATTCTAGTTTTTGGGGTGTGTGAATACATGTCCTAGTGGATTTGAGCCTCCTAAATCCATTTATGCACTTGAATCAGTCATCTGGGCAAGAGAAAGCATCGTTTTGGACAAATTATCATATCTGGAAATTACATCAGCATATTAATTAATTAATCAAAGAAAAACATGACTTAGTAAATTTAACCAAAGGGCAAAGTTGTTAATGTAATTGTAACTTCGGAAGATATTCACTTGTATTTTATATTGTTATTATTATTGTATTTTATTTGTACCTCCGACGGAGATGTTTATTCCTCCAGTCGGGGATGTCATTATTACATTTGGTCATGTAAAGTCATTGAGGTAAATCCTCCATTGTAAGTCAGGGCAATAGATCCCCCTACAGTCAGTTAGATTAGGATTATTGAGTCCCCTAGAGAATTCGGCCCAGTCGGATATAGCTGGGGCCGACCTAGCAAGTGAAAAGGTCAAGTGAAAGATAAAGTATAAATAAAGAGTGGAGCTCTCTCATTTGAACACACACTCACTCACACAAGTTCGCACTAGTGAGAGAGAGAGAACAAGTTCACATAGGAGGAAAAGAGGAGCTGCAGAAGGCCATCTTTGTTTTGGGGTTTTACTTTTGTGATATTGTATTGGTGACGATTCTATCTCTGAGGAAGTTGTTGGGTTTTCTCCTTTATGGTTTCCCCGAGGAAATTCTTTGTGCTTATTGTGTTATGTTGTGCATGTTATTCTTTTAGTTAAGATCCTAGATAAATATTGATTAAAAGTAGAAAATCTAACATGGTATCAGAGCTAACCTGAAAAGAAGACATTGTGCAGCTGCGGAAACTGGGGCTTCTTAATTTTTGGTCTTCTCTCCACAAATCATCAATGGAAAGAGGCTAGGCTAACTCGCCCTAGGAGGGTGCATCTTTCTGTCGAAGCAGAATTGGATTCTGAGAATTTTCATTTTTTGGCTTGTCACTACTACCGGAGGAAAACTAGGGCATCAGATATTTTGAGTTTTTGTTTACTGATTTGGAGAAGTGAGTACATTCGGCAACTCGCCTTGAGGAGGCACATCTATCTGTCTAATCAGAAGTTCCAAATTCTAAGTTTGAAAAATTAGGGTTTCCATGACAAACCCTAGGGCCAACCAGCTCCAAAACCAGTTTGGGCATCTAAAAGTGGTAAGGCCTAAAAGCTTTGTTATTTCCATTTGAAGTTCTCATTAAAGATGTCTCACCGCACCAAGCTTGAGAATAAGCTTGAAGGGGCTAATAACTTCCGAGCATGGAAGTATAGAATTGTACTTGTCCTTGAAGAGAATGAATTGGACACGTATGTGAATGAAGAGGTTCCAACACCAGAGGGAGATGAGGCTAAAGCCTTACACAAGAAGAACTTGGTTAAGGCCAAGAGAATCATTGCAGATTCCATTAAGGATCATCTCATCCCACATGTGTCATCTTTGAAGACACCTAAAGAGATGTTTGATGCTTTGACAAAGCTATTTGAAGGGAAGAATATAAATCGAAAGATGACCTTGAGGAACCAACTCAAGAATGTGAAGATACAAAATGCAGAGACCATGCAATCTTACTTTACAAGGGTCTCTCAGATCAAGTAGCAACTTGAAGCTGTGGGAGAAAAGGTAGAAGAAGGAGAAATTGTGATGACCAACTTGAATGGTCTCCCAAGATCATGGGACTCATTCATTCAAGGGATTTGTGCTAGAAAGAAGTCAATCACACTCATTAGGCTATGGAAAGAATGCTCACAAGAAGAAGCTCAACTTGTGGCTCAAGAAGAGAAGATGGGAGCAAATGATGATCAAGCTCTCACAGCACACACCAGAAGGAATAATAACAAGAGGGAGCACCATCATCACAGTAAGAGGGAGAGACACCACCACCAAAGTCAGAGGGAGAACTTTAGAAGATCCAGAAAATATCTATCCAACATTATATGTTATACATGTGATGAGAAGAGACACTACTCCAGAGATTGTCCCAGAAACAAAAGTGTCTCCCACAATAAGAAGACCAACAAGAAGAGACATCATGCTCACACTACTGAAGATGATGAACCAACAAGGAAAAGAACCAGAGAAGAAGAAAGAGAAGATTTTTCAAGTGATGAAGAATATGTATTGTAATGAAGGTAACCAATTACAAGGGTTCATTCAAAAGGTTCCACCTCATAAGGTGAAGCTAGAGATGACTTTCAGTATTACATGAAAGGAGTAGGAAAAGCTCCTACAAAGTTGGACTCCGGAAAACAAATAAAGATCGATGCTCTATGGAAGCCTCTCATCCATTTCAGCATTAGTTAGGATGCACACGAAAGGACACACAAAGTCTACTCCAGCAAGTATAGAATACTTGCTCAACATTTCTGTTCATAAGCAAGAAAGGCACAGGACATCAAAATCAGACGATGAAGAAGAACACACTCTGTCAGAGACTCCAGTAGCAAGGAATCAACGATCAAGAGGGAGTCCACCCAACTAACAAACAAAGATAAGTATTTGAATTGTCATTTCTTGTATATCTAATTATTTGAATGATATTGTTCAGTCATGTACATGCTTATGTTCCTAGATTTAGAATGTGAATTATGCATGTTAGAAAAGTTGCATTAAATACTACTAATATCCAAGTAACGCGTAAGTGGCCTATGGTACTGTACAACATTCCATTGCTACCTATCTAGAATGAAACCTTTTTGCTAACATGTTGGGAGTAGTGTGTTACCAACTATTCTGTACAATAGTTGAATTTCTTGTGAGCCGCCAGTTTCATGAACATGTTCAATGTTCATCATCACTGTTCAGAAGTTCAGAAGTCTTTTTGCAGGGCCTTTTTGCCTCTTTTGTAATAACTGCATGTTCATAACCCCTTGGGGAAATTGTAAAAAGTTGGTCTAAGCATGGTCCTTACTTGGCTTACCTTAGGTTTCGCTATCAGGTGGATACCCTAGAGTGTTTTTTCCAGGGAAATTGTAAAAAGTTGGTCTAAGCATGGTCCTTACTTGGCTTACCTTAGGTTTCGCTATTAGGTGGATACTCTAGAGTGTTTTTTCCTTAGGAATTATGCGCTACTCTTCAGTGGCGTATAATTCATGAGTTTTTCACTCATACCCCCAAAGCTGGAGTTTTCTCATGATGGTCGAACCTAGGGAGGTTATTAAAGTCTTCATGTCTAGGATTTTTTACATGCTAGCCATCTAAATTGAGTCGTATGGACATGCACTAGGTCCCCTAGGAGTTTCGTTTCATTCCGAGGAAAATAATTTTTTCCGTAATTTAGACCATTTTTTAATGGTTTAAATGGTTTAAATGGAAAAATTCAAAAGTGTCGTCTGGGGGCAGAATTTGGTGTGGGAAGGCTCGTTTTGACGCTCAAAGCATCCTCTTTGCCCTGGTGCCCACTTTCTCCGGGTTCTAGGCGATTACGTCGCCTCTGGGAGCAGTTTTCATTAAAGATGCGACAAATTAGCATTTTAATGCTAAAAAAAGAGAAAATGCACATGTGACAAAAATAAAATAAAAAGTCAAAAATGAATTAAAAAATGCTTTGGAAAGGGTGGTATTTTAAGGTATCATCACGTTTTTTAGGGTATTTCTTGTTTTTGGGGCAGCGGGGTCCATCAAAGCTATGCAATGTGGGTACTCGTTGGATGCGTAATTTAATTCCGCATCCAACAAGTGCTCCCGCTCGAAATTTGAGTAAAAACACAGGGAGATATATTGAAAATACAAACAAAAAAGTAGTTTTTTTATGACAAATATCTCAAGTCAACTATTATGGTTGACTCATTTTATTAAAATTCTATTGGTTCTTGAATTCCAACTCATAAGAAATTATGGTTGGCTCGTTTTCTTATAAGGCCCATTTTAGACCCCAAATTTCCTCTAATGAATTGTTGCACAATGTATGTTCATAAATTTATTTTTGTTATTGAATAATTCAAGATTTGATTTATTTAATAAAGAAACAAAGGACAATAGTCACTTAGGGTTAGAAAATTTACATCTTTGAAGTATCATATATGAAGGTTTTCTTTTGTAAAATAAAGAATAATAATAATATGTGAAGCTATGATTTATGTAAGTCATTTCTTTTGTGCAAATGAAACTATGATGGTGAATGTTGGGGCACTAATATTAAAAAATGGTGATATACCTTTGTCAAAGAAATAAGTATCAAATAGTATTTGGCCATTATACTCTATATCGGGACTCTGTAAACACTCACCATTAGGAATATAATTATGACCATCCCAAACCTCCCATAAGAGATCCACTCTTATGTTCAACATCATTTACAATCATCGCTACTCCATGACTAACGGTAACTTGTCAATGATTCGACACATTATCTGATCATTGCACAAGCACATTATAAGCATGTGTAGTGCTTACAATCACCTTCTTACCATAACGGTAAGAAACATATAATGGACTTTAAAAAATTGAATCCCTTCCCTCACCGTTGGCTACATTTTTTCCTTTACCCATTCAAACCCTAATCCATCCCACAAGTGTATAATATATATACATTCGAAGAGTGTGTGTGTGTGTGTGTTGTTAATGTTAGCACTTTAATTCAATGTTATCTAGGATCTTTAACTGAAAGAATAACAAGCACAACAAAACACAAAAGACAACAATAGTTTTCCTCGGGGAAACCATAAAGGAGAAAACCCCGCAACTTCCTCAAAGATAGATTTGTCACTAATACAATATCAGGACAAAAGTGGAAAACCCAAAATATGTCTTATGCAGCTTCTCTCTTTCTCCACCAACAAACTTGCCTTCTCTCTTTTGCTATGCGAACTTGTGTGAGTGAGTAGTGTCTCCAAATGAGAGAGCAAGACTCTCTATTTATATTTTACTTTTGACTTGACCTTTTACCTAACTAGGTCGGCCTCACTAAAACTGACTTGGTCGACTTCTCTAGGGAGACTCAATAAACCCTTTTACATTTGACTCTAGGGGATCTAATGCCCCGACTTACACTGGAGGTTTTACCTCAATGACTTTGCATGACCAAACATAATAATGACCTCTCCGACCGGAGGAAAAACATCTCCGTCGGAGGTACAAATAAAATACAATTGAATATCTTATGAAGTTACATTTACATCAACATGTGTGTTTGTTACAGGAAACACCACCCAGAGGGCCATACCAATCCCAGAAACATGTGGAAACGTGGAAACTGGTACAAAACGTCATGGAAACATCATACCATACAGCCGGTGGTGTTTCTGTACCGTTTAAGGCAAATTTGGCCACGTTTCTAACTTGTTTTAGCTTAGATGTGGGACACAGATACTAATGCGAGGGCTATGCACCTTATAATTAACGGTAATGTTAAATTCTTAAAAGTGGCATTTGCCTTTATCTTACCTTTCCATCATTTTACTTAAATTTTTAACATTACCATTAATTGTTTTAGGATGTTTGAGAGTGGTTCTAACTTCATCGGACGTCATATGGAAAAAGTAGAATTTCATATCCCATTCAGAATTCAACAGACTTAACAATCAGGATTTCAAGGTTGGTAGGATTGTAGCATTTCCATTGGATTCTATCATGTATGAAGGTACAAGATTGGCATTAGTTAAAATCACCAAGCTATAGGATTTTGTATCATGTAACCATCTATGACAATTAATATAGACATGGGTTTCCTTTTAAAATGTTATTTATGTGTACCATTCTTATTTTCTTTCACGATATATATATATATATATATTTTATTTTTTATATACCATGTTTCCCCTGACGTACCTGTTAGCACCGATCTTGTAGTTGCCCCTAAAGATGGATCCAAGGTGGATGGTAGAGGGGATAGGCAGCTAAAGTGGTGAACCAAGAGGGCCTTGGTTCCCAGATGGATGGTTGTCACGCCAACCAAGGCACTCTTCGCTTTAGCTATCAAAGCCAAGATAGCAAGGGGGAGACCCAAATCTACTCCCGACAAGAGAGACCAACCCAATCACCAGATCAGATCAAATAAGTGAGGTACATAAGGTGACAGGTATGGAACCATAGAACTAAGGAAATAGGACCACTGTGGAGGTTTAGGAAAGGTGTGATATGATAAGGAAAGACAACACACAGTGATTCTAAGATTAGGAATGATTCCAAGATTCAAAGCTAGTTTCAATTGGTCAAAGTCAACTGCCTTGGGATACGTGTCCCTTAAAACAGGGAAAGTGTCCCAAATCAGAGTTTTGACAATTGGGGCTTTCTAGCTATGCTTGATACAAGGATATGACAATGTCTAGTTACTCAAGCAGTGAGACAAAGATCAAACCACAAGCTAACTCAACAATCCAAGGAAGTCGAATTGGCTTAGAGAAGATCAGTGCCTTGGGAAATGGGCCAAATGGAGTTGGATGTCCACCAAACTGTAGATCGGGGATGTTGAGGTGTGAAGCTAGGTGGATCTTGAAAATTAGGGTCATCCAATGGCTAGATCTCAGTAGATCTGAGATTGAAATGTATCGCAAAGTGACCCAAGTGGGGCTCAACCCTCAAAATGAGGAATGGGGCCTGTTACCAACTTTTTTGTACCATAGTTGGATTATCTGAAGAGCCGCCATTTGACAAGCATGATGAATGTTTGTACTCCAGTGTATCAGATGATCCAGCATTTGTGACTAGCCAGTTTTGGCTAGCCAGTTTTGTTTTTGAGTCAACATGACCATGGCCCCATGGGGGTTTGTAATAAAGTGTGCTAGTAGGATCTGAGTGTCTCGGTTCCCCATGACCTGATTAAGCAACTAAGGTATTCCAGGGAGTTTTTTCCCTTGTCAATTATACTTTGCCTACAGCCGAGCTATAATCGATGAGGTTTTCTCCCGCTTCCTCCAAAGCTGGAATGCCCGATTTTGAAAATTTTAGCCATGGGGGGTTATTAGAGTCCAACTAATGTATATAAGCCTACTAGACACTATTAGAATAGGTTTTGGTCATGTCCCAAGTCTCTAGGACCTTCAGAAAAAATTTTACTGGGTCCGTCGAATTTGGGTTTTTAATTATTTTTTAAATTTAATAAATTTCTCTATAGTTTAAATAGAGAAATAATAATTTGTAATATGTCAGTCATCCGGGATCCGATTTCAATGATTGAAGGCTCCAGACTTAAGCCAAAAATCATTCATGATCCACGGACCAGCTAACCCTAGGTTTCAGACAATTATTTGGCCTCATAATTAATATTTTCTCAAAAAATCAAAAAATGAGAAACATTAATTAAAATATTCAAAAAATAATAAATTGGAGATAATTTAAATCTCTCCAAAAAAGGTCAAATTGAATAAAGTAAAGTCAAAATGACATGGCAAAAAGCATTTATGATGATTGGAATCTTCACCCACCTGATTCAGATCAGTTTCGAAGCACTGGGAGTGATCTACATTTGAGAAATTCGCCCACCTTCATGCAAATTCGTTTTTGTGATTTGGCAATTGATTAATGGGTTGTTGGATTTTGAAAACAATGCATGTGGGGCTCCTTCCTCAAATTATGGGCTCCAAACTCAAGTTTAAAGATGAGTTAAGACTCCAAGCTCGATTTGGTTGGTGTTGACATGGATTTGATTGGTTTTTGATGGAGTTTTTGGCTCTCTTCATCACCAATTCGAATTAGGGTTTTAGCATTGAGTTTTGTTATTTAAGAGAGGCCATTTGGGCTTTCTCTTCATGGAGAATTATTGTAACTTACTCTGCGGAGATTGTAATAGCTATTGACTATCATTGAAAATAAAGTTGGCTTTGGAGGCAATTTGTGTACACTTCTATTGGTTCATGAGCTATTAATTTCTTTGAGGTAATATCTGGAATGTGTTCTTGATTTATGCAATTTCAAAGTTTGATTTAAATACATGCTTAGATCTCTTTCTTAAGAGCGTAGGGCAAACATTTGATGGTCCCAATTTGTTTGCTAGGCTTAGGCTTGAATAGTATAAAGAGTGCAAATTGTAATCAGTTTTACTACCTGGTTTCTTCATGCGTTTTTGTCTAACTCTCTATATTTGATCAAGCTTTGTTTGTGTAAGTTTTTTTGTGCATTTTGCAGATCTTCAAAATGGTTGAGATGAGATGAACTCGGTTGTATCTCCCTCTTCTCCACCAACAAAAAGCTTTTACTAATAGTGTGTTTGCAGGATACTTCCAAGGAGCAAGATCTTAAATTTGGCATCAAAGTAGAGAGGGTTTCCTCTTCCATCAACACAATTTCTCTCTTCTTGGTTACTTGTTACTTGGACCCACCTTCTTCTTGTGGAAAACCCTTTCTAGATCTGAATCCAAAGTTGAAGTTCTTTATTTTTAAAGCCTAGATTAGTTTGCCATAAGGTTGAAGTTCCTTCAACCTTGGGGAATAACTTGGGATTTGTTCCCTTGTGCTCTCTTCAACACTATCGCATGCGTATCATTTAGCTAGCTGGAAGGATTTCTTGGATAGTGTTTCACCCATCAAGTGTTTCACTTGATTCTTCCCTCTCCATCACCCATTCGTTTTACTCTCTTTTTCCATGCTTTAGATCACCTTCCTCTTCCATTCGTTTTTTCATTTATCTTTGTCTTCAAAACACTCCCTCCTCTCGTTTTGCCCCAGAAATAAACACTCCCTCCTCTCGTTTTGCCCTAGAAATACCCACTCCCTCCTCTCGTCCATCCCTTTCAAGTCTCCCTCCTCCCATTCGTCCACCTTCCAAAGAGCCCTAAAACTCCAAAAAACGATTTGCTTAAGGTGTAGTGTTAGTTAGATCTCAATTTTTGCATCTTGTTTACAATCACATGCATTGAAAAAAGTTAGTTTTAAAAGCATTCTAGATTTCATTTTACATTAGTATAAACTTGCATTTGTTTAGACATTTGTTTCCATTTCAAAGATAGCAAAGTTTGCATATAAGATAGCTTAAAATCTTGTGGTTTCAATCTCATTCCCATCATTTTTTGGAGCATATTAGCTTGCTGGTCCGTTTCATAAAAATTGAAAATTTTAAATTCAAATCTCATGCTCTTTTATGCTTTAGTCTCATTTTGTAAACCTAGACTTGATAGTTTCAAAGTTTGTTAATTTTCTAACACTAATGGGTGCATGAGTTTGTTGATTTATCCTTTGTTGTAGGATTGTGGGAAGAGAAGAACTCTTGAAATAAAAGACCAAAACAAAGACAGAAAAGGAAACTAAGTACCAAAAACAAAGGGATCCAAAACCGTGAAATTCCAAACCAAGAGAAGACAAATTTCAATACATATTTTTTATCCTTTGTAAAAGCCATTAAGGGCTTCAAGCTTCTCTTTTCATAGTTTTGTTTTAGTTTATTTCTTTCACAAAAGTCCTTCAAGGTTTCAAAACCCAAGGCATTTGTAATCTCATAATAAAATTTCAAGTGGAGGAGGCCTCCATTTTTTTTGGTTTCTTCCCCATTTGGGGAAGAGTGTGGTGTTTGGTTCAGTTAGATCTGTAGTTTTTATTTTTCATCTTGTCGCTTCTCTTTCAAGTTTTGACCAGAGTAAGCTAACTTTGGGATTGTGTCCCAAAGGCCACATAGTTTTGTGGTAGCTTCTCGTTCCCCCATCAGCATTTTGTGGACATCCAGCTAGCTGGAAGGTTTCCAGGACTGACAGTTCTAGTGATTAGCCTTGTTCGGAGGTTGATCCCACTTTAGAATAAATCTGCTTGGTAGAACACTAGATTTTGTTTTCTGTTAGCTTCAAAGCATCTTTCTTTGTGGTTATCCTTATATTTTTAGTCATTTTCAGTTTCATTTACTCCTTTAAGTTTCACAATCGCTTCATTTCTTGCAATAAAACAAACAAAGCCTCTTGAACTTGGCCAAACCCAAGTTAAGAGCACTCTCTGTCGGAGAGCATATAGATTTGCACTTTCCCCCTGCATTAGGCATTTTAAAGTAGGAAGTCTCTTGAACTGTGGTCTTAAGACTAAGTCAAGAGCGCTCTCTGTCGGAGAGTTGAACAAGTGCTCTAAATAATAAAAAATTTCAATCCACACTTCCCCCTTAATTAATTTATCTTGGTCGTTTGTCCAACACCCGTATGCTCTGCCAACCGGAAACGGTTGGGCTAGTACTCAGAAAGGTGGAAGACTTGTTAAGCTCATAAGTGATAACTAATAAAACTTTCACCCCCATAACCAACCAATCCGGAGTTGAGCGATAAGATAAGTTCAGTGGGTAATCTCCTAGTTGGAGGCGTCGGGGTGCCATGTTCAGCCTCTAGTTTGCTGGTTAGCATTCCGCGACCTGACTAGAGCACTGGGTGGTCCGACATGTCCTTGAACGGAGGCACTTAATACTGTCTTTCCGGACACTCTCTTGATATCCTTGGTTTTATCCTAATAATCAAGACCACTAAAATCTTCAATTTACAAATATAATCTGCACAACGATCTCACGAACGACACTTTTTACAAGACCCACACTTTCAGCATCACAATCTTCACTTTTCTTTGACTCCATAAGGCACTGGTTATCTAAAAGTTTATATATTGATCAGGACCATTTGTCCTTGTGTTTATTTCATATTGTGAATGCTTTAGTGATTTATCAAATCTTGAATCATACTACCATCTTGTTATCTTATCTCGCAACGTGGATTGCTTATTATCTGTTGTTCATCTTTACATATTTTTGGTCTCATCACAAGAAAACTCCTAAACAACACCCATCCGCAGCATTTCACCAAAAACACTTAAAAAACACAAGAGCCTTAGACAACTCTTTGTAGGGACTACACTCCTTGGCTTCGTTAGGAGTTAGCCTAAACGGAGGAGCTGGGATTCAGGTGACAGTACCTGGCTCATTGCTTGCCCCCAAGGCCACACCTCTCTCACTTTTAGTGAAGAGACAGCTTTCGAAAGATTTCCGTTGCTGGTGTGCAATATGGTGGACAACAGGGCCCACAAGTTGAAAATCACTGAAGTGACACACTAGGGGTAGGTTATCAACTGTGGAGATGAAGGATCAAGTGGGATCTCACCTACCCAGGTGCTAGATCTAGGTTAACTCACCCAACCAAGGAGTGCGACCTCACTTGGAGAGGCTAAGTTGCTTTGGGGAAGAGGTCAAATGGATGCCAATCCTCACCAAACTATAGATCCGGATTGTCGTGGAAGCTATAGAGGTGGGTTTTCAATATCTTACCCAAGAAGCCACTAGATCTAAGTAGATGTGAAAAAATGTAAAATGAGGGTTTTGAATTATGAGGGTTTTATTATTTTAGACAAAATGGATAGATCATGGAATGAGAAATTTACCTTGAGATCATACCTGTGTGATGGATGAGGTTGCCTTTGATGTTGAGGAACATTCCCGCAGAGATCAAATGGGAGATTATTGATTTTGCTTGCCAAAAGATGATGCCCTAGCCCACATGTGCGCCCTCCTCTACCTGTCAAACCAAGGAAATCGATTCAATCAAAAAGATCAAGCATGGAGGAAATACAAGCGAAATGCAATAGCAACATGAAGTAGAAGGTCAAAGACAGTAATACGCCCTGTTACCAACAAAGAGACCCCAAAGAAGTGGCAGGAAGAGTCTCCCCTACCAATGCGACCTCCTTGAAGCAATTCGGCCTCCACCTGTAGATGACAAAAATGTGATACGAAAGATAGCAAGACAATATCTCCAATAACCCAGTGCAAAGGAAGAATGAACGAACGAACTCCAAAAAACATTCACCACAACACAACAGATAGATGCAATAATACTTTTCTATTCCAATAATCTAGAGCCAAAAGTCCCCTTTACAATGAGAAGCTCTCTCCTTTAAATAGGAAGGAGAGGCATCAAAATCCTAACCACTTTTTGAATGAGTGGCTAAGATTAAAAGATCAAATTATATAATCAATGGTTGAGATGAGCTCAACAATAAAGTACATGGATCAACTCAATAATACAATATAATAATGGACAAATCACCCATAATAAGGGGTCCCACCAAATGTCAATGATAAAACATAAGATCTAGCTCATGGTGGGTCCAAGGGGTAACTTCTAACACCCTTGGTCAATCCCCATGGCACAATATCCAAAAATAATCATGCTAGACACCAAATCGTGCCCCTCTGGGAAAGTCGTGAGCCTTTGGAGGCTCCAGAAATCATCATAAAACGCCAAATGTGAAGGGTGTGGGTCCCACTGAAAGATGAAACTGCTGGAGAAGGTGTGGAAGACATCCCACTCATCATCTAACATCATCCCATGCCATAACCTTGCCTCAATTGCCCAAATCGAATCCTTCAGTAGCCATTTTTACCATTTATGGATTGCCTCGGGGAGTGTGAAACTGCCCAAACTGCCTCCTGGAGTGCCTACGCTCTCAAGGTAAGCTCACCAGTGTGTCTGGGAGGGGGGTAATATGGTAATAACAAGTGGCTAGACCACCCCCTCCATGCACAGCACCCTAGGTGAACCAATCAAATCTCATCTCTGCTCTGACAGGGCCTCTGATAGACCAAAACTGCACTAGGATAGCCAACTGAGGCTAATAATCACTGTAACTGCCCGGAACTGAAAACAAACTGTCTCATTGGACTCCGAAGGCCCAAATCTATCTAAGATGTGTACTCATACACCATATAGATCTCTGCATGATCATATAATATATCCAATATGCCCGGACAGATAAAATAATAATAATCTGTAAATGATCAAATAATGTTGAAAACCACAAATCATCGTCATAGACCTGTATCTGTTGCATAGAACCATCATGTACCTGTACATAGACCATATACCATCTATCTGCATCATCATAAAGTCTAACCATCTCATGTCCTGTGGTTGACCTAGGTCAAACTGGGTTTGACCAAGTCAACATGACCAAAATATAACTCAAGCTATCATCAAAGATGTTGCAAGTGTTAGAGGTTAATGCATGCTCTACAATTCATTCAAGTAACAATTATAACATAGAGTAATCATTTCACTGGCGATCTAAATCCAAATATATAGTCATTAATTATTATTATTACTCAGACCAGACTTTCAAAATCATACTCACTTCATAGTTGTGATCAATTTGCTAGTGAAGGGTGAAGGCTTTGTACTGCAATGGCTAGGCTAAAGGGAATGACTTACTGACTTAACACTGTGACACTTTGGAAATGGAAAGGGAATACACACTATAACATATACTGAATGAGCAAAAACACAGGGAATGGCGGTGTCTCACAAATGGGTAAGTTGTTCAAAGAGTGTTTATTCACCTTGGCAGATGCGAATAATCCATAATACAAATGAGGCCAGCAATCTTTTTGATATAGAGTTTAAGTTCCATTGCTTTTTTGGGCCTATAGTTTCCATAGCCTTTGATCTATGTGTGTTTATAAACACATTGCATAGATTTACATTTCATTAGGCTTCTTGTTGCAGGTGTGTTTTTAAGGTACTTGTTTACCTAAGCACTTCTAGGTGTGTCTTTAGACAGCTTGTTTACCTTGGTATTTACATTTCACAATAGATAAACATTTGATATTTCATAGCCATTTTCATTTGGCTTGCCTTTCATTCATGTGTGTTGAGAAACACATTACATGAATGGGCTTTCATACAAGATACAACATTTTATTTCCATACTTTGTATTCATGGCAACACTAAAAGTTTCAGGTTTAGCCAACAACATCTTTAGTGACTAAGGAGACTTCATGAGGAAATCCAACTCACCAAAGGTAAGTTTTGTCACCAACTCAGAGCCGAGACACAATAAACAAGGAAGCTCATCCAATACAGAGGCTATAGCGGGGAGAGGTCCTCCATGCCACTAGTCAAGTAGTAAGTCAAGGTAATGAACAAACTGGGTAAGTAATGGATGGATGAAGACAGTGAATAATGAGACCAACACTAGCAAGCCAAAGTATGGTGGGAATGATCACCTCTAATCTCCCTAAGGAGGGTAAAACCGATGAGTATAGGTTAAGAACTTCTAAATCTGAATAGGGATAGTATGATATATATAAAAAAACACAACCAGGTCCACATATCTATATGATCGCCATATCATGACACTAAATGCTAAGACATGCTACAAGAATGAATATAAAAGCAATATAACCATAACACCATAATATACCTGCTGAGTCATATACCTGAATGCTCATCATCTGAACCAACATCTGTCCTCTGAAACTGCTATTGTAACTCTGGGCACTACTGATTGCTCTGTACAAATGGCTAAATGGCTACATCGGTCATCTCTCTGAGTGTCCTGAAACTTAGTCATGGCATGGGGAATCAAAACTGTTGTCCATAATCTGATAGTGATCCATACTAGATGCTCATCTCTACATCTCAATGCAAGGGAACTGGCTGAAAAGTGTACTGGAATCAGAAAAATAATGTATGGTAGCCCGGCTACTATATATGTGATAACAGTACCATTTGGGGGGGGCACATTTCTAGACATTCCCATTTCGGAAACTTGGAAACGTTTCCACGTTTCGTGCAATATATATATATATATATATATATATATATCACGTTTCCCCTGACGTGCCATTTGGGGGGGGCACATTTCTAGACATTCCCATTTCAGAAACTTGGAAACGTTTCCACGTTTCATGCAATATATATATATATATAGCCTCCCAAACCATGTTGAGGACGTGGGTACCGATAAGCATGGAGTTACAATTCATCTATGAACTTCACCAGCACAAATTTAAAATCAAATCACCAATTCCATGCAATTCCCATGGGTATTGCAGTCAAAGAAGTATCCTAGGAAGTGTTTGTACAATTGATGCACATATCCTTATACTAACCAGCTAGGGGAAATATGTTATTAACACGAACAAGTTACTCCATAAAGCATTGAAATACCTCATTTTACCATGTCCCCTTTTCGGAATGCATCTCCTAATGGCCACCCTAGACGGACAATCAGGGATTTCAAGATATCAATGTTCTTATAAAAGAATCAAAATTCATTTCAGCTGAAATATAATCATGGAACCGGCCATAATCAGGATGGATGGGAATAGCAAATGATCACATTCATATCTAGTTTGGGACAAATACATTCTTAAATGAAGGAGAGTTGTTGGTGCACAACCTAAAGCACTTTCCAACTTTTCATTGGCAACAAATATGAGTTTATAACAGCAGAAACTTGCAAGCAGTGTTCCACGGGGATGTGTCCTCCAGGGTGGGGAACACACCCCCTCACTCCCCCATGCTTTCGGGACAGGGAAACTCCTGGGAAACGTTTCCCCACATCCCAAGATATCAATGTTCTTATAAAAGAATCAAAATTCATTTCAGGTGAAATATAATCATGGAACCGGCCATAAACATGATGGATGGGAATAGTAATGATCACATTCATATCTAGTTTGGGACAAATACATTCTTAAATGAAGGAGAGTTGTTGGTGTACAACCTAAAGCACTTTCCAACTTTTCGTTCGCAACAAATATGAGTTTATAACAACAGAAACTTGCAGGTAGTGTTCCACGGGGACGCATCCCCCGGGGTGGGGAACGCGCCCCCTCACTCCCCCAAGCTTTCGGGACGGGGAAACTCCTGGGAAACGTTTCCCCACGTCCCCCTTTTGGGGGAAACTTGGGGAAACGCGTTTCCCCGAGTCCCCCCCCCCAGGGGAGGCTTATGGGCATCCCCCCAGAAGCCCCCCTCGGGGGACACCCAGAAGCCTCCCCCAATTTTCATCTTTTACAATAAAATAAATGCAAATTAAAATATTAGAAAGTGTTAAAAAAAATTAAAACATAATTAAACCAAAATTAAATTAAATTTTAGGCTAACCTAAGAGTCTAACACCTTCCTAAAAGCTACCCTCTCATACCAGTGAATGGAGCACACTCGATGCTTATTTGATCATGATGTTGATTCATTTCAGCTACTTTTCATTGTTTCAATTTTGACTCTAGATAGTAGATAGTAGATACTGATGACAGTCCTTGACTCTTTACTATTTATAGTATTTTTTGAGAAATTTTAATCGTTTATTAGACTTTTCACTTTTGTCTATTTCACCGTTCTAACTTCTCTGTGTTAACTATTCAGTATCTATTTGACTATTTCAAACTTCAGAATCTGTTGCATTATCTTTTACAAATTTAAAATTTGAATTTAGATATACATTGCATAATGATATTAGTTTTTAGATTTTACATGGTAATACTAACATAGTTCAATATCATTTACAATTTTTTTAGTTTTTACATGGTAATAGTAACATAGTTCAATATCATTTACAAATTTGAAATTTGATATGGTAATACTAATAACTAATAGATGTACATTCCATAATGATGAATTTAGTTTTTAGTTTTATTTTTTATATGGTAATAGTTATTGTTGGGATTAATAATATTTAAATTTTAAATTAATTTTTATGACTCCGACGTCCCCCCATTTCCCCGAAATTTCCCTAAAATTTGGGGTTGCTTCCACACGTCCCCCTTGTGCATTTCCCGCTCCCACGATTCCCCGTCCCGGAAACTCTGTGGAACATTGCTTGCAGGTCTCTTTTTGGAGAGCCCTCTTCCCTGAGGTGGTGAAATCAACAATAAATGCTTTTGATAGGCTGGAATGTGATTTTCTAATTATATTGATTAGTTGCCCTGAATGGCTAGAAAGACCAATTTTTTCTCCTCCAAATGCATCACCAAAGGTCTACAACAGTCCACTACACAGTGTTTAGTCTTCTTCATATGCCACATGTATTTCAGCTACATGTGGTCTCTAATCAATGTATGATAGCCTTGAAAGTAGGTCTTTGAGTGGATTTATAGACTCAAATAATTTGAACGCCAGTCAAATCCCTTCACCTCGAAATCTTTCAACTCCTGCTTTCTTGGCACATGATTTTATAGTCATGTAGGTCACCCTTGCTTTCGTCTCTATTTGGTTTTGTAAGATTGTCTATTTTGCCTTATTAGGCTTGCCTTTTTTATGTTCTTTTAACTTTAGCAAGCTTGTTTTGTGGGCCTTTCTCAAGGTTATGTGGACTCTTTTCCTATGTCCAGACGTTCTTCAATAATTTTGAACACTGTGTATCATGAGAGCGTCCAAACGAGATTCCTTTAGATTTGGAGGCCATAACGATATATGAGAAAGATATAGCATTTCCAATCAGAAGGAACAACAAAAGAAAAAGGCTAAAGCCGAAAAGGAAAATCATAGCCCTTTGTTTCCAAGGAATTTTCATAACTCGGAGAAAATAAAACAAAAAAAAAGGATCTATTGATTCATCCATATCAGGATAATCGAATCAGTAGTTATATATTTTAGTTTTGTAAGAGCTCATCAACCAAGCTTTGTGATTAGGCTTAAAGGCTTCTACATTTGAAACTTATAAAATAAAATGCAAGCGCACTATATCTGGATGTTGTTCTGCTCTTTGGATTGAATTATAAGGTGCAAGAGGACAACAGCTTTATGTGCCATCCATTGAATAGTGTTTACAAAATCTTAAGCTCAGTGTCACAACAGCTTGCAAAAACTCTGCCATGGTAGCCAAATTTCCCACGAGTGAAAGGTTTAGCAAATAAGCTCCATTTGAATCAGTGATGTGACTGGTCCCAAAAAGGGAAACCGTGGTAAGCAAGGTTCCCTGGGCCATTAGAACCCTGATTTCTTATTTGTTGGTAAAGCCACTGATGGCACAACCCAGTTATGGGCCATAGATTTCCATCAAGTTTGGGTATTTATCAAGGTCCTAAAAGGCCAAGAGAACCATATTTCACCACTGCCCGAGCAAGTTTATGACTAATAATCCCTCTATTGATAGGAATGATGGGCTAGCTAGCAGGGCTGTGCAATTTACTCATCTCGCTTGATGGATAACCTTAAATCATCCGGAACCACTAGGCCACTACTCCCTCCTCGCAACTTCTGCTAAAGAAAAGTGCCCTCCTCTCCTGAAAATGCCATTAGACTTGCTAGCCGACAGAAGGTACAAGCGCCAAGCAAGCTCAGCACTCTTCAACTTGAAGGTAGACATGAGTCCAGGACAAGTGGTCAAGAGTAAGCGATGGGTTTGGACCTCACAAACCATGCTAAGAATGTGGGTGCCTAAAATGCATGGAATCCTTTGCGCCCTGACCTTCGCCAGCTCAAAATCAAAACCAGACACTTCCTCGACCAGATTTGCAAGGGTTCAAATTTTATAGAAGATACATATTAAGCCTAAAAGGTGACCTGAGCAACGATCTCAGCACTTTCACTTCACAGATTTCAACCTGAATCATACTGTATGGTGTAATGATCTTAACCGGAGTTACAATCAGAATTGGTTTTATTAATAAAGGTCCAATAGACCCATTCAGACCCACTTGTTATAAACTGGTATGTTCAGCTAAATGTCACTATCGGGATGTCAGGTAACTAATTTGATTCATTACCACTAACCAAAAAGAAAAAGAAAACTCCTAGCAGGGTCTGTGAACTGACCCTAAAAAATTAAATACGCATACATTAACCCTGCCATGATTTTCCCTGAAAATATCAAGCTGGATTTCAAAGCTTAAAATCTAATATTGAATTATTTTCAACGCTTAACTGAAGCTCGGCTACCATTCAAAACACAAAGGAACAAAAGAGAAAAATCTGTCAAAAAGAAACTAAATAATATGGCAGTGAAAACGCTGAGTTGCCTTACGAGGAATGATGATCGTGCTCATGGTCATCGTCGTGGTGATGATGGTGGTGGTCGTGAGAATGTTCAGACATCATTGTAATATCTTCAGACGCCATTGCTCAAAGCTTGCTCGACTTCATACTCTGCAGGTACCCATCTGTATAAACACACAACAAATTTTAAAATAATTTTGTTTCTGAGAACACTGGCACTATTGGAGTGGAATACTGTTTGTTTATGAGACTATGAGCATCTCGAGAATCCAACTACTTGGATAAACATTGTTTTTTACCTAACTTCCTTGCTTCTGAACTCCCCTGTTTCCAGGTCTGAACTCCCCGCTAAATTTGGCGATTACTTGCTACCTACTCTCGCTTCTTCACAGCTTTGGATGAGTAACCCTTACCATCTCTGACGCCCTGATGCTGTACTTGCGAACCCAACAGCAAGTGAATGGGAGAGTAACAGCAGGCAACAGGTAACAGCAGCGGTCAGCAGGTTACAGTCGCAGGCAGGAGGTAGGAGTCGCAGGGGACAAGGAAGGGCTTTCCTCGAGGAGCGGCACTCCCGAGTCCCGACGGCCTTTTGGTGGGGAGAGGGGCCCAGTCTCAGTCTCGGTTTTCAGTCTCAGTCTCAGTCTCGGTTTTCAGAAAGGGCAGCGAATATCTAAACAGGAAGCCACTACCCGACAAGATAAGGTGCAACCAGTGTTTTCCCTCTTTTCCCTTTTCTTGTTTCTCATTTATGCTTTGTTTATTTATCGTGAGATGGTACAAAACAAAACAAAATTGTCAAAAAAACCAGCAAAACAAATAGGGGAGCTATTATGGAGGGAATGGAAGACAATTTAGCTTTGGTGGGCCAGAGCTCCGGAGAAAGTGGGCACAAACATCACTGCTCACTTACACAGGAAACAATTCTGCAAACTATACATTTACAGGGGAGGGGACAGGATACATCGAGGGTTCACAATACCAGCTGAGTGGTCCATTACCATTACCATCACTAAACCACGTCCATCAAGAGGGTTTCAGCTCGGGTTGGAAACATAATCCTCAGTTTTCCAATGGATCTTCTCTTCACCAACCTGCGGTAACAGTGGATGATTTAGCAAGAGCATGGGGCTCTTTTATGGCAAATTTCTTGCAGAAGAATGCAGGCAACATAGAAGAAAGACTAGTCTTCGTAAACACAAAGCAGTACAAGGGGATTTTAAAGCGTAGGCAGATCCGCAAGCTAAGGCAACCACATAAGAAGAAATTGGCAATGATCCTACCAAAAATGAACAGCTTATCCAGTAAGGCATCTCACACTAGGGTGAAGCAAATAGATAATTTTAAGGATCTTGAAGCAAGTTTGAACAAAATAGATGTTTATATGACAAACATAGAGGGCAGTAAAGCAGATGACCATGACAACAAAGATTTATACAGTCCCACATCAACTCCATTAATGTGGTCATTTGAACTATACGTTAAAGAATTTATGAACATGAAAAGGGGACTCGAAGTTTTAGAAGAGAAAAGATGGTATGAAGGCAACAAAGTAAACGAAATTGTTGAGTTCAAGAGCAAATTAGAGGGAGAAAATAAAACTCTTTAAGGAACAAATCTCAAGCATGCAAGGTAAAATAGAAATGGAACAACAAGAAGTGGCTAACATGAAACAAGAACTAAAACAGTTGAGGATGTCCGGATTTGGGAAATCAAAAGAGATAAAAGAGGAAGAAGAAACAATACAATTACAGGGGTTCTAGGTAGCGTTAGCTGACTTGGAAGTTAAAGAAAATCAACTAAAAGATCGGATAGAAGAGGCGAAATCATGGTCACAGGTTGTAAGTGGGTCATCAAATAAACAAAGAGAAATCATTGAGAAACAAATCAGAATACAGATAGAGGAAGAACATGATAAGCAAAGCAAGGCTACAAATATCATCATTAAAGGGCTGAGGGACTTTGGGAAAAACGAGAGGACGGACACTCTAGCAAGAGACTTCCTCGAAGATAAACTAAAATGGACGAGGAGTACTCATCAAGCAAGCAGGGTTGGAAGGAAGATAGACATGTGAGAGTCGGTTTAAGGAACATAGAGGATAAGAACATGATCCTCAAAAATAGAGGATTGCTTAGAGGCACACGCATCTACTTAGATGAGGACTTGACTTTTGCTCAACAAGAACAACAAAGAAAGGAGTGGGAAAAGGTGAAATCAACAAGAAGTGAGGGAAAATGGGCATGGATGGTCAACGGGAAAGCGCAAATTGGTGATCGTTTCTCAAATGAGAAATAGGAAATCGGGGCCCCACGAGACTGTTTACAGGTGGTAAGTTGGAATTGTAGAGGTTACCCATGGAGAAGAGGTCCAGGGTTGGGGCCCATAGCAGGAGGGAAAGATATTATAATTCTTACAGAAACACATGAACACGATGGATGCAAGGTTCCAGATTTTGAGGGTTACGAGAAGATTTCAGTTTGGAACAAAGGAACTGGGACAGGCAAAGGACATGGGGGAGTCACAGTGCTAATAAATGAAAAATGGGGTGAAATTGTAAAAGTGGAGAAAGAGGACCCAAATAAACAATACATTTGGTTGCAAATAAACGAGAAAGAGGTTACTTTCAGGTTGAATGCTTGTTATTTCGCTCCCAAAAACTCAAAGATTTATAAAAGAGGCAATTTAGATAGTGAAGACCCTTATGCCTCTTTGAAAAGAGATATCTCTCTCTTTAGATCCCAAGGAGAAATAATGTTAATAGGGGATTTTAACGCAAGGACAGGTAACAACCAATCTCTCCAACTCACGAATGAAGAAAGAGGGGAAAACAATCCCTTATGGTTGGAGGAAAGTGGAGACCAATTATGGGAAAGAGTTTCACAAGATGGTGATGGTGAAGTGACACACTTTGTGGCAGAATTACTAGGACTGTGTAGCTTGTCTGACATGGTTATTTGCAATGGAATGAGAAGGTGGCCAACTTCAGGGGGTATCACATGCAAAACCTACAATGGTCAAAGCGTGGTAGATTATGTAATTTGTTCTCAAAGTTTTATTCCTTGAGTGTTGAAGTTTGATATAGGGGATCGCCTTATTGAGATGAAATCTGACCATGCCCCCCTATTTGTTAAGTTGGACTTTGCCTCCAATAGCCCCACAATAATCAAAATTTTGGCATGCAAAAGAAAACTCTTGGCAAGGGCAAAATCCTCCCGAATCAGGAAAACATGGACAGATTTAGTGCTGCCCTTAAGCAGCAGTTTCGGGAAATGAAATATAAAAGGACAAATATGACAATCAATAAGGCAAACAGTCATAGTCATGTGCATAGTAGTCTGTTGATCCCAATAATCCACAAGGCCTTAAGGGCATGCAAGCAGTCTCGTCCTAGGAAGAAAGCTACAAGTACTTTTCCGGCAAACCCGTGGTATGATGAAGATTGCAAGGAAGCCAAGAGGTATTTGAAAGAGGGAAAATTCAACAAAGAAAACAAGAGGAAATATGAGAAGTTAGTACATTCAAAAAGAGAGGATTATGTAAATACAAGAAGAAAGGAGTTAATATCTCTTGGAAAACACAACCCCAAAGGTTTTTGGAGAGAATTACAACAAAGGAAAGAGCAGATCGAAAACAGTATCACATATGTCCAATGGTTAGAATACGCAAGGCTCCTTTATGAGCGGTTACAAAAGAAGGATACTCCTCCCATAGTGGAAACATAGATGGAGCTATTCATAATGAACGATATCAAACAAGGAATAAAGAAACTAGCAAGTGGCAAGGTGGAGGACATAGATGGGCTTCAAGCTGAATTTTTAAAATGGGGAGTTGAGCTCCTTGCCCCTCACATAAAGGAAATTTTCAATGGGGTCATCTGGGATGGCTTTCCGGAAGAATGGACCACCAACATGGTTATTCCTCTCTTTAAGAGTGGAGATACCAATAACCCTTCCAATTATCACACTATTATGGTCAACCCCCTCATGGGCAAGATCTTTGGGAGCATGATAGAGAGGAGAATCAGTAGATGGGAAGAAGATGAGGGAAAAAGAGCAAAAGGGCAAGCGGGTTTTGGACCTAAGCACTCTACGATTGACCATTGTATCACCCATAGACATTTGATATAGAAAATATGGGACAAACAAGGTAGAACAACATATTGTTGTTTTGTGGACTTTAAGAAAGCCTTCGATACAATGCCTAGAGACAAACTTTGGAATGGAATGGAAGAGTTGGGTATCCCAGATGGCTATAGAGCGGCTATCCACAGGATTTATGAAAAGGTTCGAGCTAAAATCAGAACAAGCGAGGGAATGTCTGAATGTTTCGGCAGTGATATTGGTGTTAAGCAGGGTTGCCCTTTATCCCCCACGTTGTTTGGTTTATATATTGATAAGTTAGAAGCTTGGTTGAGCAAAACAGATGGAGAGGGTGTCCACCTAGCAAGTTATGTGGTGAAACTACTTTTGTATGCGGGTGACCTTATTCTAATTTCGCAAACAACTCATGGTTTAAGAGAGCACTTCAAGGCCTTAGAACACTTTTGTCAGGAGGTCGGGATGCAAGTGAACATTTCCGAGACCAAAATCATGATCTTCTCCTTAAGTAGAAAAGACAAACCAACCACCTTCCTCTTCGAAGGCAGCCCATTGGAGATAGTGAAGGAATACAAATATCTTGGGATTGACTTCCACTATAATCTTAGTTGGGAGACTTATAGGGCGAAAAGGGTGCAGGGAGGATGGAAGGCTTCATTCTCACTTCAAAACAGGTGTAGAAAAGTTGAACTTTGGGATTGGAAAACCAAAAAGACCCTCTTTGGTTTGTTGGTCACACCGGTTGTTCTTTACGGCTGTGAAGTATGGGGAAGCAGCATGTCAACTTGCAGATGGATACAACTGGAAAGAATTCAAAAGCAACTAATCACTAGCAATCTCGACAAAGTTAAAGCCACAGTACCGTACGAAATACTTTTAGCTGAAGCAGGTGCTTTCCCACTGGAGGCAACGACGATAACCAAGCTAATAAGATACATAAAGAGGGTTGAAAACATGGACAAACAACGCTAGCCCAAGGTAGCTGTGAACGAGGAGTTAGGCCATAGAAAGAAAACTTGGATGAAGCAAAATAAAAAATGGCTAAGTGGAATATCAAGCTACATGAATGTCCTCACACCAAGAAAGAAATAATAATTTTCATGACTGAAAAATTCAAGATTGCCATGTGGATCAATCACAATGGGCATAAAAAAGACTGCTACATCAAAGAGTTTAACCCAAACTGCGATCATGGTTAGAAAACATATTTAGGGGCAGCTATCAAAGGAAAAACAAAGATGTTAGTTGCTCAGCTAAGGACGGGTTCACATCACCTTAGATATGAGACAGGTAGGTGGACGGTACCTAAGGAAGTGTGGGAAGAGAGAACTTGCATATTCTGCAACAAGGGTATGGTGGAGACAGAGTGGCACTTTGTTATGGAATGTGCAACCTACAAGGATATCTGCATTCAATATGAAGACAACTTAAAGGACGACAACATGCACCATCTTTTTGGAGAAGATAAGATCAACCAAATTGCAAGTCTTCTAGACAAGATTTACAGCAGAAGATCCGACTTGGAAAAGAGTATGGAGAGGAATTAGGGTTGTGATTCTTTTGGTCCCTCAGGTTGATCAGCCTCGTGGACGTTATTAAAATCTTTCATTCATTCATTCAACTACTTGGATAAACATTGTTTTTTTACAGTTTAATTTATAAATAACATAAACATCTGTGTACACCATGAGAGTGTTTTTTTATGATTCCCACTAAAGAGAGTGTGCGCAAGTCTTTCCAATTGAGCTAACCCTTTAAGGCGAATGTATTTATTTTTATTTTTATTTTGTAAGCTAGTACCCACGAACCAATGACCTAACATAAAGAGTGCCTTAACCGTACCCCCATTCACCATCTATTCTACACCCCGTAGACAAATGTACTTATATTTTATTTTGAAATATAAATATTATTTTTTATAATTAAAAAAAGGTTTACATAAAAAACTACAATTATGACATCATAAATTTAACTTGTATGTTGAATTAACTTAAGATTAAGGTTGGCTGAGTTCTCATCAAGCAATAAATGGGTGGGAGTTTTCCATCACTACATTTGAGAATTCTCAGAGTGAGGATGTCTTTAGCATTTAAAACTGGGAATCCTCAAGATAAAATATAAGTCCCCAACTAAATCTTTAATGATCTTTTATCTTAAATCACTCTCTAACAAGCCAAATAAGCATCAAAGTTTTTATTCATGCCATTAAGAAATACTTTAATGTAATTGTTATACATCGTCCAAAGTTAAAAACTAAAATAGTTATGTAACATTTGAAATTTGTAACAATTTATTGTTTATGCCTAACCTAAAAACTAAATTATTTTGACCCAAAACCTAAAATAGTTATGAAAGACTGGAAAAGTGCACATTTATTTTTGTTATAATAGATGGAGTATAAATGGAGTAGATATAAATTGACATTCAATAATTAATAGTTTTATTTCAAAGTATATTATTTTTAGATATAGTTATGGAAAGTATCTTAGGTATACATTATGGTTTTAAAATATAGTGTATAAATAATTTAATTAAACTAGAGTTGTAAAAATATATATGTAACAAAAAAAAATTATGAGAATGTAAGTATTGGAATTAAAGAATATTAAATTTGTATAATTGTAAATGAATAAATTCTTGGAAGAATATTAAATTTGTATAATTGTAAATGAATAAATTCTTGGAAGAATATTAAATTTGTATATTTACAATTGAATAATTTTTTTTTAATTTTGTTAATAATGTAAATATTGAAATTTAAGAATATTAAATTTGTATACTTATCTATGAATGAATTTTTTCTTATTTTGTTAAAAATGTAAATATTGAAGTTAAAGAATAATAAATTTGTATATGAGTATGTATGTTTTTACAGTGTTCACCAATTGTAAAAAAAAATTCGGAATATCATTGTGTAGTGGTTTAGGATGATCAATGTGTTTCGGGCGAACACTCCACCCATCTTCAAGATCCGTGTGAAGTTGTTATAGATAGGATAAGTATGGTAAATTAAATAGAGTAATATAGATAGGATAAGTGTGGTCAATTAAATGAATATATTATTTCACTGCCCATACTTCTCCTATCTAGAACAACTTCATATGGATCTTGAAGATGGGTGGAGTGTCCACCCGAAATGCATTGATCATCCTAAAGCACTAGACAATGGGCACTATACAATGAATGAAGTAGATGAGAATATATTATTTCACTGGCCATACTTCTCCTATCTAGAACAACTTCATATGGATCTTGAAGATGGGTGGAGTGTCCACCCGAAATGCATTGATCATCCTAAAGCACTAGACAATGGGCACTATACAATGAATGAAGTAGATGAGAATATATTATTTCACTGGCCATACTTCTCCTATCTAGAACAAATTCATATGGATCTTGAAGATAGGCAGAGTGTCCACCCGAAATGCATTGATCATCCTAAAGCACTAGACAATGGGCACTATACAATGAATGAAGTAGATGAGAATATATTATTTCACTGGCCATACTTCTCCTATCTATAACAACTTCATATGGATCTTGAAGATGGGTGGAGTGTCCACCTGGAATGCATTGATCATCCTAAAGCACTAGACAATGAGCACTATACAATGATATTCCAAAAAAAATAATACAATTAAATTTGTATACTTACAAATGAATAAATTTTAATTATTTATTTTTTATTATTATAAATAGATAAACTAGCACAACCACAAGTAAAGTGGTTGGTGTCGTAGCCAACCAATTAGTTTTGTGGAGATGACTAGTGTAAGTTTTTCATCATTTAATTCAATATGATCTAGGATCTTAACTGATAGAACAACATGTACATCATATCAAACACAAGAGACAAGCGACACGAAGCATTTCACCGGGGAAAACCAAGAAGGTGAAAAACCCCGCAACTTCCTTAGAGATAGAATAAGCACCAATACAAAGATCACCAAGATGAATCCCCAAAAGATAAATGTCTGTAGCAGATACTTCTCCTCTCTCTCACTAATGCGAAGTGAGTGAATGAGTGAATGTGTAAAATGAGAGTCACACTCTCTATTTATACTTTTACTTTCACTTGACCTTTACTCAACTAGGTCGGCCCCAACTTAACCACTTAACATAATGCTGACTGGGTCGACCCCACTAGGGTGGTCTAATAACCCTTTAACCCACATGACTCATACAAGGCCGACCCCACCGAGGTGGTCTAATAACCCATCAAATATAAGTTACAACACTTACAATATAACTTGCGAAACTTGTAAGTACAAATGACGACACTTCCAATCGGAGGAATAATACATCTTCGTTGGGGATACAATAAAGTACAAATGTAATACATACAATATACAAGTGAATATCTTCCGAAGTTACAAATACATCAACACTCCCTCTTAACTAGGAAGGTATTCTCTTGACACATGTCATCAATACATATTGGCACAAGTCTTCAATTATGGAGCTAGATCATCGTCACTGGATCACGGAGCATCATCGTCACCGCTGCTATACTCGTCATCTCAATCACTGGTTGTAGGCCTAGCCTCCTATTGGTCTTCAACAGAGCTAGCCCTTTTTCATGCCGGTTGTAGACCTATCCTCCTATAGGTCTTCAACATATCTGGCCATCCTATGGAATGTGCATCAACAAAACCTCGAAAGAGCATCCTAGGAATTTTATGAGCACACAACTCAACCCAACGGATCTCCTCGGATCTTTTACATGTGACCACCACAAAACCTCGAAAGAGCATCCGAGCTCAAACTATCGGATCTCCCAGGATCTTTTACATGTGGTCAGGCAAAACCTTAAAAGAGTGTCTTGCAACCAGCAAGATCTCTCAAGAGCATCCCAGGACTTTTACGAGTACACAGCTCAACCTATCGGATCTCCAGGACTGATTACATGCCTCCTGTAGAAAAACCTCGAAAGAGCATCCGAGCTCAAACTATCGGATCTCCCAGGATCTTTTCTATGCTACCTGTAGCAAAACCTTGAAAGAACATCCGAGCTCAACCTATCGGATCTCCCAGGATCTTTTCTATTCTACCTACACAATCTGTCCACGGCCATGGAATATCAACCTGATACTCATGATCATACTGATCATCATCATACAGTACATCATCATGATGCACATCATCATCACATGATCACCCTGATCATATACATAGCATCATCTTGATGCATATCATCTGGAGCATCGTCCTGATGCTCATCATCATCACATGACCATCCTGATCATCATAGCATCGTCCTGATGCATATCATCTGGAGCATCATCCTGATGCTCATCACACATGATCATCCTGATCATCATAGCATCGTCCTCTTCAGGTCATCTCATCATCCACGGAGCACAGCCCAGATACACATCATACAACACTTACACCACCGACATGGGAGAACACATCTACCACCATTCGGGGAAGGCTCCAGCCCTTACTTTTTTACCATGAGAGAACACATCTACCACCACGTGAAAAATGGCTTCAACCCTTACATCTACACCATGGGAGAACACATCTACCACCATGTGAGAATGGCTCCATCCCTTACATCTGCACCATGGGAGAACACATCTACCACCATCTGAGAATGGCTCAACAATTACATCACGACCATGGGAGAACACATCTACAACCATGTCGGGAAAAAACCCATGTGCATATGCGTCTTCCTGACTCATCACTTCCCCTTGGAAGGAATCTCGATCTGAAGTACACCAAGCTTCTCTTTGAAGTACTCAAATTTCACTCTGGCCAACGACTTGGTCAATACATCGGCTATCTGCTCGTCTGTCGCAACATACAGGAGCTTCACTGCTCCTCTCCGCACCATATCCCTAATATAGTGATACTTGATCTCAATGTGCATCGACTTGTCATGGAACACCGGGTTCTCTGACAGCTTCACACAACTCTGGTTGTCACAATAAATACAAGTAGCATCCAACTGGAGATCAAAATAAATATGACAGTAGCTTCCTAAGCCATACTACTCACAACTGGCCGAACAAGCTGCGACATACTCTGCTTCGGATGTACTCAGTGCTACGCATGACTGCTTCCTGCTAAACCAAGAGATCACACCTGATCCCATACTGAAGTGACACCCCAAAGTGCTCTTCCTATCTGCAGCACTGCCTGCCCAATTTGAATCAACATAACCCTCCAGGTTAAACTTTTGATTCACATCATACTTGAGCCCATAATCAATTGTACCCTTCAGGTACCTCAGAATATGCTTTACAACAATCAGCTGATCATGTCTAGGATCCGTTAGGAATTGGCTCAATGTGTTCACTACAAAGCAAATATCTGGTCTCGTGATCGTCAGGTACATCAAGGACCCAATCATCTGACAATACATCGTGGCATCAACCGACTCTGATGAAGCATCACTCAGTAGCTTCAGGTTCGATGCCATAGGTGTGGCCATGGCCTTGCAGTCCATCATCCTGAACTGCTTCAGGATCTCTACTGCATACTTCCCTTGTCCAAGGAAGATTCCATCTGCACTCTGCAACACCTCCATACCTAGAAACTAATGCATCATACACAAGTCCTTCATCTCAAACTCGGTAGCAAGCTTCCTCTTCGTATCGGCAATCAACCCAATCTCACCTGTCACAAACAGGTCATCTACATACAGTAGGAGTATCACTGGATTGCCTTCCTTAACCTTGTAGTAAAGGTTGAAATCCGCTTTACTCTTGGTAAAGCCCAAACTGGACAGGAAGTTGTCTATCCTGTTGTACCATGTCCTGGGTGCTTGCTTCAAGCCATACAAGGCTTTCTTCAATCTGCACACATATGACTCCCTGTCATGTGTCTCAAAACCGAGTGGCTTCTCTACGTACACTTCCTCTTCGACTACACCATTCAAGAAAGTTGTCTTGACATCCATCTGGTGTATCTTCTACTTCATCCCTGCAGCCAAAGCAAGTAGCAAAGTGTATCTGGCTATAGGTGCAAAAGTCTCTTCATAATCTATTCCCTCTTTCTGGGAGAACCCACGAGCCACAAACTTTGCCTTGTATTTCTCTATGCTACCATCTGCAGCATGCTTGATCTTGTAGATTCACTTGGAATTCACAACAGACTTCCCTTCTGGTCTTGGGACCACATCCCAAACATCATTCTTCGTGATCGACTGGTACTCCTCAATCATGGAATCCTACCATTACTACATCCCGAATCCTGGGAACTTTAGATTCTTCAATAGATAATTTTTCTTGAACTTCGTTGCTGGAACAAATGTTGTTGTCTTTCTTTTGTAGGTGATTGTACACGATCTTTCCTACAAGTCAAATTCAATTGCATGATTAGAAACTTCTCATAGTTTTCAGAAAAAAAAAATAAAAATAAAAAAAAAATAAAAAAAAAAAATATTACACATAAAAATACATGTCATACAGTCATGCTATTATCTTAGCCAATGCTTTAATACAACATTCATCCATATCCCGTATTCATATGGTAACTTTCTAGATGCCTTCCATCTCTACCAGAACATTTGTTAAGAGTGTGCACAACTCCCAACATGTTAGCAAAGAGGTTTCATTCTAGATAAGTAGCAATGGAATGTTGTACAGTACCATAGGCCACATACCCATTACTTGCATGTTAGTAGTATCTTGTTCATTAATGCAATTTTTCTAATATGCATAATATACATCCTAAATCTAGGAACATAAGTATGACTGGAAAACATAATTTAAGTAATCATATATATAATAAATGACAATTCAAATACTTATCTTTGTTTAGTTGTAGGGTGGACTCCCTCTCAATGTTTGCTTCCTTGTAGGAACTACTGGAGTGTGCTCCCTCTTGATCTTTGCTTCCTAGAGTGTGCTCCATCTCGATCTTTGCTTCCTTGACGATATCATCATGATTATATTTTTTTGAACTTCTATCCATCCTGGACCACTATGCATGCTTAAGTGTGCACTAGTGTCATCATTGTGTCATCCTCAAGATCTCATACATAATCATACATTCATTAGTTTAATCTCAATACTATCAAAACATTATGATTCTAAATAATCTTAAACATGTATGGTCATGATCATTTCATACACATGTAATTTATCACAAGCGTTAGTATTCAAGGTTTCAGGGAGTACTTCTTTTACTCATGCATATTCTTGTTTGACCATATGACTCTTCTGGTTTGTCATATCATCAATCAAAGTAAGAAGCATAATATGCATAAACCCATGATTACTCAAACTTATAACTTCATGAATAATCATTATCAATCATAAAAAAGTATAAGATCCTAACACAAGGTAGGATTCTAACTTGATATAGGAAAAACATACCTGGATTATCATGCTTGCTAGATATGTCTAACATACCCACATAATGCCTTCTTGTTCTCTTCAATGACTTGTGCTAGTAACCTGCATATCTCATAAGTTATCCATTGTAGAACCAAAATATACATACCTCGTAAGTAGAGCTTCTATGTGATCCATGACTATGGATGAGTCTTTGTCTTCATGTCACCACGGTCATATTTTCTTGATCTAGTACTTGATTTGTCTTTCTTGATGTACCTTTCATGTTAGTGGACACCATCATCCTCATACAACACCATAGTGCATTAGTACAATCATAAGTGGCATAACCCTAATCAATGAATGTCTTCTATCATTCACATGCATTCATACTTTGAGTAGGGTGATAAGACAAGTCTAAAATTAATCAAGATTGTACTAACCTCAATAATATGAAGACAAACATATCTTAAACTTAATCATGAACATATTTCAAAACATACCTGTATCTCCTCAAGTCATACCTGTCGGGATTGCTTGTAGTCTTCTTATGTAAGGCATTAGCCTCATCTCCCTCTGGAACTGAAACTTCTTCGCTTATGCAGGTGTCCAATTCATTCTCTTATAGGATTAACCCAATCCACTTTGATTTGCTGAAACTAGATCTGGAGCTGGATTAGGGTTTGCCAGAGAAACCCTAAAAATTCAAACATTGAATTTCAAACTTTTGATTGGATGAAAAGATGCGCCTTGCTGAGCTGATCAAGCTGGTATACTTCAATTTTGAAATCTCCAAAATTTGACCCCCCAAAATTGACTTTGAAAGTTTTAGATCTGCAGCTTCTGTCAAATTCTGGTTTTCTGGTCAAAATCCCGAACTAGGGTTTGATAGATCCTGGGGTTCTACCCAACCAAAAACTTTGATCTTGGTCTCTAAATTTCGCTTTTGATGAGGAGAGAAATCCTATGCTGAGATCACTCCAAAATTCCACTTCTGTCAAAAGCCCTAATTTCCCGCAACAATGACAAGCCAAAAATGAGAATGCTTAGAATCTAATTCTATTTCACATAAATATGTGCTTTATTGTTTCTGGTGCATCTCTGAAATATCGGATCCACAGGGTTTGAAACTTCGGCCTGTGGTATCCTAACTTGTCATCTTTCCAACCCCACTAGTCTGACCTCAAATGGATTCTCTAAGAGAGAGATATGCCAAATGTCACAACGTCACCTGTTTATGGGATGAAACAGTATAGTGAACTTGTATGAAGTGACACGTGTCACTTTTTCAACTTCGACCTCTCAAAAGTGGACTTGAGAAACTAAAGTCTGTGCCCTTACTAACACTTTTTACAGAATTTCATTTGGAGCTTCCTAGCCCAAGTTGTGACCTTTTTTCCTAGGTCACCTGTTTATGACTGAGATCTGGAAGAGGCAGAAACCCTAACTTGTACGGATCATAAAACAGAAAGTAAATCAAATCAGATGTTGTGCTTCAAACACAAGGTACATGGGGATGTTATCTTCGACCTGTAAAAGTTTCAGAACCCGAACCTTCGCCAAAATGGATTTATAGCGAAAGTGCCAAGATGACTGGTTTTTATTATATCAAGCCCTAGCTTCCAATTTGTCGCAAGTGCAACAAATGTGATAAATGCCATACAATGCCTTCCTTCGGGCTAGCTATGATTCCATGTTAGTTTTTCATCATTTAATTCAATATGATCTAGGATCTTAACTGATAGAACAACATGTATAGCATATCAAACACAAGAGACAAGAGACACAAAGCATTTCACCGGGGAAAACCAAGAAGGTGAAAAACCCCGCAACTTCCTCAGAGATAGAATAAGCACCAATACAAAGATCACCAAGATGAATCCCCAAAAGATAAATGTCTGCAGCAGCTACTCCTCCTCCACTTGTGCGTACTCCTCCTCTCTCTCACTAATGCGAAGTGAGTGAATGAGTGAATGTGTAAAATGAGAGAGTCACACTCTCTATTTATACTTTTACTTTCACTTGACCTTTACTCAACTAGGTCGGCCCCAACTTAACCACTTAACCTAATGCTGACTGGGCCGACCCCACTAGGGTGGTCTAATAACCCTTTAACCCACATGACTCATACAGGGCCGACCCCACCAAGGTGGTCTAATAAGCCATCAAATATAAGTTACGACACTTACAATATAACTTGCGACACTTGCAAGTACAAATGACGACACTTCCAATCGGAGGAATAATACATCTCCGTTGGGGATACAATAAAGTACAAATGTAATACATACAATATACAAGTGAATATCTTCCGAAGTTACAAATACATCAACAACTAGTTTTTTTTTTCTTGGAAAAAAAGCGTAATTTCATTTCATCTTAAAGAGTACGAAATTACATTGATCATCTTCACTCTATGAGAGTGTCATACTGTACCAAAAAACCTATCTGAGAACTCAAAACTGAGAAGATCATGATGTTCTCACCAGGTGAGCATTAACATCTTTTTACAAAACAATATACAAATTATCTGAGTTATACCGATAACATAACCTTTACATAAAGTTCAGAGCTATATCAAAAAACTTAAGAGTTTAACTAAGACATTTAAATGCCTCATTACATCCAAAATCTCCAAATTTACAATTTAAGAACCAAAATGAGCAGCAACAAAAGATCTATCAGATCTTCATTCTATACATGGGCGGTGGTAGAAGTCCCTTCCAATCCCTTCGACAAATTTTTTGATTTTCCAAGTCCCAACCCCCAGTAACAACCCCTCTTTTGAATCCCTGTCCGCTTCTGAGTTGTTTTCTCGAAAAATATGCCTGCAAGTAAAAGTATTAAGAATGTGAGTGGCAATCTGAACTTGTTCCAGAACAGAAGAAATCCGCCGGTTGTTGCATTGTTGAGAACCAGTGACCCACTTAATCACATTTAAAGAGTCACCAAACACAGAAATGTTCCTAAGACCTCATTCTAAAGCAAAAGAGATAAGATATCTTAGGCTTAAAATCTCCACCCAATTGTTGCTCTCCATCCCAAAGCCCAAATACATCACAAAGAAATGTACATTAGACAAGAAGAGGAGAGCTCCTCCCCCACATTGATCATTCTGACATGCCCCGTCAAAGAAACCCCAAGGCTGCGAGGAGTCAATATCCACAGGCTATAGAACACGGGCAGGTGCAGGATTTTTAATGTGTTCAGTAGCCAGATAGATCCCACACCAATTAACCGTCGTCAATGCAGGTATTCCAGCCACATCAGAAAACAAGCTTTTATTTCAGGAAAGCCATACCCCCCAGATGACAATTAAAGGCAAATCTCTGTATGAAGAAAAAAGTGGATTATGATACCATCGACTCCACGCATCATCCATAAAAATCCCCGTCCAATGGAATGGAACTTTAATAATTCTGGATACAATAACCCAGACCGCTTTTATAAACGGGCAGGTAAGAAACAGGTGAAAAACATTCTCCTCCTCCCGGCTGCATAGATAACATTTACCTTGCATACTTCTACATTGGAGAAAATCCCAAGTCGAGACCCTGTTAGCCAAAACACACCACATAAAGATACGCATCTTATGTGGGCACTGAAGTTTCCACAGTTTCCTCCACCACCAAATCGGAACCCGTGGCAATTGATCCTCACTGATCCATGGATAACCTCCTTTGGTGTGTAATTTCCGAAGGGATCACCATCCTAGACAAGTTCATCCTCCTGCTCGCTCAGAAAAATATGATCCATACTAAGGGCCCGCAGATAATGGCCTAACTCCACCTCCATATCACCCCCCAGCTCAAAAGAAACAACCGCTCTCCATAAGGGCCTCCCCATCCACAAATTCCCCATATCTTCCAATTGGTAGAGAAAATGATAACCCCTATGGTTCAATGCTTCGATCGTCCCCTCAGACAACAAATGTTGAACTTCACATCCGACGCAGAGATCACTCCCGATCCTCACCCTCTGACCATTGCCAACATCCCATACGAAATTATGATCGATGACATGAAAGGCAGATACCACCGCCTTCCATATGCATGAGCCACCATTATGTGTTTTATGAGGAGAGCGGATCCAATCTTCAATAGAATCAGGCTCAATATATTTGTGGATCATAACTCTAGCCCAGAATCCTCCAGATTTAATTATTCTCTAGCCACACTTCGTTGCCAATGCTTTAGAGAAATGAAATATATTCTTTAGACCCCATCTTCCTAAGGCCTTTGGAGATGCAATATGATCCCATTTGACACAGGGAGTGACATGGACATCCTCCTTTCCACTCTAGAGGAACTTGAAGCAAATCTTTCTAGCTTGATCCAGAATACCACGAGGAATCCAGGCCAAATACATCCAGTATACTGGGATTGCTTCCAAAACTGACTTAACCAAAACTAATCTCCCTGCTCTCGAAATCCACCTGAAGCTCCAACTTTTCAATCATTTTTCCAGTTTTTCCAAAAGCCAAACCCAATCCTGCTTCTGATAATCATTAGGTTTCAAATTGAACCCCAAATATTTAATACGTTCCGAAAGGGTAAGAAGAGTAAAAGGAAAAAGATCAGTGTATGTAAGTAACTCCTCTTCAACTAATAAAGAGGTAGTTAAAGTTGATTTTCCAACATTAATCTCCATCCTAGTAGAAAGAGAGAACAAATCCAACAGTTCCTTCAGTTTGTGAGCTTCCCTACGAGAGCCAGAGCAAAAGATAAGGATATCATCCACAAAAAGTAGATGTGTAAGGTGAACTCCTGGGGCTACCAAAATACCTTCATATAGACCTGTCCTTCTAGCTTCCTTAATAGCACGGCTTAGACTTTCGGCGACCAGCAAAAATAATAGAGGAGATAAAGGGCATCCTTGATGAAGGCCTCGACCCGAGTGAAAAAAGGGAGTTGCTACACCATTTAGTAGAACTGGAAAAGAAACTGTAGTGATATAGCTCATGACCCATCGAACAAAACCTATATCAAATCCTAAATGAGTAAGCAAAAGACGAATGTATAACCAACTAACTTTGTCATATGCTTTAGAAAGATCAATTTTTAGAATAACCCTTTTCAACTTCTTGGTTTTTATGCTATGAAGTCCCTCCTGAGCAATCCCAATAGCTTCATGAATCTGATGACCTTCAAGAAACCCAAATTGTTCCTTTGATATATGAGTGGAAAGAATATATTTGAGTCTTCGAGCAATGATCTTAGTAACACTCTTATACACACAGTTGCACAAAGAGATAGGTCGGAAATCATTTAGGGTGGAAGGCGTATCCACTTTAGGGATAAGTGAAATAAAAGTGGTATTGATGCTAGCCGGAATCCTACCTTCCTTCCTAGAATTTTCAACAAGTTGCAATAGATCCATTCCAATAATATCAAAGAGCGCCAAAAAGAATTCAATGGTCCAACCATCCAACCCAGGACTTTTGTCCTTTTGAAAGCTACTAAGAACCTCTTTTAATTCATCAACCGAAATGATGTCTAACAGTATCCGGTTATCCTCCTCCTCAACAAAACGAGGAAACATTTAAGCTACCATGATGACCTCCTCAATATTCACTCTATCACTGGCTTTAAAGAGATCTTGAAAATGTTGTACACCAACTCCAGCCATCCCCTCAAAAGTATCATGAGTATTACCCTCTAGGTCATCAAGACTCCAAATAGTATTTGTAGATCTCCTACCTCTGGAATAGGCATGAAAGTTTTTTGAGTTTTCATCCCCACTTTCCAGCCAGACGACCCTACTCTTCAATCGCCAGGTCTCTTCATTGTTCAGTAGAATCAGATTCCTACGTTCCACCAGATGAGCTAGGGATTCCTTCGATGCTTGAGATAAATACCCTCCTCCAGGGCCTAAAGAAATGGAAGCAATTTCTTCTTCAATCAAATTTAGATCTCGCTCGTCCCTAATTCTCTTGTCAGCGGCCCATTGTTTGATCGGACCCTTGAGAGATTTGATATTTTCAACAAAATGAAATGCTGCAGAGTTATAGTTCCCAGGCAGATAAGGAATCCAAAAATTGTGAAAAAGATCAATAAATGAGCGATCCTTCAACCATATCTTGTTAAACTTCAGAGGAGCAGGAGGCTTGACCAGGCCAGCCTTCAGCTCTAGAAATATTGGTTCGTGATCTGAGCATCCCCCTGAGCTGATCCACTGCCGAATATAGAAGAAGGACTCTATCAGCTGTTCATAAAGTAAAAAACGATCCAATCTCTTCGCCACCCTGTCCAAACCAACCCTTTTGTTCCCCCAAGATGGTTTCAAGCACACAGGTTCAACATCTACAAAATTACCTTCAGAAAATTTTCTACTAAAGAAATCAGTAAGAGGATCCACTTGAGCACGTGGTCCCCAAACCTTGGCCTGTCCCAAAGAAAAAATTGAGATCCCCCTCAAGGATCATCGAGTCACCCTTAATCAAATCCTTGGCTAGCAACAACTCCCAAAATGGTACCCTATCACAATATGGTCCATAAATGTTAACAATCGTAAATTCTCTATCACAATCCAGAGATCGACAATACATCCCCAGTACTGACTCCATCCCCCAAAGAGAAGAAACACAGACCTTTGTTTCCCTCCAACCAACCGCCAATCCACCTGAACGCCCCCTAGCATCAAAATCCTCAAAACACCAGCCTGGGAACCAAGACTTTAACCTTCCCAAAGCCTCATCACCCCCACACATAGTTTCCTGTAACAACACAATATCCGGATGCTCCTATTCCAACATCCGACACAAAGCTGGTCTTTTGGAGGGACCAGCCAGACCTCGGCAGTTATAAGACAAAACCTTCATCGGTACCCTTCTTGTTGGGCATTCACCGCTCTAAGTGCCCTTTCAATTGAAAGTTGTTTACCACTCCTTAGATCCGAGCAAGCACGGGTCTTAGCATGTGATAAGAAGGACTTCCGACCTCTGACCTTAGCCATCCTAGGCTTGTCTTTCCCAATCCCTCCCGCGACAGACTTGGTCATGGATCAAAGGTAGTAGCCAGACTCAGAGGAGCCTGAAGGGGAAGTGGATTGCATAACATCAGACTGTATCTCAGAGGGAACATCAGAATCAGTGGCAGTGGGAAATTCCAACAAAAGAGGTTCGACAGGAGGTGGCTTGATAGGAATACAGGCCGATACAGTGTTTGGTGACAAAAATTGAGAAGAGTAAATTTTTGAGACCTTCCACCCAATCAAGACCTAGAAAAGATAAGTTCTTAAAAAATAAATTGAAGGAAGGAGTAGAGCAAAGGGAAGAGGAAGTACCAGCTGCAAAATCAGGAGAACGAAGAAGCGTATTCTATAATACCTCCCGTGCCGCATCCATGCCAGGGGAATGCACAATCTCTTCAACCTCCACATTAGATGTTGAGTTCGACACAAACCCATCCTCACCCATAATGTCAACAACCCCCACAAATCTGGTGGGAGACATCGAATGCCCCGAACTAGTAGGACCATCAATATTGCCTTCCGGTTCAGCACAGCCTTCCTCCTCCAGAACCCTCCGCTTCAATGAGGGCCCAAATTTAATGTGAATCGGGATGGGGCATTCAATGGTCGGGTGACCATACTCATGACAACGTCTACAACGAAACGACACATTTTCATAGTCGAGGGTTTGTGGAAAAATATAAGGACCCCGACACAGGTCCATACCATCTGCCAGCCCATCCCTAACATTAATATTCACCAAAATTCTTGCAACCTTCTGTACCGATGTCGCTACAAAGGAAAAATCCGCATCCAAATAATTCCCCAACAGGTTACCAATCCTCTGAAAATGTTCCTCAGCCCAGTAATGTAATGGAAGCCCAGGTAGACGTACCCAAAGAGGAATAGTGTCCATCCGTTCTCTGCTAGCATCAAAAAGAGGATTCCATGGTTTGAGGAGTAGAGGCACATTTACCATACTCTAGTTCTATCCTAAAGCCCACTGTGCGTGCACATCCGTAGAGAAATGAAACGCAAACCAACCCCCCGAGAGAGCCACCACTCTCGGTACATACCCACAGTGCCCTAACCATGCCCCAGAGGCCCACTGGATAACAGTTTTAAGGGCCACCGACCTTCCATAAACCCTTCCAACCATAATAGACTTAACCATTACAACAATTTGTTGAAAACCAATATCTTCCCCTAAAGAATAGTTTGGATACTTACCCATATTTTTAAGCCATTTTCGTCTACCCTTAACTCGCGGACAGTGAGCCCCCGAATTCACCAAACCCACATCCTGTCCACCAATCTTCTGCGCAGAGACCAAAGACGGACTAGAGAAACCTTGATGTTCAGCAGCTCCCAGGTTTACTGCTAGAAAGCCTCCTGAGGAATAAAATAAAGAATCCCCATCTGCCTTATCAACCCTAGTTGGCGAATCCTCGCTTCCACCATGCACAATCGTTCCGTGGGAAGAATCCCCAAGAGAATTTAAAAACTCCGTTAACTCCCAATATCCGAGAGCGAAGCACCAGGAGATAATAATGGGTGGTTGTTACCCTGAAGGCCCCAAATACTATCCCTCCTAACCCCCGCGCCCAACACTTCATCATACACTGTCAGTTGAGGAGAAAATGCAGACCTTCCCGGCGCTGGTGGAGAAAAACCGCCCTAAGCAAAGGCTAAACCTAGGATAGGAGAATGAGCCGACGTCCAGGGACTACCATCCCCACATTCACCAAAGAGACCGACACCAGTATTTGCCCCAATATTGCCAGGTGGAAACCTCCAGATATCGCAAGGTCGTAGGTAATCACACCCATAATCAACTTCATCAAGCGGCTCCATTTTAGTTAACAGAAAACCCCAAATAAAATGGTAATAAAAAAAGGGTTAAAAAAAGGTACGGTAAACAAGACCACCCTGAAGCAAGAATAAGGCAGTCGTTAAACCATCTAGAATGCCGTGTAACCCTTCTGACAGTGACAGGGTTACGACCCTGCTGCCTGCATGGCGCTACACCTAAATTGCCTCGATTGTTCCGAACCCTAGCTTGCCAATCTCCTATTCCTCCAAGGAGATAAGTGAGTTAAGTCATAACTCACATCAACAACTAGTTGTTAAACAAAGACTAAACATTAAACTAATTAATATAAACATAGCATAAACATTAAACTAATTAATATAAACATAACATAAACATTAAACTAATTAATATAAACATAAAAAAATACTATTTAATAAACATACCCATTTTCTTAACAACAACTTAACTAAATCTTATTTAAATCTTAATCACTATGCATCTGAGCATAACAAGATACGACGACCATGAAATGAATTCCCACGGTACACTTGTTACACTCGGGTTAATCTTGTTGATCCACTCAAGGAAGTCCAACATCTCAGATAGTATCTAAACACCTATCGGTGTAATAAATAGATAAACTAGCACAACCACAAGTAAAGTGGATGATAGGCGTAGCCAACCAATTAGTTTTGTGGAGATGACTAGTTGTTAAACAAAGACTGAACATTAAACTAATTAATATAAACATTAAAGTAACATAAACAAAAAAATAAATATTATTTAATAAACACACCCCTTTTCTTAACAACAACTTAACTACATATTATTGAAATCTTAATCACTATGCATTTGAGCATAACAAGATACGACGACCATGAAATGAATCCCCACGGTACACTTGGGTTGATCTTGTTGATCCACTCAAGGAAGTCCAAAATCTCAAATAATATCTAAATGCCTATTGATGTAATTAATTGTGTATTTTAATATATATTATATTTTTAAAATAGAAAAATAATATTTTAAATTTAAATATGATATAATTACTTTTGATTTTAAAATGGTGAAATTTTTTATTATGTCCCTGACATATTGTTTTCGGTCGGGGGCATTAGTCGAAGCAGGAGGAGGGCATGGAGCCCGTCTCTATAGTTTTGAGCGATGTTTCAAGCATTGTATTTTTTCGTATTAATTTTTTTTTAAATTGTTGTTTTATCTGCGTTTGTATTGGGCGTTTTTGCGCTTACGTCGTCCTGGGGTTGTGTGCCCCAGGACGCGGTGGCGCTCTTGCGTCAGTAGACCAGGGCCGCGGATCGGAGCGTTTGATGTGCTGTCAGGGGTGGCGTTTGGTGTGCTGCTAGGTGGTCTGGTCTGTGTGTTGTGGTATGGCGCGAATCCAAGTTTGATCTACCTCGTCGTCCTGGTGTTTAATGCAGCTGCCAGCAAGTGTGTGTCAAGACTGGTGGAAGCTAGTATTAAATTTGTTTCATGCATCGACCTTCGGCTTTGTAAGCTTTTTGGAATTGTTGAAATGTTTTTTGCCTGCGGTTGATGGGCTGTTTTAATGGCGCCTGCGGATCAGCGGGGGTTTGATGTGCTGTGGGCGTCGTCCTGGTGTTTAATGCAGCTGTCGGTAAGTGTGTGCGAAGACGGGTGGCAGCCATTATTAAATTTGTTTCATGCATCGACCTTCGGCTTTGTGAGCCTTTTGGAATTGTTGAAATGTTTTTTCCTGCGGTTGATGGGCTGTTTTAATGGCGCCTGCGGATCGAGGGGGTTTGATGTGTTGTGGGCGCTGGCGTTTGGTGTTCTGTCAGGTGGTGAGATGGATGGCAGTCCAATCGACGGTTTCATTATTAAATCGGTTCATGGAATTGTTGAAGCTTTTCGATGCATGGACCTTCGGCTTTGTAGAGGTTTTTGAATTCTGCAAATGGTTTTGGGCTGCAAAGGGTTTTATTAGCGTCCTGTTCATCATTTATTGCGGGACGATGGTTTCAGCCCCTCCTTTTATTGCTGTGGTGGGCTTTCGGGTTTGCAGCTGGTCTCATTTTGCATCGGCAGTTTCGAAAGCTTGTATATATTGCTTTGCAAGCATTGGTGACTGTTGCTTTTGTGTTTTTTCTGTGGTTTCGGGTCCCTGTTCCGATTTGCAAGTTGCTGCAGTTGACGTTTTTGCCGGAAGCAGACCGGATTCTGGGTTTTCTGGCTATATCCTGGTGGTGGTTTTACAACTCCTTTGCATCCGACGTTGGGCTTCGAAGCACAGCGACGTCTGGGTTTTGCAGGTTGGCCCTCGCAGTGGTTGGACAGGTGCTCTTCGACTGTCTCTTTGTTCCTGCATTTTGATACTTTGCACTGGACAGGTTCTCTTCGACTTTATCCTGTTGCTACTTTGTGTTCAAATTTGTTGAATGCCATGTCCATCAGGTTTTACTCATGATGGATTCTGTTTTGTTTGTATATCTGGACTGTCGACTGGAATGTTTTATTAAGTTCTTGACATGGTGATGTTTCCATATTGTGCATAATGCAAAAAAAAAAATGCAGAGCTTGACTAGGGCTTGAACAATGTGTTTTCGCTTTCTGCTTGGACCTAGTATTTTTATAAATGTGGTTGTTTGCATTTGCGATTGACCGAAATTGAAATTTGGAAAGGTTGACTGGGGCTTGCACAGTTTGTTTTCACTTCCTGCTTGGACGTAGTGTTTTTATGGATGTCATTGTTTGCGTTTGCGGTTGACCGAAATTGAAATTTGCACGAAATGATTTGTTTTTCTAATAAGGGGACTGGGTTTTATATGGAAAACAATATTGGAGTGAATTTGATGGTCGACCCCGACTTTTCCTGAAAGTCGACCAAAAATAACATAGGATGTTTCATAATTAATATTGCAAATACAAAGATTTTTAGCTCTGGAATATGTTGGAAACAAACGTCTTTAGCTGATCATTGATACCGTCAAATACATAAGAATTCCAACTTGGGTTGATGTTTATGGTTTTTTTTATTCCATTTTTAGTATTCAGTTAAAGACCTTGCCTGTTGATGCCAAGGCATTGGCTCCTGCATTCGTCATGTTGGCGATTGCGACTCCATTGTCTCCGACCGTGATAGTCGCCTCTGCTTTCACCATTTTCCCAGAGCCGAGCTCGACCTTAGAACAATTTAATGCCACCATCCCAATTCAGATCTCCAAACATTGACACAGGAAGAGAATAGAGTCCTCTCCTTCTCCAATGTCACAAGACAGGGAAAACTTGCAGTTTGATGTCATTCTATGTGCAATTATTGATGTTGCTTTTTTCTATTGTTCGATGCTTAAAGCTACATTCCTTGCGTTTTGTGGTGTGGTGACAACAATTGGTTTTGAAATCTACCTCTTGGCACCTGGATGCGCTGTTCCCAAAAACACCGAAACAACTTTTCTGACCATTTTAACATAATATAAAATTAGAAATAAAAAATTAATATATTGATCATGTCGACTTTTCTTACACTTTGGCGGTGCAAGTCAATTCTGGTCACTTTAGCTCTCGTGGCTTCAAGGTGTGGATTTCTTTGCTGGTTGGCAAATGTTATGGCTTCTTATGCCTTTGGAAAATAAATTTCCTCGCCGGTTTATGCATATTGTCGCTTGGAATTTTTTCATCCTTTGTCTTCTGAATTTGGTTGCAGATGGAGAAGAATGTTCCCATTCACGATATTAAATCTGTTAATAGAATTTAAAAAATAGAATTGAAGCTCGTAAATTGGCTTATTCGTTTTCATTTTCTGGTTCTACGCTTCTTTGCTTCCTGCCCTGGATATGCTTGTGTTTCAAGCAAAGACAGGTTATTGCTGTGGGAGAGGGCTCCTTGCCAGCTGCATGCGTTTAGATGCTTCAGTCACGACTTCTCCTATTTTCCTTGTTGTCTTTCCTTCGCTCCTAGAACTTGATGTTGGAAGTTTAGTTATTTTAAAATAGTTGTGTTAGTGGATATTGGAACTTGATGTTCCTTCTATTTAATAATGAAACCGTTGATTGGATAGCCCTCCATCTCACCACCTGACAGTACACCAAATTCCAGCTCCCAGAGCACATTAAACCCCCTCGATCCACAGGCGCCATCAAAACAACCCATCAACCGCAGGCAAAAAACATTTCAAAATTCCAAAACGTTTACAAAGTCGAAGATCGATGCATGAAACAAATTTAATACTGACTGCCACTCGTCTTGGCACACACTTGGTGGCAGCTGCATTAAACACCAGGATGACGAGCTAGATCGAACTTGGATTGGCGCCATGCCACAACACAGAGATCATACCAACTAAAAATTGCTCTTCCTTGGGCATGTTGATAGCCATTTCAGTTTGCAAGCTTCTATTCCAGTTTTTCGGTTTTAAAAAAATGTCTTCAAATATGTTAGCAAAAGAAAAGACTATTTAACTATGCTCCATGGGCTAGCAACTGTTATTGCCAACATACCTGTTTAATTACATTTTAAATGTCGATGGCGATTGTGGCCTATTTCTGTTAGCATAGCCATGCATAATACAAAGCGTGGATATTGGCTTTTTAATGGCCCTTCGTATATTAACATATCGAACTGATCTTCAAATCCTTCGTCTTGAACCAGTCTTGAGCTGCTTTGTTTTTTATTTAAGGCAGTGATTCAGTAACTAATAGCATTTACACTTCTGCAATAAATTCAATAAAAAACTGCCCAGGCCATAGACCATCTCCATTTGCAACGTTTTAGCCAAACATACAGATGTGATTCAAGAAGAATTTTTCGATGCATGTTGAAACTTCAACATCTAGCATAGATTGCATAGTCAAAACATTCGACTGGGAGAATAGATGGCTTGTCCATCGATTGTATCTATTTCAATTTGCAAGAACTTGAGGTCTCTTAAGAAGAAGAACACTTTTGCTTTGAATCAGTTTTACTGTTCATGCAACAATATTGTTTATGTCAAAGTTTAAGAACAAATATTGAGATCTGCCTAGCCTGACAGTCTATGCTTGAATCAGTTTTCGATGTCCATGCCTCTTGTGTTTGCTTGTGTCTGTGTTTACATATTTTCTGTGCTATGGGCTGGATTTAGAACGATGACGGAAAAAAAAAACTGTTGTCTAGATTCTTATACCAAGCAATTCTATATGGTATTCCTATACTGATATTGTTTCATGTCATCGATATTGCCTGGAATAGAAACAATGCCTTTGGTTTGCAATTTAGCTTTCATATATCAAATAACCAAAACATTGCAAACAACATTGTCAATAACCTAAAAAGGTGGCAACAACGATGTGATGCATTCTACCTACATAAACACCCTATTTCATATTCTGCTGAAATTCTTTTTGCTTTCGATTCTCTAATAGACTGAATAAAAAAAACTTTGCAGGCCATAGGCTGCTCCCTTTTGCAGTGTTAGAAGCAAATAAACAACTGCAATTCACAAAGCAGTTCTCCATCCTAGTTCAAATTTCAACTTGTGACACCAATTATGTAACCAGAACATTTGAAAAGGAAAATAGATGCAATGCACATTGATTTTGTCTATGTCATATTGCAAAAACTTTGAATCTGGTCAACAAAAGAACAATTTTGCTTTGAATCAAATTGATCTTTGATTCAACAATTTTGTTTGTAGCTTTGTTTACATACAAATGCTGAGGCCTAGCTAGGTTGAGAGTTGATGTCTGGATCATTATTCAATGTCCATATTCCTTGTGCGTGTTTGTAGCTCTACTTGCATTCTTTGTCTCGTTCATTTGCATCTTTGGTGTGGCCATGGATTTAGAACATTGAGAAAAAAAAACACGTGTTGTCATGGTTCTTAGACCAAGCAACTTATACAATATTCATAGATTTTTAGTTTTTCCCTATTACAATAAAATCTGTATTCTGCCATACACAGGCATTCAGGCCAAAATTTACTTTGTCTTGGAACCAAAAAAACAACACTTTAGCTTCTGCAATAGCTTGATTTACAATTTAGCTTTCATATATCATAAAATGGAAACATTGCAATAAACTATGAACAAGTTAAAAAAGGTAGCAACATTGCTATCAACCATTTTGTCTATAAAAAGATGTTGCTGCATTTCCCAGTGCAATTCTTTTTCCGCTTTCTTGTTCATGCAAAATAAATTGGTCTTTTTTACATAGTTTCCTCTATTGATTTTGAAGTGCAATTCACTTTGGCTCTTGCATTGATGCATGCGAGCAGCAATTGTTTCAATAGATTGTTATTAGTAATATCCTTTGTCAGTTGGTAATTCTCCAGCATACCACAAAAATTAGCCATCATTTTTGTTATGTTCTACTATCCTTTTTTTAGCAGCTTTTAGCTTTTCTGTCCCTTTGAAACATCAATAGCATGAGCATTGAATGCTTTGCTTTCCTAGCCATGTCCAAATTCCAATTCGCCAACTTTGATAATGACTACCAAATGAAAATAGTGTTGCAATAGCAAGAAATGCTACTTTGTCCATTTGCATCACCTACTTATCTAGAAATTCGAAATCCCGTGTATCGCAAACTATCATCGACACAAGAATTGCCACAAAATAAACTATGATCTTGACATATAAAACATATGTGCTGCAAAGATCAAACATATATGCTAACTTAGTCTACTAGCTATAAAACAAACATTGCATGTCGTGTTTGGTACTTACCCTGCAAAAAAAATGCTAGCTGTCTACAAATAGATAGATCAATTAAAATTGAATTGAAATCAACAATTTGCTTCAGATTTCGCGCCATAGCAATGTCCATACACTTAGAATCCATCGTTTGACATCTGTTTCGAATATCGAGTATGTAATCACTATTTTGGCAAAAATGTATCTGTTTAAAATATCAATTTATGATTTGATATCTTTTTATGTTTATGTGCATCGTGTAATTTTTGGATGCTTTCAATAGTTATCTAGAATGATGCAAACTTTCTTCCGCTTGTCTACTAGTTCATAGCCACCATAATGAAAACAAATCACATGGCAATGTAGATTGAAATATTCCCCTTGTCATTTCACCAAGCACATGTTTAATGTCTTAATCATATTTATATACGGCATAGCAGACGATGCCTATGATATCCGTTTTTCCTGATTTCTACTTTTTGCAACAAGTCTATTCATTCCTCCTGTTGTGGAAATATGCCAATTTGCATTTGACAAGTTAAGCTTCTCAATATAGCTGACATCGTTCCATACATTTCTAATAGCTATGCAAACTAGTCTTGCCAACGATTATGGTATCGTTTACATAACTAGTATGCAAAAAACCTTAATTGCCACATTTCAACACTAACCACAATGATGCTATGCTGGACCAAATCTCGCTCTTCTCTTGCACCTAAAACATTCTCATCTATGCAGTGCTATGCAATTGACTATACTCTTTCATCGGTGTGAAACATGATAGGTGCATTGATTATGTGCGAATGTTCTTTCATTTTGCTATTTTATTGTTCTTAATTGCATATGCAACTATATTTGAAGATTGCTAGATTAGAAAAAAAATTCTTTGTGTAACCATAATTAACATAGTGCATTAAGCAAATTTCCATTTGCCTTTTCATTCGTTGAAACATTCCTTGTTCTATGTTCCTGCAAATACTACTTTTCACTCAAATTGCAAATGTCGAGGGATGCAAATTTGCGTCTTCCTAGCTTTATTGCATTCTTGAAATTGCCTGCTTTGCCATAGACTCTCCTTAATGTGATCCATATCCAGTTTAAAATTTTACTTTTGCAAAAACTTCTCTAACTCTTTTTTTTTTTTTTTTTCGCTAGCACGTACGTGGAGAATACTTTTGCAGATGTCGCGTTTGCAATTTCTTTTGCCATAAACATGCTAAGAGCTTTGCAGTCTCCAGATTGCCTTTCAAAGGACTTGGCAGCAGGCCATCGAGATCTTGAAGAAATTGACATTGCATTGTCAAAACAACATCTGCTACGGCTAAAGGACTTCCACTTCCAAAACGGCGATTGCCTATTTGATGCATTTGATGTGCTCTTGCATTTTTGATACACATCAATAGAAATAAGAGAGGCTATTGTGAACCATTTCCGCCTTTGTCTTGCTCAAATGGACCCTATTGCAATTTCTTCGTTCAACTTGGAGCTCGATCCTATGTACTTGTCTGCATTGCATGGCATAGAAGACAAAGAGCTTTATCTCCAACGAATGTCCCAACCTGCTTCGCAATTGGACACTGCAAATGTTCGTGGCCTATGGGGTGATGTCTTCTGCATAAAGTGGTTTGCACATTGGCTAAATGTGCCGGTTGCTGTCTGGTCATTGACAAGCGAAAAAAAATACCTCCATTTCAATCCCACACTTCTTGGCTACTGTTACAACATCTTGTTCCATGTTCATATACCACTTGCTGGACACTTTGAACCGTTGCTAGCTTGCAAATCGACTATATCTCAAGATTTCCTACGTCAAGAATTTTTAGACGACATTTACAATAGCTCTTGTTGTAACACTTTTCTCGAGATATCTCCCTACAGAGAAATTCTCCTTCAACAAGGTTTTGACATCTTCTCTACAATTGAAGGTCATTGTTCTGATTCGTTATTTGAATCGATTTCAAAATTGTCAAAAACCTTTGATAGTATGAGTCTTAGGAAGACACTTGCACAAACTTTCTTCAATTGCATACAGTCTAATGAATATAGATCATTCCATTGTTTGACTACATATCTTACACCATCCATAGTAAAAAATGCTTGTATTGTTTCTAGTTGGCAAACATTTGTTATCAATTTAGCAGTGCCCTTTAGTATTGGCCATGTAAATGGGGATGAGTTTGCAAATCAATGGTTGTCAAAGATGTTGGGAGTGAACATTTGCATTTGGAATACACACCCGGTCAGGATTCAAAGTCGATATTACTCAACAAATGCCTCTACAATCAACATCTTTATCTTGCAAGTTGAGAAAAACCAAGACCATTGTCACTTCCATCCGTTGTTTCAAACAAATCACCTAGGAAGGTTGTTTGCAATGGAAAAATGCATATCAAATTGCTTTAATACTTCTCAAAGTATGGGGGCTGACCATGCTAACCAGCGGTTTCTTTTTGCATCTGCTTCACAAAAAACAGCTTCTATCAAGGCCTTGAAAAAAACTCTCCAACAAAAACGAGGAAATCCAGAAAATCATGTGAAAGGAGCAAAACAAAAAACAACAATGGCAGAGAGCCATGACATACACAAATGTCCATGTATTGTAACTCAAAATCATTGCCATCCAAATCAAAACAACGTAGAAAACAACAACGTGCAACGATTCAAGAATTTGTGCTCAACAAAGAGGTCTATGCGCTTTGCAGCATTTGAAGCTTTTAAAAAAAAAAGAGAGATGCAAAAGACCAAGCAAGCAACTTCCCAATACTTGAAAGCTATTGAAGATACCCCTGTCAATGCTTGTTGCATATGCAAACGATTGCATTTCAAAAAAGACATCCGCCGAATCAACGAAAACACTTTTGTTGCATTGACATCCTTGCCATGGATGGATATGGCTCCTTCATTTGCATTGAACATGCACATTTGCAAATACTGCAAAAAAAGTGTTTCGCATTCAAAGATACCGGTCTTTGCAACGCCATTATACATTCGTCGCAACAATGCATTGCCAATTGTAAATATGTTGACACCATTGGAAGAGTGACTTGTCTCTCCAAGAATTTCCTTCGCACAGATTCAACAGCTAGGTTATAAACGAGCTCAACTAGGGTTGACTGGAACAGTGATAAATGTTCTTGCATCCCTAGACAAAGTGCAAATGACTTTGCCAAGAAATCTTGAAGATGACATGACAATTGGAATTATGCTAAAGCGGAAATTGGAATACAAAAATGCTTACATATCAGGAAACGTGCACCCAAACATTGTCATGCATGCATTGAAAATGCTTTGTAGCATGGTAATTTACATACAAGAAGATATTTCTATTGTGCTTGGCTGGGAAATGAAGTTCATTCAATTAGCAAAGAAACAGTCCAACCGGCTTGAACTTGCCTCTTCTACTGACGAAGACAACAGTTGTACATCATCAACAGAAACCACTGAACCCATTCAAGAAACAGAAATTGAGCCAGTCACCGAAACAATGGTGCATGGATATGGAGAGACACATCTAATGGACGATTTGGCTAGCAAGCTTGTAGAAATTGTACCTTCCAAAAATTATCGACCACTAGGCATTTTCCAAGACAAGTTCTCTGAAGAGTTAAATTTTCCAACACTTTTCTATGGATGTAGCCGACCCAATGACATCTACAATCGATACGATATCAACAAGTTGTCCAATGGGAATTGGAACATAAAAGTACGGACTTTGAAGCACATCCTACAAACTTGTTCTTCAAAACAGTAAAAGTATTGATAGGAAAAATTTCTAGTACTGCTTGGATATCAATTCGTATAGGAGAATTGAAGGGAAAAAAATTGACAACAAAAGATGTGAAGTCAAAGACCAATCTCCAAAAAATCATCAAAACTCCAATTGCATATCGTACATTAAAAGCCATTCGTACATCTCCTGACTACTTTGACAACATGAAGAAAGATCTTTTCGCAATGATTCGGCAACTAGGGACACCTACCTTTTTCGTGAGCTTCACAGCCGTTGAACATCTTTGGAAACCATTGTACAATTCTTTGCAAGAACTTGAATAGCAAAAACTCTCCAACCGATCAAATTTGACTTCGAACATTGATATTGACAACTTGATAAGAAAACACCCTGTGGTGTGTAGTCGCTATTATAGACATAGATTCAATTCATTGAAATCTTTGATATTAAAAAATAATACAATCTTTAGCAAGGTGAGTGACTACTTCTTTACAATTGAATTTCAACAAAGAGGAAATGAACATGAACATGGGATTCTTTGGATTGAAAATGCACCAGTCTATGGAAAAAATACCAATCAGGAAGTAACATCTTTTGTTGATCAATATATTGCAACAGATTCTTCTTTGCTTGCCAAAGAAATGGTCAAGATCCAAACTCATCAACATACAAGAACATGTAGAAAACATCACAATTCAAAATATAGATTTAACTTCCCTATGTTTCCAATTGACAAAACAATAGTCTTGGAACCTAGAGACAATGATTTTGACAACTTGGACAAAAAAACAACATTCCTTTACAACGCTCTTGAATACAAACAATATCCAAAAGACATGTCCTTTGAATCATTCCTTGCAGAATTGAATTTCACGAAGGACAATTACATCATGCTCTTGTCTTGTTTGATTAAGCAACCGACATTGCTACTAAAAAGAGACCCTGCAGACATCTGGATAAATCCCTTTGCAAGGGGGATTCCAAACTTGTGGCAGGCTAACACCGATGCTCAATTCATTTTGGATGCATATGCTACTGCAAGATACGTAAGCTCATACATAACAAAATTAGATAGGCCTATGACAATGGCCCTAAAAAAGATAAAGGAAGAGGATGTTTCAAAAAACTGTAGCCAACTTGAAACAATACGAAAGCTTGGGAACACACTATTTAACATGCAACAGATTTCCATTAGACAAGCATTTCATATTGTGCTTTCTTTTCCTTTGCATTCATCATCAAGGAAAACAATTTTCATAAACACTTCACCAGATGATAAACAAATTGTTGTGCTGAAAAAACCATCTTTGTTGGAAAGAGAGCCTGATGACTCTGAAGACATAATTGCTCCATTGATAATAGACAGATACATTCAACGACCTGTTGACCTGGAGAATGTTTCTTTAGCTGAATATGCATCCTCCTTTTGCTTCATAAATGAAAAAAAAATCAAGAGAAACAGGCCGTGTATTATTTGATATGTTTGATATAATGAGGAAAAGGACCCTAAGAACTTCGCAAGAGAAAAACTATTTCTATTCATGCCTCATAGAAACGTCATCAAGTTTTTGACCCAGGGAGTGCAAACATGGACAGAAGCATATGCAAAAAACAAATTGCATGTTGCCATTGTTGAGGAAAAGTTCGCTGTCAAGCCAACAACAAAATAGGGTAACATTGACAATGCAACAACAATTGTTGAAAAAGAAGTTGAAATGGCAAAGACATTGGAAACAGAGACCAAGTCTTCCAATCATACAATTGCTTTTGAACAATACGATATCCGTGACTACATTTTGCACAAAAAAAACCGACAGATGGCAACAAAAATGAGAATGTCAAATGTAAACACAAAACCATTTGTCCCTGACATAGATACCTATATTGCAACACGAAGAGAACTAAACATTGAACAACAATCTATAATCAAAGAAATTATATCCCCCCCAAAAAAAAACCCTTCGAAGCCACTATATCTGTTCTTGACAGGAAGTGCAGGAACAGGTAAAACACATACTGCAAAGGCTATTTACAATGCCCTTGTACTCTTCTATGACAAGGACCTTTGTAGTGACCCATTAAAAAGAAAAGGCATAATTTCTACATTGACTGGGAAAGTTGCGTACAATGTTGATGGTGTCACTATTCATTCCGCCTTCAAGCTTCCTTTGAACTCTGCAAACTTTCTCCCCTTAAGTTCAAATACTCTAGATCTTATGTCCAAACAATTTGAACAATTGCAGGTGCTTTTGCTTGATGAAGTGTCCTTGATAGGATCTCGTATGCTACACAACATGGACAAACGCCTTCGTCAAATTATGCACACACCGACAATACCATTTCGCAATGTTGATGTCATTTTTTGTGGCGATTTTTTCCAAGCCGAACCTATACATGATTCTTGGATCTTTGAATTTCCATCTTTCCAGCAACAAAAATTCCCTTACAACTTTTGGATTGACAATGTGAAATATTTTGAGCTTAAAACAGTTGTACGACAAAAAAATGAAACTTTCATTGCCATTTTGAATAGAATAAGAACATGCAACCAAACACCTGATGATATCCAATACTTGAATACACATTGTCATAGGAAACCACCAATCGATCCATCATTCCCCTTTCTCTTTTATCGAAACAAAGATGTTGATGAACACAATTCTAGAATGTTGTCACTTGTACAAACACAAGCCTTTACATTTGTGGCGGAAGACACTAAAGTTGATCATGTTGAAAACACTTCTGAACAAAAACAAAAAAAAATCAACTTCCTCTCACAATCACCCTGAAAAAAAACATGCTGGTTGAACTAGTTGGTGGCAAATATCTACTTGAAGATGGCCTTGTCAATGGCGTAGAAGGTATTTTTAGGCACTATGATCAAACAAACCCAAACATCGTCTAGATCAAATTTACTGATGCAAAGATTGGTGCAATTACACGTGCAAATATGCAAAACCTGTATACTGATTCTATTATCCATACTTGGACACCAATCAAAAGAATGGTCACACAAGTTTGCCTTGGCAATAAAAAAAATTTCACTCGAATTAAATTCCCAGTTCAGCTGGCATGTGCTCGGACAATTCACAGAGCCCAGGGATTAACTCTTCAAAAATTGGCATTTGATCCAAAAGGTGTTACAAAACATGGCCTTGTTTACACTGCACTTTCTTGTGTAAAAGCAATTGACTCTCTTTATCTTCTCAATAGCTTGGAACAGAAAAATTTCTTTGTCTCAGCAAAAGTAGTCACCGAGTTGCAGAGACTAGAAAAAAATGCACCTTTGCAATTTCAATTTGGCCTTAAATCAGTTCCTTCAACTGCACACCTATTGATATCATCACTTAACACTCGCAGCTTGGTTTTGCACATTCAAGATGTCGTAAATGACATTGAGCTGCTACAATCACATATTCTTTGTTTTCAGGAAACCCACATGCCAATTCCTCCCAACAATGATACATTCAGAAACCAATACAATTGTATTGCAACTTATTCAATACATGGTGTTCTAATAGCTGTACATAAAGAGATCATTATTCTAGAAAGCACAATCTATAAAGAAAACAATGTAGAGGCAATTGTTGTTGATGTCAATATTTCTAACTTTGTTATAAAGGTTGTAAACATTTACAACAGACCAAACACTGTTCTCGAGCAGCTGTTCCATGTATTGGACTCTATTTTCTCCAAAAACAACAACAATCTGCCAATTGTTGTTGCACGCGACCTTAACATTGATATGTTGAAACAAACACCACCGAAATTTTTTTGGAACAGTTTATGCAAATGGAAAACCTAAAATTGAAAACAGATAAAGTTACAACAAACTACGGCTCAATGATTGACCATTTTTGGACAAATCTGCAGCTTGACATCCTTTCATGTACTGTCTCTGATGCATATTGGTCTGACCATTTCATTGGTCTCCTGTCAATCCCCATTACTTCGACAAAATCCACTTAGTTTACATATTTCACCTCCTCGTCTCATGCTATTGCAATTGTTGTAATTTCTTTCAAAGTCCATATCTTCTCAATTCTGATCCCATTTTAAATAAAAAATTGTTGCAACGGCCATGGCATCTACATTGGCTTCTGCTTTGCCTAGGCAATTTCACTTTGAAACAAAAAATAGATACAGAAAGAAACCAAAAAAATAAAAAAAGTAAGGAAGTAGCTTTTTGCACTTATCTACAACTAAACAATACCTTATCAACAGCCTCAACACCCCTCTCTCTACAACTTGCAATTACGCTCATTGCAATTGTACCTGGCAAAAAACAAAATCTCACTTGCCTATGGTAAATGCTTGTTAAAAATGTCATCAAACAACAAATTTGAATGTCATTGTCAACAATATACTTCATTCTAAGAACAATGGATTATAATCCAACATCTTCCAATGCAAACATTACTCACTCTAACAAATAATATTTTTTCTTGCCAAATGTCTTTGAACAAGTTTATGTCTTATGCCAATTTCCAACACTTTTCATCTACATTTCTTATCATTTTCATTTCAATTTTTTGTTTGTTTGTCTTTTCTACCAAGTAATGGAAAATATCTTTCATCCTTTCATCAAATACACATTCTTTGATTTGCTTTATGCCTATGGCTTATCAAAACTACTGTTGTCTTGATCAATATGAAACAAAAAAATGGTGCTTGTATCTGCTTCTTCCACATCCAAGTATATTTGTAAATTCATCAAGAAGCAGCTATATTGCTTTAAACAAAGATGTTATCACATTTTATGTTGGGAGCAGCTTCCACACTGCAGACTGTGCGGCCGAGGACCGCACAGTACTTTTTTTTTTCCAAATCGGAGATCAATTGCCTTCATAGGAGGCATTTTTGTTCAGATTGCCAGTAGCAGATACATCAGAGGGGACAAACGGTTGGACTTACCATCTACCACAAGGTTACCTTTCCTTGCCAGGATTTGACACAAGCCCATTTGAGACAGTGCCTAGTCATATTCTGATAGAGATTGTCACAGTACAGTGCTGGTTTATTGTATGCTCGGATTCAACAGAGATCCAACTCAGATACAGGTTCAGTAGCAGCAGGTATATGGTGCAGCAGGTATTGGATGTATTGATTATTGCTCATGTTGTAGATTAGACTCTTTTACACTTGCTAGTACACTAACTTTGCATGAGATGATATATTTGGTGATTTGCTTATGATATGATATGTTTGGGATATTGGTGATGTCAGTCCACCCCTCCAGTTAGACTTATGTATATGCACGCTAAGTCATGTCCTGTATACTTGGCTTAGACTTGATCACTTAGCCCCTCGATAGCTGACTTTAGCACCATTATCACCTTCTCCACCCATTCGACTCATCCGTGACACTTTTTCCCCGACTTGGATTCTGATTTGTGACCACGAGGACCCCCTTTACCCACTGATCTCTGAGTTTTCCATGACTCCCTGTTTATTGTGCCTCGGCTCTTTAGTGTGTGAGATACACGGCTAGACCTGGGATTTGCTCCTGTCGATTGCCCCCGATGTTGGAATGCAGTTAGGATTGTGTAGCCTCACTGGGTGCTCCCCACTTGTCGTCGAAGCTTGTATTACCCACCCCCATTACCTTTGCAGTATGAGCGCCATGTTTATATCTTTTGAGATATGTATGTATCCCAAGAGGGCCATGAAGAAATGAAGAAATGAAGAAATGAAGAAATGAAATGTAAATCAGGCTAAAAAGGCCATTGTATTGTAAATTGCAAAATTTAGCCAAAAAGGGCTAAGTATGAAACTCATTGTAAAATCCATGCAATGTGTTTATGAACACACATGGATTATGGTCAGCTATACATGTCATCATTTGTAGTGGTTATTCCTCACCTAGTCCTGCGGGACAAGGAGGTGAGAAGGAGCAAGGGACAAGCTCAAGATTGCCCCCTAGAGTCTCAAGTTACGGTTTGCCGGACACCCAGTTTGGCGGCTCTAGAAAAGAACCTCACGGAGTCTTCGGATACGGATGTGAGTTGTGGGATACTTGTTAGATGGCTAGTGGTGGTTTCCCTGCACTATACCCATTTGTGAGGCACTGCCCTTCCCCGTGTTTTGTCATGGCACACTTACCTCAGTGGACCCCGCTTTCTCGAGATGTCTAATGGTCACATGATCTTTATCCTCATCTTCCCATATATTTTACCTTGTTGTCCACATCACCTAGAGTCAGCAAGGTGGTCAAGTCTATAACATCCTAGTCTTTTGGAGGTGGTGGGCCCACTTCACCAGGGCCTTGTACTATTTAGGGATTTAATGTATTTTTGATCACCATGATATCATTTATTGCTTAGTAATGTACTAACTTGTTTAATTGAGCCTTGTCACTTCATGCTTTCATACAGGTTTCAGCTAGCACTATAGTTGACCAGATTTGACTTGGTCAAACTGGGTTGACTAGGCCAAAAATGGGCCCGAAAAAATGTTGCTATCAGAATTTCGATTTCGATCATTTATTATCTACAGGGGTTCCATATGAGCATGCAACTGACAAAATTGCAAAACATTGAGACATTTGAGAGATTTTTAATTATTATTGGTCAACTTTGACTTGTTTTAATTAAAAATCATGGATTTGGGGCAAATATTGCCAAAGTGATGGATCGGGGTCGTTCAAGTGGTCATCCCTACTACTTTTGGGGTCCACGATCACATTGCAGCAGACGGTTCAACAATCTGGGCAATAAAAGTGGGTCAAAAGCCCAATTTTCATCTTCAGCCATATAAACCAGCATAAAATACATGGAAATCAGAATTTTGACTAAGGCAACTATAGTGAAATGGCAAAATCAATGGCTGGCATTGGTAAAAGTAAATCATAAGGTAATTTTGGTATGTTTTGACATTGTATTTGATGGTGGTGGGGTCCTCACTTGCCCAGCTCACTAGAGGACGAGTTCATCCATAGAGGGGGCGTTTTCTCCACTAGGGGAATTCGACTTGGCATGTTTCATGGTTATGTTGATGTGTGGGACCCATGTTGTATTAGTTGGGGGGATAAAACATCCCATAGACACCCCCCAAATCCACCTTGTATTGTTGTATGGCCCACAAGGGCCCCTCTCACCCACTAGTGCGCTCTCTTGGGGCAATTCGCACCCCCCACTTGGGATTCATCTCCACCATTCGATTTTGTGGATGGGGAGATGATCTCAACCCTCCATTTTGGGGGGAAACCTAGCTAGAGAGTGAGCCATCTCTATAAGAGAATGGACGCACCTCCATTGCAGCGGCTTGGCACATTTGTACACTTGAGTTTTGGAGATATAGAGCCATTCTTCCATTGATTTCTTGAGAGTTCATGTATGGATGTGGATTGTTTGACTGATATCTATTGATCTTAGCCTTGTTGAGAGATTGTTGTTTTGTTTCCCATCTTTTCTTGGCCAAATCGATTTGCAGGTGAAGAAGACAGCTGGAGGAGGGCGCAATTTTGGGAGTGGGAATTCCCCAACTGCTCACATTCTTCAGTGTTTTAACAAGGGAGTTGTTATTGCATTTTCAGCCTTTCAATTCTCTCATCTTAGTCATTTTTTACTTGCTAGTTTAACTATTTTGCTGCACATACTGATTATATCTTATTTGTGGCAGGTAGCTAGGGCGTTTTTGGCCAGCTGGGAGCTCAAACGCACAAGGAAACACCCGGTTGCTCAACGATTGAATTTGGGAGCTAGTCTTCGACAATTCCAACCATTTCATTTACTTTCAAGTAGGTTTCTCTTGCTGGTCTCTTATTTTTCAGAATATCACTGTGTGTGTTGAGCAGAAATTTACATAAAAAACCCATAAAAATACAAAATATTAGTTTTCACCGTAGGATTTCTTTTTAATCGAAAACCCAGTAATGATATATGCTAGAACCTTCATATCTTAAGTTTCATTCAAATCCGACTCCATTTACCCTTAGAACTAGGTGCTGGTCACCTGTTGAATTCGCCCTCGTTGGTCATTTTAGCCAATTTGATTGTTGGGTAATTTTCTAGGTTATGGGTACTTGATAGTTGGCTTTAAAACGTCTTTCTACCCTACTATAACAAGTTTTGCTGGCTGAAAGTGAGTATAAACGCTCATTTTTCTATGCCCTAGGTCCATTTTTCAACTGATTAACTCATTCCCCTAGGGTATTTTCACCTCACTTCTTGCTGGTCTGTTTTTTGTGTTTTAAATAAGCCATTTCGTAATCTTATAATCACTAGAAGTGTTTTCCAATTGCTGGTCCATCTCTGCCATGTACTGATAAATCATAACGAGCCTCATTTCTCTTTGGCAGGGCCCCCAACCACTCTTCTAGCAAATTTTATGTTTGTTGATTTAATTTCCAGCCTTCTAATCTTGCATAGAATTCATCATTTACATGTGTAATTAGATCTGAATGTGTTTCATCTAGTATACCCTCTCATCCAGAGTCTCGATTCCGCTAAGGCTGGAAGAAAACTCGCACTTAGTCATCCATTCTGTCTCTCACTTTATTTATATTTTGGGTTTGGGTGTCTGATTATTGAGTCTCAACCATCACTGGTTGAGCGGGGTCTCCCCCCTGACTTGGCTAAGTGCCTCGTCTAAAGTGATAGTAGCCTTGTCCGGTGTGACTTCTGTTCGTTTGAGCGGAGGACCTGGCTATTGCCGGTTACACCTTCCAAGTTGTATCCTCTACCGTCCCTATTGGCATATCCACCACAAACAACTAGAGATTGCGTGATAACAAAAGACAAAGACAGAAAGCATATTTCTACAAAGCAAAGCACCATGGAAATGATGCAAACACCAAACAATCCATCTGCTAGGAGAAGTCTCTCTCCTTCAAATGATGCTACAAATACTACTGCAATCGCAATTCCCTCCTTCCCTCTTATAGATGCAACAATTAGCAGTCCAAAAAGGTAATGCTCTTTTCCTTTGTATTGAATTTCTCCTCTCAGCTTCCCATACCTACTATGTCTTTATTTGATTGAGTGCTTTGACAATTCATCTCACTAGCATTGTAATGGATTTACCTCAAATTTAATTTTTGTTGCATAGTGATCTTGAACCTGCCATTTCCAATATGCAATTAGAAATGCGAAACTTTCTACAGACTATTGCTTTCCTTTTTTGACAATTTCATTTTATTGTTGTCTTTCCAGATTGAAACAAGCTTCAGTAGAAGCATCATCTGTCATACTATTATGCACTATGTCACATACACATGTTTTTGAAGGTGATATTTTGGCTGTCTACGGTCCTGCACAAAATCGAAGCCAAAACTCACTTGTAAAGACAAAGATTTTGCATGCAGATCTTGTAGACAAAGATGGATTGATGTCAATTACTGCTACAATGAATGATAGTCTCATAAACCGATTTGGTAACTTTCTCTTGGCGGGCAAGAGCATATGAATAACTGGGTTTGAATTAAAAAAAAAGGACAGTATGATCGCGGAGATGTTATAAATTCAATAGCAATATTGCCTTCCACCTGTATTGAAACAATAGAACAGGTTCCTGACATGACAATTTCAGAGCTCGTGTCGTCGAACGAAACATATGTCATTGGTACTGTTGCAATAATGGTGGCCAGCTATCAATACGTCAACAAGCAGTTGGACTTCTACATCAGAGATGGTGAAACTGCAAATGACTATGCTACTGTACACTGCTCACTCCTTATCTATTAAAAATGATTACATACATAGAGATACTGTTTAGTTCTAATGAACTTTCTGCCAAAACAAAAAAAAACCATTTCACCCTGTTCTTTGCACCTTAAATACACTGAAATTCCCTTTTGCAGCATCTCCTTTTGTTCATTAGACATGTTTTTCTGCTATCTTATTGTTTCACTTTTTCCCCTTTGCAGTTTCAAGTCAATGAAAACTATAAAAGTTTCTTCCTGCGCATTCAACAACAACTTGCACAGGACGAACCTCCTCTTTATTTAATAAAAAACATTATCAGGCCAGTCCCAAAAGGCAGCCACTTGATGAGAACTTCCCAGGCAACATTCATTGATCCTTTGAATGATGAATTTGCTATTTAGAGTTTGCTGCCAGTAATTGATGCAAAAACACAGATGAGCTATTCAAAAATGCCTTTCCTTGTTCATTTTGAACTAGTACAGTGAAAGAAGTGTTTGCTTTCCTACATTCATTCTGCATTTATACAATTCTTGGCATAAATACTACAGTTATACAAACATAGTTAAAGTCATTTTGCAATTCCCTTCCAATACTGATAATGCATTCAATTATTTCACATTTCAATTTATTTCATTCCTAAATGTTCAATTGCTATTAACTTTTCCATTCAAGCAAACTTGATTGTTCTATATATTCATCCAGTCAATAGATTTCCTTGCTCAAATCCATTAAAAAAAAACATCTCCTTGAAACATGTCCAAAAACTATTTTTCATTGCAGGTTTCATATTCCTATTAATGTCCAGAACCAATTAAAAGTAGAGACATAGATTAATGCCATGTCTATTGCATTTCAAATGACAATTTGAAAAACACAATTCACATACTTGCACTGAATACTGCACTTTCAACTTTTCTTTGCAACTTCTATTGACCCCTACTAAATGTCACATTTTCCCTATTTTTGATATTCAAACCTGTGACAGATGTTTGGAAAATTCAAAATTAGGAATGCCTTTGCACCACCTTTCCAATGCACATGTTCAGAATGCAAGCTGCCTATGATTCAAAGCACATCCTATTGTTGGTTTTGCAACCATGCGACATGCACAACATTTGAACATATCTTGCACTGCAAGTTGGAAACAGATGACGACATTATCGAATGCACTCTTCGAGGGATACAGCTCAAGGAATAATGCCCATTTGTTGCAGCAGTATCATATGAACAATATTGTAAATCAGTTTCTTCAACTATTTACCATCTCCGCAAATTCAATCAGCAATGAGTTTTCACTTTGGCAATGAACAACCATGTACTTGAATTTAAAAAACTGTGAGGAAAAGGTATGTTAAATATATAGCTACTATATGCCTACACATCGCTCCATATTTATGTTTTCTGTCATGCTCCTGTAACCTAATCTTTTTTATTGCCACAAAGTCTGTTTTCAATTTCAATATGTACGCATACCATGTTAATTTCAGAATCGGTTTTCGGCTTTTGACTGCATAACTTATTCTCACATTACTATAGCCAAAAAAATGGTGCAAATTGTAGACAAACTTTTTGATCTCCATATAGTTGTCTTCAATTTTTCCTTTGTCTTTTCCCATATCCAAACAAAAAAATTGTCAATGCACCAAACAAAAACATGGAATGAGGATCCAAAATCTAATCTGCACTTACCCTAAACATGGCACTTGTCACTTGTTTATGTCAAATGCATTTTTTATATGTTTTTACATCCATTGTTTCTCACAACATTGAATTTGAATGGTTTGGTGTTGCAAAGCAATGTGCATAAAGACATTTCAACTCATTGCAGACACAATACCTTTTGCATCCATTATATTTTCTTTTGGAAGCAAAGCAAACTTAACTAAATTATTGCTCCTGCTGTATCAAATTTTGAACAACTCTTTGCTCCATACAATGAATCTGATGACCTGGCTGTAGAATCTGATGGCTTGGCTGTAATTTAGTTTCCCTTCACTTGATTTTGCCTCACGTTCTGAACGTTTTGAAGAAGTCATATAACTTATGATTCAAAACTAGTTGCAATAAGATTTATATCAGTTCTAAATTATTTTTATCAAATTTAATAAAGAATGTTCATTACCATTTATTGCTTGTGCTGTATCAAATTTTGAATAGCTCTTTGCTCCATACAATGAATCTGATGACCTGGCTGTAGAATCTAATGACTTGGATGTAGTTTAGTTTCTCTTCAATTGATTTTTCCTCACGTTCTAAACATTTTTGGAGAAGTCATATAACTTATGCTTGAAAAGTACTTGCAATAAGATTTATATTAGTTTTAAATTATTTTTATCGAATTTAATAAAGAATATTGATTAGCATTTATGGTTTCCTCGTATAGTTATTCTACATCCATTTTAATTTGATTTTATCATGTTTAGAGTTCAAACATTCAAAGATGCATGAAATCAGTTTATAATCTCTCCCATCTCTCCTCTTTTGCACTTGCACATAAACTTCAAATGAATTTTTCAGCTATGGACTTTTGCAAAGGTCTACTCCCTTGGCTACCAAATTCATGTTTACATAAATGCATTTACACTCATTGCTGTATGAATTTTTTTTCCTTCCTAGATTTCTAGACACTTGCAAATGCTCCAATTGAATTTCCAAAATCAAAGATTTCATGTATTTTGTCCTTGCACCAATCAACAAATCCAACTCCTGCATTATACTTCTGTGACTACCATTCTTGCCTGCTAGTTATCACTGTTTACAGTCATTGCAATTACTATTCAGCTTTAACTTTTCTGTAACATGTTTTGGTTTCAATTGTCTCTTGCTCTTAATCATAATATTTTCCTTTTTCCCAATGCGCATGAGCAAAACTACAACACCCTTGCAGACACGCTGGTTATAATGGTTTCAACTGAAATTTTGCAAACCAGATATCGACATTTGAAAAATACTTCTGCATATTGCCACCGGCTTCCATATAAAGAAAAGAAAAAAACTTTGCAAAAAAATTGTTTTTTTGATATGCTCATGGTCTTGCCAACTGAACATGGATACTTCTGATCTGACCTTACAATCATGATGGTCAACTGCTACAGTTTTGTATTGATGTATACAACACCTGTGTCTATGTTGCCAAACACTCTTCTTATGATTTTGATCAAAACATATAAATACATGGTAAGGAAAAAGAACTTCATTTGAATACTTTTAAAGGCACGCACCTAGTTTTCTGCTTTTACAATTTTGCTCTTTTATATGATATACTTTTCAAGCATTTGATTACTGCAACAATATATTTTGGAAGGCTTGTTAGACTCTCTTGTTTTTTCTTCATGTTATAACAATTATAATAGAAAAAAAATGTTTCATATACAAGAAAATGTCTCTGCTCTTCCCGTTGCTTACTGTTCTTAAAAAAAAACAAAGTTATATATTTCATGACCCTTCTGTTTGCCTTTCAAATGTTTCTTCCTTTCCAGCTTTTTGTTGTTGGCAAATCTGGTTGCCATGCCCTTATTTTCATACACTGGCAAATGCCCAATAATAATACCATTTGAAAACACAGTTTAATTGATTTTTTATCTTCAAATGCAGTTAGTGATGGCATAAAATGATTTAGATACATGGTCTTATCAAAAACATAGAAAAAATTGCATTTACTGATTTATATCACATCTGCAACGGCATTAAAAATCCCAACTTCATAGTCGGGGACATCGCCACCTCGTGGCTCTTGTTGAATATTGGATTTATGAAATTCCATTATCTTTTTTATAAAGTTAATTATGTGAATACTTAAATTAAAGAATATTAAATTTGTATATTTATAAATGAATAAATTTACAAAATATTTAATTTTTATAATTATAATTTAATTGTATATTTTAATATAAGTTATATTTTTTAAATACAAAAATAACGTTTTAAATTTAAAATATTTTTTAATTATTCTTTAGTCTTGTCTTTAAATATTAATTAGTTTTAAAAATCTATATTAAATATGAATATTAAATCTATGAAACTATGTTATCTACTTTATAATAATAACATAGTATCTAAAATTAATAACAAATAACTCAATTTTTAAACATGATAAGGAATTCATAAATTATTATTTCAATAACAATATTTTTTTAGAAATCATTTATTTTTTATTACAATAATTTATGCTTAATAAAAAAAACATATCTTAACATTGAAGTATTTTTTAATTAAAAAAATTAATAATTAAATATTAATCAACCTAATTATTTTTTAATAGTTTTGATTTGATTCTCATTCCATTTGTTTTTATATTTATTGTAATTGTTTTTATACTTATTGTAATCATTTGAAATGAAAAATCATTTTAACTTTTAATTAATTTGTAATATTTACGCTGTAGGCATTTCACCACGGAGAAGCATAACCTCCACGTTGGCTAGATTTCTCGCTCATAGAGCGAATGGAATGCTGCCACGTGGATGGTTGTTTCTATTTCACTCCCTCACTCTTTCGGTTTTCACGATTTCAAATTATTTTTATGCCGGTTTTTAACTACCATTGTTGCACGTGGATTTCAGCCACGAACTGCATGTCATCAACAGGATTAAGCACTGCAACCTGCTTCCTCTCAGAGGCTACTGCGTCGAATTCAACGAAGACGGACAGATTAGCGAGCAGCTTATGATTTCTGATTTAATGGAAAACGGCAGTCTCGCTGACTATCTCTTCAATTCCAAAAGATCAGCATGCATATCATGGCCCGAATGGTACAAAATTGCAGTGGGAATAGCCCTCTATCATTCACAGGGATGTAAAGGCTACAATCCTACACCACATCATGCCAAAAATGCAACAAAACCATTCAATGTTTGAAACGATTCAGAACAAAGGGATATCATGTCAAGTAGACCTACACGCTTGCATTTTTCAAAAAGAAGCAAACCGGGCAAACGTCTACTTTGTTTTCGCAGTCATTGCACAAGCAAAGATGGCAGCATGGCAACAACAATATGGAGATGTCATTACTCCTGCAAAGCCTGCACGTTCTCTATGTTTCAAGCTCTTGATTCTCCATGTAAATGGCGCTCATGGCGTTCTTGTCCACGAACTGACACGATACCATGGCCTCGTCTTCGCTATCTCCGGTCCCCTCTTTGCTTTTCTCGTCTATCTACGCCCTCAGGGACATAGCCAATGCCTCGCTGCACTTAGCGCGGTTCTGCCATGCACGGGATTCAACCGCGAGACCTCTGACTTGCTCTTCTAGTTCCATGTTCCTGCGCTTCGTGCTCATCACTTGTATCTCCTTCTCCTACAGCCTAGACGACGTGCCCTCCGCCAAGGCAGAAAGCAACACCTTTGAATGCTAAATGGAACATGTGACCAAAGTTGTCACTCCCCTTCTATTTCTGCAGTCAGCGGTCAGAGCTCGGCAGTTGGAGATTGGTGGTCGGAGCTCGGTGGTCGGAGATCGGTGGTCAGAGCTCGGCGATGGGTTGGAGCTTGGATATCGGCGGTCGGAGCTCGTCGGTGGGTCGGAGATCGACGGTCGGAGCTTCGCGGTAGGAGCTCGGTGATGGGTCAAAGCTCGGAAATCGGAGCTTGGCGGTCGGAGATCGGTGATCGGAGCTCGACGATGGGTCGGAGCTTGGTGGTCGGAGCTTTGCGCTCAGAGATTGGTGGTCGGAGCTCGGAGCTTGGTGGTCGAAGCTCGGAGGTCAGGGATGTTGCTGCAGTTCCGTCAGGCCTTTATGCTCAGCTGCCTCACGAAATTGGGAGGGAACCTCAAAATCAGGGGCATTGAAGCTCCAAAGCAGGTGGCCCCCTTCAAGAATCCCTTCGGCGGGGAGATCTTGGAGTCCGGTCGCTCGTGTTCCACGTTCATTTTTCCATTCCCTATACTTGTTTTCACTTCAAGTAAACGATGCACATATTACTAATCTTAAACTGTAGCGGTGAACTTAACATAGTAGCTTCTATTTTGCAACTCTTGCCTCTATGTACCATATATGTTTTTGGTAGGACTTTTAAGCATATTATTGTTCAGAAGATTTTAAAGAGCTTGATTGCCTCCTTCTCCAGATCGTTAAATAACTGCATGGCTTTCTGACATTTGGAAGAGCTGGATGATGATGACCTTGTAATATTCACATTAGTGAATTTCTCTATAAAGGTGTTGAGATAGGATGTTGCACTATATTATTTATCATAATTTATCATAAGATTATTGAGAGTGTTTGGGAAAATACTTCTCAAGAAAAGGTTTATTGGTTGATAATTAAATTTTATAAGATGAATTTTATTTTAGGCGAAAAGGTTAATTAGCTACTTGCATGCATTTATTTAATGTGAAAAATACAATTAAATGGAGAAAAAAAACTCTTTATTGTCTTTTTGGTTATTTCACGACTTTGAACTTGTACACAACTTAGCTTCAATTTTAATGGAGAAAAAAAATGAATTACATTTATGTTTACAATAATTTTATTGTTTTCTTAATTATTTTATTACTTTTCTTCCAAATGTTTTTTTTAATACTTTTTTTCTTTTCTTTTGCAATATGTTTTTTATGTTTTTCTTGGAACAGTTTTGAAATATATAATTTATTTTTCTTTTCTATAAAGATAGAAATATATTTAGTTGGCAATATTTTAAAATTTTAATTTTTCCTTAATTGTTTTATCTTTTTTACTGAAGATGTTTTTTATGATTTTTTTTAACACCTTTGAAATATGTTTTTTTTTTCTTTTCAATAAATATATAAATATATTTAGTTGACCATTTTTTAGAATTTTTATTATTTTCTATAAAGATATAAACATATTTTGTTGGCAATTTTTTAATTTTGTTTTTCTTAATTCTTTTATCTTTTGTACTGAAGATGTTTTTTTTTTTTTGGAACAACTTTGAAATATGATTTTCTTTTTCTTTTTGGAACACATTTGAAATATTTTTTTTGCCTTTTCTATAAAGATATAAATATATTTAATTCACAATTTTTTAAAAATCAAATTCCTAGAGAAACATTTCCATTCCTTTCAAAAGCATACCATGCTTAGTGATTTGTTTCAATTTCCTATTATTACAAGTGACATGGTGTTCATTATACAAATTTTTTCCTATACTTTTTGTTTATTTATTCCTAAAAAAACATTTCCATTCCTTTCAAAAGCATAGCGTGCTTAGTGATTTGTTTCAATTTCATATTGTTATGAGTGGCAGGGTGTTCATTATGGTGTGCTATGGTGTTCATAGTCGTTTCCGACACTACAACGTAGATGAAGTCTTGGCTTGATCGCAAATTAGATTCCATAGTGTAGTTTGACGAGAAATTTAGTGTTGTCTTATAAGGCATTTGAGTGTCTTGGTATTCTTCTTGGATAAAGGTTTCTTCATGATAATATGGGACAGTAACTTCCTCAATTTTTTGCTGATTTTTATCTTCTTAAAAATATTTTTCACTCACTTTTGTAATGATTTTCCCCTTCAAGTTCTTTATCACAACAATATTCTAAAAGAGCCACAACTAATTTGGCCTCTTTATTATAGTGCAACTGGGCTGTATTTGTGGTTGCATTTGTTCCAAATGAATATTCTGGTGTTGCCATGCATGGTTTCACTCATAGATGAGCACAAGGATATAAAGTATTCTGGATTTGTAGTTACATTTGTTCCCAATGACTATTATGTTGTTGGAATGGATGGTTTCAATCATAAATGAGCACAGGGATATAATGTATTTCAATAAATTCAAGGGTTAGGTATGCAGTTCAAAACATCAAGGAATATTTGATTAGATATCTTTGCCTTTTAATGTGCATATGGATATTTTTCTGCAGTCTCATATTCACTGTTAACTATTGTTATACTATGTAAATGATATTTCCATTGTAACAATATTAATGTCTTTTACTTATTACTGCATAATATAAATGATATTGAAGTTTTGATCCATAAATGATAAGGTGAAACTAAAATGAGCAAGAACAAATTAATTAATGGAAAATGCAACTGTGTACCTCCATGAAATCAATTAAACAAGTCATGGAACTATAAAAGGGATAGGAAGGATGGTAGCTACCATGGGACCATTTATCAGTGACCTTTATCAAATTATTGAGATGGAAAACAACCTTACTAAGAGATATAGATGTAGTTTACAAAGTCTGTAACATGACACTTACAGGAATAGAACTTGAGTGGGGAGGATAACACTCCATCACCCAACCACTCAGACTAGACCCAATTGACTATATTTAGTTAAATGTTACCCAACTGACTGTATTTGGTTAAACATTAAAACAATTTCTTTAACCCATTTCTGAAGATATAAATGAAATTTTTTGTTAAGAAAGTCTTGCTTCTTATTCAATATCTTTGTGATAAATCTTCATTTTTACCTTTTGTTGTAGTTGAGAAAAGTGTAACGGGATGTCCATGCAAGGGAAGATCAATCAGATAGTGACATCAACAAATTAAAGACTGCAGTTGAGAAGTTGCAGTAAGACGTGGTGATTTCCAGGGTAAAAAGTGGCAATCAATGTTTCTAGCTTGAGAATGCCAATGCCAACATTTAGAACCCGATTGAAGAAAATGTAAAGAAGATCACATATCTAAGAGTGATTGTTAGCAAATGGACTGTCAGTGCAAGATCTCATTAAGGAACTTTCAAAATGAAATGAATCAAAGTGAGGGTGTACCGTGATCAATGACCTTGCTGCTGATATTGTCTATCATGGCTATTGTGGTTTTTGGTGAGACACCTTATGCAGAAACAAATGGGGACAATCTGAATTTGACAATTTCCTTAGGTGGAGGTAACACGATTAAGAACGTTTGTGGTTCCTTGAAATGTCTTGTAATCTTCATTTTGGCTTTAGAGTTTCGAGAAAAGGGTGATTTTTTAGCTAAGTACAACTCTTTGTTTTTATGTCGAACCATGTCGCAGTTTTTTTGCGACTTTTCGCATCGTTTTTTCGAGTAGCAGTTGCACGGGTTGTGTCAACAGTTTTGCATCATTTGAACGAGTCACGCTGACCGCTCGACGGAAACAATTTTTGGCAAAAGTTAAATGACGCCAATGTCGGTATAAAACGACAAAGGTCGACGACCGTTTCGCTGCAAATGAGCGAATCATGCTGACCACGTCGCAACAACTCGGTAAGACATGCCGAAATGGTCGACGGTGGCATTTTTGCGGAAACGATGCGGGGGAAAACTTTCACGCCGAAGTGGACTCAACTATCTCTGCCGATCGTTTCAGCGCACTTGCCTTTCGTCGCCAACCGCTTTCGCTGGACTTTTCTCTCCAAACAACGAACGCACCTATCTCTGCCGACCATTTCGATGCACTATCATTTCGTCGTCGACCATTTTCACCAAAATTTTCTCTCCAATAGGAGAACTCACCTAGTTCCTCCAACAGTTTTAGCACACTTGGAATTTCTCTCTGATAGGAGAACTTGCCCTTTTGTCCCGAATGTTTCGGCGAACTCACCTTTCGTCACCGATACGCATCGCCGCAACTCATCGAACCTCTCTGAAATGTGTCGTCGCACCTCATCGTGAAGCAACTTCCATTTTTTCGCCAATCAATGACCTCACCTGTCTCTGCTGACCGTTTAGGCACACTTGTCTTTCATCGCCGACTGCTTCGCCAAACTTTGGTCTCCGATCGTCGAACTCACCTATCTTTGCCGACATTTCGCCGCACTTGGATTTCATCGCCAACCGCTTTTGTCGGCCTTTTCTCTTAGAAACGATCAACGTTAGAAGATCGATCCAATTTATCAAGTTACGCCGACGCGTTTCAATGCACGGTCAGAACAACTCAACAATTTTCACCAAAATCAACAGCTAACCAATTCATTAGGATCAAACAAGGCATTCTTTCATCATTTCAATAAACTTGTAACAAAATGCTTTCCTCATTTTCTTGTCTTAAAACGCTTCCAACCTCGTAGAACAAAAACTGTGCTAACAATGTGTATCCTTTACAGCTGTAAGTTAGTATTTGGGGGTCAAGAATCTCTTAAGCATGAGCTTAAACTTACTTTTTAGATAGTTCAAGACCATATAGACTCGATGATGTTTGTTGTGATGCAATTTCATTCTTGAAATGATTCATTGAGTACCTACGACACGACTATTAGAATTTTCAAAGATCACTTGAGGAGGGATATAGATCCTTTAGGCAGATATGGATGTCTCCTATTATTGTTGAACTAGAGTTACATATCTCCTATTTCTATTTGATTCTCAATTGCCTCACTTTGTTAGCTTTCAAGGTTACTTTGAAATTGTTTATATCATGTTTGGAGGTGCTTCAATTAGTTAGTCTAAGATTCATACTTAAATTGTGATTTTGTTTCTTGTTTCAATGACGCCCGTATGACCCATTGCCCATAATCTGCCCAAACTAACTTTATTTCCTTGTGCTCTTTTCCTCTCGACGTTCCTTTTGCCCCTCTTGGAGTAAATGCTAGTTATAAATTTTTCTATAAAGTTTATTAAAATTATATTAAATTAAATATTTATAATGTATGATCCAAGTTTATTTTTTTAATACATCGATTAATTATCATAAACTTCGCTGGCCAAGCAGCCACTTACAATCACTTAATAATTATTATGTTGATGCACCTCTTGATACTTATTATGTCCCTGATAAGGATAAGGAACATATATGATTCATGGTGGTGGATTATTCACTAGTTAATTTTTAAAAAAATTGCATTTTTCTATTGTTTTGTTATGGTGTGAATTAAATTTTAAATTTGGGAATTTTTTTAATTTGTATTTAATCAGCCTTCCATTGTTCTGACGTCCGCTTAGGTCTTGCGCCCCAGGATCCGAGGACAAGCTTCCGTCAGTAGACATACCGGGTTTAATGGCTAAGATTTAGACCATAGGGCTATTTTCCGAGTTTCATGTACGTATGTTTGCATTCCCTTGCCGGGATGGGAGACCGGGCTACCTTATCCAATTCATTGTTCCTCGAGGATGCCTCATCGAATTCATATTTTGTTATGTCCCTGACTGAAATGCAAGCTCCATCGTTTTAATTGTTGTTCTACGATTTTAATGGCCTTCAAAGGGGCAAGCCTCAGAGGCAGGGCCGAGGTTTTTTTTTTCAGTCATTCTTCATGTGTTTTCTATTGTGGTTGTTTGGGGCATTTCCTGAGAGCATTTTCGTTGGTTGCTAAGCACGACAGACGTATCGGGTTTAACAGTGGAGATTTGGACGGTAGGGCTATTTTCCAGGTTTCATGTACGTATGTTTGCATTCCCCTGCCAGGATGGGAGATCGGGCTGCCTCATCCAATTCATTGCTCCTGGAGTTTGCCTCGTCGAATTCATCATTTGTTATGTCACTAACTTAAATGTGAGATCTAGCATTTAAATTGTTGTTCGGTCGTCTTTAATGACCTTCGAGGGAGCCTCGAAGGTAGGGCCAAGGTTTTTTTTTGGGTCATTCTAAAGCATTCACTATTGTGGTTGTTTAGGGCATTTCCTGGAGAGCATTTTGCTGGTTGTCGGGCACCACGATAGTTGTGGATTTTTGGGCTGCTATGGGTGGCGTCGCATTGTCATTTTGTTGGTTGTTGGTTGTCCTTATGAGTGACAGAGCGTTGTGGCTTGTCTGGTGTTTTGGTGGTGCTCATTGTTTATGTATGATGTTTGTTGTTGCTCGTGACAGTGTGTTGTGGCTTCTTCGGTGTTGTGGTGCCGCTCATTGCTGGGGTATGTTGTGCAATTCAACTGTGTTGCAGATTAGATGTTTTGTGTTTTTGTTGTGATTGAGTTATGTATTCGTTATGGTGTATTTGGAAGCATTTATGAGTTATAGTTTATAGGTGTTTTGTTGTTTTCCCCCCTTTTTATTACAATGCCCTTGGAGTTTAGGTCTCAAGTGCCTTGCTTTTCTTCGTAGACTTATGGGTAAAGCTTGAAGGCCATGGGTTAAATGTGATTGTCGATGTCGAACGCTATGAAATGGGTGGTTGGTCGCATAAAAACACCCTTGGAAATCACCGGTCGGTTGCATAAACAATCCTCTAAAGCCATTGAGCTGTCGAATGAGAATTAGGATAACTTCACTTCTAGAATAGTCTCTTATTTGCATTATTTTTTTCTAGGGTTTATTCAAAAGGAAATGTACAATTGTGTTGTGTTTGCATTTGAGTGTTTCGTTTAATGGAAGGTTCCTACCAGGACCCGGTACTTCTTGCTTCATTGATTTAGAATAGTTATTGTTCCCCTTCTAGAACTTCTGCCAAATGGAGTAGAGAAGGATTTAGCCACAAATCTTGTGTCTCGTAGTTGTAAGGAGGCCTGCTTCTAGAGGAAAAGAAAGGGCTATGACTCAACTTCTTGCGAATCATTTTCTTGTGCAATTTGAGGATTTATGGTAGATGTCTCACTATGAGCTTATACTGTGCTTCTAAGTAACGAAAGGGAGAAATAGGTTTAATTGTTTCATTCACTATAAAATATGGCAGACTCATGTTGGTTGTTAACTTTAACACACATTAATTATCTGGTTCGGATTGTAATGGAGCCGCCAGTATAAGAGATAAAAAATGGTTCGAACTGTTCATGTCTCTTAAGATGCCCACATAAAAAATTGCTAGATTAGCGACGAATAGGCTTGGGTGTTGCAAGCTTGGCAGTGCCAATGTACATGTTTATGCGCATACTTGCAGTAGGTAGTGATTGGTAATCAAATATGGTACTCTGATTAAAATATAATCGACCATTATTGTGTAGGTTGTGGGATTTCCAATTTTCCATTACATATCCATAAGAGTTTGTCATATTCTATGAAGTAAAGTGTGGATGGCCATAGCCATATTGCCAACATAAAAACAGAGTCCATAGGAAAATGCAGTTGAAAGTTGTGTGTAGTTCCTGAACGTGGTTTTGTCTACCTATTTCATTTCATAGCCGATCTATCTATTTCAATTCACAGTTTTAGTATGGACATGTGCGAGACTAGACCCAGGCATTTTATTTGCAGTTTCTATGTGAATTCCATGGATATAGAAATCGTCATATTTTCCATTGTTTGCTCTAGTTACTGACATCTAGTCGAAATTTGCAAGGCGTGTGTGCTAGACAGTGCTACTTATCTTGATAGTATGCCTTAGTTACTTGTAGACATGATGTCGTTATAGGGAAATTTGCAATCATCTTACAGGAAAAAACAGCTTGCATGATTTTACATGGTTGAATGACTTAAACATTTGTGATATAAATGTTGTGTTAGATAATTTCCAATGTTCTACTCTATGGAATTTTTTGACATTGGTTGCTTCTTGCTCTAGTTTTAGGATAGTTGCATGGTCATTTCCAAAGTCCATTTTGAAAGCTTTGTAAAGGATATTGTGCAAAATTGAGTGAACTCATGGGAATCTAGTCATCATGGACCTCATCACAACTCGTTTATTCCATATATGGAATGACTAGAAGGAATTTGAGTGCCCAATCTATCAATACTGTTTTTTTATTAACAAATTGCAAATAAATCCCAAAATATATTTCTATATTGTACAAAGAGTTCATATAAAGATCCATTAGTAAGATGCATTTTTTAATTTGTGAGAAGAGTTTGTATAAAAACTTCTTAAGCAAAAGAAATTGGATCTCACTCCTTATTTTCAAAGAAAGAAAGTGGATGCATTGTGCTAAATTTCAAGTTGATACATGTAATATCCCTAATTAAAAATTAGGAATATTAACTCTAACTTTTCAACAGAGGTTCAATTAACTCTCAATTTTCTTCAACAATAGTGGCTTATGAAGTGTTCTAGTTTCAACAAAGAGGAATGTATTTCTACTTTAGCATTCGAATAAAGGTGTCCAGCCCATTAGAATATGCTTTGAGACCACTGTAATAGTCCCAAATCAGATCTGATACAAAACTTGGTCGCTGGTTATTAAGTCTAGTTCGGAGCTTTCTTCAAACACTTTGTATGCAACCTTTTTATCATTAATGTTGAAGCATGGAAAATAACAATCACATCAATGGATGTAAAGGAAGAGTTCTTGGCCCCATGTAACAGTAGGAAGTGACTTGTATTTCAGATTTAGCCAAGCATGGACATCCATACAATTACCAACTTGAACTAAGAATGACTAGCATCGGTTTTCACCACAAAAATTGTCTTAATTCCCAACTCTTTCCAAATACCTCCTAAAGCCTTTGAATTCACCCAAACAACCCCAACTTAATTCAAGCACCCCTAAACAGAACCAAATAACTCACTAATAGACTTCAGGTATCTTCTATGGAAGTTTTACACATAAAAACATAAACTTGGACAACCACAATTGTAGATTTACGCATAGATGTTCCAGCACATGAACATGAGATACAATATGAGGATAATGTTGTGGATCTTTATTATCAATGGTTGGTAATAGTAAATATACTGATGGGAACAAAATTACAACAATATATATCTTTTACAGTAGCTTGAACCTTAGGGAACACATAGATATAAATGTAGATATGCACCCCTCCACCAAAAGAGATGTCGAATAGAGTAGATATGGTAAATGATGATATATCGGGCATACAAAAACCTTTTTGGCTGCAAATAAAAAGTTTTACTTAATGGTAATGGCACTCTGGATGCAATGGAATAGGTCTCATAACCCAAAATTCATGGAACTACACCAGTCCAAGCTCTAAATCAATAGAAAGAAGGTCCAAATGATAGATCTACCTCCCAAATCGTGCCCTTAGTCATATGTACATGCTATCTCGCCCAAGAGATATGTCTAAAATAAAAATGGGATCCACCAGTGTGCCTTCCAATATCCAAAAACAATAGAAACTAACACTCTGTGAGAACAAGTGCGCCCTCCACACTGGAAACACTGGAAAACCAACACAATGGAAACACTAAAATACTAATGAATATTCAGATCTACAATAAAACTCACACCATAATATGATAAATGAATCTCAGTATAAATATCAGGATGATCTTTCTCAACACCTGCAATGAATCTCAAATGAAGAGATCTGGGTGATCTCGCCTCTCACACTAGCTAGGGTGGAATCTTTCACCACCAAAACTAGTCACAAATACAAGGGGCACATCTCCCAAGATTGAAAGCCACTAGAGATATTCAATTCAAAATTACAAATTCCAAAATTTCCCTAACAGGTTCCCTCACTCTTCTTTTATAACTCTTCATTCTCTTCCAGAGACTTCTCTCTCAAAAATATCAATAAAATATTAATAAATATTATTTTTATGAGAGAATGATCCTTTGGGACACCATAACTACCTCTCTAATGTTATTTTGGCCTCATGTAGACATTGATCCTCTTTGAAATTCGAATTTGGAGATGCCTCCTTGATTTAGTGGGAGTTACAACTCCCCTTGGGCCCACTCCACCCTCATGTGCCTTCCCTAGGCTATATTTAGCAGCTGCTTTGTCATAATTTGTCATATATTTTGTCATAAGTTGTCATAGATTCCTGTCATAGAATTTGTCATAAATTTTCATAGATTCCTTACTCATTTAGTGGGATTTGAAATCACTTGGGCTCCCTCCTTCACTAATGTGCCCCTCTAGATATTTTTGGCCAGATGACTCTTCATGAAACTTTTTGGGAGTTACTCTTCTTTAGAATTCGAATTTGTGGATGCTCTCCTTTATTTGGGGGTGTTACAACTTCCTCGTGGGCCCACTTTATCCTCCTATGCACCCTCCTTGGAAGACTTGGACCATTGCCACCCCATTTATGAATATTTGGCCATTTTATTACAAAATTTGTGATCCTCATCACCTCTTCTAGTATTTGAATTTAAATTTGCAAAATGATTATAGGCCATGATATTCCAAATTTAATTATTTTCTCAAATGGTTAATAATCAAAATTTGGGGACATTACAGTCCTCCCCACCCAAGATTTCTTGTCCTCAAGCAAATTTAAAGTTGAGTGTGGTAATTACATGTTTTCTTCCCCAAGTTAATGCAAAAACCATTTGTTTTCCTTAGTGGTGACTATTTATATTGTTGAAGCTTCAAGTGGACCAAATCACCAACTCTATTATCCACAAATTGAACCACACTAAGGTTGAAAATGATTTCATGTCTCCAACCCAATTGAAAAGAGGTGAAGTATACCCTGCTCACTGTATGGTCCCGCAAAGCACTGACATAGGAATCCTCCTGACCAATGCCCATAAGAAGAGTAACTCTATACTGCAACCACTAAATCAACTCCCCACTAAACTGATCTCCTAAGAGTCTCATCTTGTGAAAGCCAAGGCTGACTCTCACCTTTGGGCCTGCTGCTGAAAATCTACCAAACACTATAACTCCAAGATCCCTAGCTAATATTAGAAAGGAACCACCATGTTGTCGTTGTGCCACTCTAATCCTAACCATCCCACTGGCATACTCTGTCTGCATCCTCCTCTCCTAGATATCCAAACTAAAAAAATGTAAAAAATAAACCTACCACCATAGATAGTGGCTTGCATAGGAATCCAAGTGGGTCTACAATCCTGCTGCCATACTAGACCCTAAATATAGGAAAAGGAAATTTGTCCTGATCACTGGTCATGATTATGGGCTGCTCATGAAATCCAACCATCCCCTTAAGATATAGCTCCATCTCCCCAACTATCCTATCACCAACCCAACATAAACAACTAAGTCCAAGAATGATCCTAGGGTCCCAAATGAACTTGAGAAATACAGAGTGTCTATTGCATCCACCTCTACACTGCATAGTCTCCACACAAAGAGCCTCATGTAGTCTCCCAAGCCACCTAGTAGGAAAACATTGTATCCCTCCATCATAAGGTCTCCCACCTAGGAAAATAATCCACTGCTCCACATGGATAGGCTCCTGAAAGTGCTGGTTGGCTATATGCCATCTGCTAAACTATTGAACCAAGCAATACTAGGATCCCACTATCTATCTTGCACCCCTCTGATCATCACTGTCATCTGAAACAATTCATCACTTTGAAGGATGCTAGGATCCCACTACCAAAATCGAAGTTCATCACTCACAATGTTGATTCAAACCTCTTTGAGCCTCTCTAATAGAACATAAAGTTCCTCTCGTGCAACATGCACACTAGATCTATGGCTTGCATCAATGTCATATGTCTCATCCAACTGACTCGGGTGAAACTCCCATGTCTTGGCATGAACAATGAAGGCATCAGACAACAACCATATATGCCTTTGTTGCTACTCACAAGACTGAAAAGGGACATGTGTGCCAAACAACCCTCTACTGATGCAAGCTGAAATCGACCTCCCTTATGTCTCCATCTTTGTTATGGACCTATCCACCCAATCCATGTATGCACATACTCGTCTATTGGATGGTCCATAAAAAGTGTACACATCTGGCTCATTCATGACTAAGTCTCTCTCCCATAGAGGCAGCTCCTGATACTCTTGATGCAAAACAAGTACTTTGTCAACATTCTCCATGTCAACTCTCTCCTCAACCACCTGCAAATGTGGATGCTCCTCATGTTCAACCCTCACATGAGGCTCATCCATCAAATCAAGAATGCCACCAACCATACATAACTGATTATCTGGCATGTAGGATGGAGGATGCAATACACTCAACTTTTCACAAAGTTGATCAATTTGCATCTCCAATTCTTGAAAGGCTCCTTGTGTGCTCATCAAAGAATCATGGGTGATATTAAGATCATGAGTGAGCCTATCTACTACTTCTTCTTCTTCTCCTAGTGCACCATGGTATATTTAGCAAGCAACAAAAGATGATCTCTATCAGAAAGCAAGTGTAGGTAGTTTTCCTTCATGACTACCACTGCCTTTTGAATTGCTTCAAAATATGCAAGGGAATATTCTACTTTCAAACTATCATCTGTCCTTGAAGCTCTCCAACAACAATATGTCACCAAGGCATTTGTGTCATCAAAAGTTTTCATGGTTGTCCTAATTTCTTCTTTGCTTACCTTCAACTTCCCTGCAAAAAAATGTGGCTCATGGGGAAATTCCTCAACTAAATTTTCTAATTTGTTTCCTTGTAGCCACTCTATGCCCAAACTTGTTTCATGTTCACTTCTTCTAATGGCTGAGATAGAAAATCAGATTTCTTGTTGCATGAATCCACAACACATCATTCATCTTTAACTTCAAAATCTAGAATACCAACATTAGAAGACTCTACAAGACTATCATTCTTACATTAAATGGATGCTATATCATGCTGTTGCAAGGAAATAGGACTGCTGGAAAAATCAGAATTGTTTTCATACCTTTGGGTTGCAGCTTCATCAAGCCTTTTAATAGTGATATGTATTTCACCCACATAGAGACTTGAGTGTTAATTTTTGAGCATCAATTCAATATACTCTAGGATCTTTACTGAGAGAATAACATGTACAACATATCAATCACAAGAAGCAAACAAAAGAGACAATAGACACACAGAGTTTCCTTGGGGAAACCCATAAAGGTGAAAAACCCCAATAAATTCCTTAGAGATAAATAGAGCAATGATACAAAACCCAAGCATAAGAGATAGTCTCCTAGCAGCAGCTTCTCCTCCTCCACTAGTGCGCCACTCTCCAATTAGTGTAGAAGTGAATAAGTGAATGATCAAATAGAGTGCCTCCTGCACTCTATTTATACATGACTTGACTTGCCTAATAACCTTACTAGGTCGACCTCAACTTAATCACATAACATAATGCTGACAGGGCCGACCCCCAATAGGGTGGTATAATAACCCTTTAACCCACATGACTTATACAGGGCCGACCCCATCAAGGTGGTCTAATAACCCATCAAGTATAAGTTATGACACTTACAATATAAATGACGACACTTCTATATAGAGGAATAATAACATCTCTATAGGAATACAATATACATATGTGAAATACATTCCAAAGTTACAAATACATCAACACTCCCTCTTAACTAGGAAGGTATTTCTCGACATAGATTTGCTAGCACAAGTCTTCTTCTTTGGATCATCATCACTGGATCATCGTCATCGTCACTGCTGCTCCTATCTCAATCAATCTCAAATCTACTCGTCATAGGAAGTTCTACAGAGCCAACCCTTTTTCATGTTGGATGTAGGCTTGCCACCTGCAGGTCTTCATCATCTACAGAGCCAACCCTTTTTCATGCTGGATGTATCACATCTACAGAGCCAACCCTTTTTCATGCTGGATGTAGGCCTAGCCTCCATGTAGGTCTTGATCATCTCTAAGAGCAAGCCATCAAGTAAGTACACCTCAGGACTGATTACACTGCCTTTGCAAAACCTGCAAGATCTCCCAGGACTGATTACACTACCTCTGCAAAACCTGCAAGATCTCCCAGGACTGATTACATTGCCTCTGCAAAACCTGCAAGAGGATCTCAGGACCAATTATATGCCTCTACAAAACCTGTGTACCATACTGTCACCTCATCATCTTCAGATCACCTCATAGTCCACGGAGCACAACCCAGATGCACATCACACAGCACTTACATTCACCGGCATGGGAAGACACACTTCAACCATCCGTGAAAGGCTCAACACTTATATCTACGCCATGGGAAGACACACTTCAACCATGCGAGAATGGCATCGCACTTATATCCATAGCCATGGGAAGACACACTTCAACCATGATAGGAATGGCACAACACTTATATCGCAGCCATGGGAAGACACACTTCAACCATGCTCGAATGGCACAGCTCTTACATCAACGCCCATGGGAAGACACACTTCAACCATGTTGGAATGGCCCCAGCCCTTATATCTCAGCCATGGGAAGACACACTTCAACCATGCTAGAATGGCTCATGTGCATATGTGTCTCCGGACTCATTACTTCCCCTTGGAAGGAATCTCGATCTAAAGTACACCAAGTCTCTCTCTGAAGTACTAAAACTTCACTCTGGCCAGCGGCTTGGTGAACACATCGGCTATATGCTCATCCGTCGCAACATACAGGAGCCTCACTGCTCCTCTCTACACCATATCCCTGATATAGTGATATTTGATCTCAATGTGCTTCGCCTGTCATGGAACACCGGGTTCTCAGACAACTTCACACAACTCTGGTTGTCACAAAAGATACCAGTAGCACCAAACGGGAGATCAAATAACTTGGATAGTAGCTTCCTCAACCATACTGCCTCACAACTAGCCGAACAAGCTACAACATACTCTGCTTTGGCTGTACTCAGTGCTATGCAGGACTGCTTCCTGCTAAACCAAGAGATCATACTTGATCCCATACTGAAGCAACACCCAGAAGTGCTCTTCCTATCTGCAGCACTGTCTGCCCAATCTGAATCAACATAACCCTCCAGGTTAACCTTTTGATTCGCATCATACTTGAGCCCATAATCAACTATACCCATCAGGTACCTCAGAATATGCTTGACAACAACCAGGTGAACACCTCTGGGATCCATTAGGAACTGGCTCAATGTGTTCACCGCAAAGCAAATATCTGGTCTCGTGTTTGTCAGGTACATCAAGGACCCAATCATCTGACGATACACCGTGACATCAACCGGATCAGATGAAGCATCACACAGAAGCTTTAGGTTCGATGCCATAGGTGTGGCCATGGCCTTGTAGTGCATCATCCTGAACCTCTTCAGGATCTCTTCTGCATACTTCCCTTGTCCAAGGAAGATTCCATCTGTTCTCTGCCACACCTCCATACCTAGAAAGTAGTGCATCATACCCAAGTCCTTCATCTCGAACTCGGTAGCAAGCTTCCTCTTCGTATCGGCAATCAATCTATCCTCACTTGTAACAAACAGGTCATCCACATACATAAGTAGTATCACTGGATTGCCTTCCTCAACCTTGTAGTAAAGGTTGGAATCCACTTTACTTTTAGTAAAGCCCAAACTGGATAGAAAGCTGTCTATCCTACCATACCAAGTTCTAGGAGCTTGCTTCAAGCCATATAAGGCTTTCTTCAATCTGCACACATATGACTCTCTGTCATGTGTCTCAAAACCGAGTGGCTGCTCCACATACACTTCCTCCTCGACTACACCATTCAAGAAGGCTATCTTGACATCCATCTGGTGTATCTTCCATTTCATCATTGCAACCAGGGAAAGTACTGATCTGATGGAAGTGTACCTGGCTACAGGAGCAAAAGTCTCTTCATAATCTATCCTCTCTTTATGGGAGAAGCCACGAGCTACAAATCTCGCTTTGTATTTCTCTATGCTACTATCTACAGCATGCTTGATCTTGTAGATCCACTTAGAAGTCACAACAGACTTCCCTTCAGGTCTTGGGACTACATCCCAAACATCATTCTTCATGATCGATTGGTATTCCTCGATCATGGCATCCTTCCATTACTTCATCCCGAATCCTGGGAACTTCAGATTCTTCAATATCTTCAATAGATAGCTTTGTTACTGGAATAAATGTTGTAGTCCTTATTTTGTAGGTGATGGTATACGATCTTTCCTACAAGACAAGTTAAATTGCATGATTAGAAACATCTCAAAGTTTTCAAAACAAATTCTTACACATAAAGAAATATGTCATACAGTCATGCAATTATTTTAGCCAATGCTTCAATACAACATTTATCCATATCCCGTAACTTTCTAGATGCCTTCCAATCTTTACTAGAACATTGTTAAGAGTGTGCACAACTCCTAACATGACAGCAAAGAGGTTTCATTCTAGATAAGTAGCAATGTAATGTTGTACAGTGCCATAGGCCACTTACCCATCATATGCATATTAGTAGTATACTGTTCATTAATGCAATTATTCTAATATGCATAATACACAACCTAAGTCTAGGAACATAAGCATATACATCATTGATCAATATTATTTAAACACAAGAAATGACAATTCAAATACTTATCTTTGTTTGTTTGTTGGGTGGACTCCCTCTCAATCTTTGTTTCTTTGTAGGAACTACTGGAGTGTGCTCCCTCTTGATCTTTGCTTCCTGGATTACCTGTCCTTGAACTTATATCCATCCTCGATCACTATGCATGCTTACTAGTATCATCATTGTGTTACCCTCAAGATCTCATACATAATCATACATTCATTAGTATAATCTCAATACTATCAAAACACAATAATCTTAAACATGTATAGTCATGATCATTTCAAACACAGATAATAAGCATTAGCATTCAAAGTTTTAGGGAAGACTTCTCTTACTCATGCATATTCATATTTGACCATAGAACTCTTCTGGTTAGTCATATCATCAATCAAGGTAAGATACATAATATGCATAAACCCTAGATTACTCAAACTTGTAACTTCACGAGTAATCATTATCAATCATACAAAAGTATAAGATCCTTACATAGGGTAGGATTCTAACTTGATATAGGAAAAACATACATGGTCATCATATTTGCTAGTTATGTCTAGCAATGTTTTTCTTGTTCTCTTCAATGACTTGCATAACTCATAAGTTAACCATTGTAGAACCAAATTATACATACCTCTATGTGATCCATGACTATGGATGAGTCTTTCTCTTCATGTCACTATGGTCTTGATCTAGGACTTGATTTGTACCTTCATGTTAGTGGGTAACATTATCCTCATACAACACCACAATGCATTAGTACAATCATAATACAATCATAAGTGTCATAACCCTAATCAATGAATGTCTTCTATCATGCATTCATACTTTTACTAAGGTGATAAGACAAGTCTAAAATTAAACAAAATTGTTACTAAACTCAATAACATGAAGACAATCATATTATAAACGTAATCATGAACAAATTTCAAAACATACCTGTAAGTCATACCTGTCAGATTGCTTGTAGTAGTAGTTGTTGTTGTTCCTTTTGTTCTTAGGACAATCTGAGGAAAAGTGTCCTCTCCTTGATATGTGCTGTGAGAGCTTGATCTTCATTCCCCAACTTTTCTTTTCGAGCTATAATCCGAGCTTCTTCCTGTGAGCATTCTTCTCACAGCCTGCTGAAAGAGATAAGTTTCTTCCTAGCACAAATTCCTTGGATGAAGGAATCCCATGACCTAGGAAGGCCATTAAGAGTGGTCATTACCACTTCTCCATTCTCTACAGCTTCAAGTTGTTCTTTTATCTGGGAGACCCTTGAAGAGTAAGACTGCATGGTCTCCGCATTTTGGATCTGGATGTTCTTTAGTTGATTCCTCAATGTCATCTTCCGATTTATGTTCTTCCCTTCAAATAGCTTGGTCAAGGAATCAAACATCTCCTTAGGTGTGAAAGCGGAAGACCTCCATTTTCTTCATTTTTCTCACCACGGCTTGATCATTTGCCTTGAAATTTGTTGATACTTAACCATTTTTCGGGTTCCCTGCTTCTTCTTTTGTTGTAAAAGGTCAATGGGAACTCTTGGGGTTTCGGTAGGGGGATGCCCTTTCCTTCCCTTGCGAGAACTTTGTTAGAGATGATAACACTATCCTTCCTCAAGACATTCTAATTTTGTTGATTAAGATTTTGTGATTTGCTACTAACTTAATCATTTCTCCCCAAAACATTCTAATTTTGTTGATTAATATTTTAAAATCTTCTACTCACTTCATTATTTTCTCCATTTAACTAGTTTCATTTTATAATTACTTGACTTTTCTTAACCTTTATTCACAAAATTCTCAAATTTTCCAAACAATTTTTGATATATGAAGATGACTATCATCTTTTAGCCATAAGATTTTATAGAAGTGATAAACATAAGATTTATTTTTATCATTTATCATTCTTTTGTTCAAAATGAGATATTAACTCAACTTCACCTTAACAATGATCCCTTATCCCTATAAACACAATAGATTCATGATCATCTTAAGACCTTTTGAGGTTCATAACTATTTATATTAAATCATAAAGATACTTATACTTTTCGATTACAATATAGTTCTACTTGTATTTCTGACTATGTCTTTTGCTATGTTTATTTGTTACTTAGTTTCTACTTCTTTGAATTTCAATAGTTTTTTTTTTTCTTTCAATGGAACACATCATGGGAAACCCTCAGGTACTTCCCCTCATTTCGAGGATGGTACCCAAGGTAAGCCACCGGCCCTGATTACAGGGCCTAACCTGGTGGGGACATCAAGTGAGGTCTTGCATAACCACCTGAGGATTTGACCCCTAGACCTTCTGCTTGTGATTACAACACTCAACCACTTGAGCTAACCCACAAGGATTTCAATAGATTTTATTTGCTTGACTTATTGGTAAGTTTACAAATTGGATAAATCATGCATAACAAGTAGAAGGAAAAAAACAAATATTATTATCAATATTTTATCTTCTTTTATTTTATTTTGTTAATATAGATTTACCTTTGTATTTTTCCTTAAATAATTAGAATAATAACACCCAAAGTAGATTTCCATTTGAGAAATTTATATTTTTTTGTTGGAACATCAAGTGACAAATATATGGAACTTCATATGGGAAACTCCCACCATTGTCGAACCACTAAGTCCTCTCTACTAAAGACTGTGTGATTTGAGTCTCTACTTGTAAGCACAATGGAGTGGAATTAATGACCTCAATCATGCGATGCAGTGAGCAAACCAATGCATCACACCAAGCCCCTATGGTTGGAATCCTTGCTAGTGTGAATAGCATATGGTTTGAATCCCAACTAGTGAATAATAGATATAGGATCTTGATCCTTGGTTGTGAATATTGCATGTAGAATTTAGATTCTTACCAATGAATACTCTACATGGGAACTATTTTTTTATTAGGGATTTGGAAGAATAGAGGTGATAAAAGGAGATATTCCCGTGAAATAAACCTTCAGCTCTATGATCAACTTAGTAATTTTTTTTAATATGATTTAGAACCTTCACCAAAAATAATTATGGTTGAACTTATTTAAAGATAATCAAAATTCTAGAATTTAGCATATAATTGCATACAAAACTTACCTTTATTAATCCTTTCTCTTGCTTCCTTGAGGTTCTCTTAGATATGAGATTCTACTGATAGACTAGATTGTGGTGACTGTCCCTCTTTCCTATCCTATACAAAAATTACCAACAACAATTTCCACAAGATAAGGTAAAATAGAAGAAGATGTTCCTAAAAATCCATCCCCTCCTCAATCAATACCAAATTCCTTGTGCTTGACATAAGAAAATAAATCAAGTAAAAATAAAAGGAAATAATTGAAATATTAATTTCAAACAAGGGGATGAAAACTAGATCAAGAAGTGCTCTAAATGGTCATGATCCAAGGTTGACCTAAAACAAGAGAGAGCCTTCTCCAAATTTCCTTGTGCAAGGAAAATAACTTGTTATGACCTAAGGTGGGTATATAAGTGGTCAAATGTATATGTAAATATTAGGACATATTGTTAGTGATCCTAAAGCATAGGTGGGTCAAGCTTAAACCCTAATATGGGAGAATTTCTGACCAAAGGTATCCTTCCACAGGTAACATTTTCCCCTGGTATTAATAGCTTCTGGCCCAGTTTCCGGATAAAGGGGAAGGGTTGGAACAAGTAGGCGAAGAAGACATGTCGCTCGACCTTACTAAGATGAAGACGTAAGTTTTCAAAGGGTTATAAGCATCCTAAAGGTGCTGAATGCTTATGACTGAGAAGTTGGCAAACAGGTGGAGACCAGAAAAAGTCTGTAAAGGAGGTGTGAAAAGGTAAAAGTCCCTTTGCGTGGATTAGAGGTTGGCTCGAAAGGTGATATAGGTAATGTGACCCACGTCTTTCGGAGAGTGCGGGAAAGCATGCGATTAAGTATTGTCACACGAGAGATGTCAAAAGAACGGACCTGCAAAGGAGATCTCTGAATGTTATCCCAGAGGATTATCGGTATGATGGAAGGCACTTTTGGTATCATCATTGGCTGTGCCGTCTATCTGGGACGACGTCGCTGAGCATGCTGAAGGTCACCTCAAACCTTGGGCATCACAGTTAGCTGATTGAAGAGTTCGAGGGAGCTATCATGGAAATTATGACCACTTGTAGCTACTATCATCATCGTAGCAGTTATGGATAAGGTTCTCACGTCTTTTATCTAAAGTCGGTATAAGGGAAAGATGGTGCACCTGGTGGTTCGACCATTTTCTCTGTTACGATTGGCTCGTGGAGAAAGGACGGAAGTGCGAAGTGGTGTTCATGCCAGAACAAGTGTGGGTTGAGATGGATGAAAAGCCTACCACTCCCTCTTTTATGGTATTCGACCTCGTGGAATCCGACTCTGCCAGCGAAGATGAGAAACCTGATAGATGACAAGTGTCCAAAGGAAACAGACAAAGGAAAAAGAAGGAGACCTTCAGAATCAAGCAAAGCGGCCAACCGGGTGCAAAAAGAGTGCATGATTTTGTAATCTCCACTGAAGAAGCGGCACCTATCCTACCAGATGGCGCATCACAGGTGGATAGCTCATTGAAAGTGGAAGATTTCTTTGACTCGCAAGGTCACTTGTGAACCCAGGGTTAAGACAGTACTCTGTCTATAATATTATGTTCCTTTTCTTAATCAGTCTGTTTGAGGCATGACACATATGTAATATTTTTGAATTTTTGGGTGAAATGAGGTTTCCTTCTAATATTTCCATTTCAGTGAGGGGTTAGTTAAGCAAGAAGGCTTTGGGCAGGTATATATGCAATGTAATAGAATGAATAAGGGTTGAAAATATTATGTTGAGAGCTTTTGGTAATTTGAGGATTAGTCTGTAAGACCTTTTTTGAGCTGTTTTAATAAAGTTTGCAGAGCTAAAGCCTGCGTTTTGACAGGGATTCCTGTGTAATTGGTATGGTAGTCTGTATTTTCTCTCTTCCCATGTGAAATTGTATTTTCTCTCTTCGTAACCCCATTTTGTGTTATTTCTTCCATGCTTGGATCAGGGTAATGATTAAGTGGAATTCATAGAGATTATGCTCTGCTTAGTTTTTTCCAAGTATTTCACCAACATATTCTACTAAAGTTGATGTAGGATTCATCTTGGTATGCCTTACATTGATGGACTGTTTCTTTTCTCTTTTGTTCCACAAAAATAAAAATCTCTTTGACTACTAGTTGCTTGCTACCTTGCCCTTGTGAATACGTTTGCAGAATCTTTGTGAATGATGTTTCATGGTTTGTTGAAGGTGACTCCATTGCCCAAACTAAATCCCATACATTTTCAACCAAACAACGCGTGAATGTTTTTTATTTCCAAACAGAAAACTGATCTTTTGTATAATTGTTGTAATTGAATATCTTGGTCGTGAATGCTGGTATTTCTTTTTTATTATTGACAATCTTGATTATTCCAGTCTTTTCATGAGATTTTAGAGAGAGCCCTCTCTGTCTGTGTTGGGTCAATAGCACATGCCAAAGATTGGTTAGTGGTTACCTAGTATTACCCTCTTTCAACCTTGGGAGTCAATTTCGGTGTTAACAAATTGGCGTCGTTGCCGGGGACCGAGATTGTTTCGCAATCCCTACAAGAACGATAAAGTTAAGATCTGAATGTTGATGGTGAACAATGGTCAGACATCAAGAAGGTTGTACCATTCACTTGGAGACTCCACTCAAGAGAAATTTCAGTATGAAGGTGACCCCACTGGGGAGATCTGTGATCTTGTATTAGAATTGAGATATTGAAAGATCCTCATGACGACTCCACTGGAGAACGAACACATTTTCCTTAAACATGGAAGAATCAAGATTTAGGTATCAGAACACTAATCTCTTCAAAGAAATCTTGTTCTTCTGTATCAATCTCCTTTTACCTTTGTGTATATATATCAAGAAAATTTTGTCCCACCGAAGAGCTCTGGGTCATGATAGACCTTCCTTTGTATATCCCTCTCTGGACCTTACTAATGTATATTCTCCTTTAACCCCTAGAGTTGATCCCATCCCTTCTTCCGAGTCTCATAGGATTCATGCTAAGCTTTGCGAATCCCAGGAGAATGAAGCTGAAGACGCTCCCCCTACACATATCCCTTTGCCCTCCAGATCTCAACTGAGATATAGTCCTTTAAAACTGCCACCTATTCTACATGACTACCCTCCCAAATACCATAAATACCTTCCTAGATTCGATGGAGAATCCAAAAGCCTCACTGCTGAGGAGCATCTCCACGGCTTTGAACACTTTTGGGATCTTTTTCAAGTAGAGCATGATGACATTTGTATGAGGGATTTTGGCCAGTCTTTCCAAGGAGATGTGAAGAAATGGTTCAGCCATTTGCAGCCGGGATCTATAGAAAATTTGCAAAGGCTTTCTGATGTCTTCTTAGAATTTTGGGGAAAAAGACAGTCATGGGACCTGATTCTTTCAGAATTTTAATACACGGGAAGGCTAGAGGGAGAGGCCATATCTGGCTTTAATAGAAGGTTTTCGAAGTTATATTATGATATGCCAAGGGAAATTCAGCCCCTAGAGAATGCTGCTAAGTTGCACTATGGATCTACTTTCCCCCCCGAGCTATCCCTGCTCCTGTTGGAAAGAAGGTCTCCAAATTTGCAGCGTATGCTCATTGACACTTTGGAGGTCGAAGACAATATTAGGATGTCTGGAAAATTATCAAACGAGGGTAGGGTTGCAAGAATTGAATAAGAAACAAAATTTGAAGAAGGGCATGAGCAAGGGGAAGTTGCGCTGTGTCCCTGTTTTTTCCTGGAGGCACAGGGAGACGACCAGGCCAGGGAAGTGCCAGAAGAAGATAATCATGATGGGTTTCATGTAAAATGCGATACACTTGCTAAAATTCCCGTCGATGATGTTTTTGAAAAGGAATTTGGTCCACCTAAATATGACAAATATGAAGGGGATTTCTCGGAAAACTTCATAAGTTTTTTCGAGATTGATGATAAAGAGAAAGACCAAGCGTGTAATCCACCCCAAGAGGCAGAAGCTCACAAAAGCGAGTCCGTTTCACTTGAGGTTGACAAAAGGATTGAAGCTATTTCTGCTGCCTCCGACGGTGAAAACCAAACCCTAAGCACTGAGATTTCAAAGGAAATTGGTGACGACTTTCGTATCCCTCCTCTGAAGTGGGATGATAATTTTTTTCAACAGTGCCAGTTGTCATATGATCCAGAAGAACAGGAGAAAGGTCGAGAAGAGCCTATCCCGGGATCCCTCACGACTGTTCCTAGAGAAATAAGAGTTCTTCATGTTCTGATGGACCCTTTCCCTAATTTCTTGGAAAGGTCATAAACGGTAGGGTTTATATTGTTATGGGAGACTAACATTAAAGGATATATTCAGATGGAGCTATCATTTAGTGGGTTTTTCCCCGCTTCAGGAGCACTAGAATGAAGAATTCAGTTAACAAGTCACTTGCTTGATTGGCTTCATTGGAAGTGTGAAATTACTTGAGTTACCCTTTGTGCCAAACAAGTAGGGTAGGAACACTTGTTTATAAATAAGCTTGCAGGTCAGGTAGTTGCATTTATTCAGTTAGTATTTTTAGGCATTCGGCTCTAGATGTTCAGTTGCATTGTCAAGATGAAAAGGCCAGTTGCAGGAGGCTGCTTATAATAGTCAGGGTTTGAAGGAGCCGCCCAATGGATCAGGCACTTAATCTACGGAGTTCTTTGCTACCTCGCAGGGAGGATAGCATCCCCTTTGGAGCCAGTTGTTAACACCCATATATTTTTCTACAATATGCAGTTGAAGGGAAGTAATGGATGGTTAAAATGTACCTGGGAGTGAAGCCGAGATATCCTCCATGCTCCAGTGCTAGATGCTAACGGGAAAGACTAAAGGGTGTAAGGAGAAACGAATGTGCAAAGGATGAGAAAATGTTGAAGTATAGGTAAAAATAAACGAAAAGCATACCTTATAGCATATAGTCTGCTGTTCAAATATTGGGAAGCTAAGCATTACACCAATCTACACCATAGATTTGGTGCGGGGATCAGATCCACGACCCTAAGTGGAATACTGCACAGCCAAGTAGAAAGGGAGGTAAGAAAAAGGTGAATGCGATGAGCTTTCTCCGCTAGCCAGGTGTCAACGGTAGACGTGGTCGCAAGGGGAAGGACCAAAGGGTGATATATAAGAATGGGCGCATGCGATGGCAGGAGCTGGTGAAAAGATCCACAGTTCAGAATATGGAAGGGATATGCAACAACGACTCTCACGACAATTCGCATAAAGAAGCAACGCACCGGATAAGAAAGGGGCGAATGCGATAACATTTTCCCGCCTGCCAGATGTCAGCCTCAGAGACCATCGCACAGAAGCGAGAAATCATAGTAGAGACCACTTGGTTACATGCGAGGCCGCCTTATGGGAAAATGTGGAGAAGAAGGGACGGCATAGATGGAAAGATTAAAACAGATCCGACGGTAAAGAAGAATCGAAGGTCAAATCAAGAGATAAAGAGGCGACAGATCTGACGAAGGGAAACTAACACGTGGGAGATTAACGGTTGATATTAATGGGAAACTTACCAAGAGAGTCGGCGTTACGAAAACGTGGCTATATATATGAGAACACCTTTCAAAGTTTGCATTTTTAACCTTTCCGAAAACTTGTCTGAGCGGGAGGGTTTTTTTCCAGAGAGTGATGTTCTAGCCTCGGTACAGGAGTTTGATGGCTGGTCACCAGGCAGTTGGGTTGAAGCGTGAAAGTCTTGCGGTCGTGCCCTAACAGGGAGTTCCTCGGAGACCCTGTATCAATTTCGGTCCAGGCCATAATGGCCTGTGAAGAAGCAATCTTTCAAGACCTCGACATTGTTGGCCTGGAGGTCACCTCGGGAATGACAGTGGTTTCCTTGTTTTGTCAAAGCCCGTCCAAAGGTCGTTGGACCTTTGTAATTCCCCGCCACGGGCCCGACCTGGGCTTTAGGGATAATTCCCAGGACTTCTTGAATGTCCAAAGTAGTGGTTATTTTGTCCAAAAGCATAGGTGGGTCAAGCTTAAACCCCGATATGGGAGAATTTCTGACCAAAGGTATCCTTCCATAGGTAACATTTTCCCCTGGTATTAATAGCTTCTGGACCAATTTCCGGATAAAGGGGAAGGGTTGGAACAAGCAGGCGAAGAAGACATGTCGCCTGGCCTTACTAAGATGAAGATGGAAGTTTTCAAAGGGTTATAAGCATCCTAAAGGTGCTGGATTCTTATGACTGAGAAGTTGGCAAACGAGTGGAGGCCAGAAAAAGTCTGTAAAGGAGGCGTGAATAGGGAAAAGTCCCTTGTGTGGATTAGAGGTTGGCTCGAAAGGTGATATAGGTAATGTGACCCACGTCTTCCGGAGCGTGCCAGAAAGCATGTGATTAAGTATTGTCACACGAGAGATGTCAGAAGAACGGACCTGCAAAGGAGATCTCTGAATGTTATCCCAGAGGATTATCGGTATGATGGAAGGCACTTTTGGTATCATCATTGGTTGTGTTGTCTATCTGGGACGATGTCGCTGAGCATGCTGAAGGTCACCTCAAACCTTGGGCATCACGGTTAGCTGATTGAAGAGTTCAAGGGAGCTATCATGGCAATTATGACCACTTGTAGCTACTGTCATCATCGCAACAGTTATGGATAAGGTTCTCACGTCTTTTATCTGAAGTCGATATAAGGGAAAGATGGTGCACCTAGCAGTTCGACCATTTTCTTTGTTACGATTGGCTCATGGAGAAAGGACGGAAGTGCGAAGTGGTGTTCATGCCAAAACAGGTGTGGGTTGAGATGGATGAAAAGCCTACCACTCCCTCTTTTATGGTATTCGACCTCGTGGAATCCGACTCTTCCAGCGAAGACGAGAAACCTGATAGACGACAAGTTTCCAAAGGAAACAGATAAAGGAAAAAGAAGGAGACCTTCGGAATCAACCAAAGCGGCCAACCGGGTGTAGAAAGAGTGTCAGATTTTGTAATCTCCACTGAAGAAGCGGCACCTATCCTACCAGATGACGCATCACAAGCGGACAACTCATTGAAAGTGGAAGATTTCTTTGACTCGCAAGGTCACTTGCGAACCCAGGGTTAAGACAGTACTCTATCTATAATATTTTGTTCCTTGTCTTAATCAGTCTGTTTGAGGCATGACACATATGTAATATTTTTGAATTTTTGGGTGAAATGAGGTGTCCTTCTAATATTTCCATTTCGGTGAGGGGTTAGTTAAGCAAGAAGGCTCTGGGTAGGTATATATTCGATGTAATAGAATGAATAAGGGTTGAAAATCTTATGTTGAGAGCTTTTGGTAATTTGAGGATTAGTCTGTAAGACATTTTTTGAGCCGTTTTAATAAAGTTTGCAGAGCTGAAGCCTGCGTTTTGACAGGGATTCCTGTGTAATTGGTCTGGTAGTCTGCATTTTCTCTCTTCCCATGTGAAATTGTATTTTCTCTCTTCGTAACCCCATTTTGTGTTATTTCTTTCATGCTTGGATCAGGGTAATGATTAAGTGGAATTCATAGAGATTATGCTCTGCTTAGTTTTTTCCAAGTATTTCACCAACATATTCTACTAAAGTTGATGTAGGATTCATCTTGGTATGCCTTACATTGATAGATTGTTTCTTTTCTCTTCTGTTCCACAAAAATAAAAATCTTTTTGACTACTAGCTGCTTGCTACCTTGCCCTTGTGAATACGTTTGCAGAATCTTTGTGAATGATGTTTCATGGTTTGTTGAATGTGACTTCATTTCTCAAACTAAATCCCATATGTTTTCAACCAAACAACGCGTGAATCTTTTTTATTTCCAAACATAAAACTGATCTTCTGTATAATTGTTGTAATTGAATATCTTGGCCGTGATTGCTGGTATTTCTTTTTCATGATTGACAATCTTGATTATTCCAATATTTTCATGATATTTTAGAGAGAGCCCTCTCTGTCTGTGTTGGGTCAATAACACAGGCCAAATATTGGTTAGTGGTTACCCAGAATTACCCTCTTTCAACCTTGGGGGTCAATTTCAGTGTTAACACTCTCCTTCCTCTATTTATATGAAAGATAAAGGAGGACAACAATACATATTCTATCCAATGCTCTTACAATCAAACTACAATAATCATGTGTAGGCTCGCAGAAGTGTAGTGGTACACTCCAAGGGTACAGGTGTCAAGCTCCAAGATGATGTTGGACACAATAAGATCTGTAAGGTGATGTCATATCACAACTTTAGTGGGGTGAACGATTAAGAACATGTTGTTTCTCCAAGGAGGTCACATGTTCAAATATAAAGGGGGTAGTGAATGCACATCTCCATGAACTTTAATATTCAAATGACTACACATAGGGGGTATTTTGTTCCAAAAATAAGGATATGTCATACAACAGTTTCGTGTATGGCCAAGTTTGTGACCTTAAAATTAGACCATGTTATCACAAAAAATATAGTGACTCTGAGTGTGTGTAATCCTATCCAAGATGGTAGAGAGATACAACCACTAGGTCCATGATATTTAATGAATCCTACCTATGAAAATCCTCACAGTAGATCTAAGAGATGATGTATACCTCACAAGAGTAATTATGATTAAGCAAGAAAATAGAAGAAGAGTGAAGAATACAGTATAATGAGCAACAGAATAATATGGTACAGTAGAACTCAGATATAAGCAATAATACTTCACACACACTGGTTAATTAATCACAATATGGACAAATAAATAGTACAATGGTAGAGAGGATTCAAATGCCTAAGGTGGCAATTCTAATTAGCCTCTCAGAGTGATCATAAGATCAATAGAGTGTCATCGGAGCACAACTAGGTGTCCTCATGATCATCGGAGCACAACTGGAAGTCTTCATCATCATCAGTGGAGTCATCAATGCTCAAGTAACTGTCAAGCATCAGTCAAACTAACTCTGGTAGGTGTAACTGAGTGTAACTAAGTGTAACTCAGTGTAACTGAGTGTAACTGACTGTAACTGAGTGACAACTGGACTGGTAGGTGAAGAAGGGCGAGTTTCTCCCTAAAATCAAGGAAGAAGGGCGCATTAAGCAACTGGAGGACTAAAACTGAATAGTGAGAAGCTCTTGGGAGCTGGATAACTGAGGGCTAGGTGCTGGACTGATGACTGGGATGCATGCAAAATGCATGCAAACCCTAAAGGTGCATGCATGACTGAAAATGTAAATGATCAAAATACGAGTGGGACTAGGATGGAGTATAGGAATATCCTAACACCCCCCATTAATCCATCCTGGGCCCTGGTAACTAAGATCAAAGGTCACCCAATACAATGAATAATAACAATCAATAAACCAAGGAAGTGGGAAAATTTCATGGGAAACATACCCCCTCCTCAAAAAATAGACTATAAGGCACACATAAAAATAAATGCTCCAAACTCAAGCATGTGTGATGCTTGGTCATATGTCTGGAGGTATCTTCTTCTTGGGAAGAAGTGGATCATGCTCAAAAAGCATGTGCTTGTACTTGCTCTTCAGACCGAATGTGATGAGAACAAATCCAACAGTATGAGAATGATCCTTGAACCTGTGGTTCGAATCAGCTGAGGTATAAGGATCAAATCTGTGAAAGTGCATATAGTCTTTTGTCTTCTCCTTTGAACCACCATGGGTGAGATTATGCCAAAAATAACTATTACATGTTTGCTTGAAATCAAAATCAGATTTAAGACTTAAAAAACAGTTTCTTGAGATCTCCTTTGAATCAGCAGGGGTGAGATCAAAACTATCATATACATGAGAAATTATCCCAAGCAGTAATTGCTTAGAATCCAAATTAGATCCAAGACTTGAATCATGGTTTCTTGAGATCTCCTTTGAACCATGAGAGGTGAGATCAAAACCAGTAATTGCATGAGAATTTATCCCAAGCGAATGGCAATGGCCATAATCTTCAATAACCTTCTGAAAGCATGAATTTATGATCATATAGTAGTATAAAAGAGGAGATAGCTGGAGAGGAGCGAATGCATTACCTTCAGTAGCTGTTTTGACCTTTGAAATAATCATGTGATCATGATGCAAACCAATAGACTCTGGTGCAAGAGAGGATTTAGGACCTTCTGCAATATCTAGAGTGTGAGTTGGCACAGAAAGAGAAGAAAGTTTGAGCATGAGTAGAGAATCTGCAAGTTCTTTGTCAACAACTTCAATATGAGCTGATACTGGTTCATGATCTGAGAGACCATCAAGGGGAGCGAATTGAACACTTTGCTTGCTTTCGAATGGATTTGGACCAATCCCTTCATTCGGTCTTCCAAATATTTCATCCAGGTAGGCCCATAGCTCTTTTGGAGATTCAACATCATCAATGAATTGATGTACCAAGCACCGAGACATAGCAAGCATCATATTTCCCATGGATCTGTCACCATTATTTAACCAATCAATATTTTCTTCAGAGGATTCGAACTCTCTCTCAACACAATAATCAAAGAGACCATTTCTCTTCAAATGTGCTATCATCTTTGGTTTCCATTCATCATAGTTGAATGGAGAAAGAGGATCATAGTTGAATGGAGGAGGATAGATTTCTTCTGAATACATTGAAGTTGTAGAAGACCCGCAAAAACAATATAGAATAACTGCAACTGCTACTGCTGCAAAAATGCAGAAATTGTTGCAACTGCTGCACTCGAAATCTTGGTAATAACACAAAAAAAACTCTCAAGAATGGAGATAAACAATTCTCTCAACATGCTCTAATACCATGTGAAAATCCTCACAGCAGATCTAAGATATGATGTATACCTCACAAGAGTAATTATGATTAAGCAGGAAAATAGAAAAAGAGTGAACAATACAGTATAATGAGCAACAAAATAATATGGTACCGTAGAACTTAGATAGAAGCAATAATACTTCACACACACTAGTTAATTAATCACAATATGGACAAATAAATAGTACAATGGTAGAGAGGATTCGAATGCCTAAGGTGGCAATTCGAATTAGCCTCTCAGAGTGATCATAAGATCAATAGAGTGTCATCGGAGCACAACTAGGTGTCCTCATGATCATCAGAGCACAACTAGGTGTCCTCATGATCATTGGAGGAGTCATCAATGCTCAAGTAACTGTCAACCATCAGTCAAACTAACTCTAGTAGGTGTAACTGAGTGTAACTGAGTGACAACTGGACTGGTAGGTGAAGAAGGGCGAGTTGCTCCCTAAAATCAAGGAAGAAGGGCGCATTAAGCAACTGGAGGGATAAAACTAAATAGTGAGAAGCTCCTGGGGGCTGGCTAACTGAGGGCTAGGTGCTGGACTGATGACTGGGATGCATGCAAACCCTAAAGGTGCATGCATGACTGAAAATGTAAATGATCAAAATACTAGTGGGACTAGGATGGAGTATAGGAATATCCTAACACTACCCCCAAAATGGTGTCACATCGAGTAGGATCCTCTCTATTTAGGCTTCCTAGTTTCACTTGTGGTGAAAACAGACTTGCCACAAGAGGTGACCCCAACCCAACTTTCCAAAGAATGAGTCAAGAATGAATCCAACTCTTCCTAAGTACTTTCTAGACCTCTTTTGGAAGGCCATAGGGTATTTAAATTGTCTTAAGATAAAATAAATGGGAGGCACCTTGGGTAAGACTTCAAAGACTTAGTAAAAATGGAAATTGAGTGGATATGTTAAAGGATGGTCACAGAATCAATCGAGTGCGTAAATCATGATAGCAAGGAAAAGTACTCAATGACTTATTTAAATTGAAGTATAGAAGTAATGCATGAATCCCAAAATATATCAAATCTACCCCTATGTTGATATCACTGTTAATGTTTGCACTTTAATTCAATTATGTTAGATCTTTAAACTGAAAGATAGACAAGCACAACAATGCACAATTTCCTCGGGGAAACCATTAAGGAGAAAACCCCACAACTTTTTTAGTAATAGATTTGTCACTAGTACAATATCGAACCAAGATACAAAACCAAAAGATAAGATGACTTCTGCATCTTCCTTCTTTCTTCTCCAGTGAACTTGTCTTTTCTCCTCCTTGGTGCGAACTTGCTTGAGTGAGAGAGATGTACAAATGAGAGAGGGTGAATCTCTATTTATAACTTATGTGTGACTAACCTAAATCCCCAATGGGGCCTACTTCCTTAATTGACTGGGCCGACCTATCCTATGGAGACTCAAAAATACATTTTACATTTATCCTTTTGGGGACTATTTCCCCGACTTAAATTAATGGAGGTTTTACCTCGATATTCTTACATGACCAAATACAATAATGACATCCCCAAACGGAGGAAAAGCATCTCCAACAGAGGTACAATAATAATACAATAATAATATACAAAAGAATATCTTCCGAAGTTACATTTACAACAACACTCCCTCTTAACTAGGAAGGTATTCTATAGACATAGTCATCGTCACAGATGGACACAAACTTTGGACAACATCATCATCGCTGCTGTAGTAATTCTCATCTTGTTGATCATTTCCTAGTGACATCTCTCAAATCTACCTGTCATGAGAAGTTCTACAAAGACAACCTTTTTTCATGTAGGATGTAGGCCTAGCTCTCATCTTAGACTTCATCATCTCTACGAGCAAGCCATCTAGCAAGTGCATACCAAGACCACATATTACATTGCCACCGCAATCACTAGCGTCTCCTAACATCATCTCATCGTATCCGGATCATCTCATCATCTCATGCAGAGAGCATCCCATGTGCATATACCATGTCCATGAGACAACCTGCATCTTCCACCCAGTGGATACAACCCATATGTATTACATCTCTCTCTCAGTCAACCTGCGTCTTCCACCCAGTGGATACAAACTAGGAACATCTGTGTCTTCCACCCCGTGGATACAACCCAGATGTATTACTACTCTCTCTCAGTCAACCCGCGTCTTCCACCCAATGGATACAACCCAGGAACATCCACGTCTTCCACCCCGTGGATACAACCTAGATGTATTATGACTCTCTCAGTCAACCTATGTCTTCAATCATGTGGATACAGCCTAGGAGCATCCTATATGCATTACGTCCTTTCGAACCACTTTCATCTTCCACCATGTAAGATACAGCCCAGGCGCATCCCAGATGCTTTATGACCCGTGGACTACCAACATCTTCAAACACGTGGATACATCCCCGGAGCATCCCAGATGCATTATATCCTTCACACCACCTGCGTATTCCACCATGTAAGATACAAGCTTGGTGCACTTGCATCTTCCAACCATGTCACATCACTCCCTCTTTCGAGGAACATCGATCTGGATAACACCAAGCTTCTCTCTAAAGTACTCGAACTTCACACTTGCCAACATCTTGGTCAACACATCAAATGTATGCTCGTCTATCGCCACATAATGGAGCTTCACTGATCCTCTTTGAACCATATCTCAGATATAGTGGTACTTGATCTCAATATGCTTCGACTTGTCATGGAACACCGGGTTCTCGGACAATTTTACACAACTCTAGTTGTCACAAAAGATACAAGTCGCCTCTAACTCGAGATCAAATAAATATGACAGTAGCTTTCGAAGTAATACTGCCTCACAACTAGCCGAACATGATGCAATATACTTCGCTTCGACTGTACTTAGTGCCACACTTGACTACTTACTACTAAACCAAGAGATCATACCGGATCCCAAACTGAAGCAGCATCCCAAAGTGCTCTTCCTGTCTGTGGCGGTGCCTACCCAATCTAAATCAACATAACCATGCAGGTTAATCTTATGATTCATCGCATATTTGAGCCCATACTCAATAGTATTCTTTAGATACCTCAATATATGCTTTGCAACAATTAGGTGAACATGTCTCGGATCTGTCAGGAATTGGCTCAGGGTGTTCACAACAAAGAATACATCTGGTGTCGTGTTCGTCAAGTACACTAACGAACCAATCATCTTCCTATAGAATGTGGCATCAACTGTATCTAAAGAAGCATCACATAGTAGCTTCAAGTTCGATGCCATTGGTGTGGCCATTTCCTTGCAGTCCATCATTTCGAACCTCTTCAGAATCTCCACTACATACTTTCCTTGACCAAGGAAAATCCTATTAGAGCTCTGCCACACCTCCATACCTAAGAAGTAGTGCATCATTCCTAGGTCCTTCATCTCGAATTCTGCAGCAAGCCTTCTTTTTATTTCTGCAATGATCTCATCCTCCCCTATTAAGAACAGGTCATCTACATATAGCATTAGAATCACATGATTTCCTTATTCAACCTTGTAGTAAAGGTTGGAAGCCACCTTACTATTGGTAAATCCCAAGCTCGTTAGAAAACTCATCAATCCTGTCATATCATGTCGTGGGTGCCTGTTTCAAATTGTACCACATGCACTTCATCTTCATGAGGGGAGACATCTGATATCACTCTGAGCATATCTCTGAGATACTAGGGAAAACAACTTTTTCCACAGATAGACACTAAGTGATAATGTTTCTCCATCTATATTGTAGTCACTCTCTCTGAAGAAAATATTTCTTGCTCCCTCTGTAACTGAGTACTATCCTCCCTCTGCATCTTGTACTCTCTAAATTGGGACATTCTTCACTGGAGTGACTGGTAGCCTTCTCTTTCGATGATCTTCTATGTATCCATCTGCATCATCTCTCTAGGTCACTGGATGTTATATTTTTAATAATTTCTTTCATATTATCTAGGATCCTACTAAGAGAATAACATGCACAACATAACAATCATAAACACAAGAGACATTGAGTTTCCTCGGGGAAAACCAAGAAGGTGAAAAACCCCGCAACTTCCTCAGAGATAGAATGAGCACCAATACAAAGATCACAAAGATCAAACTCCAAAAGATAGATGTCTTCAACAGCTACTCCTCCTCCACTTGTGCGCACTCCTCTTTATCAACTATGCGAGTTGGATGAGTGAGTGAATGAGAAAATAGAGTGGTGCAACCACTTTATTTATACTTTAACTTAACCTGCCTTTAACCCTAACTGGGCCAACTTCCTAAGGAAACCTAATAACCCTTCCACATAACTTATACAGGGCCGACCCCACCAAGGTGGTCTAATAACCCATCAAATATAAGTCACGACACTTACATGTAACTTGCGACACTTGCAAATACAAATGATGACACTTCCAATCGGAGGAATAATACATCTCTGTTGGGGATACAATAAAGTACAAATGTAATACATACAATATACAAGTGAATATCTTCCGAAGTTACAAATACATCAATACTCCTTCTTAACTAGGAAGGTATTCTCTTGACACAGGTCATCAATACATGTAGGCACAAGTCTTCAATACTGGAGTTGGATCATCGTCATTGGATCACTGGAGCATCACCGTCACTGTTGTTGTACTCATCATCTCGATCACTGGTGCTATCTCTCAATTCTTCTCGCCATAGGAAGTTCTACAGAGCCAACCCTTTTTCATGCTGGATGTAGGCCTAGCCTCCATGTAGGTCTTCATCATCTTTGCGTGTGGAAACCTGTGGAATCTCAGGACTGATTATGTGCATCTTTGCAAAACCTGACAAGAGAATCCCAAGATCCTTTATATGCCCAGTGGGCCAACACGACCGGCAAGATCTCTCGAGACTGATTACACGCAAACTCAAAAAACCTTAAAAGAGCATATCAGGATCCTTTACGTGCCCAGCACGACCGAAAAGATCTCTAAAGAGCATCCCAGTACTCATTACGTGCCCAGCACAACCTATGGGATCTCCAGGACTAATTACATGTGATCAAGCAAAACCTTAAAAGAGCAACTTGCGACCGAAAAGATCTCTAAAGAGCATCCCAGCTGGACTCATTACGTGCCCATCACAACCTATGGGATCTCCAGGACTGATTACATGCCTATAGACAAGACCTCTCAAGAGCATCCCAAGACTTATTACATGCCCAACACAACCTATGGGATATCCCAGGATCCATTACATGTCCAACTAGCACAACCTACAACATATCCACGGCCACATAGCATCATCCGGATGCTCATGATCATAAGGATCATCACTACTCATGATCATACAGATAATAATCATATTGAGCATCACCCGGATGCACATCATCATCTCATGATCATATGGATCATCATTATACTGAGCATCACCCAGATGGACATCATCATCTCATAATCATACGGATCATTATCATTTGGAACATCGTACGGATTTTCATCATACAGAGCATCACCTGGATTCTCATCACCCAGCACTTACATCCACAGCCATGGGAGGACCCGCCTGCCACCATGCTAGGAATGGCTCCAACATCTGTGTCCCGTCACTTCCTCCTGGAAGTATCATGAATCTGCAGGACACCAAGCCTCTCTCTGAAGTACTCAAACTTCACTCTGGCTAGTGGCTTGGTCAACACATCTGCTATATGCTCGTCCGTCGCAACATACAGGAGCTTCACTTCTCCTCTCTGCACCATATCCTGGATATAGTCATATTCGATCTCGATATGCTTCGACTTGTCATGGAACACCGGGTTCTCCAAAAACTTCACACAACTTTGGTTGTCACAATAGATATAAGTAGCATCCAACTGGAGATCAAATAAATCAGACAGTATCTTCCTAAGCCATACTACCTCAAAATTGGTCAAACAAGTTGCGACATACTATACTTTGACTATATTGAAGCAGCACCCCGAAGTGCTCTTCCTATCTGCAGCACTACCTGCCCAATTTGAATCAACATAACCCTCTAGGTTAAACTTTTGATTCTCATCATACTTGATCCCATAATCAATTGTACCCTTCAGGTAACTCATAATATGCTTTACAGCAAATAGGTGAACATGTCTAGAATCCGTCAGGAACTGGCTCAAGGTGTTCACCACAAAGCAAATATCTGGTCTTGTGTTCGTCAGGTACATCAAGGACCCAATCATCTGACGATACATTGTGGCATCAACCGAATCTGATGAAGCATCACTCAATAGCTTCAAGTTCGAAGCCATAGGTGTGTCCATGGAGTAGCAGTCCATCATCTCGAACCTCTTCAAGATCTCTACTGTGTACTTCCCTTGTCCAAGGAAGATTCCATTTGCACTCTGCCACACTTCCATCCCTAGAAAATAATGCATCATACCCAAGTCCTTCATCTCGAACTCGGCATCAAGCTTCCTCTTCGTGTCGGTAATCAACCTATCCTCACTTGTCACAAACAGGTCATCCACATATAGTAGGAGTATCACTGGATTTCCTTCCTCAACCTTGTAGTAAAGGTTGGAATCCGCTTTACTCTCAGTAAATACCAAGCTGGACAGGAAGCTGTCTATCCTTCTGTACCATGTCCTGGGTGCCTGTTTCAAACCGTACCAGGTCTTCTTTAGTTTGCACACATATGAATCCCTGTCATGTGTCTCAAAACTGAGTGGCTGCTCCACATACACTTCCTCTTCAACTACATCATTCAAGAAAGTTTTCTTGACATCCATCTGGTGTATCTTCCACTTCATTACTGCAGCCAGAGCAAGTACTGTTCTGATGGAAGTGTATCTGGCTACAGGTGCAAAAGTCTCTTCATAATCGATCCCTTCTTTCTGGAAGAAGCCATGAGCCACAAACCGTGCCTTCTATTTTTCTATGCTACCATCTGCAGCATGCTTGATCTTGTAGATCCATTTGGAAGTCACAACAGACTTCCCTCCTGGTCTTGGGACCACATCCCAAACATCATTCTTCATGATCGACTGGTATTCCTCGACCATGGAATCCTTCCATTCTTTCTTTTCTGTCGCTTCTTCATAACTGGAAGGTTCTTTGTTCATTATGTCACATAGTAAGGCTACATAGCTAGTGTGTGACCTTGTCCTTTTTCTTTCTCTGTGTTCCTCCTCTGGAACACCATACCTCTCTGCATCTTGGATGAGCTCTCTTGCCCATGTTGGTTTCCTCTTGTGAGAGTTCTTCTCACGAGGTGGATCTACAGGTACTTGAGGATCTTCTATTTCACGATCCTCTTCTGGATTTACTTCGTTCATGGTGGTGTCTTGTATCCTGGGTACCCTTGATTCTTCATTCTCTTCAACAAGTGGCTTCCTAGATTTGATGTATGCTGAGTCTTCATCAAAAGTCACATCCCTGCTGATATCAATATTCTTGAATCCTGGAAAGTAGATTTTGTATGCCTTCGAGTTTTCACTGTAACCCACAAATATACCCTTCTTTCTTGAAGGATCTAGCTTTGTCCTCTTTTCTTTTGGAATATGTGTGTATACTGGACAACCAAATATTCTAAGATGGCTAACTTCTAGTTTCTTACCAGAGAAAACTTCTTCTGGTGTCTTGTTGTCAAGTATCTTGTGTGGTGTTCTGTTTTGTACATATACAACTGTCCTTGTTGCTTATGCCCATAGGTGCATAGGTAGATCTTGGTCATGAAGCATTGCTCGTGCTGCTTCCATGATGGTTCTATTCTTCCTTTATGCCACCCCATTCTATTGTGGATTGTAGGGAGTGGTCAACTCCCTCTTAATCCCTAAATCACTGCATAACTTCTTGAAGTCCCCTGAAGTGAATTCTCCACCATTGTCGGATCTAAAGGTCTTAATCTTCTTATCAGTTTGGTTTTATATCAAGGCTTTGAATTCTTTGAACTTATCAAACACTTCATCTTTATTCTTCAAGAGATATATCCAAGTCTTCCTAGAGAAATCATTAATGAAAGAAACATAATATACATACCCACTCAGATAACTGGATGACATCGGACCGCAAACATCGGAGTGGATAATTTCCAAAATTCCTTTTGCCTTGCTTTCACTACTTGGAAATGCCTTCTTTGTGTTCTTTCCTTTTGCACATCCTTTGCAAACACCTTCATGCTTTAACTGGATTTCAGGAAGACCTTCTACTGCTTTTCTTGTAATTGGCAGTGCTCTATAGTGTACGTGTGCAAGCCTTCTGCGCCAAAGTTCACTTGGCTCCATGGATTCATGTACCATGGCATGTTCAGGTTGTCCCTTCAACTTGTACAATCCTCCCTCTTGCTCTCCAATTAATACTGCATCATCTATGGTCTTACCTTTTGGAAACATAAGTACTTGGCCATCCACAGATGCAACTCTCATCCCCTTTGTATCCAAAGATGATATGGAGAGAAGATTCTTCTTGAGTCCATGTACATATAGAACTTCCTTCAACTTCAAAGATTTCCCAGAGTCTAGCTTGTAGGAGGCTTCACTGCTTCCTTTTATACCGTAATCAATAGTCATCCCCAAGTTTTACCTTATGAGGTGACTCATGTTCTTTAAATCCCGTCATGTTTTTGGAAGCCCCACTATCAATAAGACAATCATTACACCCATGTGTAATAGTACTTGTGAGAGTAGAGATTAGAACATACTCTTCGTCACTTGAAGAGTCATCACTTTCCACTCTAGGCTTCTTCTCGGGAGGTTCATCATGCTCTGCAACATGAGCATGATACCTCTTCTTGATCTTCTTCTTGTTGTTGTTGGAGCCTTTCTTATTCTTGGGACAATCTCGGGCAAAGTGTCCCTTCTCATTACATGTGAAGCATCTCAGATCTTTCTTCTCCCTTTGATCGCGGTGAGAATATTTGTTGTGATGAGGTTGCTCCCTCTTGAGCTTACTTCTCTTGGTGTGTGCTGTGAGAGCTTGATCTTCACTTCCCATCTTTTCTTCTCGGGCCACAAGTCTAGCTTCTTCTTGAGAGCATTCCTCCCACAGTCTACTGAAAGAGATTAATTTTTTTCTTGCACAAATTCCTTGGATGAATGAGTCCCATGACCTAGGTAGGCCATTCAATGTGGTCATCACAATTTATCCATTCTCCACCATTTCATCCACAGCTTCAAGTTGTTCTTTGATTTGAGAGACCTTAGTAAAGTAGGATTGGATGGTCTCTCCATTCTGGATCTTTACACTCTTCAATTGGTTTCGCAGTGTCATCTTCCGATTTATATTCTTTCCTTCAAACAACTTGGTCAATGAGTCAAACATATCCTTAGGTGTCTTTAGAGAAGAAACATGTGGAATGAGATGGTCTTTGATAGAATCTGCAATGATTCTCTTGGCCTTGACCAAGTTCTTTTTATGTAAGGCGTTAGCCTCATCTCCCTCTGGAACTGGAACCTCTTCACTTATGTAAGTGTCCAATTCATTCTCTTCTAGGATTAACCCAATCCTATACTTCCATGCTCGAAATTTATCATCCCCTTCAAGATTATCCTCAAGATTGGTGTGGTGAGACATCTTAATGAGAAACTCAAATGGAAATAAAAGATTTAGGTCTTACCACTTGATTTTGCTGAAATTGGATCTGGAGCTGGATTAGGGTTTGTCAGAGAAACCTTAAAAATTCAAATTTTGAATTTCAAACTTCTGATTGGATGGAAAGATGCACCTTGCTGAGCTTATCAAACTGGTACACTTCAATTTTGAAATCTCCAAAATTTGACCCCTCAAAATTGGCTTTGAAACTTTCGGATCTGCAGTTTTTATCAAAATCTGGTTTTCTGGTCAAAATCCTGAACTAGGGTTTGATAAAGCCTAGGGTTCTTCCCAACCAAACATTTTGATCTTGGTCTCTAAACTCTGATTTTTTTGAGGAGCATCTAGCCGTGGTCTCAGATTCCAAAATTTTCAACTTTTTCAGAAACCCTAATTTCCCGCAGCAGTGACAGACCAAAAACTGAAAATGCTTAGAATTGAATTTTGTCTCGACAGAAAGATGTGCCCTTGCTAGGAGATTCAGCCTAGCCTCCTTCCTTTGATGATCTGTGGAGAGAAACCCAAAAATTAAGAAGCCCTAACTTCCGCATCTGCACAACGTCTTCTTCTTAGTCCCGCTCTGATACCATGTTAGATTTTTGATAATTTCATTCAAATATTATCTAGGATCCTAGTAAGAAAATTATTACATGCACATCATAGCAATCATAAACACAAGAGACACATAGTTTCCTCGAGGAAAACCAAGAAGGTGAAAAACCCCGCAACTTCCTCAAAGATAGAATGAGCACCAATACAAAGACCACAAAGATAAAACCCCAAAAGATAGATGTCTTCAGCAGCTACTCCTCATCCACTTGTGCGCACTCCTATCTCTCAACTATGCGAGTTGGATGAGTGAGTAAATGAGCAAATAGAGTGGTGCAACCACTCTATTTATACTTTAACTTAACCTTCCTTTAACCCTAACTGGGCCAACTTCCTAAGGAAGCCTAATAACCCTTCCACATAACTTATATAGGGCTAACCCCACCAAGGTGGTCTAATAAGCCATCAAATATAAGTTACGACACTTACAATGTAACTTGCGACACTTGCAAATACAAATGACGACACTTCCAATCGGAGGAATAATACATCTCCATTGGGGATACAATAAAGTACAAATGTAATACATACAATATACAAGTGAATATCTTCCGAAGTTACAAATACATCAACACTAGATACCGAGATCTTGAACTCAGTTGCAAGTTCTCTCGTGCACCCATATATGAGCTCCTCACCTTCAACCTTGTAGTAAAGGTTGATATCTCATCACTCTAGGTGATCCTCAAGCTCATCATGCTATCCCATGGGTTCCTACTGAGCTCATACAAATCCTTCTTCAATCCGCACACATGTGGTTCTCTGTAGAGAGTCCTGAATTGTGGTAGTTTCTCAATATACACTTCTACTTCAATTACACCATATATCTAGTATAATATTCACCATTGAGGAAGTATGTCTGGCCACTAGAGCAACGTCTCATCATACTTGACTCCCTCTTTCTGAGAGAACCATTGCTTTGTACATCTGTAGTATGTTTTATTTCATAAATATTCTTGAATGTTATAGCTAAACCATCGTCACTTGTTCTTTGGAACAAGTATCAATATTATTCTCTTGTAGGTGATGGTACACGATCTTTCCTACAAGTCAAATTCAGTTGTATGATGAGAAACATTTCATAATTTCTAGAACAAATTATTATGCATAAAGACATAGGTCACACAGTCATGCAACTATATTAGCCAATGCTTCAACACAACATTCATCCATATCCCGCATTCATATGGTAACTTTATAGATTCCTTCCATCTCTACTAGAACATTATTAAGAGCACACACTACTCCCAACATGTTAACAAAGAGGTTTCATTCTAGATAAGTAGCAATGGAATGTTGTACACCACCATAAGCCACTTACCCATTAGTAGTATATTTTTCATCAATGCAATCACTCTAATATGCATAACACACTTCCTAAATCTAGGAATATAAATATGTACACAATTGAACAATATCATCTAAGCAATTTGATAACAATTTAAATACTTATCTTTGTTGTTAGTGTTGGGTGGACTCCCTTTTGATCTTTTCTTCCTCGCAAGAACTATTGGAGTCTCTGACAGTGTACTCTACTTCCTTATTTGATTTTGAGGACCTGTTCCTTTCTTGCTTATGATTGACAAGTCTTCTAGATCACATGGAACTGTGTATTGGTGCTGAATCCATATTTTCCTTCTTCATCATCAATCACAACTGCATCCCTTTTATTTGATGCTGAAATGGATAAGAGGTTCTTCCATCTTCATGGTTTAGTTTAAAGTACATATTCCTCATCACTGGAGGAATCCTCTTTAGCTTTCTTCCTAGCTGGTTCATCATCTACAGCGGTGTGAGCATGATGCCTCTTCTTGTTGATTCTCCTGGGACAATTTCTTGAATAATGTCCTTTCTCATCACATGTGAAGCACCTAATACTGAAGATGTCTCTTCTAAATCCATGATTCCTATGGGATCTTTTTGACTTCTTGTGATGGTGATCCTCTCTTTTGTTTTGATTCTTCTTAGTATGAGTAGTTAGGGCTTGGTCATAATTATCTCCCATATTTTCTTCTCTTGCTACTAATCGAGCTTCTTCTTGGGTGCATTCTTCCCATAATCCACTGAACGTGATTAGTTTCCTTCTGGCGCATATTCCTTGAATGAATGAGTCCTATGATCTTGGGAGACCATTCAAGGTAGTAATCACAATCTCTCCTTCTTCAACATTATATTCAATTGCCTCAAGTTGTTCCTTGATCTGAGAGACTCTTGTGAAGTAATATTGAATAGTTTATGAGTGTTGAATCTTCACATTCTTGAGTTGGTTCCTCAGAGTCATCTTCTGGTTGATGTTCTTCCTTTCATATAACTTTATCAAAGCATATAACATCTTCTTAGGGGTATTCAAAGATGAGACATGAGGGATGAGATGGTCCTTGATGGAGTCAGCAATGATCCTTTTGGCCGTGGTCATGTTCGTCTTGTGGATTTCTTTGTCATCATCTCCCTCTGGCTTTGGAACCTCCTCATTCACATATTTTTCCAAATCATTCTCTTCTAGAATGAGAGAATTAATATACTTCCATGCCCGGAAGTTATCAGCTCCTTCAAGCTTGTCCTCAAGCTTGGTGTGATTTATCATTTTGATATGAGAAACTCAAATGGAAATAGCAAGGAATTAGATCTTACCAATTTGAGATGCCCAACCTGGTTTTGGAGTTGGTTGACCTAGGGTTTGACAGAGAAACCCTAATTTTTAAAACTTGGAATATTAAACTTCTTCTTGGATAGAAAGATGTGCCTCCTTAAGGCGAGTTGAAAAATGTACTCCTTTTCTCAAATCCGTGGACATAATTGCAAAATAATTGATGCCCTAGTTTTACCCTGAAAGTAGTGATAGGGCCAAAAATGAAAGCTATCATTTTTGAATTATGCTTCCACAAGAAGATAGGCCCTCCTAGGGCGAGTTGAAATGACCTCCTTTTCAAGATGATCTGTGGAGGGAAGTGCCCGGAACAAGAAGCCCTAGTTTTCTTGGTTCCAACATAAATTAGGGAAAAACTAAAAATCCTCCAACCTGGAATCTTTCTCCACCAAAAGATGCGCCTAGTTGAGGCGAGTTATCCTAGCCCTCTTTTCTGGACGATTTATGGAGAGAAGACCTTGGATTTGGAAACCCTAGATTTTCGATGCTGCATAGTGCCTTCTTTCAGAGTGGCTCTAATACCATGTTAATGTTTGCACTTTAAATCAATTATGTTAGATATTTAAACTAAAAGATATACAAGCACAACAATACACAAAAGACACAATAAATTTCCTAGGGGAAACCATAAAGGAGAAAACCCCGCAACTTCGTCAGTAATATATTCGTCACTGGTGCAATATCAAACCAAAATATAAGATGACTTCTACAACTTCCTTCTTTCTTCTTCAACGAACTTGTCTTTTCTCCTCCTTGGTGCAAACTTGCTTGAGTGAGAGTGATGTACAAATGAGAAAGGGTGCCTATCTATTTATACTTTATGTGTGATTGACCTAAATCCCCAATGGGACCGACTTCCTTAACTATTTGGGCCGACCTATCCTAGGGAGACTCAAAAATACATTTCACATTTATCGTTTTGGGGACTATTTCCCCGACTTACAATGGAGGTTTTACCTCGATATTCTTACATGACCAAATACAATAATGAAATCCCCGAACGGAGGAAAATAATCTCCGACGGAGGTACAATAAAAGTACAATAATAGTAATATAATAATATACAAAATAATATGTTCCGAAGTTACATTTACAACAACAATCACTTAAGGGAATAGGTGAAATAACTTAATGCATGCACAAGACACGATCTAATTTGGTTTTAGAAGAGGATTCATACAAAAAATATATCGTTGCAAATTGAAACTAACACAAAGAAATTCAACACAAAGATCAAAACACACATGCAAAGGTTAAATGAGAAATACCCACTTGAGGAAATTTCATAAAATGGACAATGCCTAAAATATGGGTATGGAGTCTATGATTTATGTCTTATGAAATGCAAATAACCCATTAAATGCAGTATGCAAACAATTCCCAAGTTGAAACTAATCACAAACCCTGCATGCAAACAAAAAAAGAGTGAAAAGCAGTATAATGATGATGACAAATGGATTTTTTAGAATTTCAACTTCGAAGTCTAATATTGTACTCACCTTGATATGGACGGTTGGTGAATTATTCTCTGCTTCCTAACAACTTGTGAATAGATTCCAAATCATGGAGAGAACTCCTTTCCTTGTTAGGACACACTTGATAACTTGGTCACTTCAAATCCTGCCACACAAAAATGAAATTAGTGAAGGGAAACTCAAACTAATACATCTTAGCATAACAAAGGACTAAAGGCATGCAAACTAGTGAGAGGGAAGGCAAGAAAAATGTGTCAAAGACAAAATTGATTTATGTAAGCAAAACTCCCTTCATAGTGAAGCCAAGGCGATTTGGGGCGAATTAGCTCCTCAATCTTGCATGAAAACCACTCTGAAAATATCCTAGAACAAGTAAGAGCTAGAATATAACATATAGTAGAGGCCACAAAAGAAAGAAATTCATACAAGCACTTTTGAAAACAAAGAAATTTTGCACAAGAGAAATCTAGTTTGTATTTCTAACAAATGGCCAAGAGTCCATTATAGTGAAGAGCTCACTCTCTTTTAAAGATAGAGAGTGTAAAAATCCCTAGCTCATATTTTTGTGGATGGATGAGATTAAAAGATGCCAATACCTGATCAACGATTGAGGATTTGTCTCATTTTTATCTTTTATCATGGTTGGAAATGACTATCTAAGGAGGGAGGCGAATTACCTCCAAATGCCCAAGTACATGCTCATGATACACAAGTGATACATCAAATAAGTGGCCAGTGGCGTCAAGTTACCCCATAGGGGATTGCATTACACTTTTATTACATGACCACACTCAATATCTAAGTCACCACATAAGAAATGTGCCCCCTTGGGAGAGAGTGCACCCCACCATGAAAATGAAATCCACATGCCAAGTAAAAACAAGTTGTGGTGCTAGGAAAAGTGGTCCAAATGTGTTTAGGGGAAGGGATCATTTTAAGGATCCACACCTATTTAAAAGTGTATAAACCTTGGTGAATCTTACCAATTCTTAAAATGTCATGTATAAAATATGTGGCTATATTTTTCTAAAATTATTTTAATTTCTAAGGATTTTATATAGTTTATATAATAATTTGGCGATTTTTAGAGTGAAAATTTTTACCCCATTAAAATTGTGCGAAATGGGGCTTAAAAAAATGCAAATTGGCGAATCGTTTTTTGGAAAAAAAACATGGAAAAATAGCCCATGGGGTAAATTTCGCCCCTAAGAATTTCCTTGTTTAGGGGACCATCATAACATTACCCAAGTCATATTTTTCCATTCACTTATCCGACCATCATACACCAAAGACCATGGTTATATTTTATTTTTAATCTTCTCCTGAAATAAAAAAAAAATTCATAGTCCAACTAATCAAATATTCATCTTTTGTTTCCTAGATTGGAAATCTCATGGCACAGATGGATTTGTAGGCCTCAAAAACCATAATATCTACTACTCATATGCCCATAACCAATCTGATATGATATGCTTGAAGTCATCTCCAAGTATTTTTTAAATACTTAGGCTAATTATTTTTTTGCATCCTTAGGAAAATAGTTAAATTTAGCCAATTAACTCAATAATGACTCAAATGGTACTAATTGGATGGGTCCAATTAGTCTCCAATGATGGAGATATGATCACTGATGAAAGTAGTGAAGTCCATGCTGTTAACCTGCTCCTTTGACCAAGTCAAACCCGATTTTGATTGGTCAAAAAGTCAAAGTTTGGTCAAAAGTTGACCAAGGCTCAAGATGATGGAATAATAATATGTGATGCCTACAAGAGTTGTTAGTACCTTAATCATGAGTAAAATTGATAAACAACTACATGCTAAATCATGCTTAACACTAGTGATCATTTCAAGTACACCAAGTGCAAGACAAATACTACTTATAGTAAAGGACAAGAGTAACTAGCTTCATATACATATTCCTACCCAAACTAATCACACAATGTAATGCATAAATCAAACTCTCCCTTGGGTGAAGTGGAATGAGGGGCAATCATGGACTTAGTCAAAATGTGAGATTGACCATAGTATTGACTTGAGTCACTCTTGGAAATAAGGGGAAAGGGGTACTCTCTAACATGTGTTGGACTGGTTGACACTAGGGAAGCATGGTGTCTCACAAATGGATGAAGTGCTTAGAAGGAACCCCTTTGAATCTTGAAATATTCCCCTTTATTCATTTCATACATCTTTCTTTTTCACTATTTTTTTTCTTTTTGATGCTTTAGCTTTCTTTTCTTTTTATCTTTCTTTGGAGCACTTTTCATTTTGCAATCCTTTAATTGGATAATGGCTAAGAAGTACTGGCCCTGGATGGCCTTCTGGGACCTAGTTATGACACGACCTTATTTCTGCTTCCAACCACCGTCCATAGGTGTGACAGATTTTCCACAGTAATGCTTTGTTAGAGCAAGTAGGATTAACCTCTTAATTCAAGTATTACCTACCCTCCTAGTCACTATTGGCTTTAAGGATGGGTACCACTTGTTTAAAGTCTAGGGGATACTCTTCCAGTGACTAGGCCTACCTTACCCACACTCAATCCACCTAGATCTAAAAGAAAAAAGAGATCATCGGGGTGAGCAATATTTTTCCACACACATCAAATACGAGACACTAAAGAAAACATGGATTCCATCCTAACATAGAGGTCACAGAGGGGAAAGTCAAGTTCATCAATCATGTCTAGGTCAAAGGAATTTTGTAACAAATGGATGAGATGATAAGTGGAGAAGGCTATATATGGAACCAAGAGAGGGGTGGTGATCTATACACTACATCGAAAATCAACTCGAACAAAACCATGTGCATGAAGCTACCACTAATGCACCTTGACCACACTAAGCACAAGTCCTAAGGATGGAAGCCAAAGAAAAACTACATAATCACTTATGCATAACAAAGTCTAACATAAGTCAGTCCATCAATGAAACTCATGAATTCCATAGATATACCTCTGTAATATTCCTTTTCTGAGCTACAACTGCAAAGTATCCACTTGTGCTAACTCTGGAGGGCTAAGGAAGATGAGATCCAAAATGCATAAGAATAGTCATGAAGTTCCACTGTACAAAGGTCTCTAATGTATGACAGGGGATGACATAAAGACGTATCAACATGAGAAAGGTAGCCCCTTTGGTGCTCTGCCACTGTATATGATCCAACTGCTAAATGATGAGATAATCCTCAAATCCACTAATAATATTTAATGGGATTCTGCATCCACTGTAAGAACTGGCTCAAAACTGCGGTCTGTTGTGACAAAATGAGAAGTGGTTCCCATCTATATAATATGTGATAACATACCACACACACAATATGTGTCCACAATCATCCATCACAACCCCATATGGACTCCACCGCTCTTCATAAGCCATGTACTCCATTAGGTCAACTCCCCCTACATGACATTATTGCAATGCAGGTGTCCCTAAGACAACTCCAAGCATCCATATAGGAATCCAAGCCACTCCATGTTTTCTAGGTCCCGATTCCCTACTCCAAGATGCACAATAATCCTACTCCTAGGAAGGGCATTCTCTAGAAAAGAAACATATCCATGTATCCATCATAAAGGATGCCACCCAAATTGTTTCCAAGAGTACTACAACTCCCTCAGGAAGAATGCAAAGAAATCACCCAAATGAGGTGAAGAAAACACTATGTAATCCATCTCCAATGTGCTAATCCAACAACCATATCCCACATGAAAATCATGAAAATACTTCTAGTGAATGAATGTACACCATGTACCCAAAATCTCATGAAGAACCCCCAAAAATAGTGTAAGCACTTTTGAAGTAATTTGAAATCTATCACTCCTTTATGAGGAAAGTGTTTATAGAAACACCTGTCGAATCCCTTTGCAACCCTACCAATCCACCTCCTACAAATTTATAGTTGTTGTAGTCTAGTAGCCAACCTATATCTCTTGTAAAGAAACTGTCACCCATGCTATCACAACATCTCGATCCTCCAAAGAATACTTACCACCTATGAATATGAAAAAACATAACCATGGAACAAAACCAACTTACCAAACTTTATTATACCTAAAGTCAAAATCACATGCCAAACTCAATGGACACCATAAACAAGCTTTAAATGATGTCCTGTAAAGAAAATCACATCTCCATATAAGATCAAGACAAATGGATCAAATATATCAAAGTCTCAAAGATAGAAAAATGCACAAGTCAAATCCTCTATCCTAAATTACCAATATTGTTGTAAAGGTAACAACTCATGCAAGGTAATTAACAACTTGAAAACATGAAAACCCATCCCATGCATCTTAAATAATTTGGAAACTAAAACAACTTGAACTACATCGACCCCCTCATCTCAAGAGAAACCTGAGTAAAGTGTGACATCACAGGAAACTCCCTTTGTCTAATATATTTCATCAACCCTGTCCCTATACTCTATAATACTTTCATCAACTATAAACTTGGAATCAATCTTACCATCACAATTCTCCTCCTTAAGGAAATTGGAATCCTTACAGATGGAAGAAACAAATGCAACATGATGTGTATATCTCCTAGGAGGTATATTCACCATTATCGAGGATTGGGCACTCCTATATTCTCTCAAGCATCTTGTAATGTCTAGGAAATCTATCTCGTCTTCCTACAAGATGGAGTAGGTGAGGGCATATCCATACCCAATCTCACCTCAACTACCTCTGAATTTGACTCATCTCAAGTCTTTGAATCAATCTCTTGAACAAAAACCTCCTTTCTCTCCTCAATCATTGAAGGAGAATCCTATGAACTTCAAGACCTCACATCCTCATCAAATATCACATCTCTGCACACCATAGTTTCCCACTATGCTAGCGTATTAATCCCATAAGAATTAGAAGTATAAATGTATCCATAAACACAAGATCCTATAATAACAGCCATAATAGGTTCTAAACATGTCTCCATGGAATCTCACCTTGCATGTTCCTTCTCAAAGCTATAAGGCTCTTCCATCCTCCCACCAGAATGTAAAAGTGCCACCGAATTGGCAAGTAACTTGTAAAGGCCAACCTCTCCCACCCCCCTATCCAAATTACTTGGACTATCTAGACTACAATCATTGATGATGCATTGTTGTCTCTTAAAATAAACTATCCACTATACATCTATCATACAAGAAACTGAAAGAAGATTCTTCTTTAAGACAAGAACAAATAGAACATCACTCAACTCAAGAACATCACCTAAAGGCATATGAAAATAAATAGAACCAACTTCTGTCACGGGAAAGTGGAATCATCACCAAGCTCCACACTCATGCCTCCTTCTTGCTCTTGAATCATTCATATGTCTCAAATATCCATTGTCCATACTATCAACATTAAACATATTGTTAGAATATAAACAAGAATCCATGGAAACGATAGTCTAAAATTGAGATTTATCCTTCTCTACACTTGGTATAGTCCTTGTTGCAACTTGTTTCATATCCTCTCCCTTCTTCAATGGCCATTGGCTAGCATAATGTACCATCTCATCATCAGAAACATGTCACCTTGTTCAAGTTGTTATTTCCTATATTTGCACTTTCCTTCTCAGTAGCCTTTCTTTCTAACCTTCTTCATCTTCTTGATGAGACCAATAACATCTATTTCCCCTTGTTTCTATGAATAAGATTGCAATATGATTATTCCTACAAAATATCAACCCAAATCTTTGGAAACTTTGGCAAGGTATCTAAGCACAAACCCCATCAACAAAAGGCACCTAGGAAGGAACGAGTCCTTTTAAGGAAATGGTAACCAAATTCCAATCCTCCACCATTCTTCAAATGGTAGCCAATTAATATTCCAATCCAATGATCCTGGTAAAGTAGCTCACCATGTTTTAAAATATTTTTTGCTCATGTGAATGATTGAAAGTTGGTTTCACAAGAGCATCCGCTAAGAAGCACAAGAGTTTTGAAATAATTCAACCAGAGTATCAAACATTTTCTTTCTAGTATTCTTATTTGCAACATGTGAAATTAAATGATCCTTTATAGAATCAAGAATTATTCTCTTCACTTTAGCTTTCTTCTTCCAATGAACAACCAATTGTGTTGGATCAACAGGTTTCAGAATATCCTTCTCAACATACTCCCAAAGATTGGATTTCCCAATAAGTCTTGGAAGCATGAGGTTCCATGGAACAAAATTGGAAGTTCCATTCAACATGTCACACTCCCTAAAATTGAAGTAACCCTACACATCCTGAACAAGTCTCAAATGAACAAAAATCAATAGTATATGTAGAAAAACCCTTCCAATGGTTCAAGTGCTTCTCCTAAGAAACCTAGAGTATCCCACCCAACAACCTTAACAAGGTCAAGAACCTCTCCTAGGTACCACCACAACTGAAATACCAACTCCCTCTTACACCTAGATTGACCTCAACCAAAAACGATTTAATACCATGTTGATTTCATGAATTGATATTTCTAATGCAATTCAAAATTTGCATCTCTATCCTAGAAGTTCTTCGAATCTTAACCTTATCAATTTTAATACTTAGGTTTGTTATGGAATACAATTAAAAAAGCAGTAGCAACATACACTATTTAAATCCTCAACAACCCTAAACATCTAGGAAATCCAATAGAAAAGACACCAAAGTGTTTTGATAAGTTTCATCCCTTTAGAGCAATCTTATCACGTATATTGAACTAGATCTAAAAACCCTTATAACAGTAAACATTGCAGCAAAATTATTCTTATCTTCTTCAATTACAATCATGTTATATCACTTAATATGACCATCCTTAAATTATGTAAAATCAACAAGAAATATATACCTGGAAATTATAAAAAATGATGAACAAATATATTTGAAAATAAAATTATATGCAATCTACACAAGTATTGGACAACTGAAAACTTCATTGATATGTATAAGATAAAGTTCATGTACATACCATAGCCTTATCACAAGGATAATACAATGTAGTATCTCTCCAAAACCCTAGTTAGGGAAAACCAAGAAAAACTCTATCTCAACCAAGGAGCTCCAACAAGCATGAATCACTCAAGCCCTCTAAGGCAAGATGTCTCCCCCTCCTCTTCTTCACCAAGTACAACCTAGGGTTTCATCTCAAAACCTTAATATCCAAATATCCAAGGGATGAAACCCTAACCCTAGACTTCAAGATACTCCAAGAAGCTAAAGAAACCCCAACAACTTAGAAGAGAGAGTGGGAGACCAAGTACAAATGAAGATATAAGAGAGAGAGAGAGTGAGGATGAATATTGCAATCCTCTACTCATATCTAACATAATATGAACAATAATGAATAGTGAAGAACTCTCTCCTTCCTATATATATATATATATATCATAGGTAAGGGAGACAAACAATCATATTTGGGCCAATGCCTTTAAAATCAACCTATAATAATCACAAGTAGGCTCACACAAGTGGAGAAATACACTCCAAGGGCACACATGCCAAGATCCTAGTTTTTTTACACAATAAGGGCTCAAAGTTCATGCAACTACAAAATATGTGTCCACACTCCATCAGAATTCCACATAAACTACAATACTCCTCCCAATCCATGTACTCCCACTGGGTCCATTCCCCGTACATGAACACTTCAACCCAAACATCCCTAAACCAACTCCTATCCTCCATACATGAATCCAAGCTACCCCATGATGTGTAGGGTTTGATGCCCTTCTCCAAGATGTAGAATTCTCCTCCTCAGTATGGAATTATCCAAGCACGCAATCATCTCCACATGACCGTCGTGAAGGATGTCACCCAAGTTGTCAAGTGAACTCCAATGCCCTCATGAATAATGACAAGCAAATACCCAATTGAGGTCAAGCAACCAACAAGTACCGTATCCCTAATGTACTAATCCACAATGGACCATCTACCATGTGTAAACGCATCTTAGATCATCTAGGGGCTGAACATACATCATGTACCCCAAATCTCATGAAGCAGCCCCAGACATGGTGTAAACATTTTTAAAGTAACCTAAAAGCTAAACAACATTCATGGAAGTAGGGATGAAGGAACAATTGTGAGATGGGATGTTCTTAAAGGCCAATAACTACATCGAATTGACAAGGTTACAATAACAAATGCAATGAAAGGAAAAATAAAGTACCCAACATCGAAATATTAAGGATTGAAGTTGGTAGTAATTAAATACAGATGGATGGATAATCAATAACGGCATCAAGAGAAAAAAATTACAAAATCCTATTACTCACGTGTGAAATCATTAATCACAAGCCTCAAGGACAAATCCTTTTGAAGGGGGATACCATGTTGTTTGTATAGCTCAAATTGGCATTTCCATGTTTGTGATGATGACCTCCCAAAGACGACACATAAGTATCCAAGAACGATCGTCAAAATTTAGTTATCATCATGGAGGAAGCCTTGAATATGAGACTATATGACGGTCAGAATCCTTAGGGGGAAATCCCATTCTTTTCTAGATGAAATCCATGAACTATAATAAAAAATGAGGCCCCACACACTTCCTCCTTGAGCAAGGTGTGTGGCCACACTCATTTCCCTCTTGCACGGTGCACGAACTAAGAGAAATGCATAAACATATATAAAACCACAAAAACTCATGAAATAAATCAGATTTAAGTTGGTTCGCCTCGGTTACAACTCCTCAAATCATTTGGTAACCATATTAACCATCCCAAACACACATAAAAGGAGGATATGGTGAGCCAAGAGGAGGGAACACACCCCATTAAAGTTATGTTGGAATAATTTCTATACTTTTTTAGCCTATATGCCCCATTTCTCCTCAGATACCCCTGTCCCTGAGTAGTATTTCCATTTGTTGTTGAAGTCATTCCCTTTATAAGACTTCTCCCTTATACAACAGTAGAAGACAAAGCATTTGGGAGTTTGGAGCACAATTGGTTCAAGTGTAGAGGAACATGGTTTACAATTTCGAAAGGTGTCGTAATGGTGATGACGTAATATGTATCTCATTCTTGTTGTCTATTAATGGAAATTTTTTATCTTTACCTCCCCCAACTTCATGTCTAAATTGTGATTTACTCAATCTTTGTTGGTTAAGGAATACTAGTATCTTTAATAGATTAATCAAGATTATTTGTGATTATGTCCATGCATTTGATTTGATTTGTATTTTTATTGACGTCAAAAATATTTGAGGAAGTTTGATTTTCTCTTTTGTATGTCTCAAACCATTGGAGTGGAGCACATCAAATCTCAAGGGCAGGAGCAACGAAAGGACAACCTTTGAAAGCAGGTTACCCTAATTCTATTATCTCTATCCAATGATTGTTCACTTGTTGACATGAAATATCAAATGTACCTAGACTTCTAATCTTGAGTGCATTAGATCATATTTCATACTTTCAGTCTGTTGGTGGTCAACCCTACACATTAGGAACTTTTCTTTACAAACAAAAATTGCGATTCCATTGGGGAGTTGATCTCTGTAGGAAACTTGTAGGTTAATTTTCTTAGCTACTATTTGGGTGTTTACAATCCATTAAATCCTTACTACAATCCTCCATCCTTGAAATTTTAAGAAAATTGCATTTTTTTGAGTTTTAGCCTTGTTTTAGGCTTTCCCGGGTCTTCCACACACCCTGTAGTGTTAACGAAAGTGTGGTTTTTGAAGTCCACGCACGTTTTATTCACAAAAAGTGAGTGACACTTTTTCTTCATAACAGGTGTGTGGGGTTTGAAAACATAGGTTTTTAGCTCTATTTCTGACTATTTTTGCCATGTTGTATGTTGTTTTGGGTCTGTGGAATTGCTTAAGAGATTGCATGATACAGTTTATGAGTGTTTGTCTGGTTAAAGTGTCTCTTTATGCTTTGGATCAAATGCATTAAGAGAAAGGAAAATAACCTAGCTTATTTGATTTTCCTTTGCTTGTTTTCATTGCATATTTTATGAAAAGAAAGAGCATAGTTTAATTGATTTTGCTTATCTTTTCCTTCCCTTATAAGTGAAAAGAGAAAATCAGGATTTGCTTTATTCCTATGCCTTGTGTTACCTCCTAAATGAAAAATAAAAATCTTACAATCTTTGGTTTTCTTCATTAGGAGACTACATGTTTGTTTCCTTGCATCTTGCTATCATTTTGCATGAAAATAAATTTCCTTTGATTTATTCTAAAATCTCATTGGCATTTGAATGTTGTTGGAAATGTTAATATAATGAATAATCTCTCTTTCATGTTTACTTCATTTGAGGACACCATCGTTCATCCATCTCCGCATCCCTCTGAGTAATCAAACAACACCTAAAAGAAACACAATTAAAATGAACTAGATTTGTTTTTTTTGTGATAGAAAACCAACAATAGTCTAGGTCTAGGGCCTTGGTTGTAGGATTAAAGAGTTAACTTCTCTAAGGCCTTTTTAAAAAAAACTAGAAGTTGACTAGCTGAGAGGAGAAAACCATTAGTAGGACAGATATTTGTTGGGGAAGCACGTCTAACACACACATCAAACATGAGGTTAAGCTAGGTAGGAAATCGATATTTTCCCCTCGGTTGCTTGATTAGTGCGATACATGAGTATGTTAGCTCTAATAAAGTGGAAAGTCCTCGAGGTGACACCACTTTTTCTATATTTTTGGGTCTAGGGCTTGTGTCCTACGTTCATTTCCCATTTGCGAACACCCAACCTATGATTTTTTTCGCACAACTATCATTTGTGAAGTGGTGTCCATAGTTTCTCTTCCTAGGTTCCCGATATGTGATTACAAAGGAAAAATATTGTGGTACCTGGGGCAGACGTCTAACATATGCTCAATTCCCTTGAAGGGTACTCGCCTTCATGAGAGTGTTTGGCCCTTGGGTGATTGTTGTGGGGAATTTATTGTAACTGTCTCTCGCACCTTCATTAGTTGGACTTGGGCCATCATCATCCTAGGTTGATCTTCAGAAGGCCCCTCTTCGGATCTTCACTAATTGGACTCAATTCTTAATCACCCCGGGATGATTTTAAGGAGGGCTAGTTTGATTGGATGTATATCATAGATTCTTTTATAGGAATGTGTTGATTATAATTTTTAGACCCCCATAGAAGGACTTAGAGATATCTTATTCTTTGAATCAGAGTATATGGATATAGTTCCTAAGGATCCCAACCAAAAGAACCTTGTGAAATGGGATCACTTTTCTTTTTCATTTTTTGGAGACGTTGGTGCTCCCTTGATGGCAATCTTGAACCTTCCTAGATTCACCCTAGGGGTGCCAATTTGGTTATTTTCCACTTCAAATGTCATGAATTCTCATGATTCTTATCAAGTAGGCATTGTTTTTCAAGAGAATCAAAACCCTTTAGCTTCTTCACAAGTGACATCTTTCCCTCCTCCTTCTACCTCATGTGGTGGAAGTATATATACTAGTAACCAATAGTCTAAAAGGAACATAAAGAATAATATACAAATACAAGGGGGAATTCCACCATCCACTGCAAGTCATATTGGGGGAAATTCCTTGGCCAATGAAAGTAATGTTAGGGAAATTCACCAGTGACTGCAAGTCATACTAGAGATAGGTCACTAGTCACTACAAGTCATACTGGAGACTAACAACCAACCAGTGCAAGTCATGTTGTGGGAAAGCAAGCAGCTACTATAATTCATGCCAGAGGAAAACAACCAACCAATGAAATTCACGTTGAGGGTATTGATATTGTTAATAAGTCTTGAAGAATAGGATGCAAGCCTAAGTGCCCTTGTAAGCTTTGCAAGGGAGACCACCTTACTCATATCTGCCTTTCCAATCCAGAGGTATAAAGGGTCGTGGTCCCTGTCTCAAACATCTTCTGCTCCCGAATAACCTATAATTCCCCAACAACCCATTCAACCTTTGGTTGATGAAGTGACCAATTCAATGAAATATTTGACTGATCTCACTCTTCCTTTTGAGAGAGTTGACGTTGAAGTGGTTGAATCGATGTAGTCTTTGGTTGATCCCACTCTTCCCTTGGAGAGTGAGAAGATTCAAGTGGTCGAACCAATGCAATATTTGATCGATCCTACTCTTCCCTTGGATAATGAAAATATTCAAGTGGTCAACCATGTAATGACCATTTTTTAAAAATTTATGAAAATGCCCAATTTTCCAATTTTTTCCCAAATTCGACCTTTGACTAGTTTTGTTGTTTTAGCCTCCAAATTAACCCAAATGCTCCCAAATATTCTGTAAGGGTATATGAATTATATTTAGACTTGAATATTAGGTTCAGGGATGATTTATAACCCTCAAAATACTTCTGAAATTTTGATTTATATTCTGGTCAATGTATGGTATTTTAACTAGCAATTTATGCATCAAATCCCCCCTGGGTAAACATTGAAATGGCCTCCCAAATGCTTCCAAAATCCCTTGAATTTATGAAAAGAGGTAGGGGATGTATTAAGGATGTTACTAATATCTCATGTGAATCATTAATTTCTTATTATCTCTGTTCCAACCCTCTTCCATTCAGCTGCAAAAACCATCAATTTGACCCTTGGGGAAATGGCACTATTTCTTCTCCCAATGCAATTAAACTGAGTAAAAATACTTCAAATGCTCAAGTACAGTACATGAAACTTGTAAAAAACATCCATGTCAGTCTATTAATCATAAATGTATCAGAGAATCATGCATTCATTCGAAATCATCAGCATTATCATGCTATACATCAATGTAGTGGCGAAATGGACATTGTTTGCTCATTAATCAACATTTTTGCATACAATCAGTGGGTATTTTGACCTAAGAATTTCTGAATATTAATAACAGAGGAACTGAAGCTATTACAATCAGAAATATATTATATGAATCTCTCCCAATGAGTACAATTGCTCACCCAAAGCGCAATCCCTCAAGGAGCATGAATATGCCTTCAAAACTGGAAATCGTGGAGAGAAAGTGCTTCACTAAACCAAACCATGAAACTTCCTGTAGCTGTTACCTGCAAATACAAACTCCATTAAAGAACCATGAAATACCTGAGTGACCTCTCCAAACACCAACTTGGATGGGAATCTTTCACCCTCGAAATTGGCTAAGGCAAGAAACTAGTCATCCACTAGCTCTCTCTTCACAATTGCAATTTTTCTCAAATCATCAAAATCCATTCTCATACTTGATTTATAAATTTTATAACCAACATTAGCCTTCTAAGGGTTGAAATCCTCTCATTATCTTCTAGAGATTTCCACTTAGGAAATATTCCACGTTTGCCACTTGTCTCCTGGTTTCCAACCCTCCATCTTCTCCCAAATTCGAGTAGGAGTCTCTTTAGCTTCCCCCAACTCCATGAGCACCTTCTTGAGCCTATTTTTTGGGCTGACATGTCATAATGGTCAGGTGTAAGAATTCAGATCTGAATTTTGTCATAGATTTCATAAATGCTTCATCATTGTTGTCATAAGGCTACTGAATCTAGCCCAAGTGTCCACTAGTCTCCAATTTGACTCTTCCTCTTCCATGGAGGTTACTATTCCATCACATTTCGACCTAATATGCTCCATGCCATGTGTATGCCTTACCAACTCACCCAATAATGTTTTCCTTCCCATGGATTCAAAATGCCAAGTGAGATTTGCCATGTGGCAGTGAGAAACCAAGCTAGTGGGGGTCCCACATCCTCCAAATGTCCTCAAAACCATTTACCACCTATAATTCCTCTTGGATTCATTTATTCAACTTATTTATTAAATACTTGGATTATTCTAATGTGTAAACATTATTCTATTTCTCCCTTATTACAATTCCCAATGTACCCATTCAACCTAGGGAACTTGGTAGGATTGATGGGGATTGTCTGCTATACAATTATTTGAATGGGGACATTACAATCCTCCCCACCCAAGATTGCTTGTCCTCAAGCAATTCCAAATTAGGATGCTGCAAAATCTTCTCCTCTTCCCATGTGGCATCTTCATTTGGTAGGTCCTTCCATTGTACTAAATATTCTTTGATAATTCTACTCCTCAACCTCCTTTCTCGTGTCTTCAAAATCTTTTCTAGAACAAGTGTGAGCTGAACTTCATCATCCAAGGAAGGAAGTATTTCTGAAGTGATAATTTTCTGACCAAGGGATTTCTTGAGACAAGAAACATGGAATACATTATGGATTTTACTCCCTTCTGGAAGTTCTAGTTCATATGCTACTTATCCGATCTTCCACACTACCTTGTATGGCCCATAGTACCTTGGCTTTAATTTTTCTGCTCCATTCTTTTTTAGAGATGCTTGCCTGAAAGGTTCTTTCTCCCCTATGTTTATCAACATATTGTTTTTTCTGATTTTGAGCAACCTACAAATTGTCTTTCAAGAGCTTTAAAATGTCTTGGCTCTCTTCCACCCAATATTTAGCCTTTGGGGTTTGTTGTTGTTGCAACACCCTTCCCCAAAAAAAATTTGAAGTTATTTGGGGCCCCTCCTTCTAACACTTTTGTAGCAAGCTTTTAGTTCATCTTTCAAGTTTGCCTCTAACTAATCAGAATTTCATCGCCTGCTTCCAAAAGAGTCTCTCATTTTATCTAAGGCAAAGTCATCCTTTCCTTTAGTGTAGATTCTAGTCTCAGCTTCCCTGCTGTAGCGCAAGATCTAGACTTGATTCTGCCGCAACTTTGGCGCATCTTTAACCACAAGTTCTTCGTCAAGCGCAGGCCTTGACTCTAATTCAGCCGCCCTTTTGACGAGTCCTAAGTATGTTATCTGGCGCAATAAGTCGGTCGTCGTTAGTGCAAGAGATAATTTTCCTCGGTCGCTTGAGGCACAAGAATTATCATTATCACCCCGCCTTGGAGCTGCGCTTCACTTCCTTGGAAGAATTAAAAGTTAGCACGTCACTCCCCAGCGCAACTATGATGATAGAGTCGAATCCTAAGCGCCAGAGATGCGCTTATCCTTCCCGCTTGCAAATACGCGCTCATCTTTTAGGATAACTCATGTATAGCGCATTTTTCTGAGCGCAATCCTAACGCTGGGATTACCGCTTGATCGCAAATCTTATCTTTGAACGTGCGCTTGCCACATAGCGTGAAACATTACGCTCCCCGCTTGGTGCGAAAGCTGAAATTGATACTCGGCGCGAAAGGATCTCCTCGATCCCTGTGCACCAGCAGAGCTGGTAAAGCCTTTAATGAAGCCATGTGCCACTCTTAATGATAAATTTCTCAATCCTCATGCTCATAACCCCGCCAACTTTAAATGTATGTGAGCATTTAACTCTTCCCCTATTTAACGCATGCAACGACGTTTTGGGTTTTTATTTGGTCATTTGCACTTGGAGCACTCGCCATTCGCTTCGAAGTTCGAGACTGTCGTTCGCTACAAACAGTTGAGGTCTCGGAACGCTCGACATACTGATAGGTAGGATCTTTCCCAATCCCGTTCTTGGATTAGTAGGTTTAAAAATCACCCACGCACAGTTTAAATAGCTCAAACGACCTTCGTTTTACTTTGCATAAAAGCTAGAGGGGGCACGAGATAGTCTCTATTTCTTTTCCCTATGAATATACGAGGCCACCACTTTCAAACCAGGGCAGAGACGGCCCCATCCCACAGGCATAAGTCTTTCCCCTCTATCGCGTTTTCGGCTCTCCTGGTTTTTTCCTCATAGAGCTTTCGTTTTCCAAGCGAAACCCGCGTAAAACCCACGACCGCATTTCAAAGTTTTATATGTTTTCTTGGTTGTGTAATGGTTTGTTTCGGTTTGAGGATATTCTTCCTTGAGTAGAGTCTCTGTTTTCTAAAAGGTGTCAAGTGCCCTGGTCATGAGGTTGAGTCGTCCCAAGCATCTTCTGCGCATAAGGCCTGACCCTTCTCGTTCTTTGCAGTTATATTTTCATGCTATAAGCACCAAGATACCCTGCTCAACCGAGAGCGAGGTTTATTCATACCAAAGTTGCCTAGAACCCACGTTACTCGGCTGAAACTGCCTTGGGGATGTGTTCAATCAACCAATTAAGGTCACTTAGAAACTCGAAGGTCTAACCCAATCCTTAGCCGATAAAGCCTGGTCTATAGAACTTATCCCTCTTCAACATAGCTTCCACTATAAGTTGTCAGCACATGAAATGTTAAACAATGACGCATAGACAATATCGTGTGCATTATGTTAAGCGCTAGCGCAAAAGTAAGGATAGGAAGTAGCGCATGTGAAACTGTGTGAGCTAGCATGCAAATGTGTTTAGCTTTGGCGCACAAACGAGATTAAGGCGCTGGCACGCGAAATATTTTAGGTATCAATGCGGAGAATACATTATTGTTTGGAACCCGAATAATTTTAGGCGCCAGCGCGCATGGAATGCTTAAATCTTAGCGCATAAATTCCCACTTATACCCAAGCGCTCGCGTGCAAAATCCCAAGCGTGGCGCAAAGCTTAATTTGGGCGCCAGCGCAAAAATCCTCATTAGGCTCACGAAAATTTGTGTCACTTTTCAAAGGACGCCTGCACACTGAAAATGAATGGCGTAGACCCAAAATGATCTTGCCCTTTGTCCTGATTTGTTGTCTTTGTTTTAGCATGAAGGAACATTGTTGAATTAAGCTTACACATGAGATGAAGATAATTATGTTGTTTTAGACAGCCTCTATTTTATGAAAATATTATATTTTGGCTTTGTCTTAGAATGTTTCCAATGCTTTGAAATGGTCTAAATTAAAGTCTTGTGATATTGCCTTGCTCACCGCAGGATTACCATGCACAGGAAGTCATCCAGAAAGAAGACAACGCAGAAAGCGACCTCAGACTCAGAGGTGGAGATTCTGTTGGATACCTCTCTCGTCCAGGGAAAATTTTAAGAACCCCCCCCAAATTTATATGTATAAAAAATGGGCGAATCTCCCCGATATATAGGAAAACGTGAAGGCGATTTTATCAATAATATAATATGTATATATAATTTTTTGGCGAATCTTTCATTTCATTATATAATGCTGTAAAATATTGGCGAATCTTTCACTAAATTATAAGATATTGTAAAATCTTGGTGAATATTTCACTTAATTATAAAAAATTGTAAAAACTTGGCGAATCTTTCACTGATTTATAAAACATAGTAAAAATTTGGCGAATATTTTTCCAATAAGACTCAAGATTTTGATTATGTAGATTACTAAGGTAGTGCAACAGAAGAACATACACCAGAGCTGAACTTTGGACTCTCTCGACTCCTAGACTCTCGAATGGACAAGTGTATGAATGAGGAGAGGATGGATTTATTTATACATTTCACAAGCAGTATTTGATCACTCACAACTAGAAGGTGTCAACGAAACACGACTGCACTAACTAGATTCAGGGCAAGTAGGGACTCTACTTGTTATCTCGTCCCTTAATGGTCCAATGGACATGTGGGGTCATGAATCTTGACATGCCAACAAATTAATAGAATTAAGTGAATATCCTAGTAGCGGGCCACTTCCTTTATATAAAGAGATAGTTAGTGGACCAATTCCAAGCTTCCAACCAATCTTCTCACCAAAATTTCTTCTCTTTGGTGTCGAATGGTAGGAGAGTTGGATATTTGTCAGTGAATACTTAAAATGGCTCAATCCACACAAATTTTCTTCAGCAAGTGATAACTTCGCCCATCACTGTTTTAAAATGTCCCAACACCATAAAAGCATCCATAACTTGATAAATAACAACCCCATGCACTTCTAAATTCACCCAGTGATGCGAATAACGCCCCATGCACTTCTAAATTCACCCAGTGATGCGAATAACGCCCCATGCACTTCTAAATTCACCCAGTGATGCAAATAACGCCCCAGACACTTCAATACTTGCCTCGAGCACTTCAAAATTGTCCCAAAGATGATAAAAATTCCCTAAGCACTTTAATATTTTCCTAGGCACTTCTAAATTCTCCCAAGGATGATAAAAACTCCCCATGCACTTCAATATTTTCCCCAAGCACTTCAAAATTCCCTCGAGGCACTTTAATACTTACCCCATGCACTTTTAAATTGACCCAATGATGATAGAAACACACCATGTACTTCAATACTTGCCTCAACCACTTCAAAATTCTCCCAAGAATGATAAAAACACCCAGACACTTCAATCGTTTCCCCACACACTTCAAATTTCTCCCAGCAAAGATAAAAATGCCCCCATCCACTTCCATGATTTCCCAAGCACTTCATTACTTGCGCCAGACACTTCAAAATTCGTCCAATGATGATAAAGATGCCCTATGCACTTCAATAGTTTCCCTAGGCAAGGGAGAAAAACACTCTACAATGATATAATCACCCATGCAATCACAAAAATGCCTCAATCCACACAAATTTTCCCCGGCAAGTGATAACTTTTCCCATCATTGTTTTAAAACGTCCCAACACTATAAAAGCATTCATACATTGATCAATAACAAACCCAAACACTTCTAAATTCACGCAGTGAGGAGAAAAATGACCCATGCACTTCTAAATTCACCCGGTGATGAGAAAAATGCCCCATGCACTTCTAAATTCACCCAGTGATGAGAAAAACGCACCAGGCACTTCAATACTTGCCCCATGCACATCAATTTTCCGAAAGATAATAAAATTTCCCTAAAAACCTCAATATTTTCCCAGGCACTTCTAAATTCTCCCAGGGATGATAAAAACTCCACATGCACTTTAATATTTTCCCAAAGCACTTCAAAATTCCCCCAAGTCACTTCAATACTTGCCACATTCACTTCTAAATTGACCTATTGATGATAGAAACGCCCCATGCACTTCTAAATTCACCCAGTGATGAGAAACACGCCCCATGCACTTCAAAATTCACCCATTGACAAGAAAAACGCCTCGTGCACTTTACAATTCACCCATTGATAATAAAAATGCCCCAAGCACTTCAATACTTCCCCCGGGCACTTCAAAATTCTCCGAAAGGTGATAAAAATGCCCTAAGCACTTCAATATTTTCTGAGGCACTTCTAAATTCTCCCAAGGATGATCAAACTCCCCATGTACTTCAATATTTTCTCCAAGCACTTAAAAATTGCCCCCAGGCACTTCAATACTTGCCCCATGCACTTCTAAACTGACCCAACGATGATAGAAATGCGCCATGCACTTCAATACTTGCCTCGACCACTTCAAAATTATCCCAACGATGATAAAAATGCCCAGCCACTTCAATATTTTGCCCGGGCACTTCAAAATTCTTGTAAAGAAGATAAAAACGCCCCCGTCCACTTCCATATTTGTGCAGGCACTTCATTACTTGCCCTAGACACTTCAAAATTCATACAATGATGATAAAGATGCCTTGGGCACTTCAATACTTGCCCTAGGTAAGGTAGAAAAACACCCAACAATGATATAATCACCCAGGCAATCACAAAAGTGCCCCAGTACACAAAAATTTGCCTCGGCATGTGATAACTTTGGCCATCACTGTTTTAAAACGTCCCAACACTATAAAATAATTCTTACATTAATAAACAACCCCATGCAATTCAAAATTCACCCATTGACAAGAAAAACACCCCATGCACTTCAAAATTCACCCATTGATAAGAAAAATGCCCCAGGCACTTCAATACTTTCCCCGGGCACTTCAAAATTCTCCGAAAGATGATAAAAATGCCCTAAGCACTTCAATATTTTCCCCAAGCACTTCAAAATTGCCATAGAATCAAGAGGTATCTCGTTTTAAGGGAAAGATTTAAATAATCACTGAGCCTCCATAAAAAATGTGACCTAGGAACATATGTAAGCAACTTTAACCATATGCGTGCAAGGTGGAATCCAAGGTGGACACTTTCTGAGTGTAATAACAATGCTCCATGTAGCGATTAGGTGGCCCTGAGATGATAGTCTCCAACGGGTAGCACTATCCCTCAAATACGTCCAACGATAAGAAATCGACCCAAGAAGAATCTCACTTAGTGTGTGGGCCACCCATTTGATGAAAGATAAACCATATTCTAATGATAGACTCCCCCGTCAACAAGTAATGGAGCAGTGTGTCTTTTAACATCTCTGATTGGGCATTGATTGTCTACAATAATCTTCTTGATTTCTATTCCTCATGTTTTTGAAATAGGACGAGAAGTACTTCTTGCTCTCTTTCTCTAATTCATTCAAGTGGAGCACCCACCATGAGTGAGCAAACTTTATTACATATGCCATCAATGCTCACCCAAATCTAAACTCATCAAAGGTGGCCAGGAACTACATGTCTCAATGTTGCTGCTACAAGCTCGTTGGCAATGGTTTATGTTCCAAATATTCTTCTGACCAGATTCTGCGGCTGATTGTTGCAAATAGTGTATATAACATTAAAGCCAGATATTGCACCCTTTAATTGCCTCCATATAATTTCAGAACTAAATCCTTTTTGTTCATTGGAAAATTAAACCATGTTCAAGGCAGGCCACATGCTTAGTGAGAGTTCATATTATGATGTTGCAAACATTGATGAGATCGCCTACTTCTACCAGACTTCACAGAAGTGCACCTTTAGATTTGTATGATGGGTAAAACAAATTGGAACTGAAAAGATGATGCCATTCTGAATTCCATGCTCGAAGATATAAATACTGCAAGAACATTGTTAAAAAAAACACCCTTCTATTTCAAGAACAAGTCTGAGAGTGTGCCCCTTTTTCAATTGGTACTGGTCACTGCTTTCATGAACCAGTTTACCCACCTTCTGGTTTCCCAAGCTCTGCACCATGGAGGCTCCCAATACGTGACTGTAATGATGCTCTGAGAACAATTATCATTCAAGCCTCGACAAACATGAAATAGGCCACTTAGACTAGAAATGTTCCAACAAAATCCTATACTATGACATCCCAAGTGTGATGAGCTAGAGCGCTTCATGACAACTGGATCACAAGATCAACTAATTCAATGAGTTGGATTCAAGGTCAAGACTGGAAGACGACACTGCTGTTTCAAATCTGCCATATACATGGGGAAATTTTATGACTTGTTTGCGTTGACAACCAAAGCATACTGCTCATGGACTAGGTCGATAAGGCACTGTCTTAGTGGAGAAGGACCTGCTTATCCTGAGTAAATCCTACAGAGACATCCAAATCTCATTCAAGAAACCCATAATCATAACTTTGTTTACACAATATGTTGGAAATGGGCAGCTTAGCTTCAGTACAAGAAGGAGATCTCTCTTTTGAGAATTGACTACCCAGAACTAATGCTTTATTCATCCCAGATAATGGATAGGAAGTTGCTCTCTGTTGTTATTCAATGGCTCAAAATGTCGGTTCATGCCATCAATGGAGCCACAAATGTAAGTGCCCTCGACTATCATCGAAGACGCATTCCATAGCTATAACTCATCATTATCCAGGGCCTCATTGTCCATGAAGTATAATTTGCAACTTGTCAACTTCATCTTCTTCTACAGGAAAACCTCCAAGTTTGCTACCCAGATTTGTCCTTTATTTCTTGTATCTTATGCACAGACCTTCCTAGGAATCAAGCTGATGTTGTTGACTTTATGAGGTTGTTTCCATCTTGATAGAATAATGAACCACTAGAAGTAGCCCCTTTGCCATTTCTCAAGCAGAGTGCAAACACAACATAACAACACCCTTTTCATTTCATGAATCACGATCCATTAGTTGAATAATATGTGCAATAACTATCCTTTGGCTTTCTCTGGCTGTGGCTACAATGTTTGGGCTCTTCCTTTGCTAATGAAATCAGGCTTCTCACGACAGTGCCATCATTGATTTGTAAAGGGAATCCTTTTAGTGAATCTCAATTATGAACAACGATTTCAGCTAGTATTAAATCAGGGGTATGGACCACCTATGAACTGAGATAAAAGACCATTCAAATTTTCAAGACCAACATCCCCATCTGTGGACTGCTTCAATGCTCCATTCTGCCAGGCTTCAAGCACACTGAAAAGGAAAGATCTAGAGCTGCTCACAGTCTGTTTATAAAACCAAATCCACTGTTGTTTAGACTTGGCCATATGCTTCCACAAACTGCCTATGTAATTTTTGTGGCTACCCAGGGGCTAGAAATACTCCTCAGTTCTGCTGGTTGCTATAGGATAGGGCCATACTTTGAAGTGTACAATCCTTACTGCTGCAAAAAGGTGAAATCTTCCCCTTTTACTTCTGCTCATGCACCCAGAACTGAGGATAGGACTGTTATTTGCTGGTTCATTTCACTCTATGATGTTCATAATTTTCCCAACATCAGGTATAGGTGTTGTTCTCATCCATGGAAATAACTCAGAATGCCTCTTTGATGACTAGGTCAGGAACGTGAAGTGATCATGCTTGACCACAAAAATTAATCAATATCAGCTAAACATTGTATGAAAATATAGGGGATTGGACAACAACATTGACCTCACTAAAGCATTCCTTGATGTTAGAGGTAAGCTCATGAATGGAAAGGAAGAACTTCATACTTCATTATCTTGGCTGCAGATCTGGGCAATGCTTTCCTAGTTGGCTTCTTTTGTTCGCATGCTGATTTTTTCTGTGTTGTGTTCACATTTCTACTTCTTACTACCAAATCTCATGTAAATATTGAAAAGGATCTATGGTGTTAGCAGCATTGCATTGTTGCTGGGTAGGCAAGGGCCACCGAAAGAACTACCCACTACTAATCAATTCCCATGGATGCCAGGTTGATTGATCAAAAGGATTAAAGCAGGTTTGCAGAGGTTGATCTAGTGATAATTTGGTGGATATCGACTGATTATTTTTGTCATGTTGGAAGTCATTTTCCATGGAAGTAAATAAATATGGCATTTGTACTTGCTTTGCTGATATATTGGAGTGCATGAAATGAAGGACACATGCTTTCTCTTTTTAGATAGTTGTGAAAATAAGGATGGCAATACTTGCTCTGTTGATATATTGGAGTGCATGAAATGAAAGACGCATGCTTTCTCTTTTTAGATTGTTGTGAAAATAAGGATGGAAAATGTTCCTGGTATAGAGCACTTATTTGGATGTGACCAGTTTGTACTTGTAAAACATTTTGATCTATAAATATTCATCATAATATTTTCTTGGGAAGTTTTGGATTTTCTTAGTTCTATCCTACTATTTGCATTTATTTTGTTGGGCAATGTTATATTTTGGTGAAATCAATGTTGGCTGAAAAATTTAAGATTCTCCTTTGGGAAATATTAAGGGTCCTATCGACATATTATCATATCAGTGTCCATTTCATCCAAGATTGGATTAATGCTTTCACTATTTCATATGCAGAATGATTGCAAACTCCATCTAGCTTTGTACTAAATGAATTAAAATGCCCATAATTAGCCTTTAATGTTCTATTCCATAAAACATTATCTTCTTATATGTTTGGAGGAAATCTGACTGAAAAAATGTTGGCTTTTTAAGTTTTTGTGCAGAACTATTACATAAGGGATGACATTAAATTGTTCGAGTTTCATAGCCAAGCTGTAATGCCAGAGTTCAGGCTTTCAAATATCCAATGTGGTAACTTATCCCTGAAGATTAGCACTCCAACTCTCCTAAACCATTATCACCTCTAGTGTGGTAACTTATCCCTGAAGATTGGCACTCCAACTCTCCTAAAACATTCTCATCCAACTTTATAGGGTTGTGACCAAAGTTGTCAATTGAATACCTAATGTTCTTTTAACCTTTTCTCTTGGAAACGAGTCAACATAAGTCCATTAAAATACAAAATCATAGTTACAAGACCTCAAAGGTATCTGCAGTCTTCAAAGAACTGAAGAATATATCCTTGATGATCACCTAGACCAGAAATCAATAGTAAAGCATTACAAAAATGAGACAATCCATTTCACCTAAATGGCCATTAACTGAATATATATCAAGATATGTAAAATGGGGTTGACCCCTTTGGTTGATTGAATGAGTTTATTGGAGACAACAACGAAATTTAAGGGCTGGGCTAAATGTTTTATGAAGGGAAATGTTTTCATTCACCCTTCAGTATTGATTGGTTTGATTGATTTTTTGGATGATGCCGCTAGGGAAGGCCATGGCAATGGGGACTTGATCTGAATTTTTCCCTTGGGTCATTTGCATCGACTGAAATTTGGATTTTACGTGTCTTGACTCTTTTCTCATGTTCTGAGGGTTCACTTGTAAAGGTTTATCTGGTGCTAGGCTCCTATGATCAACATATTTCTCTTTTTGGTAGTGACTTGATTCTATGACCTTATCTATCATGCCAACTTCTCAGAGGCAAGTGTTTATGTTGCTTCTAATTTTTTGGATTTGTGCTGATGGTTTCTATCAATTTTGAATTTCATTTAATTGCTTGATGTTTTCTGTTATTTTTTTTGTGTGGATGTGAACACTGTTGAAAAAATCGGCATCAGCGAAAAAATCCAAGGCTCCAGAGAACGGGACATCAGCCATGACAAGTATGGAACATCAACCATGACAAGTATTGAAAAAAATCAAAGTAATTCATTTAAAAAAATATAAACCAACATCAACATCAAATAAACATATTGGCACATAAATATAGGCGAAACACCAGTATTTATGATGTTGTGGATGCCAAATGATAACTCAAACACTGATCCTTGATAGCTGTCTATTCAAGACTAATAAATAGAAAATCACATCATATATATAAGAAATATATCTCACCATCATGGGTCATCTACAGTGATTAATCTAGCAGCTAGCCACTAATTCCCTATTCGCTTTTTGGTTAAAGGGATGAGTTGTCCTCTCATGAAAAAACCTTGATGGATGGGGATAGATGGCCATTGGTCGGTATCTCAGTCTGTTTAGAAGGTGGTGTTGAGGTTGGCACATCAACTTCCTCACTCAGTTACATGTAACGCTGAATGTAGCAAATGGCACCGAGTGCAATACATGTTTGAAACAAAAGACATGAACATTACAGCTTTAAATGGCCTCCAGAGTGCAAAACATCATGCTACGACAAATAACTGGGGAGCATGGGTTAGTGAATTAAGTGGCCATATCTGCTCCACCACTTTTTTATTGTCCCTATTCCTAATGTCTAATCTTTGGCTTCTCTGTTTATAAAGTGTTGTAGGAAACTGCTCCCACCCCTGCTCATCATGGATTTTTTTTCTCCTGTAGATACCCCCAGGATTTCTATAAATATGCAAATATTCAAGGGTTATAATGAAAATTTGTTGCAAACTTCTTGATCTGCCGTAATCAAGCCTTTGGCCTTTTGTCTGATAACATTTCCATTTGGATCAAAGCCAGTGGAAAGATCCAAAATGGAGTGGTGATAAAGCTCCTTACTCAGGGGTATTTCTTAGTTTTTATCTCAAATCCTAAGGACATAAAATGTTTTTGAAGGAGGTCCATGACTTTGCAGATTACCCCTTGAGTTCTGGCATGCCTGTCTTTTTTTGATTAGGAACACTCTGGGATCCTTTCTTTCTGATCACCGAAGATCACTATCGACTAATTTAATGTTTCTTAGCTCAAATTCTCGTGGATATGAATCTTAGCAAACTCTTGTTAGCTTCGGTCCACCTTGAAGTCTATAGGTCACGAGAGCATACCTTTTAACTGCAATATCTAACAGGAAATCTCTAACAAGGCAAACTATCCAACCAGTTTCAAGGGTGATCAAATAATTTGATCAAAGCAGTTATGAATTTGGAAAAGCAACTCAGCAATTCAACTCTGAATCTCTTATTAAACCAGAAAGTGAGCTTAGTTTCCAGCAGATAGACCTTGTAACAACATCCATGAGGTACTTGGAAACATTGTATGTATTTTCAAAACTTAATAGAAAATATAAAAGAAATTTTTATTAATATAAAAAAAGGGGACAAGCTAAGAAATGTTTTATTAAACTGAAACACAACTTAAAAATAATTTAAGGAAAAATTGAAGTTAAGTAGAGTAAAAGAGGACATGAATATTCGCTTGAGGAAAATATTAATTATAAAAGCAGTTACAGGTTTAACTGTGACAATCTTGATAGTACGTTGTAGTTTAACTGTAAAAGTCCAAACAGTGTCACTCTTCACATAAATGTGTACCCAAGCATGCTTGGGCCTCGATAAAAAATTAATTATTGATGATTCTTTACACATTGCAAGTGGTTTTGGTTAATTTCTTACGTTTCTACTTGTCATTTAAATTCATCAATTTATCTATGTATATGATTATTGTGTAAATCTAACCTGATTATTGCAACCTCAAGACATGCAATAAAGGAAATTGCTACACATATAACTCTGCCTTGGGTATGCATTGTGATCGAATAATTTGGCGATGAAACTTTTAACTTGAGATATGAAATACCTAAGAAGGCACTAAGACACCTTTTGCAATCCAAAGGCATACTCACACTCAAGACCTTGTACATGGAAAAATGAGAGATGGGAACACATTGTTGATATGGTGCCTATTATCAAGTTGTTTTGTTGAATGGAAATTGGTTTGTTGAATGTACTCGAGGGTTTGAACCTAGGTCTCCTCAACACAAGGATGATCACCTTGCTACTTGTTTCTAGAGAGTATCCTTGTGGGATAATTGTTATCCCATTAGAAAAACTCAAAACGACAACAACAACACTACACAACACAACATATCTCTATATTAATTGGAAAGTTTGAAAGATCCAAATGTAGACAATACAAATTCCATAAAAAAAGGCTCACCTTAAGAGTGAATATAGAGGCAACTAGAGTGCTTCCCATTGAAAAAACACAATGGGTCAACAATATTAAGTATATCATTGCATTTTGGATCAATACGTGTCAGCTCCACAAATGATCACTTCTTTGGAAGGAACACTTTTTATTGGAAATGATGTTCACATGGCCTAATATAGGTATTATAAGTTGTGTATGGTACTCATACTAGATCATTTCCTATGACTATGATAACTAATATAACTATAATTGATTGTGCTTATATCTATGATAACTAATGCACCTATAATTAATTGTGTTGTCTATGTCTTTGATAAACTAATTGATATTGTGGGGTGCAACAAATCTTTCATCCATGGAGTACTCTCTTTTGTAGAGAGGCATAGCTACTCCATTGTTATGATCTTCCGAGTCTTTAGCCAATATTGCAAAGAGTTGTAGTGATAAGAGGAGGAAGATTATACACGCACAAAAAGGAAAACAATCACAATATTTACTCTAGCTTAGATTGAAATTCACATCCTTTATGTGCTTTGGGCCCTTTACAATACAATAAGGTTTTTCAACCTATCCCAAAAAAGACTGATATCAAAGCATCGAGAAGAAATACATTGGAACAAATGGGGCAACCATGCGTGCATAAGGAATGTAGAAGGACCAAAGAGCTGATAACCTAATAGTGTATCATAAGACCTATATTGGGAGTGAGTTGTCAAGGAATCAAAGCCAATCTTCGATCAAGAGTTTTTTGTCAGGAACACACCGTGGAGGTGTGTCCCCAGGGCTCGATAGGCAAGTGCCAATGGACAAAGGTTTCGATAAAGTTGCGAAGCTAATGGGAAAGAAGAAGCCAAGGAACGAACCTGTTGATGAGATTTATTGCAGATTGTACAGGGAATGATGAAAGGATTTAAACAACCATTGAGTCATACAATTTACTCAAATTTTGGTTGAGTATTGAAGATCCCAACATAAGTTTGAAATTAAAATTCATTCATGTGAAAAGACTGGAAATTAATAACAACCAAAGGAATAGAAGTTGAGAAAAGCCAAGAGAGAAACTTTTGGATAGAGAAGAGGCGATGAAAAGAGGTCTTGAGAAGGAGAAAGGAGGACAGAATACCATAGGGGAATGCATGACAACAAGAAGAACCACATTACGCAGAGACTAGGGTTTCTAGTTCAAAGACTCAATAAGATCAACCAGAATAATAACTTCATAAAAGATGAGTGAAAAAAGAACAGATGGTATATTAACTGGGGTTAAAATTATCTAGAAAGAATTTCAAAGCAGTCTGCCAGAAACAATGGTTCTTGTCTTGAAATGGGGTTAAAAAATACTTAAATAAATAATTGTGACAGAAATAAGCATAGACATTGTAAGACAAATTACTTCAGCAAATTGAGATCACTGATACCCATTAGAACTAGACGCAGTAAGACTTGTTCCTTCAGTAATTGAGATCACTGAAAACCATTAATTAAATTCAGACACAGAGATATATTTTGTAATAGCTCACTTGGTTTAAAAGGAGGCAGGTGCAGGGGGTTCCTCATCGACCTTGGAGGAAATTAAGAATTAAATTTCACTTGGGGAAATGAAGAATTAAATTTTGCTTGGGAAATTGGCCTTAGCAATGTGGAACAGAATCCAGTTGGCAACCGAATGAGGGATCAGAGTCCTTACTGTAGTAGGTAACACAACTATCCTTATCAGGCATATGGTGAATTGGACCCTCCCATAAGATAGTCTGCAGGTGCTTCCAACCTCTGAGATAGGCTGGCAGAAAGATGTATTGAATCTAATGGTAGCAGGCCTGGAGAGACCACACAAAGTCTTTTGTCTTTGGATTGCTGCCTCACAAACATATAAGGCTAGGCATCTTTGATCATAATAATAAAAGAAATTTACAAGGGAACTTCCAGAGTCTCAAAACACCTAGTATGGATCTGGTGCTGCAAATATAATTTATATTTTTTAAACAACTTGATAATGGCAATCAGTATAATATTGTCAGGATTGCAGATTGAAATGGTATGTTCATTTTGTTCTACAATATATCATAAGGAATGTGGGGTATGTGTAGATAAAAAGTTCGACTTGCAGATGATGTGTTCATTTTGTATGCATGAATAGGGTAATAAATGACACAAAATTGCATGAGCTGGGATGTTGTGGTGAATTTTTTCTAAAATTGGAGGCTTCTATTCATTCATTCATTTGTTTTTCAATATCTAATGCTCATTAACTAACTGTAACTTGTAAGGAATATTTTCTGTGTCATGTGTTTTGCAAATAGGAACTAATCCTAACATGTCAAATATAGAGTGATACATGGCAGTGAAAAAGTCCTTTTACTCACCTTTTCCAGCTATAAATGCTAGATTTATATTCTAGTCCATTTGACCTAGTTTGGTCTGTTGTGGGCATTAATGGTAGTATATGTTTATTTTGATAAATAAGAAGTGTTTATATTAATGTACAGTCTAATGGTCATTATTTAATTGTAAGGATTATTTTCTGTGTTCTGTGTTTTGCAAAAAGGAACTAAGCCTAACATGTCATGTAAGGGACATATTTTCTCTTTCATCCACTTTGCTTTGTAGTTGTGGCTTAGTCACTAATGCTAGTAGACGCCAACTATGGATTCCAATTCATGTGATTTGAGAAATTCTTGTTTACTGTCTTGTAGATAGATGCCCAGAAAGCCCAGGATGATACCAACATAGACTCACTAAGTAGGCAGAACTATAATAATTATAATTATTTGAAGTGGGAAAGCACTGTTACATTGGGCGACTATTCTTCAAGGAATTTTGGAAAGAGCAAAAACAAGAACAAGGCTTTGAAATAAACAACAACTAGGGTGAAGGATTCACCTAAATAAGTGTCAATGAGTATGTTTGAGATCTACTACGGTACGACATAAAACCACGGGATTCTAATGACTTCTATGAAGCCATTCTAGAGGTGAAACACAGCAGCAGTCAAAAAAACCCTTGAAACATCATCATCTTGAGTCTTAAGCAGACCTGTAGCAGCCTGTGGTTAAGGAGTGGAAGTATAAAGTCTTCAATGGACAAAAGTCTCCAAGATGGGGTTCTCTGGGTGTTGCCCCTTAATCACTGGGCTGAGCCAATTTCATCTTTCCTTGTTCCAAGAATGCAGACTTGGATTTTGACACTCATGGTTGATGTTCAGCCAAATTGTCGTTGATGGCTTGGGGTTTGGTGTGTGCCTTGTCTTATCACAAGATGTACAGAGTAACAAACATGAATGGCACAAACTACACTGCTTTCAAACAAATTGTAAGCAGTGGCAGGAAATTTAGTGTGCATATACTTGCCTGTAAACAGATTGTTTTGTTGTGAATAATATCCAAAACGCCCCTTGATGGGCATTTTTCCTCTTGTAATACAGGACTGGGCCTTAATTGTGCAACTTTTGTGTGTGAGAAAGCTTTCCTAAGCGATCTACAAATAATATTATCTCTGGTGACGAGCCTGCTCTCAGACTTTCCTTTTTAAAAATATCCTTATATTATATTAATAAAATAATATGTACAACGAGAGCATAATACAAAAACTGGGTTACATAAAAGGCCATGACCATAGGGTTAAAAAATGCCATTGAAATCTCACTACTAGAAATCAAAATGGGGCATTAACTATAGGAAACCCAATAGAAACTGAATACAACTACCTGACAACAAATTATTGTCCTTTGGCCCTCAAAAGATATGCAGATGACAAAATTCAATATCTGACTACATCATTCTTTTGTTTTAAAAAATATCAATTTCATTGTTTTTGAAATGTGGTCAGGGATCAGATCTTAAAATCAATCCATCATTCGGTAAGAGGGAACTATGTAATAAATGAATCATAATAATGACAGGTTGACATGCCATTCAATCTTTGAAGTGCCGAATTCTGATCTCTGTTTATTTGACTGACATGACACTGCTGTCTATTTTTCACATAAAATATTTGCTGAATAATTGAATCATAATAGTGACAGGTTGACATGCCATCCTTTCATTGGAGTGCTATATTTTTATCTCTGTTTAATTATTATCCAGATCATGTTGATAATGAAATGAAAGATAACATTAACACAGAAAGTAACACAAAGATGCAGTAAACCAAATTCTATTACTGAAAGAATGGTGGAGAGCATAGTACCAATACAATGGCTAAAATGGTGGTAGCTATCTCTAAGAAGAGATGTGTCTGCTATGCTCATTTGCAAAAAGGCCATGGACCATAACAAGAGGTTGAAAGTTCAAAACTACATTTTATAATTTTGCCAATTCTCCTAAGAGGCAAAACCCCTAAGATGTAAGAACCCTAACTTGAACATGGAGTTAGTGTTGAGTGTGCACGATACATTGGACGAAGATGAGCTTTCTGGAAAAAAAGCGGAGCCTTGCCAAGACCATAACTTTTTGTTCATTTCTTTGTTTTAGGTCTTTTTTAACTTGTTGGAAAGAGAATTTGCAGATTGAGTCGGATGCTCTAGCATTGGGTGTTAGAACCTTGAAAAATGCATGGGAAGGCCAATATCGGGACCATTTTGAGATGGATCTTGCTGGGCACCTAGATTAGTCCTCCGCCCTTTAGGAGAAATGTTTTCTGTTGCATCATGTTCTGTACTAATTTGGGGAACTTTGGTTGGATTTGGTTCCTGATGAACCACTTACCTTGGTGAAGAGGTTCTTCTACTTTGACATCTTGAAAAAATTGTATATTCTGTTGGCAAGTGATCTTTAACTTGTTGTCCGTGATCTGTTCCATTGTAGCTTGCTAAATGTAGTTATGATTGAGCTTTGTAGTGGCCAAATTCTCTGCCACTTTTGAGGTGTGCAACAAAGGCATAAGCAGATAAGCAGATAAGCAGCTTATCCCGGCAGTGGAGTCCAAAACAATTCTATGCATTGGAAAATTTAGTATGAAGCAGCATATTAAACCGGAAAACATGCCATAAACAACGGTATTTCTATCCATAATGGGTCTGCAATTTACACTTACAACCAATGTACAAATCTCAAAAAGATACTATAGCAGTTCCATTATGTATGTGCCTCAAATTAGTACATCAAAGTTGAATACATCCAGTAAAGAGACAATCTTTCATTGAATAATCAGTCCATACATTGCACAATTCAGACCTGATATTATCAAGTCCTAAGAGGACAAACATATCACTCTTCACAGCCCTTCTATGATGGCTAATAAACATTATAATAAATGTAACATCCCTTTTATCCAGACATCTAGTTCTATGAAATCGAAAACAAAACTAACCTCTTAGCCTTAGTGAAGACTGTAAACCCCAAGAAACTTTGAACAACTGCAGAAGCCACTGTCAAAAACTCCAGCTTTGCCGAATGCAGAGATCTAATGATTTTTCTTGTGGTTTTTACTGGCTCTTGCCCCCCTTATATAGGGACTTCGACATGCTGGAACCTTCATCTCATTTATGGAGTATGGACCAATTCAAGGTTAAAATAATATTTACCCAACAAAATTTGGTGGTTGAAACCTCAATTCAAACCCCCATTAACCAAAATCGACGGGAGTTGGGGCGATTCGAAATTTTGAAATGAGATTTTCATAAAAACCTCAATGCCGGGCCGCCATTGCCGAAAACGTGGGGCGAGCCAGCTGCTCATGGGCATCATCATGGGCGAAGTTCGAACCATTCGACCAAGTTACCATTACCAATCGCGGCCTCCATTAGACCATTACCCAAATAATAAATTGCTGGGCCGTTGGCTGGGCGAACCAACTATTCACGGCCTCCATTACCAGAAAATGGTGGGCGAACCAACTGTATGCGGCCTCCATTACCCTAAATGGTGGGCGAACCAACTCTTCCAAGCCTCCATTACCCGAAATTCTGGGAGAATTCACCATTTCGGGATTCTTTTACTTGGCTATATTGATTTTTCCAATTTCGCGACCTTGGCTATTCAATTTCCTTTGACTATGGGTTAAATAAATATGGGGCTAATATGTTAAATTTAAACAAACTCATTTCATATTAAAAATTCGCCCAGGTTTTCTTGGTAACCCCTATAATTTCGCCCATGGGCTATAATTCGCCCCTAAAATTTTCCCTGCTCTCGTCACAATGTTTGCTGACACGCAAGCTACCACTGGTGTGTCCTCTGGGAGCGCCGCCCCTGAATTTCAATGGGGTGATCTATACATATTCATCATAGCTCAAGATAATTCAACAGCCGCTATAGATGACACTCTAGTATATGCCAACATCAGAAGGTCCTGTTTGCATAAGGCAACAACTCGGCCAGAGCTGTTCCCTTGTTCTGAAGTTGTTGGATGTCTAATTCCTAACATTCAGACTGACACAAGGCTTATGACTGATAAAAATGGATTGGTCCTGGCTTCTTTCATCCCCGAGCATGTCACTGCTGCCTACAGATTGCCTTCACATAGGGCTTCTTTAGACGATGAATGGATGGCAAAGCATCAAATGGACTTGCTAGAAAATACCCGTAAGATGACTATAAATGACAGGCAGATCAGGAGGAGGCAAAATAATGAATATGAGAGCAATCTCCTAAAAACCCCTTACAGGCTCATCGTCTTGATGTTGAGCAGGCTCTTCGGCATGCCTAATGGAAATATCTTTAAGATTGGATGGGTGCCAGTGATGTTTCACATAGCCACAAAAGGCACCATCTTCAACTGGGATGAAATAATTTCAGATAGCTTGGCCTCATGGTTAGCAGCATCCCAAGGTGGACTGACCCAAAAGAAGGCAGATTTCTTTATGTCTTCATACCTGATTGACTGCCTATTAAGCAAGCATTCATTCCCGGACTTGGGTTGCTCATGGAAGCCAAATGAAACAGCTCTCTTCATAGCTTATCAGTGTACATGGGCGAGTAAGTATGCAAACCACTACAAGATGATTTGTGAAAGGTTTATCATGCCATTGTACCAGCTCATCTTCGTGCAAGAACCAGATTGTATGTCGAAGAATGCAATGCCTATTATTGAACAGTTTGGAGACCATTATCACAGTGTGGAAGGCACATACATCAGGATGAGTGGAGGGACTCATGAACCATTTATGTTCCCTCAGTATGTTACAGACTTTGTTATTCATAAGGAGGCTGTGAGACAACTCTTCGGCACCGGTGCCATAAGCAAATTCTTAACAGAAAGGAGGAAAGGCATGTACCCTCCCATGCCATTCACCATAGGATCTTACAACCTCCCAAGAGCAAGAGATGGGGAAAATTACGCTAGAGGCTTAGAAATTTTCCATTTTGGCTTAGTCCCTTTTAGGAGACATGACCCCAACGGTGCAGTAAGCAAGCATTGTCTTGACCTCAAAGTCTCCTTTGAGTATGCTCATGCAGTGAACCAAGAAGAGGACTTTTTCAGGAGCGCCCGCAATCTAACTGAGCTAGGAAAGCAGTATAATACAAAAGTTGTGAAAGAACCAAGCCCCAGACCTATCGGTTTAATCCAAAGAGAAAGGGAGGCATCGACCTCACAATCAGGGGAACCATTGGAGTTGGAGCAGGACAGAGTGCTCCAAGAGCAGGCTCTCAAGCAGCAGCAGGACCAAGAGCAAGCAAGGATTCAAGCTGAGCTAGCTGCCAAGCTTCAACAAGAGGAGTATGCAAGGAAACAACATAAGCAAACCTCTCAGTTGGAACAGCAGGAAGAAGCTACCAGGATCCAGAAAGAAGGAGAAGATCAGGTACCCCAGGAGCAAGCTTCCAAGCAGCAGACTGAGGAGGAGCAAAGGCCCTTGGGTGAGAAAACTGATGAATTACAGACTCAGCAAGGAGAGTCTGAAGAAGCAGATGGATTGCAGACACATGAAGAAGAGTCAACAGGAGTGAAGGATAAAGAGCAGACAGAGAAGTCTCTCGATCCGGAGCCATCTACTCCAACAGATATGGAGATTGATCCACCATTGATATGCATCCCAGAGGGAACTCAGGAAAAGGGTGTCTATTCAGGGAGCTTAGTGTTGACCCCATATAACCCCAGGAAGCAGCGCAAAATAGCAGACTTGGATACTGTATATTTTAGTCCAAAGAAAAAGGCCATCATTGAAGGAGGGTACAGAAAATAGAAGGCACAACAATGAATATGGAAACCAAGGAGAAAGAATATGAACTATGGATAACAGAGAAGACATTGGTCCAAGGAATTGATGTCGACCCTACATTCCAAGCCCAATGTACCGTGGCATCAGCTAAGGCAACTAAAGCCAACATTGATTTCTTGAAAGAAAAGATAAATCATTACAGAGAGAAATGCCTTAATATCAGAGATGACAGAATGAGGGAGGTATTGGAAGCAAACAAGCTGAAGGAGAAATACAATCAATTGTTAGGAGAGCATCTGGTGCTTAAGTCAGAAATTCTCCAGCTCGAAAATGACAAGAACTCCCTAGAAGTGTAGTTGGCTTTCTCTGAAGGTGAGCTGGAGAATCTAAAGGCGCGGATAGCAGAATTGGAAGAACTCAAAGTAAGCAGGGCTCAACAGATTCAGCTCCACCAGCATGAATGTCAAGGGCTGAACCAAGAAAAAGAACAACTAGTAAGGCAGCTCAAGGAGGCAGCAAAGGACCAGCAAAACTTGTCCACATTTCACAAGCAAGCATGTGATATGCGGATTAAAATCCATCAGCTGCTAATACTGATCTCGAAAGAGATTTGGAGCATGAAAGAGATGATTAAGAAAATGACAACAATTGAATCCAAAGACCTAAAGACCCGAGAAAGGTTTGCAAATCATGTAGAAGAGCTGAAGCGGCAAGCGGAGTGGAAAAGGGAAAATCTCAACTCCCTTCACACTTACGCGCCCCTATAGGAGATGAATTGGATGTGGATATATGGATTCTTGAATTCGCCAGAGATTGTGGCACCAAGCTAAGTGTGGAAATCAAAAGGATGGTCCACAAGTGTTGTTCCATCTACTCCATGCTCAGGGAATCGCTTAGCAAATGTCATCTGGTTATCCCCGCTTCTATTTACGATTTCCCAAAAGAAGATGACCGAATTTTTGAGTTGTAGAGCGAGCTAGACGAAGACTTGGCTTATATCAAGAAGATAGAGGTTTTGACTCAAGACGAATTTCAGCAGTTCATTTTCTAGCCTGCAATACATATCTACTTCCTGGAAGCAATGGAAAAAGAGGCTACGCAAGGAAAAGCGTTGATCAAGTCGGCCCTTCGTAAGCATGAGATAGCGTCCCAGGCAACAGTATCTTCTCGTAGAAAGCTCATCGTAAGGGATATAAGCTAATAGACCTCATATATTCAAAGTATAGATGGCCCGGTAGTTTCAAGTGAGCCGGTTGGTGCAGAAGTGTCTTCAAGTCAGCAGGAAGAAGCCCCAGCAAAGTAGACAGATCATTCTTATTTTGTTTTAAGAAAGCGGAAAAGCTGAAATTCTACCTTTGTATAATTTCTTTAAAAGGACAGTTGGTCCCTAGTTTTGTCCTATTTGTGAAACCTTCCACATATCCATAGGTTTGGTAATGATACAATGAAATCCAAGGGAAGATGTTTTAAAATTAGGGTACACTTGTTAGCCCAAGAGGCGCTTTGTAAAATTATAAATAGAAGGTTAGAAGGAGGAGTAAAGGACTTTTTGGCAGGGAAAAGAAGCTTCTCAACTTGTACGAACTATTTTGTAATTAGCTCCGTGGAAGCAATTTTGCCTAATAAGGAGCTTGAGGGAGACATTTGTTTTGCCTGGAAATGGATGTTGGATGTTTGTTGGATTATTCTTGTGGCGTTCATATCTTGCTGTGAGATCTTTCTTTGCTGTTCAGAATTATTTCTGTGTGTTGAATGGACTTACTATTTTTTTGTGCAAATGGTGTTTCTCTTAACATGAGTAATAGAATGCTTTCGCATGGATTAAAAGCTATCTTTTATATCTTTGATATCTTGCTGTAGATGTATCTTTGTGATTTAATAGTTATCTATTGATCTTTAGATATTTCTTTCAGCACATTGCTCATTTTTACAGTTTCCTCCTTGCAGGGATAGATTAGATTTATTTTAGTCTTAAATACAGATTTGTTTCAAGCTCTGCATTTAGATTAAATTAGCTTAGGCACTTGCACATCATTTTAATAATAAAATAAAAAAAGAATGGTGGATCGGGCCATAACCGGTGTAAAAGAAAGCAAATCTGACGGTAGCCGGAACCGCTAACCGGACGGATTCCCCACACCAAACGGTGGACAATCTAATTGGGATAGTTTACCGGGGAGAATCCCTTTCTGCTTGATGCTGTGATCTTCGGGGCATCAACATGGATCTACTATCACCAAATATGATTTCAACAAATGTAAGTGCATCATAACCATATAATTCTTGGAAAGGAGACATCCCTATTGACATATGATAAGTGGTGTTGTAGCAAAACTCACCCAAGTGTAGCCATTTTGCCCATGTTTTTTGCTGCTTTCCCACATAGTTTCTTAGGTACCCTTCCAACCACTGATTCACCCTCTCTGTTTGTCCATCAGTTTGTGGATGATAGCTGGTACTTGGATTCAATTGAGTTCCCACAAATCTAAAAATTTCTTGCCAAAAGGCACCCATGAATCTACTATCTCTGTCACTAACAATGCTCTTAGGGAGCCCATCCAATCTGAAGATTTCTTTGAAAAAAATATCAGCTACTTGTGCAGCACTAAAAGATTATGTAACAACAAATAAATGAGCAAATTTTGTCAACCTATCCACTACCACATATATGCAATCCTTACCCAAATATTTAGGAAGACTGGTGATGAAATCCAAGGAGATAATGTCCCATTTTTGCTCCAAAATGGGCAATGGTTGTAATAGTCCAGCTGGACATGTGAGTTTTGATTTGTTTTGTTGACATACTTTACATTCATTCACATATTTATGAACATCTTCCTTCAACCCTTTCCAAAAAAACCTTTGCCTCAACTGTCTATAAGTTTTGAAGATCCCCGGATGGCCCGCTAGTGGAGAATTATGTGCTTCTTGCAAAATTCGGTACTTGAGCTTTGAGTTCTGAACTAAATAAATTATGCCCTTATAATATATCATCCCATTCAAAATCTTGTAGTTATCATCCCCTTTGATTCCATCCAACACATCACAAGCAAATTTGTCTTTAGCATATTCAACTAGTAGCATGTTTTTCCAATCGTTGGCAATGTCCATGAGAGAAAAAGGTCTTCTTGACAAAGCATCTGCTACTATATTATTCTTTCCCTTGACATATTCAATATCAAAACATAAGCTTGGATTTTTCTTACCCACTTTCGTTGCCTTTCATTTAGATCTTTTTGGGTGAGAAAGTGTCTTAGACTATTGTGGTCAGTTTTCACCACAAACTTGTTGCCCACCAAGTATTGTCTGAATTTGGCCAATGCATGCATAATGGCCAGCATTTCTTTATCATAGATGGAGTAAATTTTTTCATGAGGCTGCAACTTTCTGCTCTCAAAGGCTATGGGGTGTTGGCCTTGCTTTAGGACAGCTCCTATTCCTCCACCTGAAGCATCACATTCCACAACAAAAGGTTTAGTAAAATCAAGAAGTGCAAGTATGGGACAACTACTCATTACCTCTTTCATTTTTGCAAGGCCTTTTCAGCCTCTTAATCCCACTTGAAAGTATCCTTCTTAGTTAAATCAATAAGTGGAGAAGTCAACTTGGAGAATCCCTTAACAATTTTTCTGTAGTATGTGCATATGCCAATAAAACCCCTCAATTCGGTGATGTTTTTTGGTGATGGCCATTCTAAGATAGCCCTGATTTTTTTCATGTGTACCTTCACTCCTTTCCCAATAATGTTCCCAATATACAGTAATTCTTTCATCCCAAATTCACACTTTGACAAGTTAGCAAATAAGGACTCGTCTTGCAAAACCTTCAACACAATCTCTAACTGCTGCAAATGCTCTTCCCATGTTTTACTGTAAATGAGAATGTCATCAAAGAAAACCAAAACAAACCTTCTTAGTTGCTTGCAAAAGATCCTATTCATGCATGCTTGAAATGTGGCTGGAGCATTAGTTAACCCAAAAGGCATGACAAGAAATTCAAAGTGACCATAATGACATCGAAAAGCAGTCTTTTGCACATCTTCATCTTTCATTCGAATTTGATGATACCCTGATCTAAGGTAAATTTTGGAGAAGTATTTGGCCCCATGTAGCTCATCAATCCTAGGAATAGGATACCTATTCTTGATAGTCTTTTTGTTCAAAGCTCTAAAGTCTATGCACATTCTCAATGTTTCATCTTTTTTCTTCACTAGCACTATTGAAGAAGCATAAGGGCTAGAGCTTGGTCTAATGAGTCCCAACTCTAGGAGTTCTTGGATAGCTTTTATCTCATCTCTGAACTTTTTAAGATGTCTATAAGGTGGTATCTGAATGGGTGAAGTACCCTCCTCCAAAATAATTCCATGCTCAACCCCCTTATCCGGTGGTCTACCATGTGGAAGGTCTCTAAAAACTTTTTCATATTTTTGCAAAAGTCTCTCTATCTCCTTTGGGTGTTCAACAACATTTATATTTGGCTTGGGAAATGTAATATGACATTCAGCAACCCATTCTATGTCCCCATGCCTCAATATAGATCTCATACTATTGCAAGTCACTACTTGATTTGGATAAGTGTGCTGCTCTCTCACAACTCTTTGTACTCCTTTTGAATCTTGGAATTTCATTTCGGGAATTTGATAATTTACTGTATGCTCTCCTATTGAATACAGCCATTGCACTCCCAAAATCACATTAGTATCAGCAACATCAACCACATAAAAACTATCAACAAAAGTATAGTTACCTACGGTGACTTGCAGCTTTGGAACCCATGTTTTGCATTGCATTGTGTTGTGACCAGGAATGACAACCGTGAAGCCATCATATGGTTCAATAGGTATCTTTCTTTTATCCACCATCTCTGCATCAATGAATTTATGGGTGGATCCTCCATCTACCAAAACTGAAGTTCTTTGTCCTTGTACCACACCCTTGCATCGGATAGTATGATAGCGAGGTACTGTTGAAAGTACTGTCATTCTTGCTTTGTCCGGTGAAGGTTGATTCTCTTCTTGTATTTCCTCTTCTACTGCTATCTCATATGCCTTTTCTTGATTTGAAATATGTCCATATTCATCCATGCCCCCATCATACCCCTCATTATCAGAAAATACTTCTATGTATTGAGCCTTTCCTATAGTACATTTGTGCCCCGATGTCCATGGTTGGAAGCATGTGAAGCACAGTTTCTTTTTTCGAAGTTCATCCCTGTTTAGTCCTTTTTTATTCCTTTCAAATGACTCTCTTTGCCAAGGTTTCTTATCATATCCATCCCTTTGCCAAGGTTTCTTTTCAAATTTGTAGCTAGGCTTGGGAGGAAATATTGTTCTAGGAAGCACATTTTGGAGATCCCTAGTCAAGCTCATTGCATCTTTTAATGTAGTTGGCTTGTGGGATTTGACCAAACCTTTTAAGGGTTCATCCAAACCTTCAATGAACAGCAATACTAATCTTCCCATAGAGACATCAGCCACCTTAACTGATATTTTTTGAAATTCCAACATATATTCAGTAGGGGTCCCAGTTTGCTTCAATTGAGTTAGTTCTTTGAATGGCAATTCTGGATCTTTTTGTTCAATCTCTCTAGTACCCTGTCAACAAATTCTCCATATGTTTTAACCTGATTATGACCCAATGTTTTCAGCCCATGAAACCACCATTCATTTCAATCTCCTTCCAAATGCAAAATGGCCATTTTTAATGCATCATCTTCCAACATAGGATTCAGCTGAAAATATACATCCAATTTTTGCACCCAAGTGTTAGCAGAATTTTGAGAAGAACCATCAAAAGTAGGAAGTGACATTTTTTCAATAGCACTATTTAATTCTTTATTTTGGAATGGACTCCTATTGTCTTCCCTCCTTTTCATTTTTTGTATAGCATCAATGTAGTCACCGAATGGTACACCTCTTTTACACTCTTCATTCAAATCATTCCAATAGTTTGCTAGTTTCTTATAATCCACCTCAATATTGGGCTCTTCTTTGGGTATGAGAAATTTAGGTGCAGTATGCCTTTGTGTGCTTTGGAATTCATCAGGTCTATTATGTGGTCCTATGCAGGAAAAAATATTCTCACTCCCTTTTATCTTTTCCCCTGAATGTGAACCACTGTTATCTCCTATCATCCCTTTCCCTAAAAGTTGGCTACCCAACAATTCAAAACTTTTCATCATTTGTCTACTCATGTCTAGCATACCCATGGTAATTCCATCAAAACATGGTTTTAAGGATTCAATACATTCCTCCTTATGTCTTAATTTTTCCTCCTCCTCTCTACCCATTGTTTTAGAAAAAAACTCTTTTTTCTGCTACTATTTCTTCTTCAACCAAAACTTCTTCAACTACCGATTCAAAGGGTGGTGGTTTATTTGTTTGGATTCTTGTTAATACCAATAGGTTCCAAGACCATGCTCTGATACTACTTGTAATGACATTTTTTTTTAAATTTATGAAAATGCCCAATTTTCCAATTTTTTCCCAAATTTGACCTTTGACTAGTTTTGTTGTTTTGGCCTCCAAATTAACCCAAATGCTCCCAAATATTCTGTAAGGGTATATGAATGATATTTAGACTTGAATATTATGTTCAGGGATGATTTATAACCCTCAAAAGACTTCTGCAAATTTGATTTATATTCTGGTCAATGTATGGTATTTTAACTAGCAATTTATGCATCAAATCCTCCCTGGGTAAACACTGAAATGGCCTCCCAAATGCTTCCAAACTCCCTCGAATTTCTAAAAATAGATAGGGGATGTATTAAGGATGTTATTAAGGTCTCATTTGCATCATTAATTTATTGTTATCTTTGTTCCAACCCTCTCCCATTCAGCTGCAAAAACCATCAATTTGACCCTTGGGGAAATGGCACTATTTCTTCTCCCAATGCAATTAAACTGAGTAAAAATACTTCAAATGCTCAAGTACAGTACATTAAACTTGTAAAACACATCCATGGAAGTCTATTAATCATAAATTTATCTTATAATCATCCATTCATTCGAATTCATCAGCATTATCATGCTATACATCAATGTAGTGGGGAAATGGACATTGTTTGCTCATTAATCAACATTTTTGCATACAATCAGTGGGTATTTCGACCTGAGAATTTATGAATATGAATAACAGAGGATATGAATCTATTACAATCATAAATATATTATATGAATCTCTCCCAATGAGTACAAGTGCTCACCCAAAGCGCAATCCCTCAAGGAGCATGAATATGCCTTCAAAACTGGAAATGGTGGAGAGAAAGTGCTGCACTAAACCAAACTGTGAAACTTCCTATAGCTGCTACCTGCAAATATAAACTCCATTAAATCACCATGAAATACCTGAGTGGCCTCTCCAAACACCAACTTGGATGGGAATCTTTCACCCTCGAAATTGGCTAAGGCAAGAAACTAGTCATCCACTAGCTCTCTCTTCACAAATGCAATTTTTCTCAAATCATCAAAAGCCATTCTCATACTTGATTTCTACATTTTATAACCAACATTAGCCTTCTAAGGGTCGAAATCCTCTCATTATCTTCTAGAGATTTCCACTTAGGAAATATTCCACATTTACCACTTGTCTCCTAGTTTCCAACCCTCCATCTTCTCCCAAATTCGAGTAGGAGTCGCTTTAGTTTCCCCCAACTCCACGAGCGCCTTCTTGAGCCTATTTTTGGGGCTGACATGTCATAATGGTCAGGTGCAAGAAGTCAAATCTAAATTTTGTCATAGATGTCATAGATGCTTCATCATTGTTGTCATAAGACTACGGAATCTAGCCCAAGTGTCCACTAGTCTCCAATTTGACTCTTCCTCTTCCATGGAGGTTACTATTCCATCACATTTTGACCTAAGATGCTCCATGCCATGTGTATGCCTTACCAACTCACCCAATAATGTTTTCCTTCCCATGGATTCGAAATGCCAAGTGAGATTTTCCATGTGGCAATGAGAAACCAAGCTAGTGGGGGTCCCACATCCTCCAAATGTCCTCAAAACCATTTGCCACCTATAATTCCTCTTGGATTAATTTATTCAACTTATTTATTAAATACTTGGACTATTCTAATGTGTAAACATTATTCCTTTGCTCCCTTATTAAAATTCCCAATGTACCCATTCAACCTAGGGAACTTGGTAGGATTGATGGGGATTGTCTGCTATACAATTATTTGAATGGGGACATTACAAACCATATGCAATCTTTGGTCAACCCCACTCTTATTTTGGAGAGTGATGTGGATATTGCTTAAGTTTTCTTCACTACTAGTTTAGAACTCTCTAAAAAAGGGGCACTCCATTCACTTCAAATGAGCCCCCACCAAGCTCTCGGATTTCTTCCTTTGATTAGATAGTATAGATGGGCCTCGCCTTCCTTCTTCCACACCCTTTCAAATTAAACACTAGATGATTTTTTGATGTGCTATAGATAAATGAGCCTCCGTTAGTATTTTATTTTCATATACTTGGAGAGATGTGGGTTCTGTCAACCTTGTATTTGACTACAATCAATGGCTTTTGATAAAATACCTAGTGAGCCTTTGGGGTTTCTCCCTCAATTTCCTCTTACATTCAATGGAAAGACTATCTTACTCAATTTTATGGTTATGGAGGGCCCATTGGACTTCAATATGCTCCTTGGTCATGATTATGTATATTCTATGAATGCTTTGGTATCTATGCTCTTTCGTGTGATGCATTTTCTTACAACGAAAGCATGGTCACTATTGATCAACATGCATTTATTGATCCTCCTTGTTACCCAAATTTATGTTAGAGATAGTGGTATATTGGAATGTACTTCATGATTCAGATTCCTTGCATGGAGGTACATCAACAGTATAGGCATCAAGATGGAGTAGAGAGTGAGATGCACTCTACTCAGTGGCATGAATCCAGCAGTGGATGCATGCAGACCTTCTGGGGTGTTTTGCCTCATGCATGCATGATTTTTGCATGTACCGTTGTTAATTAAAAATGCATGAAAAAGTGATTTTTTGCATGCATTCATATTAGGTTTCTAGTGAACCTAATTGATCAGTCACTAACGAAGGTTACTCAGCAGACTAATCAGAGAGAGATCAGTTAGATTCAGGAGGGTGCATAGTGCATGCAGAGGGTGACTTTCTGAGATAGAGAGGAGCTTATGCAATAGGGAGAGTGAGGTGATCTGAGTTGGATCAGACCTCATTTGATCAGAGGCACTTGGATGCCAGAAACTATGGACAAAGAGAGTTCGTTAGTGAGTTTTCATCAGAGTTTACAGGTTGGGAAACTTTCAGAGAGAGGAGGGCGCACTTTCTGAGGAGAGGAGTTCATTGTGCATCCACTTGAAAGATTGAGCAGATGAGACTTCCGGAGTAGGTCTTCCTCAGTGATTGAAAAATAAATGAGACGTTCAGAGCTCAGATATGTTGAGATTTGATTTAGTACAATTTTCCAACAGTTGGAGGGCGCACTTTTCCATGCAAAGAGGGGTGCATTATTCAGATCTAGACAATTGGCCTTTTTCTTTGGAAGAGCTGATAAGGGTTGTGGAGTGAGAGAGATAGTACAAATAGAGTTTGACTTGCAGAGAGATCCAGATCTGTATTGATAGTTAGGGCACATTTCCCAAGTGCATGCATCAGTCTTGCATGTAGATCTAGGGTTTTGATACCCATGAGGTTAGGTTGATTCATCTGAAGTATTTGTATGTATTTGTCTTCTACTTGCTTTGCTCTAGGCTTGAGATAGAAGATAGCCCCACAGATTGTTGGTTTTCCCTGTTTGGGGTTTCCAGGGTACATCCCGAGTTATTGTGTGAATGTTGTGTTTTTCATTGTGGACGTGTTAAGAGATCTATAGTGTTTGTATCTTAAGTCATTATTGTATTTCTAATTTATAGAGACTCAAACCGCTTGAGATCTCAGGTTATCTAGAGGGATTAGTGATCTATGGATATATTATCATGGTATCAGAGCCCTGGTAAGGGTCAGGGAGAGAATTCACACTCATATCTGTCTGTTTCATACCATATTTGTGTGGTGACTCAGTTTGGAATCCAGATCAGATTGATAGAGACCAGATCTGAAGAACATAGCTCAGATCTATGGTTGTAGAGGTCAAATCTATTCGATCTTTGATTTTGGTGTGTACATCTGAGATAGATCTATTAGATCTGTGCGAGAGGCTTGATCTGTGACATAAAGAGGGTCTTGGTTCTTTTGGTTCAATTCTCATTCATATCAGAGGTTATGTCTATCAGCTTGAGAGTAGAGGATAGGTTGGATGGGGCTTCTAACTTCAATGCATGGAAGGCACGGATTGTGCTCCTTCTGAAAGAGAGTGAGTTGCGGGATGCAGTGGAGAGCACATATACAAACCCAGTTACAGTACTGACAGATGCACCTGCCAAAGCAACTTATGAAAAGAAGAACATAAAATCCCAGAGGATCCTCCTTGATGCAGTGAAGGATCATGTGATCCCACATATCTCGGCTAAAAACAAAGTACATGAGATGTGGGATGCCTTAACCAATTTGTACCATAGCTCAAATGAAAACAGAAAGATGGTACTCAGAGAGAAACTGAGAAGTATAAATATGGGCAAGGATGAGAGCATGTCCATGTATCTTACCAATTAGATTACTCAGGTAAGATATGAGTTGGGAGCGATGGGAGAGAAGGTTGAGGACAATGAGTTGGTTCAAGAATTCCTGAATGGCGTGACCATGCCATGGGCATTATTTTTCCAATCCATTATTTCCGGAGAGAACCTTCCCAAGTGGGATCATCTGTGGGATTATTTCACCCAAGAAGAGATTCAGAGAGGTTAAATTTAGGGATTTGCTTCTGCCATTCCAAAGGAGGAGGATGTTGCACTTGCAGCAAAAGGGAAGCAACAATTTAAATAGAAGAAGGATCTAAGCAAGATCAAGTGTTTCGCCTCCAATGAGTATGGACACTATGCGGGACAGTTCCCGCATAGAAAGAAGAACAAGCAGGTGAATGATGAGCACTTAGCAACGACATAGGAGGTAGATGAGTTTATCTCTAGGTTTGAGAGGGAGTTCTCACTTGCCTCGTTTGTGTCATGGCATGATAACAGTCGGCCAGAGATTCAGGATGATGAGAGATGGATGATTGACTGCAAGCAGTGTAGTCTCATGACCGGGATGCAAAATGCATTCCTCATTATTGAGCACACACCTATGCAGATGATTTGAGATGTTCAAGGGACTGGTCACTTGGTTACAGGAGTGGGTAGAGTACAATTTCTCCTAGAATTTGGAGAACTCCTGGAGGTATCAGGAGTATTGTTCATTCCAAGACTAAGAGGGATTACACTCTTAGTGGTAGCATTGGATGCTTCTAGTTACTCAATCGTGTTCCAGAGGGATCTGATATTCACTTATCTAGAGGGAGTTGATCCAATCTTGATGGGTCACAGGATCGACGGTGAGTACTTGGTTCAGGGACAACCCACATTTGGCACATCTAGTTGGTTGAGTGCATCCTCATCAGATCCAGAGGATAGAGAGTGAGATGCTCACAACAGGGATCAGGTGCACAGAGGAGTGAGTCCTCTCAGCAGATGGGTGAGAGAGATTCTCACCATGGTGATGAGGTACATAGGAGTGATTCCTTTTATTCGATGGATGAGTGATATGATCATCAAATTGATGATGTAGAGAGGAGTGAGGCTTTAGACTCTGATCAGATGGATGAGTAGGATGCTCACACATGTACCAACAAGAGACTTAGCTGGTATGAGATGACAAATATGGACTTAGCTCTGGAGAGAGCTGAGTCAGTTCAGAGAGAGAGGGAGATCACCTACAGGGCTGTAGATCCGCTTGATGGAAGATTGGGTGATTGGCTACAACAGAGATTCATAGGGATTCCGGATCATAGATCAGTGAGAGAGTTAGTGATTGATCAAGAGGCTTCTTCTGGAGCCACATTGATGGAGTTGGATCAGGGTTCTACAGGTCATAGGGCAGTAGTGATAGGAAGGACAATCGAGTCAGTATCAGCAGCACAAGACTTTTTGGATCCAAGAATCAGTGGATGGACTTCCCTCGATAAGAGGGAGTGTTAGAGAAGGTGGTGTCTCAGGATGTCCTCCATGATTTAGATGCCTTGCATGGAGGTACACCAATAGTCTAGGAATCATGATGGAGTAGAGGGTGAGATACACTCTATTCATTGGCGTGAATTTAGGAGTGGATGCATGCGGACCTTCCGAGGTGCTTTGCTTCATGCATGCATGAGTTTTGCATGTACAACTAATTCAAAATGCAAGCAAAAGTGAGTTTTTGCATACACTCATATTAGGTTTTTGGTAAACCTAATTGATCAATGAGATGTTATAAAAAGGCAGGAGGTCACCGACGGAGGTTACTCAACAGACTTGTCAGAGAGAGACCAGTCAGAGTGAAGAGGGTGCATAGTGCATGCTAAGGGCGACTTTTTGAGATAGAGAGGAGTTTCTATAGTAGGGAGAGTGAGGGGATCTGAGTTGGATCATACCTCATTTTATCAAAGGCACTTGGATTCCAGATACTGTGGACAGAGAGAGTTCATGAGTGAGGTTTCATCATAGTTTACAGGTTGGGAAACTTTATGAGAGAGGAGGGCGCACTTTTTTAGGAGAGGAGATCGTTGTGCATCCGCTTGACAGATAGAGCAGCTGAGACTTTCGGAGTAGGTCTTCCTTAGTGATTGAGGAAGAACTGTGATGATCAGAGCTCAGATCTATTGATATTTGATTCGGTACGAGTTTTCAACAGTTGGAGGAGGGTGCACTTTTCCATGCAGAGATGGGCACATTCTTCAGATCTAGACAATTGACCTTCTTCTTTGGAAGAGCTGATCAAGGTTTTGGAGTGAGAGAGATAGTACAGACAAAGTTTGACTTGCAAAGAAATCTAAATATGTATTGACAGTTAGGGCACATTTCCCAAGTGCATGCATCTGTCTTTGCATGCATATCTAGGGTTTTGATACTCGTTAAGTTTGATTGTTTCATCTGAAGTATTTGTATGTATTAATCTTCTACTTACTTTGCTTTGGGCTCGAGATAGAAGATAGCCCCATAGATTTTTGGTTTTCCCCATTTGGTGTTTCCAGGGTACATCCCGAGTTATTGCGTGATTGTTGTGTTTTTCATTGTGGAAGTGTGAAGAGATTTATAGTGTTTGTATCTTTAGTCATTATTGTATTTTTTATTTATAGAGACTCAAACTGCTTGAGATCTCATGGCATACAGAGGGAGTAGTGATCTCTGGATATATTAATACTTTAGACCAAGCATCTCCTTTGTTTGTTCCTAGTGTTTGGGTAGACACTACCCGGCCAGGAGTGAATTGTGTGGCCTCATATCCCTCATGTTCAACTGCTACTGAGAAGAAGCCTTTGCATTCATGCTCACCTTCTTGGGACTTGGTTTCGACAATTGACTAGGTGATTCATCCAATGGGGGCATTGGAGCCTATTCTCCACCTTGTTGGTCCAAGTGAATGTTTTGACATGTATTATCTTTTGGATGGCATCATTCCTTTAGATGAATGTCTTTTAGAGGCTATGATAGAGTCTAGCATTCCTTCGGATATTTACCTCATTTTCAAAGATCATCTCCCTGCATTGGACCCAATTACAATCAAATCCATCCTCGATTTTCCTTTTGAGTCCAATCCCACTGTTTTTGGATGCTCAAATGGTGGCATTTCTTAGTCTTTGGACTCCGCCATTGAGCTACAAGTTGGTGTTCCTGATGAGTCTGATTCTTTTAGTATATTCTTCGACTCCCGCAATGATGAGTTTGTTCAAGTAGACTCCATTATTTCTTTCAGCTTTGATCATCCTCGTGAGTTTGATCTTATCGATTATAGGTCCTCAGGCCTTAGCTCACTTGAGTATTCGTTGGTAGACTCTACCTTGGTAGTAAATATTGTTGAAGACATTGAAGTTGAAACCCTACCAAAGTGACACATATCCGATTGTTCTTTTCATATGTTTTAGATATGATCATGGTATTGTATTTTCTTGGATATAGGGTTAAGATGGATTTGTGGTTTCTTAGGGATCATTCTCTACATGTTGATCAACCTGGGAAGGTATATTAAAAAACTTGCATATAGGTTTAGACCTCCCCTCTTTTACGATGCATTTGAACATTTTTCCACCATAATTTTCCATAGTGTAAAACATGTTGGATATTAGTGCATTGACCATCTCTATCTACATCTTGCACCAATCTGGTAGAAGAGCCTACCTAACATGGGAAACCATATTCAACACCCTCTTGCCATTTTGGTGCCCATATCGAGTTTGTCTCATAGTCTTGGGAGCTTTTTTAGTTTTACCATGACTTTGAGAAGAAGCGGCAAACCTCTCTTCCTCATCTATTTATGGTCATTCCCTATAAGGCTCCCATTTTTTTCATTATGAATTTTCCTTTGCTCACTTCTAATTGCATAGCTATACCTAACGCCTTGTTGCAACTTTCATACTACCATTGTATTCATTATGTTGCTCGTCACTTGCATCCGTTGCATTTGCATTCTGGACAGTATCCTTGGAAGAAACATGCTGTTGAGTGTCCACCTCTTTCCCAACACCTTCTTTTCATTTTGTTTTGCATAGTTTTGTTCCATGGCTTGCGACACTCATTTCCTCCACTGTACTATAGTATTTTTCAATTCATTTTCAAGCTTTATAATATGAAAAAGACAAAAAAATCAAATATTTAAAAAAAGATGGCAGAAATATTTGAAATATCTATTATATTGTGGAAGCAAGTCATGTCACAATTGAACAAAGCACTAGTTTTGAGACTACTTAGGAAATCGGGTGTTAGTACGGCATTAGGAATTGAACCATGATCCTAGAGTTTATACTCCTCCGGTTGGTTACTCTTCCAATTAGCAAGAATAATTTGGTAATGTCTCCTGCATTATAGATTTATATCTTTGTTCCCTTTGTGTCAATTGCTTCCCAATTCACTATTGTGTCGTGCTCAATGTTCAAGGATTTTCCTAGCTTGTGTCAGCCATCCTTAGTTTCCTTGAATTTGCATGTCAACCTTCCCTGATGTCAAGTAGTTCTTAGTATGTGTCATCATAACCAATGTTTGTATTCATGCTAGTGTGGAAGGCCCCGATTGACTTTTCACTAGTAGGTCATGTCTTATCGATGACGACTCATTGCTTTGAGATTTGACATAGAGAAGTAGCACCCTGAGCCTATTTACATCATGATAAGTTACCTTGTACTCAATAGATGGCATTTCATCAATGGTCTCTAACTAGGTGGTTTCTCGAATGTTCGACGTCAAGATCTTTATTCACATTTTGGGATTTATGTTGTACCTTAGATTCCATTTTTCTCATTGGTGGAAGTCCTCACATGTATCAATGGTTTTCCTTATTGGTTATTTTTCATAGGGTCTCTTTCATGCGCTATTCACATTTGGTGCATGCAAGGGACATACTCCATTGTTTATCTTACAAAACTCAATCTAAGTGCTTTCCAAGTCAAATCAGTTCCTAATACTTCCTCGTGTTTATTAGTGGAGGATTCCCTAATGTGCCCCTTCCAACAGATCTATTCCCATTGACTTCAAGACATATATCTCTGGGAATGGGATTTAGAAATTATATAGTACCTTGGGGCTTGCAGTCATCAGTGACAATTTCCACTATCAGTAGTGGGAATACATCAATGTCTCTTGCTAGATAGATTTTACAAGTGTTCAACCCCAAGACCTTTATTTGTACTTGTTAGAATGTACTAGGTACCTTGGCACTCATTATCATTATCGGTGGGTTGTCTTGCATTTGTTAACGGTTTACATCAATGACTAATAATTAAACAATGTTCTCCATGTTTGACTCCATATCATCTATTCACATGGTCAACACGCATGTGAAAGTTTTTGTGAATCCCAACCTGGTTTCAAGCTTGATAGCTTCTCTGCATGTTTTTATGCCCAAACCCCAGTATGCACAATTTTGAAAAAAAATTGACTAAACTGAAACACATCAGATTCTTTTCTTTTTCAAAAACAACTCAGAAAAATTTTAACTTCCAGCCATTAAACTCAATCTTAGAATTTAAATCAGCCAATCACACATAAGAATGACACAGGAATTTTTGACCAATGGTACAAGATAAAACCCTAAAGGGAAAACTTGTATGAGAGAGAGAATTTTTATTTTCAGAGATAAATTATGAAAAATTACAGCAGTACTTACCTCCCAAATTTCATCTCGAAATTTGTGCCAAAATTGGCCTGCTGTACGGACTATCTTCTTTCTCAAAATATGTGCCCAATCAACAGTTGTACATCCTCACACGTGCTGCCTTGAAAACTATGCAAAATATGCTCCTCGAAAACTGTGTTGAATTATGTCCCTGTACGGATTGTACGGACAACATTAATTATGTACTTTCCCAGCCTCGAAAATCATGCCAAATTTCACCCTTGAAAACTGTGCCAACTTCCTCGAAATCTGTGTTGTACGAACAACATTAAATGCTGTACGGATTTCCACAAAATCTGTGCCAAATTTGTATTGTACGGTCACCTTGGAATTTGTGCCAATCTGCTGTACGAAATTCCTTGGAAACTGTGCCTGAAAATTCTCTTCTTCTCCCTAGGTCGACTTCTCTCAAAACCCAGTTTTTCTCTCTTGCTCCTCCTCTCCAAATCTTCTCTTTGAAAAGTGAATAATGAATGATTAAATGCCTTGCCCTAGTCTTTTTTGTTCATGATAACTTCATCTTTCAATCCAATGGCCCAAATTAGATTAGATGAGAGGTTCTCATTAAATGCTCAATTAAATAATTAATAAATGACATTTAGTGCACCTCATGTCATTTAATAAAGTATGAATACCCTCTTTTAATTAATCACTCACTTGACTTTAATTAAATATGAACTTAGGATAACCATGAATTTATATTTTAATAAAGTGACTTTAAAGTTATAAAGTGCATCTCACTTTATTAATTAAATAAGACTAGGGGTCACCAATTAAAGTGTCCTTGTCCACCCCAAGGCAATACTTCCTAGGTAACTTTTCAACACAAGTATCGTTTTGAGCCAATGTCCGGGAACCTCCACCTTTATATCAATCGACTTTCCTCCTTAGAATTATAATGTATTTCAATGATCAGCTCCCCTTCTGACCTCACACATTAGGGGGCATTTGATATAGCACAAATTGACACTTCACGTTTGTGACGATGACCTCCCAAAGACGACACATAAGTCTCCAAGAATAATCGTCAAAATGTACTTATCATCATGGAAGAAGCCTTGAATATGAACCTATATGATGGTCAAAACCATCAAGAGGCAATCCCATTTATTTATAGGCGACATCCCTAAATTATAAGGAAAATTGAGGCCCCACGCACTTCCTCCTTAAGCAAGGTGCATGGCCACGCTCCTTTCCCTCCTGCAAGGTGCTTGGGCTAAGAAAAATGCATAAAATATATAAGACCATGAAAATTCATGAAATAAATCAATTTTAAGTTGGTTGGCCTCAATTACAACTCCTCAAAGCACTAGGTAACCATATTAACCATCCCAAACACACATAAAAGAGGATATGGTGAACCAAGGGGAGGGAACATATCCTATTAAAGTTATGCTAGAAGATTTTATCTACTCTTTTGAGCCTATATGTCCCATTTCCCCTCAGTGACCCCTGTCATTGAGTAGTCTTTCCATTTGTTGTTGAAGTCGCCCCCTTTATATGAATTCTCCCCATTTGGGAAGGTGCGGCAATGGTGGTGAGGTAATATGTATCTTTTTTTTAAGTACCCACATGGATTTGAACTTGTAACCTTCCTTTTACAACTTCTCATCTCAATTACTCATTACCAATTGCTCTACACCCTGTGGGCGAGGTAATATGTATCTCATTCTTGCTGTCTATAATGTAAATTTATGATCTTTCCCTCCCCCAACTTCATGTCTAAATTTTGTATTACCCAACTTTGTTGGTTAAGGAATACTGGTCTCTTCAATAGCTTAATCAAGATTATTTATGATTACATCCATGCATTTGATTTAATTTTTATTTTTATTGATGTCATAAAGCTTTGAGGAAGGTTGATTTTCTCTCTTGCAAGTCTCAAACAATTGGAGTGGAGCGTGCCAAATCTCAAGGACAACAAAAATGAAAGGACAACCTTCGAAAGTAGGTTCCCCTTCTTCCCTTATCTCTATCCAATGATTTTTACTTTCAGTCAGTTGGTGGTTAGCCTTAGCCATTAGGAAATTTTCTTTACAACAGTTATGACCCCAAGAGAATATATAAATGGAAAAATATATGTGTAAGTAGTTAGCCCAATAGTGGTTCTATATGGGCAATGAGTGAAAATGGGTACACAAGAGAGGTTGATAAAGACATTATTCACGCATTGAATCATGATTATTATACTTGGATGTATTTGGATTATATGAGAATTATTTTCCTAATATATAAGGTGTTATTTGCCGTTCATCATTATTATCATTATTGGAAGTTGTGCTCCATGTGCATATTAGGTGTACATTCTCTATATGCAATATTATAATGTTTTATTGTGTACTCGGTTCATAAGCAATATCAAACCTAAACACCAAGAATTACTCCAAAAATCCCAACAAGCCATTTCTTTCAAACATTCAACATCTTATAAAATCCTTTAGTTCTAAACTTTTGAAACTAACCAAAGAACTTCACCCCATTGACATCTAGCATCATTAATTGTCAATTCCTTTCAACCATCATGGTTTTACAATGCCCTATATTTATCATATATTTTTCATATGTGGTAGATTGATCAAAGTTTCCCCGCCATGATTAACACTTCTATATTTGTGATTTTCTTAATTTGGGTTTCTAAATTAATGGTGTCTATCATTAAAGATCAATGGAAACCTACTTGAATCATATGGCTACACTTGTCCAAACCCCTTTCTTTGATTTCACCTAGGCTATCTAGATATTAGTAACAAATGTTTGATTTTTCATGTTATATTCTATGCAATGTGTTTTCCATATTAAATCATTTGTCATACGATTATAGGCTTGTAAAATAACTCTACATGCTTAGTAGATAGTTCTAAACAATATCAATAATAATTTAGGTTGTAGTTTCAAGCTATGCTCATTAACATGATTTTCTTAGAAAATTGTTTGTGTTATTCCTCCTAATATTTTAGGTTGATCTCAATTTTTTTGGGTGGCATATTCTTAATTATATCACAAGTCCCTTATCAAAGGAACATCTAAGAGAAAATAATAATTTAGGTTGTAGTTTCAAGCTATGCTCATTAACATGATTTTCTTAGAAAATTGTTTGTGTTATTCCTCCTAATATTTTAGGTTGATCTCAATTTTTTTGGGTGGCATATTCTTAATTATATCACGAGTCCCTTATCAAAGGAACATCTAAGAGAAACTTGTCTTGCAAGTTCACTAGACAATGGTGAGGACAAGTAGGAATTTGGCACTTTGCTAGGTTTTTTTATAAATAATTACACACCGAGTAAACATACATGACTATTTTAGTATTTGTTTGGTCATCTACAACATTGGGTTTTTTTTTTGGTGACGAGTTGCATAACGAAAATAATCAATCCTAGAAACTAAGAGATAACTATTCCTCGTGATATAAATAACATACATAATATATTCTATTAACAATTACGATACAAAGATCAACCTATATGCTTATAAAGCCCAGCATATAAACCCCTATAGTAAAGATTTACTTGTGTCAATTATCATAGCATAATCGACATTTGTTATAAATATTTTTTTGATTCATATGGTACAAAAGGCAACATGATTGCTTCCATGTTTTCTTCCTCTAAATTTCCAAATATAATAATAAGTGACAAAATCCCTTGTACGGGTAATAAATAGAAAGACCACTCTGCTACCTAGTATAATATAAGAAGTTTGTCAGAACATTCAAATGGCAGCTTTTCCAAGATTTGTTTCAAATCATTTTGGTATCATAATGAACATTGGGTACGCTTCATGGAATTGATGTTCCCATCCATGTACAAGAAGCCACCACCACCAGAGTTGGGATTAACATTTTTTTGTGAAACAAAACACAGATGACCACCCCACAAGCGACTCTGCAGTCGTTCTTTTCCTTTCATCCATATAGTATCCATACCACCATCAGACCTGCAAATATCATAACGATGGTGGCTACCTTGGATGTCTTGTAGCATAGAACAAGCACATTATCAAGCGTCCTCCATTAAGGTAGGCAGGGATCCCTTTTTGCAATTATCTAACCTTCAGCTAGATTATCTAAACAGTTAAGGAATTTTTTCAAAATGAAAATACAAATAACTATGTTAATATACATTGTACAATTCATATAATACACATCAGATAAATAACCAAGTCCTATTCGTGATAGTAGTCATAGACCCTGAAGTCATCATACATGAGAGTTCCACTCTGAGAGTAGTGTAGCAGGTAGTAACAATTTTCACAGAAGAAGGATGGATTTGTTGGAGCCCATTTATCGTCATAGGTGACCTTCTTTGCACGATAGATATCACAGATGCTGCATTTTCTATGTCGAACACGTGGTTGAAATGTTAATAAAGGGTAGGCTGCTTTGTTTTGAACATCTTCAGGATGAATTAATCGCATGTCCCTTATCACAATGCTATGTTTACAATCACCCTGAAAGAGCACATGAAATAAGAATCAATTGTAGGGTAATGGAGAATACAATTCAATAGCATTATGCTTAACCATCTTGAATGTTGAAGGAATCAGGAATGGAGTCTTATAATTGCTTGCACAATTACTCTGGATGATCAACTCAGTCAACAAGAATCTAGAACGTGAATGCTTATTGCAGTGATTGACAACAAAGGTAGCAGGAAAAAAAAACATTAAATAAAACCTAACACAGTAATGGATTGCAGGCACTTCCTACTGTGAAACTTCCACTGCCTTGATAATCTGAAAACAAGATCTACTGCATTCATCAAAATTATCAAACCCTTATTTTTAGTGTTCACAAATAAACCTCATACCTGGTGACAATAAAGGTACTGAACACCCAACCGAAAGTGTAAATCATCAAAGCAAGTTGAAGCCATGTTAGCAGCCCTGAAGAAAGGAAGTCGATCAGATGGTAAAGAACCCTGGAGCAATGCCCGCTGTTTCTTCTTGAAACCAGCAGCTACAATGACCTTCCATTTTTCAAGTGCCTCATCCTTATTGGAGTTGACCCAGTCAATGATTGGCCTGCTGTAGTCAATAGCCATGCGATCCCTTAAATCATTGTAGAATACATTCTGGTCAAACGATCAGGTAAGGTCAGTAGGAAAACCAGGAAATCTATTTCAATCACATTTTCTTATATAAATTGCAAATCAGTTATGGTCCATCAATATACTAGTATTCAAATAAGGATTTGTATTCTGCTTACCTCGATCATGAAATAGCCTGAAGGTACTTGCTGTTCAGCCTTCTGCATCAACTGATCTGTCAAACAGTAAAGCTTATCCTTCAAGACCGTGAGCGGCTGTCTTCCTAGAACCAAAAATTCTTGAATCTGCATAAGCATTATTCCAATGAAATAAACCAAATAAGCTTCTAAACGTTATGAGAAAGAACAAGGTCAAGTTGAATTGAAAAGCAACACTGTCGAGCAGAAATAAGGAAACAGAAATAAGCTGCATGCAGAAAGTATTACTGGACAATATCAATTCATCAAATAGATAAATATGAAATATTTCGCACAATCCAATCAGAAGCTAAATGCTTGATAAACCTTAAACAAGTACTGTCAGGTCAAGGGAATCCACTGGTTTCGTTGTGGGCAAAACCTGATGTTGGGAACAAAAGTAATAACAATTATGGGTACAAGAGGTAGGCCAAATAATAGTTCTCGGTATACCAAATCATGGAGACAATGTCAATAAAGTTCTTCTCAGCCTGATTCATCTCTCCAGAATGTGTCGACTATCAATCTTCTATGTAGCAGGGAACTTAGCATTTTGGTTGGTGGCTGGGATAGCAAGTTGGCCACTTTATTTAGAATTCCTTCTTGCACTTGATGACTAGGTCTTAATTGCGACAGGTATCTAATCCAGTTCAAGTGTGGTCTTTCCTGAAATATAGACAAAGTCTGTCAGTAAAGATGTGGCTTTAGTCAGTGTGAATTACTATCTCCTTGCCTAGCAGGTACAATTGTCAGTTCTTGATTGTTTGCATGATTGTGTATATCTCCTTGTCATAGGTCAGAGATTTGACCACTGCTTCCAAAAAAAAATTCGAGTGGAATGGAACCAGTCTACCCTGTTGTGTTGGTATAGCTCAGATGGCAGCACCGACACAGGTGTACTGTACATCCTCCACTTAATTCTGTCGAAGGTCTGCTGCTGTTAGTTATTTCAGATGAAAGCTGATGTTCCCCTTTGTTAATGCAGTTAAGGGCAAGGGAAAGCCATATGAAGAGATGAACTTACACAAATACCTTGTCTCCCCTTATTACTTCATAACTTTGACAGATAGGTTAGTGTTGGTAACTTGATAAGTATTATTATCTCTGTCTCAGTGTGTAGTAATCCTTCATCAACCTAAATAGGTTGTCAAATTCATCAAACAAGCTCTTCTTGGAGTTCATGTGAAGTTCCTCCCATTAGTTATAATCAGTATATCATCAACATATACAATAACAATATCATAACTATGCTCTGAGTACATCATTGCCGGGTTAATGATTCATTTGGTTATATTATTGTTGTACTTAGTCTAATTAGAGAATTGTTGATTAATGTTGTTAGTGTGCTTATGTGTTGAAGCACTAATTAGAGTTGGAGATATATCTTGTTGAGAGATTTTAGGGCTACTTGTTTCACGAGGACATTCTTCATGTATAAACATGTTTCCTCATAATTTAAATGTTGTGCTGCTTGTGCATCATAAAAAAATTATTATTGCTTGCTCCAATACCATTTCATATTTTGCTGGCATAATAAACTTCATTGGGTATCAGAACCAGTTTGACCACAATACATATACCAAACACACCGGTCTATTATCTTGCTAGCTTTATTAAATCAAAGTGATTCTGTTTCATCTTATGTGAAGGTTTATTTCTGCTCAATCTTTACATGTGGGACAAATAGAAAATAAACAAAAAAGAAAGAAAATGTGGTTCATAAATTAAGCATTGGCAATGAAGACCATTCTGAGAAGAAGAATGTTTATTGCGCTCCCAGCCCAACTTGAAGGTAGGATTACCTTTGTTTGTTACCACACTGTTTAAAGTGAGTTCATATAAACTTTGCATCTTAGTTTATTTCTCACTGCATGCTGATAAATATAAGAGCAAAAAGAACAAGGAAACCATGCCATGGAAATGACTTCCTTATATAATCCATCCTCTATTGTGATGAACATGATTGAATTTGGTTAACTGTTAGCAGTGCATTTTTTAGGACCTTGGCATCTAGTAGAAGCAGATTTGAGTTAGCAACTGTGGTTGCCCATCACAAGAGTCAACTGAAGATTTAAGGGCTATGAAACTGTCAAAAGAGCACTGTCCTACAGAAGAAGAAATATTGCATAATATGGACCCTTGGACATTGCAGTGGAAGCCTCTGGACATTGCACTGTGTTGTCCTGTTATCCTGAAGGAAGAGAAAGTTGTGTTCATTCTCCTCTGTGACTGCTGCATTTGGGTGTGATTTCAACAGAGCACTGAAGAAAAAAATAGCCATGTATTTAAAGATCTGTTGTTTCCCCAATCATTCAAAGGGATTTGAAGGCACTGCATTTGCAAATAAGTATTGAACTCCTTTTCTTTCTTTCCTGGGAGATGTTGGAATTGTAAAAGTGAAATTTTGAAAAAAGGGACTATGTAATACCCTGGTTTTGACTCTTCAAATGTATTAGATCAGGTATGTATAAATTGTAAGTAAGTGGTTATAAAGACAGGAGTCAAGCCATGGGAGCTTAAATAATGACTCCATGTGTAAGATAAGATATAATTTTACTAATGTCCAACGAATGACCACAAAAGTAGGTCAATGGGACTAAAAGATACATCCAATATGAGTACAATGTAGGAATGCAAGAGAAACTTCTAGATAATGCTAAGACAAGAAAAGAAAGTGAAAGAACAAGTGCCACATAGATAAGTCTCTAACTAAACTGAGCTAATCATTAGGGTTAACCAACACCAAAAGATATATAACAGTATCATGGGTGCGGTGAGACAAAATGAGAGTGAGAGTCCGAGATTGGAAACATTCCCGCATTGGCTTGATGATTGATGGTGAGGGGGGCGACTGGGGTACTGGATGACTGTTGGAGTCCTTCGTCTCCATGATGGTATCCAACTGGTGGGGGGCTGTAGGTGTGAGGAAGCCCTATTCTCCTACCATCCAAGGTCTAAGGAAAGAAGCTTGGGATATAACTTTGACTAGGAGGTAGTTCGATGGGCAGAAGGAACCCTACTTTGGAACCGTCTAGTGCTAGTCCATCTGTCACTATGATGTTGTGTGGTCTGAGGCCTAGTATGACACCTTTGTACCAACCTCAAGGATATTGGTCGACCTTCCAAGGGGCAAGGTTGAGGGGAGACCCAAGGTCTCACCACTCTACTGTCTGAAGTACTTTGAGACTCTGCTTGTCTCTTGTTGCTCCAATTTGACAATGCAAGATGAAAGTATGAGGTAATCCTCCTGGTAGTCTCATGGTGGGGCAGGACGTGCAAGAACTAGAATTTGTGGCTGAAAATCTTCTTGATGAAGAAGGCTAGGCATCTTTGATTGTAATACTAGAAGAAAGTAGAGAGGGAGGTCACTGAGTCCCTAGCCGTACAGAGGCAGTGGTAGCTTCCTTTGATCCTACAATATGAGGGGCACCTGGAATTGAAATGCATCTCTGTCTCCAATTCATGTAGATGGAACCACTAACAAATCCTATCCGGTTGGGGAATATGGTGGTCGGTCTCCACCTAGAGTCGATGAGAGTGGTCTCAAAGCTAGCCCTGAGGGATCCTGAGTGAATGCATCTAGTGCCTATGCGTGTAGGGGGGGTAGATGATGATGCCATCCTATAACTCCAAAAAATGTTGTAGGTAGAGAGACATCTTTGCTCCCGAGTTTGCTCCCGAGCTTGTCGGACGTGAGGTCCAGGTAACCTGGATATATAGTCTATAGATTTCCACTCTGGTGGCTTGATTCAGTGCTTGTCTAGTTGGAAAGAGATTGCTTAATGTATTTAGGGATTACTCGAAGGAGGGAAGGCAGTCTAGAGAAATGGACATCGACTAGAGAAGTTGAGACACCTATAAGAACCACCCTCGTGCACGACCAGTGGGGCAATTTAAGGTTAGGGCCTTTAAGGAGCAGTGTGGAAGATAGGGGTATTTGTCTTTACCAAGGGTAGAATCTCCAAAGGTCTTGACTCTATGTGGAAAAGAGACTAGATGAAAGATAACCTCGAGGCGAAACAAGTGGACTCCAAACTCTGCTTGAATGATGGGTTATGAAACTATCTGTTTGCATCGGATGATGTGCCTAAGAAGCAGGGTTTGAACCCTCTCTATTCGGGCCTAGTCTATCTGTAGCAAGCTCGATTCCCAGATCTCTGAACCATAGAGTACCATGGGTCAGATAATTGCCTCCATGAGGTATAATTTGGACGAGATGTCCTTAAACTAACACTAGAAGCATTGTCTCTCAATGAGGGGTAGAGAGCATTGCATTTGTTATTTTTATGCATTTCATTTTAATTTGAACAAGGCAAGACATAAGTGTTTTCCTCTGATGCATTTAACACAATTGTTGTTAGATGTGTGTGTAGGTTTGTAGCTTCCAGGAGATTCTAAGGGGTTCTCATACACTCCTAAGAAGAGAACATGTCCTGCAGTTGAGGCTGAAGGGCCCGTTGCATGTTGAAGAGAAGCCCGATGAACTAGACCCCCAAGTAGGTGTAAGTTGTGGTGATCTCGATCTATTCCCCTCAGAAGTAGAAATGTAATCCAAAGAGAAACCTCTTCGAGGCATTGAAGATCATAACCTTGGTTTTACCTAGGTTGACCGTCAACTGTTGGAGGTCACAAAAACTAGACAAAGCATCAACCTACCTCTATAGGCCCTCAAGAGTAAAGGTCAACAAGATCAAGTCATCAAAGAAAAGGAGCAAGGAAATCAACACATGGTTTAGAAGGTAGCCATCTCCCTCTTGAATGTACTCATGGAGGAAAGACTCTAGCTCATCAATATAGATCCTAAAGAGGGTGCATCCTTGTTTTACCCCAATGGTACACTAGATAAAGTTTGAAAGGTTGTGTATCGTCTTGAGGTGACTGAAAACAAAATCATACAATTTCATGATTCCCGCTCGAAGGGTCTCCCATAAGCCAATATCATGAAGCCTCTCAAATAATGCCTCTCTTGGTAGTGTGTCAAACGCTTTTCAAAATTCTACGAAGCAACAATAGGCTTTCGACAAGTGATGACGAGCCTCCTCAATAATGGCTCTGAGTGTGAAGATGTGGTTGATCGTTTAGTAATTGGGCGGAAATTGACATGTCCTCTGCCCTGAGATGTCAGCTCTCTAGCTCATCAAAACACCATTGATGCAAGACTATGGCATAGATCTTGGAGAATGTATGTCCCACCACCATGATAGTCTGCTAGTTGTCTGGATCGTAAATTGGGTGAATGATGTGTTTAGTCCAAAAGTGGGGAAAACCAGAACAAACCACGTGGTTAAATAAATTAACAATGTGGGTTAAGAGATTGGATACTATTATCGCTCAAATTAACACCATTGATTGAGGTCATGGATTGCATTGCAATGAGGGGTAAGCATGGGAGAAGCTAGTGTCCAATGTCACCACAACCCAGCGTCTCAACACTTTGGGTCAACTCCTAAGACTAAGTGGGAGTCCCTGATATCGGTGAATGATATCTACAATCACTCCAACAACACAAATACCCTTCACAAGCAACCTCTTGGCTAAGACTAGTGACTTATGGAGTCAAAACAATGAAACATATGACACTAGGTGAGAGGGAGGAGTTACAACAATTTATTATGAATTTCAAGATAGATAACTTCAATATCCTACTGCTGTCACAAAATTACAGAAGTCAATAACACTTCAGAAAATGGATGAAAACCAACCAAAACATTGCCAGCTTACCATATAAGAGGTACCTTGAGGGTTAGGGCAAGTAACATACCTCAAGAGGGTGAAAGGAAGCCCTAAATTAGATATGAAAGTGGTTAACAAGATCTGGTTTAAGCCCTAACCAGCCCTCAAATAGATGGTGGACCCGCTTAAAACTGTTCCAACAAGTGTCCAACCCTGTAGGGGTCAACCCTAGGATTTTCCCTTGTTTTTTTAGGACTTCAAAGCTTGCTGATTTGATTGATGTACCTGTTGTTCTTGCTATACCAGACCTGAAAAATGCCCTAGATAACACAAAACACGATATAATTCTCAATCCAACCACAAAAAAGGGATGCACTTGTGTAGATTTTCTGAGTTTTTCAGCTTGCTGGTTTTATGACAAGTTTTCATAGTTTAAAGTCCAACTCAGTTTCTCATGAAGGCTGGAAATTACTTATAAAATTTCAGACAATTAAAACACGCTGAAAATCACAATTACAGGCAGAAACTTAAATACACATGCACGCCATAAAATATTTCAGACAGAAAATTTAGCCAATGGCCCTGGAAAAACCACCACGGGGAAAACTAGTCACAGAGAGAGATTTTTATTTCTTCAGCAATATTTCAATACAATAATTTCAGTCAAAATTTTTACTTATCTCAACCAGAAACTCCATCCACAGACTATCTCGAAATCAGTGCTGAAAATGCCTCGATTTCTGTGCAAATCTGAACTTCGAAATTCGTACTGAAAGGACAGAAATCTGTACACCTCGATTTATGTGCTGTCCTTTTTCTCGAAATCCATGCTATACCTTTCTCGGTTTATGTGCAAACCTGTCTCGGGAAATGTGCCCTGATAAATGCCTCGAAAACTGTGTTGTTGTCTTGGGATTTGTGCCCAACTTCCTACCTCAAAAACTGTGCTGGTTCTTCTTGGGATTTGTGCCCAGAATCACCCTAAAAAACAGTGCAGTTGTTCTCCAGATTTGTGCCCAGAGATACTCCTCGAAACTCGTGCCCTGAATCTGTACTGTACGGTCACCTTGGGAAATGTGTTGATAATAAATGTTGTTGTCTCAAAAATCGTGTTGGAAACCCTCCTCGAAATTCGTGCTGCTCTGTAGCTCTCTCTTCTCCTCACTCTTTTCACAAGAATGATCTCTCATTTGCCTTTTTGGGTGAACCCTAGGGTAAGTGAATGAGCATCTAATCCAATGGTTGAGATTGGATGAGATGGATGGATGAGATTAATTGCTTATTAAATCCCATTTAATATTATTTCACTCACCTCACTTAAATTTTTCTCAAAAGTGACTTTAAGTTATAAAGTCACATTAAATGCTTTTCACAAGTCATTTAATGCAAGGGTCACTTTATTTCCCCCTTTAAGTGACTTAGGCAAAAAAGTCACTAGGGAAACACTTCGTAGGTACAAAAATCAACACTCCCTCTTACCGAGGAAAGTGTTCTGCACCACTCCCAACTTGTCTCTGAAGAAGACAAACTTGCCCCTCCCCAAAGATTTTGTCAGAATATCTGCTACCTGCTCATCAGTGGAAATGTATTGAAGCTCCACAGCGCCTCTCTGAACATAATCTCGGATGAAGTGGTATCTGATCTCTATGTGCTTGGACCTGTCATGGAAAACTAGATTCTCAGAGAGATGGATGCAACTCTGATTGTCATAGTAAATCACCGTAGGTCTAAGCTCCTGATCAAACAAATCTACCAAGAACGGATGAAGCCACAGTGCCTCGCAAGTAGCCTGACTGGCTGCCATATACTCAGCCTCAGCAAAACTCAAAGCAACGGACTTTTGTTTCCGACTGAACCACGACACTGCTGCCGAGCCCAAACTGAAACAACAACCAGAAGTGCTCTTTCGATCCCTCACACTGCCTGCCCAGTCTGAATCTATGAAACGAACCAAACTGACTCCACCCGAACCCCTGTAGTCTAATCGATAGTCCACTGTAACTGCAAGATATCTCAACACATGTTTTGCGGCGGTCCAGTGTACACTCCTAGGCTCCACCATGAACTAGCTAAGAGTGTTCACTGCAAAACACAAGTCTGGCCTGGTGTTGACCAAATACATCAATAACCCAATGAGCTGACGGTATAATGTAGGATCCACCAACTTACCCTCAGAAGCATGAAGCTACTTCCAGTTGGTGATCATATGTGTGGACATCGGCCTGCAATCCTCCATCCGAAATCTCCTCAGAATGTCAACTGCATACTTCCCCTATCCCAAGAAAATATGACCAGGCTCCTGCCAAACCTCCATCCCCAGATAATAGTGCATCAACCCAATGCCTGTCATCTTGTACTCTGTAGCAAGGTCTCTCTTGCAATGTGCAATGAGACGCTCCTCCCCAGTGATAAACAAGTCATCAACATATAACAAAAGAATGAGAGGATCTCCACCAACCACAATGTAGTAAAGATTGAGATCAGCCTCACTCTTTCGAAAACCCATCGATGTCAAATACGCATCAATCCTGGAGTACCAAGCTCTAGGAGCTTGCTTCAGTCCATACAAGGATTTCCCCAGCCTGCACACACGAGAATCTCTCTCATGAATCTCAAAGCCGCGTGGTTGCTCTAAGTAAACCTCCTCCTGCAGAAGACCATTGAGAAATGCGGTCTTCACATCCATCTGGTGGATCTTCCAACCCATCTCTGCTGCTATAGAAATCATTGCTTTGATGGAAGAATAACGAGCAACCGACGCAAAGTTCTCATCATAATCAACTCCCTCAATCTATGAAAACCCCTGTGCCACAGAACGAGCCTTGTACTTCTCCACACTGCCATCTGCAGCATGCTTCACCTTGTAGATCCACTTGGAAGTCACAACAGACATCCCCTCTGGTCTTGGTACTATCTCCCATGTATCATTCTTCATGATGGAATGGTACTCTTCCATCATGGCATCTCTCCAAACCTGATGCTGAGAGGCCTCCTCAAATGTGGAAGGCTCTGAATCACGAAGACTCGCAACTAGAGCCTTCACTACTGTCCTGAACTCCTCCTGGGGTCTACCAAATGCCTCTGCTTCCTTCAAGGTCTCCTGAAGCCATTTAGGCTTCCTCTTCCTTGAAGGCTCCTCCCACACTGATCTCTCCTCATCTGAAGAACTACCAGAAGCAGATGGTCCAGCACCCTGTGGACCAGTAGCCCGTGAACTAGTCATTGATGAACCTGTAACCTGAGAACCAAAACCTATCCCTGGAGTACCTGCTGACTAAACCACTGAACCTGTAGAACCTGTGCTTGTCATCTGTGACCCAGTCACTCCGGAAACCTGTGGACCTGTGATCTGTACTGAAGAAGCGTGTGTCACCTGAGGTGTGGAAGCCGATGGCTCCCCATGCTCCAACTCTCTAGACTTCCTGAAGGCTCTCTCCTCATCAAACTTCACTTCCCGCCTCACAACAACCTTCTTCTAGCCAAGAAGATAAATGCAGTAAGCCTTCGAAGTCTCATCATATCCCACAAAGATGCCTCTCTCTGCAGTGGGATCAAACTTTGTCCTCTTTCAGAAGGGACATGAGAGTAAGTCAAGCAACCAAATATGCGAAAATGGCCAACCTCAGGCTTCTTGCCTGTGAACATCTCCTCAAAAGTCTTCCTCCCCAAGGCACGGTGGGGACTCCTGTTTTACAAGTAAACTACAGTACTGCATGCCTCTGCCCAAAGAAAGAAAGGAAGACTCTGATCATGAAGCATAGCTCTTGCTGCTCCCAAAATAGCCCTATTCTTCCTTTCCGCTACTCCATACTGCTCAGGAGTGTAGGGAACTACCAATTGTCTCTGTATACCCTCCTGTGTGCAAAATTCATCGAACTCATTAGAGGTATACTCACCCCCATTGTCCGATCTTAGGACCCGAATCCTCCTCCCTGTCTGATTCTCCACAAGGGTTGTGAACCCTTGGAAGAGTCTCAATACTAAGGATGACTTCTTGCTCCTCAAGAAGTAGATCCAGGTCTTCCTGGAGTAGTCATCGATGAAAGAGATATAATACTCAAATCCAGTCAAAGAAACTAATGACATGGGACCACATATATCTGTATGGATCAAATCAAGTACTCCTGCTGATCTGCTATCACAGCTCGGAAAAACAGTCTTGGTGTACTTTCCTAAAGCACACCCCCTGCAAGCGTCACTCTGCTCTGTGCTGAACTCTGGTAAACCTATAACCATGCTCCTCAACAATCTCAAGGCTGGGTGATGCAAGTGGGCCATCCTCCGATGCCATAGCTCACAAAGCTCACTACTGTTGTTGTGTGCCAAAGCGTGTTGCGGCTGAAACAAGAGCTTGTATAGTTTTCCACATCTAACCCCAATGTCCATGGAGGTAGATAATCCTGTAGTCTTGGGGAATACCTGCACTCGTCCATCCAAGAAACAAACCCCAAGACCACTATCCTCAATGGTGGAAACTGATACTAAGTTCTTCTTTAGCCCAGGGACAAATAACACATCACTCAGAATCATAGGACTCATAGACTCCCTTTGAAAGGTAATGGTCCCACGACCAACTGCTCTGACAATGGTGTCATCTCCTAGTACAACCTCCACATCTATACCTGTCTGTGAAAGCTCAGAGAACATCTCTTGAACACCTGTCATGTGACTCGAAGCTCCGCTGTCAATATACCAAGTGCCAGTGGTGGATGCACTCATCTAATGGTCAGTCAACAAAGAATACTCCATCTCCATATCCAAATCAGTGCTGGTAACTATAGAGGCTCTCTCTCTCTCAACATGTCCAACACATAGAGAAAACTCTCTTTAAAATCTCTCCCCAAAGTCATCAACTTTCGCTGAGGCTGCGGTCTGCTGCTTCTTCTTCTTCTTTGGACATTGAGAAGCATAGTGCCCAAAAGTCTAACAACCATAGCACTTGATTTTACTCAAGTCTTTCTTCTGCCCACTCTGTTGCTGCTGCTGCTTGGACCCACCCTGCTTGGGGCCCTTCTTCTTCTTCTTGCCCTTTGTTGTCTATGCCACATTCTCCTCATCTTCCCTACCCTGTGAAGAGTTTCCCTGTACTAGACCTCTCCTGGTCTCCTCCTGTACAAAATCATCCCACAGTCTCTCCCATGAAGGTAAGTTCTCCTTGCCCACTATAGCCTACACAAATGCACCCCAAGGCTTGGAAGCCCCATTCACTGTTGTACGCACAAGCTCAGTAGCAGTAACCACCTCCCCAACTACTGCTAGCTCATCTCTAACCGCGGATATCCTGGCAAGGTAAGATGTCACTCCCTCTCCACCATTCATCTTTATACTTTTCAGTTTCTCCTTGAGAAACATCTTCCAGTTCTCATTAGAACTCCCGTATAAACTGTTTAAGGCACTCCACATCAAATGTGCCCGAACTTTACCTGAAATGTGAGGAATGATGTGGTCTTTAACTGCATCAAGAATTATTCTTCTAGCCTTACATTCCTTCTTGTTGAAAGCTGATAATGCTGCTGCATCTGTAGCAGCGGGAATTTGAACAAGGTTGGTTGTAGTGTTTCTTACCACCTCCTCCCATAGTTCATTTTCCTCCAAGATCAACAAAATCCTAGCCTTCTATGGCACAAAGTTTCCTGTCCCATCTAGCCTATCCTCCAACCTAAGTCCTGTAGCCATCTCACTGTCAACCCAACAAGGTGTTGTTCACTAACAGAAGAAATTTTTGAGATCTGGAAATTACTGACTATCTACAAATTTTTTAGTTTTTAGCCCAACCATGTAGATTTTCTGAGTTTTTCAGCTTGCTGGTTTTATGACAAGTTTTCATAGTTTAAAGTCCAACTCAGTTTCTCATGAAGGCTGGAAATTACTTATAAAATTTCAGACAATTAAAACACGCTGAAAATCACAATTACAGGCAGAAACTTAAATACACGTGCACGCCATAAAATATTTCAGACAAAAAATTTGGCCAATGGCCCTGGAAAAACCCCCACGGGGAAAACCAGTCACAGAGAGAGATTTTTATTTCCTCAGCAATATTTCAGTACAATAATTTCAGTCAAAATTTTTACTTATCTCAACCAAAAACTCCATCCACAGAGTGCCTCGAAATCAGTGCTGAAAATGCCTCGATTTCTGTGCAAATCTGAACTTCAAAATTCATACTGAAAGGACAAAAATCCGTACACCTCGATTTATGTGTTGTCTTTTTTCTCAAAATCCGTGCTTTACCTTTCTTGATTTCTGTGCAAACCTATCTTGAGAAATGTGCCCTGATAAATGCCTCGAAAACTGTGTTGTTGTCTTGGGATTTGTGCCCAACTTCCTACCTCAAAAACTGTGTTGGTTCTTCTTGGGATTTGTGCCCAGAATCACCCTAAAAAACAGTGCAGTTGTTCTCCAGATTTGTGCCCAGAGATACTCCTCGAAACTCATGCCCTGAATCTGTACTATACGGTCACCTTGGGAAATGTGTTGATAATAAATGTTGTTGTCTCGAAAATCGTGCTGGAAACCCTCCTCGAAATTCGTGCTGCTCTCTAGCTCTCTCTTCTCCTCACTCTCTTCACAAGAATGATCTCTCATTTGCCTCCCTTGCCTTTTTGGGTGAACCCTAGGGTAAGTGAATGAGCATCTAATCCAATGGTTGAGATTGGATGAGATGGATGGATGAGATTAATTGCTCATTAAATCCCATTTAATATTATTTCACTCACCTCACTTAAATTTTTCCCAAAAGTGACTTTAAGTTATAAAGTCACATTAAATGCTTTTCACAAGTCATTTAATGCTAGGGTCACTTTATTTGCCCCTTTAAGTGACTTAGGCAAAAAAGTCACTAGGGAAACACTTCCTAGGTACAAAAATCAACAACTTGAGGATCCACTAGGAAACCTACTAGGGTGCACTTTTCCAGCGGAGCACAATTCCAAAATTCAAGATATTTTGAGATATGAATTTTCTAAATTTTCAAGGTTTTTCCAAATATTATATTCTTTTGTAATTTTTTGTAATATATACAACATAAATTTGATAAAAAAGTTGAAGCGAAGGGGTTAGACCTTAGTCTTTAACCCTAGGGAAAAAAGAGATCAAGGCTAATGTCCCTTCTCAATTTGACTATTCGAGATATACCAATTAGGGCAAAGACTAGTATCCCTAGATAGGTCAAAGTAGCCTTAGCTTGATTAGGAAAAAATGAATTCCAAGGCCCTACTATGGAAAACTCTTTTAAGAGTAAAGACTCCTCAAACAAGATTGCCAAGATGCAAGCAAAATCCTAACTTGCCTTGTTTAAGCTCCACAAGAGCAAGGTCAAACAAAAAAATTAAAAGATCGTACCACCTCCACCAAGAAAAGAGCAAGAGAGACGTCTTAGGTCTTTCCTTAGCCTAGAGTTATGGAAACTATTCAATGGATCGACCTTCAGAGATAGCAAAACCCTAGAAATTTCATCGTCGAACTTTCATCACAAGAAAATTATGCCAAAGAGAGAGGTGCACATGCCTAAGAAGCTCTAATAGACCAAGAGAAAAAGTAAAAAGATCATATTTGAACCCTTGTCTTGTTACAAATGAGAGGGAGGTGTTCTTTATTTATATGGAGCGACCTAACCTCTTTAACTTTAAAGCCTACCTTACATCAAAATAAAATATTTCAAAAATAGGGTTTGTCACCCACAAGTTGGGAACTAAACCTCAACAAGACATAAAATATGATAAATTGATGCAAATGGCTTCAACCAAGTGGGATGTTGAACCTAAAGGAGGACGTCATGCCCCAACTAACCCCAACGATGTGCTTGTCCCTCAACGTCCTCTTTAGCAAGGTAAGGCTTTCTTCAAAGGTTGACATCATCATCATTCTAATAGAAGAGACCAAGAGGAGGGGTAATACATCAAAAGAGAGGTCCAAGTGAGCATAGATGAGGTGTGCTAAGAACTGGTATGACAACCCTTACAAGCGAAATCACCTCTACATCAAAAACATAAGTGTGGCTTGGAGCCCTTGAGCAATGTGTCCTAACGGGTCCATCCCATGAAACAACGGAGCACCATCCAGGGCACAAATGCCCAACATGATGGGGGACTTCCGCCCATCAAGGGGTAGTTAGCAAAGCCACAAGGCCAATACTCCTTGAAGTGGGAACCAAGAGAACCTACCATAACCAAACCAAAGGTCTTAAACCCCGCTAGACCAACACTTTTACATAAGAAAGCCCAGACTTGGCCTTTTACAATGGGAAACAACCCCCACTCTGGAACATCCTAAAAGGCACACAACAACAATCTGGGGCATAACTTGCTCCATCTGCAGGACATGTGCTCTTCTAGGGAGTGTATGAGAACCCCTTGGAATCTCTTGGAATCTGCAGACCTACACACACATCTAACAACAACGGTGTCAAATGCATCGGAGTAGACACTTCCGTCTTGCCTTGTTCAAATCAAAATGAAATGCATAAAAATAGCAAATGCAATGCATGGGTAAAACAAATGACACATCAAAATGCTCATGAAGGAGATTATGCGACCTACCTATCTACTCTAAGCATGGCGAGAGAAATAGGTCAAGTGAAATCATACCACCAGAGACAGCTTTATAATTCAGGCAAATACTAAGAATGTAAACAAGCTGTAACAACAGTACATAATAGCCAATACATTCAGATTTTTAAAGGCATTTCAGACGTGGAATGTGTTAAGTGTTTGGCAGCTCCAATGATAGAAAACAGTCCCTCCAAGTACCACGATCTGTCTGATTGACTACAATTTCCATTGACTGTAGATGACAGCAGTAGAGTGTAGATAGAAGATGGCTATAGTGACCCCTTTTCTTGTCCCGGAATGAGGTACACAGTCACTGTATGTCAACAGATGCGCTCAGCAGTCCATAGACAACTTACAGTAGATTTGTGCCATGTACCTTGGCCCTAACAGTTTGTTGGCTCTTCTCCACTAAAACACCCTCCTCAAGTGCGCCCCCTTCTCATAAACAGTCCCACGACCTCCTTAAAACCCTTGTAGTGTCCCCAAAGGCAGCGTCTTCTCTTTTAATCTGGAAATCTGAGTGTATAGACCCTAGTCACCCTCTTGGTTGCAATAGTGACAGCCACACAAGAAGATGGTAAGAAATGCTATGAGTCTCCCACAAGCAAGAATGCCCTCTTCTCAAACACACTGGAAACTCAATGAAACTTCACCAATCTGTGAGTTGTTGGTTTCTATTTCATGGTGTTACCGAGCAAACTAGCAAGGCTAGTTTCCCAATAAGCAAATATGAGAATAGTGACCCAATGTCACCTCGATTACGATTCTAACTTCTTTGGAGCGTCGGAACCTCCAAGGAGAAGTGTTCTTTAAGACCCTGTAGAACACTAGTACATCCAAGGACTATATTCTCTATGCAATTTATAGTTAGACCAGTGCCTAAATGGAGTCAATATAAAGATAACATAACAATTAATTGTTCAATGTCAGAAGGTGCAAATTAGACAAAGTATATGATCAAAGAATCACCAATTGTGCCAGGACTTGCCAAGGGTTATCATTATCAACCAACATAAATCATTCTATGAAAATGTAAGGTCAATCCAAGATCATCATATATGAAAGATCATTTATTACAAAGTCCAAGTGCTTGTTACAACCCAAAATCAGTTTCCGATTAGTGTTCAATATGATCGTTCATACAATTCAGGTCTACCAAAGATTATTTAATTCAAGAGTCAATCTACTTATATCATAAGCATGTACCATTAACAAAGTGTAGATAGGTAGCTTCAAATATGTATCGTTAAACAAGGAGTAGATAAGTTAAAAGTTTGTGGCAAATGTAGTTTCAATATCATTCAATGGATGCTATTCATCAACAACCACAAGACCAAATTAGAATCTACTTAATTTACTCCAAACATAACTTTCAGATCTGTAACTAACATACATACAGTATAGCAGAGATCATCAAGAAAAATCAGACCTCCAAATGCATTAACTTGTTAAGTAAGGAAACACTCTTCAAAATTAAAATGCAAAGTGCAAACTAACTAGCATTTTTAACCAGCGTTCTGTTTGTCTTTGTGCAGAGGGAGAGGAAAGGGAAAGCACAGAAAGTGAAAGGTTGCACGGGGTCTGCAATATTGCAGACCTGTGCTAGGTTGGAGAAAGGGTCTGGAAGTGAAGGCCGTGGGTAGGAGGCAGCAACAGCAGGTTCGAGATGGAGAAGGGGGAGATGGGAAGGGAAGGAGGAGGCTGCGGGTAGGTTATGGATATGATAAAGGAGAGGGGGTGGAGATAAAGGCAGAGGGTAGGAGGGCTGCGATGGTGGAAAAGGGAGGCAGCAGAGATGAAGACAAGGTCGGGTAGCAGGTCCGAGGTCTGAAAAAGAGCAGGGAATGACAAAATGAACAGGACGAGGGTATGAAAAGGTAAGAGGGAGAAGGCCAAGTAGGTTAAGAAGCAGGTTGAAGGTGAGGGAGGAGGAAAAAAGGGAAAACGTAGGAGGTTTTGGATTAGGTCTGTAAATTAGGGTTTTTAGCAGAGAAATCAGGCTTTAATAATTAAAAAAATGCAAACTTCACATAAAAAAGTAACATAAAACATACAAACTAAGAACTAAGCTAGTATAATATGTACAACATTTACAAATTCAGACATTAGGTTTTAAAGAGAGGTAGAAGAACAACCTAGGGTTTGAAAGATGATCCAACCTAACCCTAGGGCTTTCAAGAGGATAACCCCCTTCTTGAGACGGCACTTGCCAAGTTTGGCAGGCCAAGCCTCCTTCAACAACCTCAAAGGGTTGGTTGAAAAAGTCCTAGCTAGGGCCAACTTTGGAGTCCTTAAGCTCAAGCTTTTCTATGCTAGGGCAATTAAATACTGAAAATTGACTTAGCTAGGGCAAAATGCAGCATTAGACAACCAACATTCAACCTTAGACAAGCATTCATCCAACATTTAACAAAAAGAAATCAAGAGAAGAGACTTAGATACCTCCTTGTGCATGTGTTAAGCAAACAACTCATAGCATTACCCAAGCAAAGTGCAAGAACCAAAATACTTCAAAAATCAACCTTAAACTAGCATGTGCATACATCCTCGAGAAGTGCGCATCCCTCAAAGAGCCCAAGAAGGGTTAAAATCAGAAAAAAAATAAAAATAAATAAATAAATAAATATTTATCCCATGAGTTGATGTGAAAAATGAAGTGAGGAAAGGTAATTTATATCCTTTCACACTCACTTTTACAAAATAAAATAAAATCCAGGCTGACATACCTTTTTAGATGTCAATTTGAAATTATAAAATGTCAACTTAAAATTATAACAAAAATAATATAAAATAATCAACTGAGTGGGTAAATTGGGACTTTTTCCCCAACATTTACCCCTGCGTGTCTAAAATGACTGAAATGGACACATCAAACTGAACTGAAGGTTGAGATGTGGAGGGGGGGTCATCATACCCCTACTAACCCTAGAAACAGTGAAAAGGCCTCAACGTCCCCCCTCAGAGCAAGCATACTGCAGCCAAAGGAGAGATGACGTCACCATCTATGGAGGCCCAGGGAGAGAGAGCGTTGGAGCTCAGGAGCATCAGGAGGGTGCAGGAGATGACCTGGGGTCAAGACATGTGCCCCAATACTGAAGAAGACCATGCCACCAGTGTAAAAATAAAGGGGGGAGTCGTGGTCCAATGACCCATCCCTGGGAGCCCCAGTCACCAACCTCAGGGCTTCAAGCCCTTTTATGAGGCAGTCAGTAGTGCCATTAGCCATGGTACTCCCAGGAGGGATCCCAGAGGATCTGGCCATGACCCCACCTATGAAAAGTGGCCATATCACACCCTCCAAGTCAGAAAAATGTTGCCCTCTCCCTAGGGTACATCTGGAACATGCATTGGTACTGGTACCACGTAACACATGGCAATGAAGCACAATGGCAAGATCTGAGTGATCTTTCCTCTCAAAATCGGCTAGGGTAGATAGTCTCATGTTCTCTTAGGGTTTTTGTCCCAAGAGACAAAAGCCACAAGAGCTCCTCAATTTCTTTTTCGAAAGTGGAAATTTCATGAATTAATTAGAGAATGAGCCCCAATCTCTTTTTATAACCTCATGTGACTTTTCCGCTCCCTCAAAATAATATAAAATGACTTTATAAGCGTTTTCTTCAATTTTCCCCAAAAATCACTTTTTAGCACCCTTTTAACTCCAAAAATAGACCATTTTATTAAATAATGATAATATGACACGCAAGGTCCTTGTTTTATGCATCCATGATTTAAAACATGTCATCCTTGTTCCGACAAGGTATAACATTAAGGTTCTTTTTAAATAATATTCGGCGAGCTTAATAAAATAATTAAAATAAAGCCATTAATATGGATGTCAATATCTCTGGAAAGAGACCTTGCCCGATCCTTGCATCTCTCTTAGCAAAGTCCCGTAGAACTTCCCAGTTTAACCAGCAGTCCCAGCAACAATTGTTTCAGCATCTCTAGGAGAAGCCTCCTCATCTCATGAGGGAATTTAATGACTCGAAAGAGCGAGGACACCAGCCCCCATGGCATAGATGTAATCACGTCCAATAAGGATATTGTAATCCTATGGACAAGAAGCAATCAAGGCTATAAAGCAATCAAGGCTATAGAATGAAGCAAGGTAGATAGCATAAAGCCCCCCACCCACCAAGCAGAATGATCCAACTTCCAAGAAATTGGATAGAGCGGAGGGGTTCATTAAGTGCTCGACCTGATAGAGTGTGACCCCATCACCTAACTTACCTAACGGAGCACAAGGTTCCTACTTCACCCATTTTGCGGAAACTGCCGGAATGAATCGAAATCGAAAACTGATTGCACTGGAAGTGGAGTGATCAGATCTGTGGTTGGAAACCCTAGAATCAAGAAGCCCTACTTTCTGACAGTTGCATAGCAAGAGTGTGGTGTGGACCCATAACCTGTTAGATTTTTAATAACATAGCAGTATAATTTTCACCTCTTTCAACTTTAACTACACAAAATAACCATCCACAGAAACACAAGAGACACAATAGTTTACCCTGGGAAAACCCAAACTCGGGAAAAACCCAACCAACCTTTCTTATTCAAAGATTCAATACAAAATACAAGTACATCAGATATAGAAGTGATCTAGAACAAGAGAGATCACATAAAAGATTATGCCAAATAAAGAAGCTCAGAAATAGCATTCTTCTACGACCCTTGAGAAAATTTCTCCTTGCTTGAGCGAACTTGCTTGAGTGTGTCAAATGAGGAGAGCGTCATCTCTATTTATACTTGATTTTTGGCTGACTTTTCCACTGGGCCTGACTTGTCTTCTTCAACTGGGACGACTTGTCTTCTTTAATAATAAATTACACTTTATTTATTGTTTTCTTTTTGGGCCAACTTAGCTAGTGAGGATACCTCACGTAGCTACAAACATCAGCATTGCATATAAAGTGTTTGAAGAAAGCTATGAACCAGACTTAATAACCAGCTACCAAGTTTTATATCAGATCTTATTTGGGGAATATTCCAGTGGTCTCAAAGCATATTCTAATGGGATGCACACCTTTACTCGAATCCTAAATTATAAATACAATCCTCTTTGTTGAAACTAGAGCACTTCATAAGCCACTGTTTGGACAAAGTTGAAAATCAACATAATTTTTGTTGGGAATTGGAGTTAGTCTTCCTAATTTTTAATTGGGGATATTACATTACCACTCCTTTCTGAATCATGTCTCAAATGAAGTGATATATGATCTCTATGTGCTTGGACTTGTCATGAAACACTGGATTCTCAAAGAGTTTGATACAACTCTGAGTAGGTGAATTTACATGCAAAATGTCTCAACAATTGTGTTCATTGTTGGATTTTGTGCAACTTCGGAAGATATTATGATTATATTTTATTGTAATTATTTGTACCTCCTACGGAAGTTGATCTTGATGTAATTAATCATGTAAACCCTAGAAAGAACAATGTAAACCTTGGGGAGAAAATTAAGTAAAGAAAAGAATTATTAAATGTATTTTATATTCCCCCAAGACAAGTCGGCCTAGTCAAGTTAAACAAGTCGGCCCAATTAGGGTAAAGGCCAGTTTGGCACTTGTATAAATAGAGGGAAAGTTCACCTCATTTGCACACTCACTCAACCAAGCAAGTTCAAACCACTTGGAGAGAGTTCGCATCTACAGAGAAGAGAAGCATTTTTGGGGGTTTTACTTAGAGAGACTTTCTTCTTTATCTCTCTCATCATTGTACTCTGTTCTCGAAATTATTCATCTCTATACAAAGGTTGCTGGGTTTTCTCCCAATTGGGTTTCCTAGGATAAATTCTTGTGTTCTTTGTGTTTGTGCTTTGTCTTTCTTCTAGTGATCCTATTGATCTTATGCAATTGAATTATTATGCTATTAATGCATGAAAAACTAACATGGTATCAGAGCAGTACTAGAAGAAGCCATTGTTAGAACTAGGGTTTCATCTTTCAAGGCCTTCACTCAACATTTTGACAGAAAAAGTGCCTTGGGAATTTCGCTCTAGGAAGAGTGCATCTTTTGGTGAAGGCAGAATCCAATTCTAAGAATTTTCAATTTTTGACCTAATTCTACAGCTGTAGTAGAAATTCGGGTTTCATTTTTTGACCTACTCCCTCCACAGTTTTGGCTCGGCCCTACCTTTTCTCAACACGCCTTGCTAGGGTGCATATCCCTCTAGAGTTAGTTTTTCAAGAATCCAACTTTCATTTTTGACCTAGCTCCTGCTAGGGTTTCTGCTTCAGATCTGCAGTCAGGATGATTGGAATGAAGGTTGAAGATCGTCTAGAAGGGGCCTCCAACTTCATCTTATGGAAATATAGGGCTCTTCTCTTACTAGAAGAAAACGATCCCTTGCAGTTTGTCAATTAGAAGGTCCTAGAACCAGAAGCCGAAGAAGACAAATCTCACTAGAGGAAGAATGATGCCAGAGCAAGAAGGATTTTGGTGGACTCAGTTAGAGACCACTTGGTTCCTCAAATCTCAGGAAAGAAGACTGCTAGAAAGATATTCAAAACCATAAAGAAGTTATTTGAACATAGTAGTATCAATGTGACACTCACATTGAGGAACCAACTATCAAATATGAAGATATCCAAGTCAAAATCCATTGCCTCATATTTCATGAGGATCACAGAACTAAGGGACAAGCTTAGTACCAGTGGAGATCCCATTGATGATAAGGACCTTGTCATTACTACACTAAATGGTCTCCCACCATCTTGGGAGTCATTCATTCAAAGTATAAGCGGTTGAACCAAGCTACCCAAATTTGACAAGTTATGGGTAGATTGCACTCAGGAAGAGACAAGGATAGTAGCAAGGCAGAGACTCCATGGCCCTCAACCTGGGGAGAATCAAGCATTCTTGTCCCATGCCAAGAAAGGTTAGGGAAGGGGAAGAAAATTTTACAATCACAAGTACCAAGGTAGGAGATCAAGTCCTTCTCCAGATCAAAAGAAGAAGAAGATGGATTTATCTCAGATACAATGCTACAGGTGCAAGGCATTTGGTCATTACGCCAGTAATTGTCGAAGTTCAAACAAAAGGAAGCATGAAGCCTCAATTGTTGATGTTGATGAAGACACTCCTCACAAGAAGTCAAGGAATGATGATCGTTCAGAGTTCTTCTTCTAGTTCTCCCTATGTTGAGGTGATATGAAGATCCAGACTGCCAAAACAGAGGTCTCTCATGGTTCCCACAAGAAGGCAGTGGGAGCCCACACACAAAAATAATAAAAGATAAGTATTTGGCTTTATTGCTCACATCAATCTATTTTTGTCTTATACATATCAAATTATATGCAGATCTATCAGGAAGTGTGTTGAGCATTTGATATAGTTTACTTATTGATGTACCATAGGCTCTTGTTGTATTTGTTATGCATTTCATGAACACCTGATGGAACTAGTTAGATGATATCTCCTTCTTACATGCTTAGAGTAGTGCACACTCTTGATGGCACGTTTTAGTGGAGATAGCGGACATCTAGATAGTTACCATATGTGTTTGGGAGACATGTTTATGATTGTTGTGCTGAAGCATTAGACAAGATGCCTAGTGTAAACTATTATCGTTGCATAGAAATAGAATTTGGTTAAATTTGATTATGTAATGTCACTAATCATCAGACGGGATTTGACTTGTAGGGAAAAGACCATATGATATGGCCTACAAGAGAAGGATAATGAGACTTGATCCGATAAACAAGTGGTGGACACATGAATCCCGTTAATGTTTAGATCAGTGAAGCACCACTCGGGAGGAACTCACGAGTACTTGTGAATCTCCACGAGTGGGCTTTGGTGTCGGGTAATCGCCACACACTCGTCTAAGGACTTGCAAATTCAGCCAAACTCGCCGACTTGTCTGGAATTCGCAAACTCGATCAACATTCACACAGACTCATCAGGCAACTCGGCAAGGGAAAATCCCGTGGACATCAACGCATATGTGGTTTGAATGATAAAGAGGTAAATCTGCTAGCTCGCTCAGTCGTGAGGTCGTGAAGGAGGCCATTGGTGTAGTCGTGGAGGTCGTGAAGGAGGATGTTGGTGTAGTTCATGGTCGCTGTTCGTGGAGGTCTTGCTTGTTGTGGTCTGTGCGTGGAGGTCTTGCTTGCTGTAGTTTGTGCTTGTTGTTTGTGGCATCGTGCTTCCCAAGTCCCCTGTTCTTGTTTGTGCTCATTCGTGCTTCCAAGTTCCAGGTAAGTCAGCTCTAGACTCTATTCCTTCGTTTTTTTTGTTTTTTGTTTTGTCATAAAATATAAATTATATATATATTTTTTATTTCTGTTATAAACTATATATTATAACTATATACATATATATATATATTATTTTATTTATGTTACAGTTTATATATTTTGTTTTTATTTACTTTATGTTATATATTATATATATTTAATTTATTTAAAAATTTAATATCTGTTATATATTTTATATTTATTTTATTTTTGTTATGTATTTTGTATTTTTTATTTTGTTATATTTTGTTTTTGTTTTTTATATTTTGTATTTTATTTTATTTCTGTTAGATATTATATGTATATATTTTTATTTTATTTACCAGCTCATCGAGGGCTTATTGTAGGTGTACTCGTGGCTAGGCATTGTTGTTGTAAATGTAACTTCGGAAGATATTCATTTGTATTTTATATTGATATTATTATTGTATTTTACTTGTACCTCCGACGGAGATGTTTTTCCTCCGTTCGGGGATGTCATTATTATGTTTGGTCATAATAGGTCATTGAGGTAAAACCTCCATTGTAAGTCGGGGCAATAGCACCCCAAAGAATGAAAGTAAAATATATTATTGAGTCTCCCTAGGACAGGTCGGCCCAGTCAAGATAGTCAAGCCGACCTAATTAGGAATTAGGTCGCCCAAACATAAAGTATAAATAGAGACCTTACGCTCTCATTTGGACACACCTCTCACTCACTCAAGTTCACATAAGCAAGAGAGAGAAGACAAGTTCGCTAAGGAAAAAGAAGAGAGAGATGCAGAAGACTTCCTATTTTTGGGTTTTCCATTTTGTGATATTGTATTAGTGACGAATCTATCTTTGAGGAAGTTGCAGGGTTTTCTCCTTTATGGTTTCCCCGAGGAAAACTATTGTGTCTATTGTGTTTTGATGTGCTTGTTATTCTTTCAGTTAAAGATCCTAGTTAAATTGAATTAGGGTGCAAACTCTAACAGACATGAGACTCGAGTACATGGAGACGTTGTCTATTTTGGTTTTCTATTTCTGTTAAGAGACTGAATTTTGAACTTGCACCAATCTGATTTTTAAATTAGTATGGTTTATGTTTATGGTTATGGTTTATGGTTTATGAACACTATGGTTTATGATCAGTATTTAAATTTTTGCATACAAAAATTTATTGTGTTATGTTGTATTATCGTAGTTTATGAGACAATGTTATGAATTATTGCATAAATTGTAGTTTTATAGCTTATATGGATAGTTTTATAGCTTACATGTACAATATTTTAATTTTTTTCCTATTTGCCGAGTATGTCCTGAGTCTTTCTCGAGTTTTTCCCGAGTCTACGAGTCATATGCTAGCCGAGTATTTGTCGAGTTCGAGCCGTGCAACATTGGTTCAGATTATGACTCTCAGCCTAGAAGGATGACCTCGGAAGAAGCTTTCACAGTAGTGAAACCAGAAGTGGGCTACCTCTGGATCTTTCGTTGTCTAGTCTATATACATGTGCCCAAGGAGAAGAGGACGAAGTTAGACCTTCAGGCAAGAAGGGAACTTTTTTGGGAAAAAGTGAATCTTCAAAGGCTTACAAGATTTATATCCCAGGATCCAGACAGATCGAAGTCAGCAGGGATGTGTCCCTTGAAGAAGAGATGGTTGTCAAGAAAGGAAAAGGATTAGACATGGAGATCGATGATGAGAAAATGCTAGAACCAAAGGAGATGAGATCATCTCCCTGACCAGCAGTTCAGAGGGAGTTACCAGAGAAGGATGAACCCATTGATCCCATATAGATCCAGTTGAGCCAGTTGATGTTCCCAGAGATATTGCAGTAGGCCAGAAGAGGCCTAGATGGGCACAACAGACCTTGCAGGATGTAGAGGGGCATGAAGCTCCACATGGTACTTTGCAAGAAAGTAAAAGACCTCAGAGGTTCTCTAGTTATGTAGCATTGATGAGTCACATCATTGACTCAAAACCTACCACTTATGAAGAAGCATCCAGACACCAAGTGTGGAAGAATGCCATGGTGGAAGAATACCAATCCATCATGAAGAATGATGTGTGGGAGGTTATGCCGAGACCTAAGGGGAAGTCAACAGTGACTTCCAAGTGGTTATACAAAATCAAGCATGGAGCAGATGGGAGTGTTGAAAAACGCAAGGCTAGATTTGTTGTCAGAGGGTTCTCTCAGAAAGAGGGAGTCGATTATGATGAGACATTTGCTCCTGTGGCTCGATATACTTCCATCAGATCGAACATTGCTATTGCTTCAGCTATGGGATGGAAGTTGCATCAGATGGATGTCAAGACAACCTTTCTCAATGGTGTTATTGAGGAAGAAGTATATATTGAACAACCAAAAGGGTTTGTTGTCCATGGAAAGGAGTCTCACGTATGCAGGCTGAAAAAGGCCCTATATGGACTCAAGCAAGCACCCTGTGCTTGGTATGGACGGATAGACGAATTCCTGGTGAGTATGGGATTCACCAAGAGTGATGCAGACCCCAACCCTTACTACAAGGTTGTGAGCCACTGATTTTGGTCCTTTATGTTGATGACTTGTTTCTCACTGGAAATGAGAAACTTATCGTATGGTGTAAGAAGAAACTTGCCTCTGAGTTCGAAAATGAAGGATCTTGGATTGATGCATTACTTCTTGGGATTAGAAGTATGGCAAAGGCAGAAGGAGATTTTCCTAGGTTAAGGAAAATACACCATAGATATTCTAAAGAGATTCGGAATGTTGGACCGCAAGTCCATGGCTACTCTGATGGATGCAAATTTGAAGAAGCTGAGGGATTCTGCTTCAGATTCAAATTTGATTGGTCCCACTATGTATCGCTAGTTGATTGGATCCTTGATGTATCTGATGAACACCAGACTAGATATATGTTTTGCTGTGAATGCTCTCAACCAGTTTATGTGTGAGCCGAGGCACATTCATTGGATTGCTACAAAACATGTGCTCAGATACTTGCGTGGAACTGTGGGATATGGCCTGAGATATGCTTCAAAGCGTGACTTGAGATTGCAAGGCTTTACAGACTCAGATTGGGTTGGATGTGCTGCAAATAGGAAGAGTACTTTTGGATGTTGCTTCAATTTGGGTTCTGCAATGATTTCCTGGTGCAGCAGGAAGAAGAACTCAGTAGCACTCAATACTACAGAGGCCGAGTATATGGCTGCTAGTACAGCATCCCGAGAAGCAATATGGCTTCAAAAACTCCTTGCAGGATTGTTTGGCCAGATTCCAGAGCCAACCGTGATTCACTGTGATAACCAGAGCTGTGTGCAGATGTCAGTGAATCCTGTATTCCATGACAAGTCGAAGCATATAGAGATTCGATATCACTTTATTCATGATATGGTGCAGAATGGTGCAGTTGAGTTACAATATGTTTCGACAGATGACCAGACTGCAGATGTTCTCACCAAGCCTCTTCCCAGGATAAATTTTGAATATTTTCGTGGAAGACTTGGAGTGGAAGAGAACGTGTCCCTCCTTGAGAGGGAAAGATGACATAGAGATGTTTACCCTACTTTCACCCAGGTATTTCTAATCGTCCAGGTTCTCAGCGAGGTATGGGAGAAATCCCATCGACAGATGAGATGGACAGGTAGTAGATGGTCGGGTTCCACACAAGCACCTCTACTCGTTCAGGTTCTCAGCCGGGTATGAGAGTAATCCCATTGGCAGATGAGACGAACAGGTAGTAGATGGTCGTGTGATGCTTGCACAGGTACCTCTACTCGTTCACGGTTCTCAGCTAGGTATGGGAGTATCCCATCGGTAGATGAGACGAACAGGTAGTAGATGGTCGTGCACCTCTGCTCGTCGAGGTTCTCAGCCAGGTATGGGAGGACCCCATCAGCAGATGAGACGGACAGGTAGCAGATCGTAAAGCAGATGGTAAAGCTTATCTCTCGAACATCAAGGTAGGATGGAGAGACTACTCTTGGACTCACCGAAGGTGTGGTGGAGTTGATGCATGATGACACTTCTCGAAGGACTGGGACTGTGTTGACAACCTTCAGTATGTATAGAGATGATCGAGATAGTATAGATTTACAGATGAAACCCAGATGATCATGATGCTAATGATAACCGAAGAATACCTTCCTTGTTGAGAGGGAGTGTTGGATTTTGAGCAACTTCGAAAGATATTCTTATTATATTTTATTGTAATTATTTGTACCTCCTACGGGAGTTGATCTTGATGTAATTAAATTATTAATCATGTAAACCCTAGAAAGAACAATGTAAACCTTGGGGAGAAAATTAAGTAAAGAAAAGAATTATTAAATGTATTTTCATATTCCCCCAAGACAAGTCGGCCTAGTTAGGGAAAAGGCCAGTTTGGCATTTTATAAATAGAGGGAAAGTTCACCTCATTTGCACACTCACTCAACCAAGCAAGTTCGCACCACTTGGAGAGAGCTCGCATCTGCAAAGAAGAGAAGTTGTTTTTGGGGTATTACTTAGAGAGACTTTCTTCTTTATCTCTCTCATCATTGTACTCTGTCCTCGGAATTATTCATCTCTATACGAAGGTTGCTAGGATTTCTCCCAATTGGGTTTCACAGGACAAATTCTCGTGTCCTTTGTTTATGTGCTTTGTCTTTCTTCTAGTGATCCTATTGATCTTATACAATTGAATTATTATGCTATATGTATGAAAAAATAACATTCATGAATGTATGTCTTGGTGATAGGTAGACTAATCCATAACAAGTACTATGTCTTATACATCCCCTGTCTATCAACTCTTGTTGATTCTCGATTTCTACATTTTGCAATGCTAAGCTCTGATATCTCTCACTAATGACAAAAGTACATCTTTTTTAGGATAGTTATGTTTAAAATTCCTTGAATTAGAAGTATCTCATTAGTTCTTTAAATATACTAACATATCTGCTCACCAACTATTGAAATTGTTGATCTTTGTTGGTTGATTGCATCATCGACTTCTCCCCAATATGGTGTCTTACTTTAGTTTGGCTTCAAAATAAGTAACATAGACCTTTGAGATGCATTTCTAAACAATTTTTCTTGCATTGCAATGATTAGCAGGCCTAATTAACTTGAGTCAAATTGGCCCATGATAAAGAGAGCTCAAGTCCCCATGGTCCGCTACATCATCATATGTAACAAAATAATTTCCCAAGCGATTATTGAGGTAGAGCTTCTAGCCCTCTACTTCAATATTGAAACCATCTTTGGTCTAGCCTCCCTTCTATAGCAGGTTTGGGGATGCATTAACTCGTTAGCTAGTATAGATTGCTACCCTCATCTTGCTTATTGTTCTTTTAAAGGCCACAACCACTACCAGCACTTTCGGTCGAGATTTTTGTTGGTTTGCATAGATCACTCGTCTAGTTCAGTTGCTTGGTATTTCGATGGAACGCCTCCCCCCTTTCAAATATTCTCTTAATGCCTCCAGTCAACTCTTATCAACCAACCAAGAGTTGAATAGGATTATCAAAGAGGACATATTCTAACAATATATTTGGGTTACCTACGTCAAGCCACCAAGGGGGTTAAACCCCAAGATGGCCTTCTTTCATAGCACTTCATGGCAATGAGGGATGACCTTATTGTTCCACCCCCTTACATGATTAGGCATTGGATGTATGCTTTCATGATCCCTCTTCAATAGGTTCGAGTGGCTTCTCATCAAATGTTTGGTGTTGATGGAGGTAAATAGCCCCAATTACCTCTGTTTACATTAATTAGTCCATGTGCAGTATGCACTAATTCCTAGATCAACCCGATAATAAATGCAAAAGTACTGTTAGAAACATGAATGCTAACTATTACAAAGGAGCAACTCATCTACCTCGTCAAGAGTAGTACAATTGCACTAGTTAAGTGGCATAATTGTCAAATTTTACCCAATACCAAATTATTATTTCTACTCTTAATAATTTTTATACTAAGAAATTATAAACAGAAATAATTGATATTTTTAACCAGCAATACAACGAAAATAAATAGGAAATCTCACACATTTGACACAGTTATTTACCCTAGAAAACCATAATGGGCAAAAACTAGCATTCAATATTCTTCTTTATTAATCTTGGATCATAGAGAAAATCAGAAATATAACAAAGGTACCTATAAAACTCAATCTCTTAGGAAAATCGGCTTCTCTGACTGAATTGGCCCTCCTAGAGAAAATTGACACACTGAAGAGAAATCGGCCCAAGCAAATTGGCTCACCCAATTTGGCCCTGCGTAACCCTGCGACCCCTTGCATCAACTTACATCAACCGTACGAATCCATACGAATCGTATAGTCTCTCCTTGACGGTTGTACGGATCGGCCCTCTATTAGTTCGACTGGTATGGATCGCCCTCTCTCTCTCTCTCCCAGTTAAATTAGCCCCTTCACTATTCTCTGGAATCTTCCTCTAGCTGCAAATCCCTTCACTCTTCTCTTTAGCCATTGATCCTCTCACTCTTCTCTTTGGAAAATCTCTCTCTGAAATGATCTTGTGATCTTGTGTGTCTTTCTCCTCTCCTTAGGATTTCTTTTATAGCATCTCAATGACCAAAACCCTAACCCCTAATCTCCAAAGTGATGGATGGCCAAGATTAGATCTTGAGCCTCACTTAGCTGTGACTTAATCTTCAGTTCACTTTTTATTCATTAGCCAACATTAAGTTAATAATGTGCTTTTCCTAAGTTAAACTTAGGAAAGAGATATAAAAATCACTTACTCAATAAGTAAACAAGTACCTAGATAGGACAAGATAAGATAATTTTATTAATGTCCAACAAATGACCATAAAGGTAGGTCAATGGGACTAGATGATACATCCGGTATGAGTACAATGTGGGAGTGCAAACGGAGCTCCTAGAAAGTATCGATGCTAAGATAAAATAAAACAAAATAAAGAAAGATACAAGCAGTAGTACGACCTCATAAACCTATATAAAAACATATCAAAGGTACGAGATGCAAGATACAAAGTGAGTTTGTTTGAGGCTGGACAACTCAAACGACTCAAAAACTTGTCAAAAGAGAGGAAGAATGTGAGGGAGAGCTGCAATGGATCCAGTGATGTCAGGACCTCCTAGGTCTGATGGTGGAGGGTGAGGAGGGCGAACGGGGTGCTTCCTCGCTGTCGTCGTCGGGGCTCTCCATAGCCATCGAAATGTCCAATTGTATGATCCTAGGGGGATGTAGGAGCGAGGGATACTCCTAACATTCGAGGTCGAAGGAAAGAAACTCTAAATAGACTACTGGCGACCTTATTGGGGCTAGGAGGAAATATGGCGGGCAGGGAGCGCCCTGCTATGGGTTTGTCTAGACCTGATCCCTCTGTCACTTGGAGAATGAGTGGGCTGGTGTATAGTTCAGCAACTCCGAATTGGTCTCGATAAAATCAATCGATCTCCCAGAGGGGGAGGCTGAGGGGAGACTCGAGGTCTCACCACTCTACAATTGAAGGTACTATGGAACTCTGCTCGTCGCTTATTGCTTCGATCTGGTGGATCAACACTAAAATAGGAGGTGATCATCTTGGTCCTCCCAAGGAGGGGCGGGGTGTGTAGGAGTTGGGTCCTGTGGCTGAATATTTCCCTGATGAAGAGGGTGAGGCATCTCTGGTCCTGATGTCCAAAAAAAGTAGAGAGGGATCCCCCTGAGTCCCTATAGAGGCAGTGATATTGTCCTCTAATCTCATAATACAATGTGCACCTAAAAATAAGGTGCATCTCTATCTCCGGCTCCTATAGGTGGCACACCTGGCAAATCCTATCAGATCATGGTAGATGGTGTTCAGTCTCCACTCAGATTCGAGAACCTACCTGAAGTTGTCCCAAGCAAATCCTAAGTGAGTGCATCCAATGTTTGCGCATGTATGGGGGCATATGATAATGCCATCGTAAATGTGGACAACTCCTGCATGCTAGACACGTAGCCTATGCAGAAGTGCCTATCCGAGCTATAATCATCAACAATAATTGCAATAAGTGAGTGATCCAACAATCGTTATTTAGTCTTTACTTTTCATTCTTTTTCTTACGAAAATATTTGTTCTTTTACTTAATCAAGTTTTCCCTGATGTTTTCAATATGCATCTTGTTCCCTATGCTTCCATGTCAATTTTGTTATGCAAGGCCATAATAGTCACTGCAATTTATTCCCAACCTTTCAACTTCAACACATGTAATCTTTCATCTCCTAACATGAACAAAAATGAGAAGACAAGATTGAATATCAACCATCATTACCAGAAACAACCATTGACTATTTTTATTTTTAATTTAACTAAGCCTATCAATTTTGATTTTATCCAAGAAATTTATTGTAAATGCTAAGATTTCCAATGGATCTTAGGCATTAAATACATAATAGATGCAATGAAATAACAATTTAAAATTTTCAAAAAGTTTATAAAATTTTTGCTAACCTATTGAGTGCTAAGCTCATCATACTTTCTAATCTTTTCTTATATAGTCTCAACTGACAAAAAATGTCATGAGTTGGAAGCATTAAGGTCCTCATACCTTATGATCTTTCCTTATATTGTGATAAAACTCAACGCACAAAACTACTTCTGGATAATGCACTGCCTCATATTCACTCTGACTTATTTGCTTTGTCTGCAGATTAATGCCAAAACAATTAGGAGAGGTTATGCACAATAAAATATAAGTAGTAACTGACAATAGATTACATGGATAGACGTTGAAAATACAAAAGACTTAAAACGTAAAATGTTTAGTAAATGCTATCATTGGCTTCAACCCTATGCAAAGTTATCTAACTCTAACAATATAGATTGAATCATATCATGAGGTCTAAGCTTGTTATTAGGTCCAGACTCCAACTCCCTTGTTAAACTCAAGGATCTAAATCACCTATAAATCTAGAGATAGGAGGAGAGCATGGCCTTAGAAGGCTGATTGTTTAAGTTTGAGGTTTAATCGAAGTTCAGGTTCTAATTTCTTATGTTTCAAATTTAACATTTTTTCTATAGCTGGCTAATCTAGTCATGGTCTTTCTTACTTAGAACATAGAACATAAGTAATTCACAACATGCTTCTTCTGAACACATTTAACCAAAAGCTAGGTTAATTACATAAACACGATGCATTCGTTAGATGTAAAATCAAATAGACATTAAAGTCATCATAGCAAATGCCACATTTATTAGTAAGAGGAAGAAATGAGAAGAGATACAACTACCTAGTCAGTGTCCATTCAATAAACTCCGTCGAATTCCATAGAACACCATGTCTTTTTCTTTATGTCCAGGACTCTCCTCATCATGTTTACTTTTTTCAGGAAGCTCATCCATGCTCAACAGTTTCATAATCTAATTTTATAACTTATGTATTGGATTTAATTTTTTTGTATGTTTTGTTAACTCAACTACTCTTGCTCCTTGATCAAGCTTATGTCAAGTTCAAACATTCTTGAATCTCTGTGTAGTGCAGATGAAGGTGAGCTGATGTTGTCCTCTAGAAGAGTTGTTTCTTTACTACTTTCTTGATTCATTCTTCATAAGCATACGTTAAGCCTATTTGTGCATCCTCTCATCAATAATATCATTTTGTTCAAACATGTAACTCTCTTTTATTCTATATTTTCCAAAACCTATTTGTTTATTTCTCATGACTCATGAGATATTTGATTTAAAGGATATTCAAATAGGTCACTAACAATGTGAACTAGATCTAGTTAATTATATTCCTTCTATGTCCTTGTCTCTTCCTATTGCAAGAACCGTAATTTTTTTGTTGAAAGTGCTTCCAAAAAGACACACCCCAAGGGGCTGCATGACATGCAATGAAATTCATTCAGCTTAGATGACAAATCGAACATACCTGAGATTTGCAACCAACCTCATTCCTTTTTAAGATGTCACTTGGTTGGGAAAACTGTGGTCGACAACTTAACACTTTGTCAACCTCCCCAATGAAACAAGACACAGTTGGCACTGTAATTTTTATTAGATGATCTCTTTAGGAGATTTCCATATGCCAAATGGAGGAGCAAACACTTTTAAGTTTTAACGTCAAATTATTTATCATAAAGAAACTTGGTTTATGCCATAGAACTTGTACATGTTCCAACCCATTTTAATTGTAATCAATAATCCAAGTTCTGATCTTCTTGGCGTAATGTCTTATACACCACCCAATAAATTGGAGGTTGCACTAATAGTAAAAAGTTAATATTGTATTCTACAATGACCAGAATCATTCCCATAAACAATGCATAGAGAATCCCCTCTACGTTGATCCTCGGTGCTCTACTATGAGGCAACTCCTAATTAACAAAAGATATATATATATATATATAAGAAAATCAAAATAAAAGTACTCTGTAGAAAGGGGTAAACCCCATAAACAAGATGAGTACATAATGATGAAACGGGATAAAATGCATTGCCAATACTTTGCACCAGATGTTGATGTAGAGATGTAGGAGGAGCTATTTCCATCATCATCAATCAACGTGACAGTACAAATGCAAAGGCTGATAATATCCTTTGGGGAATGCCTCAAGCCAAGAGGACTTCATTGGGCAATCCTGGAGGGAGCTCTAATGCAATCAGTGGGAGCTAACCTAAGATCTGAGGCCAAAGTGGAAAATATAGCAATGGACACTTATGTGCTTAATCTAGGATAGGAGTCATTATCATGTCAAGATCCCCACCAGCAGATACATCTCTGTGGTTTGATGCAAGCAGGTCATCATTTCCCAAAAATTAAGAGGATGTGCATTGTCTCACTGGCGTATTGTCCTCAATATCCATCAGTAGGGTATCTACATGGTGTTAAATGATTGCAATCATCAAGACAAGCTGGAGAAAGGAGTGATCATCCTCATGGAGCTGGGCCCAAGGTTCAGCCGGGTTCGTACAGGTGTTGCAAGTACAGGTACATTTCTGGTACATGGGTATAGGTACAAAGATGGTACACATGTACCCATGCCAATGTTTGAAAAATCGGAATCGGTCGAGGGTCAACTCGGAATCGGAATCGGTAATGAATCGGTCATAAATTGGCCGATTTGCATTTAATGAATCGGTTTACTCAAAAATACATAAAATATTTAAATTTTAAAGAAAAACAACATTTTCAAGATTTTAGGACTGTTGTTATGACCCAGACCTGTTGTTTGAAGGCCAAAAAGAACCTATACTTGTTGTTTAGGGTTGCTTTCATCCACAGTACTGCCCATAATTTAATTCAATCCTTTAAGGTGGTTTTCATGACTTTTTACTACTGCAAAGGTCATAACAGGCACATGTTTGCTTCAAAATTGTTGTACGAGGGTTTGAACAGCTTCAACCTAAGTTGCATGAAACGGGGAAACGAGAACGAAACGGGGAAACTTCGAAACAGGGGAAACATGTAAATATTTGATACAGAGATCACTACTCCCTCTGTATCAGTCTGAGACCTCAAGTGATATGAATCTCTATGTCAGTACATACTCATAAAAGATAGATTCAAATAACTAGGTCTACATCTACCAACTAACACATAATGCAATCATATAGACAACAGATGTACCCCGGAACCCTTTCAGGAGAAACGAGCTAACTATGGGGCTATCTTCTCAATCTCGAGCTCGGAGCATATAGATGTATAAAAGAAGATACAATACAGAGTTACCTCAACCGGTAGCTCAATCCCTCTGACTAGGGCAAACCCAGATTTGCATGCATCTAGCTGATGCATGCACTGATGAGGTATGCCCTAACTGCCAATCTGGATCTAAGTGCTCTGATGAAGCCTCTGACTGATCTGCCCTCTCTCGATCACTCTGCTCTGATATGCTCGCTCTGAAGACTACCCACTGATGAAATCGGCCCTTTCTGCATGCACAAGTGCGCCCTCCTCCTCTGGATGTCAAATGCTCGTACTGCTCCGAATCTCAACAGATCTGAGCTCTGATTGTCTCTAACCTTCCTCAAATCTCGAGGCAAGGCTATCCTGAAAGTCTCGGACTCCAACTCGGTCAATCCAACTCACAACGAGCTTCTCCTCCTCAAGAAAAACGTCCTCCTCCAAGCAAACTCGGCCTCCTCCAATCTAATCAGTAATCACACTGTGGAGCTCTCTCAGCTCACAGTACTAGAGATCTAGTCTCTCTAGAACTGAAGGTCACTAATCTAGCTCAGATCTGACCTTCCTAGCTCCTACAACAACTCCTCCCTATCTCAGAAAGTCGTCCCACATGGACAGATTCTTCCCCCTCACTCTGGTAATATCTCTCTCTGATAATGCAACTAAGTAACCCCATCTGGGGACCCCCTACCTCTATAAATAATCTCCCCGATGAATTAGGTTTGCCTAAACCCTAATTCCCGGTGCATGCAAAAAGTCACTTTTGCATGCATGCATGCAAAAGCTCACGTTTGCATGCATTCACTGAATGCTGACAGGTCATGCAAAACTCATGCATGCATAGGTCAATCTCCCCTGAAGCTCCGCATGCAACCCCTACTAGGCTCATGCCACTGAGTAGAGTGCATCTCACTCTCTACTCCATCCTGATGCCTATGGTACTAATGTCCCTCCATGCAAGGCATCTGAGTCATGGAGGACATCCTGAAGTTACCATAATCTAACAAAACGTGACCCCCCAAAATTTTGGAAATGAGGAAATGCAATATATATATATATATATATATAAATTAGCAAAGACATTTACGAAAATGAATGTAAAATATAAATCAGCAATCAAACATGTCAACTAATCATTGCCTATATTGGGATCCTATTCATCAAGAGTACCCTATGCATCCCTCCTCTGGGCTCTAGTCCTTGCCTCTAACTCGAATTTCAAAGTTGATCCTCCAAGGACATTAGTCAACGACTCAACACACTACAATTTTGATGAAACTTCCTAATCCTATCCCTAAAATAACGTAGAAAAAGCTTCCGATGCTTGATAAGTGATTTTGCATGAGTGAAGAGTACATTTTTATTAAGGTCATGTCAGAGGAATTCAACAATCAACACCACCAACATCAAGGTACATATAGGGGTTGATGTGCTTGATGAAATGCCAATTCCATACCCTCATACATGATAGAATCTGGTGGAAACCTTGCAATCCTAAAATCCTGAAAACTATTAAGTTTGTTGAATTTTGAATGGGATCTAAAAATCTACTTTTTGCATATGAAGTCCGATGAGGTTGGAACCACTCTCAAACATCCTGAAACAATTAATGGTAATGTTAAAAATTTAAGTAAAAGGATGGAAAATAAAAGATCACCAAGTACTACTGCACCATGGGGATATTGCATTGTTTTTTTGAGTCTGTGGGCACCCACACCAAATTCCAGACAAATAGGCCGATTTTTTACATAACTCAGCCGATTAGACCGGTTTGGTACCGAACCGGGCGATTCAATGTTCAAATCGGACAGTTCGGTACCGAACCGATTTGATTTGGTTCCTTATCAAATTGGTAGATCGGCCGATTCCGAAACCGATTTGGCCGACTTTTAAAACATAGAGAGAAACAAGGTTTGCTCAACTCTATCTTCAGTGACCTGCAACAGTTCCTTCCATTCATGCCTCTTATTAGGCCAAAGGTCACGACCAGTTGTATACAAAGAATTTTCTGATCTGCTTTTTGGAATAAGAAGTATTCCACCTTGAATGCCATATCCATCACAAGGTGAGGTCCTACAAATCTCCTAAAAATAAGATGGAAGAGCGCTATGGTCCAACGTGCAAGACTCATAAGAGACCATCTTCCCCTGACAAGGCTGTCCAATAATGATCTCTACATTACCAATGTAGAGTCTTGTACCCAAATCACTGATGACGCCTGAACCTGTAGCCAAGATTGATGTGTCTGCGTCATCAACAATCCATTCCACACTAAGTGGTCTCCTGTGGATGTGAAAGATGCCCAACACTGGTGCATAGAAACACATACCAACCCTAATAAGCTGCTGGTATAAATCAGAATAGCACCATGCATACTGTGAATCATGTCTATGATGGAGCAAAAGGTATCACTACTGTCAAAGGATGATAAAAGTTCATCATCAAACCGTCCTCCAAACTCCAGGTAGCAATCCCAACCACTCCTAATCATCCAAACAGCTGCTGCCCTCAAAGTGTGCGCTGAAAATTCCTTGACCAGCAAGGTAGGACAGCCATCAACCAACATTGGGGGAGGTAGAAACCAATGGGTTAGAGCTGGAATACTTCTACCCTCATTCATCACTCCATCAAATGACTCCATTACATGAGTCACCCATCCTGAAACCACAGTAGCAACATTCTCCTTATAGAAATCTTCAATACAGGAAGACCCCTTGAGCTCAATCAATTCTGAACATTCCCTTTGCCTATCTTCATCATGTATTGTGGCTGCCATGGATGTCTGAATTATTGCTCTGGATGATGAAGATTGAGCTAAGCTTAACTCCAAGCAAAGCTCATCAACATGGATCTCGGATTCTTGAAGGGCCATCTGAGTACTCTTCAAGGAATCCTTGATTCCTTAGTAACCTCCTAGTTTATGTGTGAAAATTGAAAATTGATTACTTTATCGAATATCTCATTGAGTCCATAAGGCACTGGTTTACTAATCTAGTAGGAGGGTTTTGTTAGAAGTAGAGTTGTTCTCGTCGTTATATTTTACAGCGCTACTTCTATCCTTGTTTGGGAAGCCCCCCATGACCAAAGGAGCAGGCCTAAACAGAGAGGAGGGTGCATTGTGGTGATAGTGGGTGCATCTCTTGAGAAGTTGCCAATCTTAGCACCAACCTTCATGACCTTTCAGAAGGGTGCTAATTTGTGTAGTAATAGATTGTAGAGTGCCTGGAGTGCATGGTCCCTAATGAAAGTGAGCAAGTACAAATACATTTGCAAATCAGTACTTTTGGCAAAAACCTAGAAAACATTGCAAGAGATGTGGACCAACCAGGTAAAGAATTCCAAATATTTATTAAGTTTATTTGTTTAATCTTTAAAGTTTAAATACTTGAAGATTTAGCCAAATTCACAAGCCAATTTCTTGAACTTTGTTGTTGCAGCACATTGGTGAGTCATTTAGTAGGCAATGTCCTCAATTGCAAAAGTTTGCAAACCAAGTCCTAAGTCAGGCTTGCAGTGATTTCAAGTGTGAGCGCAATTGATTTATCTTTGAGCAGATTCACACAAAGAAGAGAAACCATTTGACACAAAAACAGTTAAATGATCTTGTCTTCATCCAGTACAATCTCTGACAGAGGAACAACCAGTTATTGAACATTAGACCTAATACATATCTCATTGTGTTGGATGATATTGATCCACCCTCAGAATGGGTAGAGTCTCACCTGGCATAGTTTGATCCTGATTGTGTTGGATGATATTGATCCACCCTCAGAATGGGTAGAGTCTCACCTGGCATAGTTTGATCCTGATCATGATTTTGATGCAGAAGACTTCGGGTGGGTTGATTTGGATGTAGATCCAGCAATAATAGGTGATGCAAACATAGATCCGAATCATGTTAATCTTGTAGGTGTAGCATGTTGCTTTCTGGACTCTAGAGGCCATTTAGAGCCTCGGTGATTATTTATTTTGTTTCAAATATGTCTTGCACTCAGTGCCATTTTGATATATTCACCCTTACATAGTATATACATGAGCAGGCTTTGCCTATTTTGTCTGTAATGGTTTGGAATCTTTAAAATATTCTTTCCATTAAAATTTTAATATTTCATGTATTTTTAGCAAACCGAGTCATTAAAATTAAACGAGTCCCAGTCATGGCCAAATCCGAGCCCAAGTATGAGTTGACGCTCAACCAATTCTGGGTCCAAGTTCAAGTTTTAAAACATTGATTAATAGCAATGATTTTAGTGTTTCCACGATATGTTACTGAAAAGTATTTCTGTAGGAATGATCATAAGAAAACTCAGAAAAGCAAAATGGCTGATTCAAGTTAGCAACTCTTGTCTATCCAAAACTAAGAAAAAGATAGACTAACGATCAGTGAATTTAAATAATAAAAATCAATATTATGTAGCACAGGGAATTTCCAATTGAATATTAGCAACAATGAAAAAAGCAAGTAAAGAAATAAAGAAGATGGATGCACGACCTTCAATTTGGAAGTTATGAATTTCAAAGCTTTCAACCTTTCCATCTTTTCTGACTTATTGGATGTGCGTTCATTATGCTTTGGTCTGCCATGAGATTGAAAGGAAAAATAAAGAAAAAGTTTAAATTTTAATATTTTATAAACCACTAATGAAGCAGAATACCAAATGTTGAAACTCAAAAGACTGTAAGAAGCATACAGAAGCTCCAATAGCTTTCCTACTCTGAAGCCCTAGATAATGCATACTTAAGTGAATGAAGTTCAGCCGTTTCCTTTTCAGCCTCTTGCTCACGTTTTATCTTTGCAAATTTTTCTGCCTTCAGTATCTCATCACTCTGATAAGATAAGCAATACTATGTTAAACATGTAAAGCAAGCTTCAGACATGGTCTGCTTTAATATGACTCATTGAACATTAATGTTATAAAAAGACTGTACAGACTCATAAAAATGATGCATTCAACTAAAAACAAAAGCATTGAACTGAAGAAGAAACCTAATCATGGTTGTCTATTCTTCATTCAGAAACTATGTTTAGTTTGTGATTTTTAAATATAAAAGCAAATTAACAAAGCCTGTGCCATGTTGAACTCAGGAGCTCTTGCATAAGTTCTTAGCACAACCTCAAGCTCTGCAGCTCGTGTCTCTCTGTCAAAATGTCTTCCCCTTCTTTTTTTATTCTGAACATTCATTGAAGAAATGCTGATGACTTCCTGCCCTGTCTCTTCACCTTGAGATTTCCCTTCCCTGGCATTACCAAGACTCTCTGTCATCCTGCAGTAAGAAAAATGTACAGTGACATAAAATAGAATTTAAAAGAGACTTAAAGATTAAAAGAACAGGTAAATATATTAAAAATAAAAATAAAAAATACTAAACAGATATCATTTCAAGCAAAGATACAAGATTGTTAAAATTTCCACAAACTTGATTTAAAGCTATAAAGAGGTCATGGAATCCCCATACACTTCTGAATGAGTAATCAGCCATCTTAAACTAGTCTCTGAGGAATCCCCATGTTTCAAACCGCAGGGTTTCTTCAACTCGTTTTCCTTCCATTATTCTACACATCATAGTGTATCATCCTCTGCATCCCAATAGAATCAATGTATGTACCTCTGCCACATTATGCTGTAGTGGTAGGGTATTGCCGCTTTTTTACTTTTAATATTTACCCTAACGTTTATTTGTTTTGACAAGTGTTAGAACCAGACCAGAACCAGCAAAACCGGCTAGTCCGACCAGTTTTGGGCATTTTTTGGTTCGGTTTAGTGTTTCTAACTGGAAATGGCCTATACCGAACCGGCTGGTTTTGTATTTGAAATGGCCTTTTTCGTACAGAACCGGCCTTAAATCCCTGAACAAGTTCGTAGCTTTTGGACATGAATTGTTTTATAACAAAAAAAAGGTAAACCCTAGACCCTAGTAATCATGAGTAATATTAAATTCTTTCATTTTCTGTCCTTTTACTTAAATTTTTAACATTACCATTAATTGTTTTAAGATGTTTGAGAGTGGTTCAGGGTTCCAACCTCATCGGACTTCATATGCAAAAAATAGAATTTTAGATCCCATTCAGAATTCAACACACTTAACAGTTTTCAGGATTTCAGGATTGCAACGTTTCCACTGGATTCTATTATATACGAGGGTATGGGATTAGCATTTAATCAAGCACATCAAATCCTCTATGTACCTTTATGTTGGTGCTGCTGATAGTTGAATTTCTCTGTCATGACCTTAATAAAAATGTACCCTTCACCCAAGCAAAATCACTTATTAAGCATGCGAAGCTCTTTCTACCTTATTTTAACGGTTGGACTAGGAAGTTTCATTAAAATTGTAGGGTGTTAACTAATGTCCTTGGAGGATCAACTTTGAGATTCGAGGTAGAGGCAAGGGCTAGAACCTAGAGGATGGGGGCACGTGGTGGTATTGATGAATAGGATCCCAATATAGGCAATGATTTTGATTATATGTAGTTATTTGTTGTAGCATGAAGTTTTTTGGACTCTAGAGGCCATTTAGAGCCTTTTTGTTATGTATTTTGGGTTAGATATGGATTGCACTTGATCCTATTTTAGTTCTATGCACCCTCACTTGCTATATACATGAGAAACATTGCATATTTGTGTATAATGGTTTACCTTCATATGGATGCACATGATTCCATGAATATAAAAAATATTTTCAAAATTTGAATATTTTATGTAACTTTTTGTCAATCGGTTTTTTAGTCTGGTTTTTTTCTAGTTCCAATCCAATTTAGATTTTTGGGCTTGACCAATTCGATGACCGGTTTGGTTTTGTTAACATTGGTTTTGGCATTGATTCTACTATCTAGAATAAGTGATTGTACATGAAAAAAACAGCATAGATAATGTCCCTTACCTCCGTTATTTATTTGTGTAGTTCATCCTCAATGATCTAGCCCCATTCTATTTGGTTTCCTCGATACATTACTTTTGACAGCAAATACAGCCATTCCCATGGCCATGATGCACCAACTTACTGCCCAAAATTCTACATAACAACTGGACATGGCCTCTTTGGTGTCCAAATTTCAACTCTTCTATGCCATATACCGGCTTGTTTTCTTTTGTCCATGTCCAAGTCTCTACTTTACCCCGTGTTACCAATCCAACTAGCACTTGAGATCCAAAGTACAAGATCAGTGCTAGCCAATAGGAAGGTCAAGAGGGATGCCATTGTCACAGCATAACCCTCTTCTCACTTAAGACAGGCCCTCCTCTAGCACAAGGGGGGTATCTCTAGAATAGGATTACTAAGACAAGTCAAATAGGGCTCAATATCATGTGAAGAGTAGTTTTACTAAAACTATTTTTTTATGGGGCAAGACAAGTGCCAAAAGTCCCAGAGGGCATAAGGAGTTTCTAAGAGGGCTGGAAAATAGGTGAAATTGGATCGGTAAAGTCGTTACAAACATGCATAAAATACCTATGGCCTCCAACTTGATTTCTAGAAATGAAAGAGTTTGTAGACCTTTCTTCGGTAATTGCTCATCAAATGCTGCAACAAATCCAAGTATCACCTCTCCTCTCTTCCTTCCTTGCACAACCCCAAGATCTCAACCAAACTTGAACAGTTATAATGACAAGAAAAGGAAGGAGGAAAATATGGTAGTGAGGAGGTTTTGGTACCTGTTATCATGCAATTTGGAGTTGCCCCTATTAGATGATCCTATCAAGGATGGTAGAGGAGCTAGGCAACTAAAGAGCTGACCTAAGAGGGCCTTGATTCCCAGATAGATTGGTTGTCACGCCAACCGAGGGACTCTTCGCTTTATGCCACCAAATCCCTAGGTAGCAAAGGGGGAGACCCCGATCTACTCCCGACAAGAGAGATCTAATCCAATCACCAGATCAAACTAAGCAATAGAATACGTAAGGTGATGGATGGAAAACCCTAGATCTAAGGAATGGAATCATTGTAGAGACTTAAAAGAGATGAGATATCAACTCAAGATGCTTCAGTTACAATGACTCAGAAGTTAACAGTGGATCTAAGATATAGGTGCTAAGATAAATGATCAAATCTTCCTGCCTTGGGATACGTGAATTAAGTCTTTGAGAAAATGGTCCAAGGTGGTAGATCTGGATGAATTAAGGGTTTATAGCACTGTTTGATGATTGATATGATAGTATTAATACACACAAGCCAAAGATTGGATCTTGAAACAACCCAAAAGATATCCAAACCAAGGAGGGCGTAAGGCATGAGAGATCAGTGCCTAGGGAATGGGCAGATGGATTCCATTGAGGGTGGTGCCCTAGGTAACCCACCTAGGGCTAGGCCTAAAGGTAAAAACCCAGAAATGGTTCACCAAAATATTAAGTTATTAGACCCGGAGAATTCTTATAATTTTCTGCAATTAGGGTTTTAATGTAGATTAAGTTTAGACCAATGGATAAATTAATAAAACTAAATAAAATGAAATGAAATCACTTACTTGATGCCCATAGATGAATGTTGTATGGTGAAGACTAGCCCCAACAAGATCAAATGAAGATTTTGAGTACCCACGTCCATGAAACGCCCAAGGAGCCAAGTGCATCCCACCTAACCTGCACAACCGAGGAAAGATCAATCAGTAATGCAAATAAGATTGGTGAAAAACAATGAGAGATAAAATAAATGATGAATAAATGGTCATAGACAAATTCACTCCCTGTTAAAACCCCCAATCTGAGAGAGAGAAGCAAGGTGAGCTCCCTCTGCAAGTGCGCCACTCTCCAAATCGCCCTCCCTACTGCAAATCAAAAATGGATCCACGAAATATACGAAAGGTACAACAAAGATGTAACGGTGCAAAAGAAGACTAGCATTCAGTCACCACATCTCACATTCAACCATAGACACAAGAGTTTGATCACAAAAGATTTCTTTATTCTCAATAATCCAGATCCAAAAGTCCCTTTACAATGAGGGGGTCCTCTCTCTTAAATAGAATCGAGAGAGACCAAAACCCTAACCACTTTTTGAATAAGTGGTTGAGATTAAAAGATACAATAGAGATCATCAATGGTGGAGATATTTTTAATTTTTATTGCATGGATCAATGACTAAGTCACAAGAGGGGGGCACACTTTTTCCCAAGGATGCCCTAGGGGGGGCAAAATAATATAACAATATGATACATCATGGGATAACATTGTAAAGGGGTCGCTAGGGGCAAAAATCACCCTAGGACTCAACCTTTTACAATAATACAATAGAATAACATGATAGTACAAATGATCAACATAAGAAATGCACCCCATGGGAGGAAGATGTCCTCTCTAGGAAAAGATATCATCATGAAAAATCATCCGGACGAAGCCAAGCCATGTAAAATGCATCTGGAGCCATAATATATTATGACTAATCATCCCCATGCCATTTCCTTTCCCACACTAGCCAAATTGATTTTCCCAGTACAAGCCATGGTCATAAAAACTACCGGAAAAATCATCCTGGAGAAATAAAATTGTCCATAACTCACTGCTAGGTGCCTGGTGCACAAAACTGGCTACACAAATGAATCCGAGAACATAGGAATATGGTAATGTTGACTACTCATACCCCATACCAAGCCTGTAGCGCTCTAGGTGAAAAAGGCACATCTCTGTTGTGTAATAAAAATGGCCAATATAATAAAAAGTGATAATAATCACTGTATCTCAAAAATATGACCATCTGCTACAAACTGAAACTGTTGGAGGTATGATCGAGTGTCTAGAACACAAATAATCATCATGGAGCTCTGTAGTCACTTCCTCGAGAAGCGTGTTGACCAAGTCAAAGCATCCAAACTGAAGGTAGAGCAGTAATCTAGAAGATTCTGTATGCATGTAAGATGGATAATGCTCGCAAGTTTATGTCAGAAACCAAACTATAACATGAAATACATGACAATGGCTAATATAAATCCAATAAAATATACCTGTGTGAGAGAAACCATTAAGTCTTCCATGAATTTCCCTACATATGCTCGCTCATAGACTTAGACATATTGCTAGGATGGGTAAGGTGGAAAACAAGGCTTAAGGTAACAGGGAAGACTTGTAACTCAGACACTGTGATCTCTCAGATATAAGGGAAAAGGGGAAACCACTCAAACGTATGTCAGACAGAGAACACTCAAGGAATCGCAGTGCCTCACAAATGGGTAGAGTGTTTGGACTACTCCTATAGACACTAGACAAGCAACCTTTGTATTTAATTTGTTTGTCAACTTTGCAATTTATCATTCAAGATTTACATTTTAGATTTCATATCAGATCATCTTTCGCGAGCCATCCTCCAAAGGCAGGTGCCCTGAATAGCCTTGTGGGCCTCAGATAATGACTCGGTATGACCTCCATTGCCCGCCACCGTCCATACATAGGTGCGATGGAGTGACCACCCTGTTGCCTTGTAGAGGCAAACGGCCTTACATCATAAAAGGATGAGTGCTCATCCTTTGGAAACTAATTAGCTACGGAAGACATTTTATTTCCACATAGTGTTTAGCAACACTATTTTTGCTGACTTTTGCATCCATTTAAATATAATAGCATTTAAGTTCCGATGCTTTAGTGTTTAGCAACACTTTTGTTAGGAGTACTTGCTTTCGAGGACTAGAAGAGAACAACACGGTGACCAAAAGGCCACACACTCCAGAGCCGAGAGACAAGATAAATATGGAGTCATATTGAAAATTTTGGAACCCCAACACGGTTTCAAGTTTTATCTTTCACATAAAGTTTATTGCCCAAAACCCATGAATGCATATTAGCTTCAATGCATAAAAAATTGATTTTTCTTGAAACATGGAATTTCTATCTACTTTAAATAACTCAGAAAATTTATAATAGCCACACACATAAAATTGAAACTCATAATTTTAGCCAAATAGGCTCAGGAAAAACCCGAAAAGAAAACCTGATAGGAGAGAGAAAATTTTATTCTTTCAGACAAATTATACAAAACAGAACAGCAATACTTATCTCAGCCTTTCATCTTGAAAAGCGTGTCAAACCTAGCAAAAATTCTGAACTTCACTGTCAGTGATTTAACCCACACGTGCTAGCATTTATTTATGTTGTACAGCCTTGGAAAACATGCCAAAAACATATTGTACGCACCTTGAAATCTGTGCTAACTTTCTGCCTCGAAATTCATGCCCAGATTGTTGTTGTACGATCAGAATTAATCATTGTATGGACTGTCAGAATTCTGCATAGGAATTCGTGCATGTACAGCCCTCATTAATTGTCTGTACGAACATCGAAACCCGTGCTACTCTTCCTCGAATTCTGTGCCTACTATACGGTTTTATCTCGATTTCTATGCATTTAATTGTTGCTGCAACATGCCTCAAAATTTGTGCCTTTATCTTAGAACTTGTGCCCTGCTTCTCTTCCTTGGGAATCAAGCCAACTTTTGTCTTCTTCTTCTCTAGGTTGAAATCACTTCAAACCATAGTTTTCTCTTTTCCTTTTCTCCTCTTGCTCTCCTCTTGCTCTCCAAATCTCTTAGATCAAAATGAATGAATGAATGTTTCAATCCCTAGTTTCTTCCCTTTTTGTTCATGGTAACTTCTTGAGATTCTATGGCCAAGATTAGATCTTGGCTCAATGAGACCTAAGGCTCACATAAAAGGCTCATTAATAATTTAATAAATGAATTTAATGCACTTTTCACTTAAGTACATTAATGACCCTTTTAATTCCTCACCCACTTTATTTCTCGTAAAGACAATTTAAAATTAGACCATGAAAAAACTTTATAAAGTGACTTTAAATTTATAAAGTGTTTCTCACTTTAATAAAGTGGCTAGGGACCACTTTTAATGTTTTATCCACCCCTAGAAATCACAAGGTGGAAAAACACTTCCTTGGTACTTTTTCAACACTCTCTCCTACCGAGGAAGGTGTTCTTCACAACCCCCAACTTATCTCTGAAGTGAACATGCTTTCCTCTCCCCAAAGATTTTGTTAGGATGTCTGCAACCTGCTCCTCAGTGGAAATGTACTATAACTCAACAGCTCCTCTCTGAACATAGTCTCTGATGAAAATCCAATCTCATCTTTCTTTGCGGATTCGGGAGGTTGCATGGGTGTATACTGTAGAGTCAGCGAGCTACTTTAAGAAGGTTCATCCTCGCCTGGTTGGACATTCGGTCAAGCCGTTAAAGCACTCAGTCCAAAGAGTTAGATCTGCTTGGGCCAAACCAAAACTTTTACCCACTTCTTTAATACGCATTTAATAATCTTAAAATAAACCAACAAGCCTCTTGCAATACTTTCACAACCCTACACAGCAACAATCGCACGCATTTATCTCTCGGCACTGGTCTATTTTATTTTATCAATCTTGCTAAATGTCGTGAATGTATCTTGTATCAAATCATGTGTAGTGTTGATTAAATATTTGCAATGATGTATTGTTGAGTTATTTTTCCATCTCATCATCTTTTAACTCCTAGAATAGACTTTTACTTTTGTTATAGATTAAAAGCCTTAGTTTAATTTTCATAGGGACCACCCCCTTTGGCTTCGCTAGGAGTAAGCCTAGACGGAGGAGTCGAGTAATCAAGTGACAGGAGGAGTCGAGTAATCAAGTGACAGCACTTGACTCTCACTTGCCCCCAAGGACACACCGAGCGACTTGAAGGTTTCCTGCTGCATCCCCCCAAGTGTGTATTAGGCGGCAACAGGCAGATCTCATGATCTCTGGGGTCACTACAGTACAAAGGCCAACATCATGCCCAGGGACTTTAGCTAGATGGTATTTCAACCTGTTAACCCCTCCCGACATGTGATGCCCACATAATTTGCAACTCAAATTTTGCATGTTTGTTCCATCCTCGAGCTCACCATACTGCCAAAACAGGTCCAATGGCTTTGGCATTTTAGCAAATGGAATGGCAGCCTCAAAATGCAAGCCTAGGGCACAAAAAATACAAAAAAATACATTAAACCCTATTTGAAAAAAATTGCGGCAGTTTGGCTTAAAAAATCAGACATCTAAATTTATATTTTTAGCCATGAAAAATGATAACAAGAGGGTGGCTAAAGATCTAAAAAACAAGCATGCTATTCCATTCTAAAACCCCCTTGCATTGTGACTATTTTTAATATTTATGGACATGGAAATCATAGGCAAAATGCCAAAAAAAATAGAGGAAGATAGGCAAGAAAATATGCAAGCAAACATTCAAAAAAATCATGGAAAAGATAGAAGAAAGTGAAACACTACATACCTGTGAGAGGAATTGATTGATTGGCAAATGTTTTGATTCTTGAAGTTGAACCCTTTCTCCACAAAAATTCTTAATGGTGATGATAGATGGTGTTAGGATGCCTCCAAGGTGGTTGATGGTGTCCTCTTTCCCTTCACACTCCTTCTCCAACAATGAAATGAAGCAAATGACCAAAAAAAAGGACTTTTCCCCTTTTAAGCCGCGGATTGGACGTCCTGGGTGACTTTTTCGGTCGACCCGCAAGTTTAACGAAAAAGTTGTGATTTTTACTAAAAAGTGTGCCTCCACGATTTTTTTTAAAATCGCGATTTTTCCAAGCCGATTTTTCGACTTAGGGAAAAACTCGCGATTTTTTAAAAAATCATTGATTTTTCGACGAGGTTTTCAACATTGCTTTTCAGATCTAGTCCCACGGCAACCCACAAATTCAACCTGAAGTCTCAATTTTTCGCATAAAAAGCTTCCTTTCCCCGTCTCTTTATTTCAATCTTTTTTCGGTTTCGGTTACTTTTGCTTAAAGCATTCGTAGATCTATATCCCAAATCTTGAATCATGAATAGATTTATTATTTGCTTTAAATCACACTAAGAATCTAGATTAAAGTTTCAAGTTCATTTAAAAAAGTTTCTAGATCCAAGTGTTGTAGACTTTTCAAATCAAGTTTCTAGTTTGCATATCAAAAGGCTTGGTTTGTCTAGTTTAGTTCTTGATCTCAATTAATATCCGGCATACAAGTGCCTTGATTCACTTGAATTTTCCAAAAGCAAGCAAAGATCCCAAGGAAAATAGCTTTCTAGCTCACTCTCTCTCTTTAGTCATTTTTCCTTCCCTTTTTGCATTTTTTTTTACTTAGAATTTTTTGGGCAATTTTTAGGCTTTTATCCCAACACTCTTAAAGTGTTTTGGGGCATATTTAACCTTTGTTTGCTCGATGTTTTGTAGACTTTCGCGATCAGGTAGAGACGCATGCTGGTCATTTTTCCAAGATATAGAGCATTTGAGACCTTCCAGAGGCTTCCCTTTACTTGTGATAAAAATTTCAAACCTTTGTAAGCCATTTGGTTCCTCAGACTATAAAGGACCAATGGTATTTCCTAAAGCAGAGTCTTTTTGAAATAAGAAATAAAGAAGAGCAAGCGGGCTACCCAGCGCCTGCACTGCATCCCCCCGAGGGGGTCTATGTCCTTTTTTGTGGTTGTGCTTTTTCGTCATTTTTCTTGTTTTAGTTTAGTTTCTTATTTCAAGCATTAGATTAAAACAACACATGCACACAATCCGTCCAAACGGGCTGTACAATTAGTTTACTTTTCCTTTTTCGCAAAGTAATAAAACTTGATTAGTTTAGTTAAGCAACTTCACGGCCAATAAATTTTTAAAAGTAATCAAGGCTTAAGTTCACATATGCTCTTAACCGATGTAGCTTAGTCTGACCAGCTGGCCAACCAGAAAGGGACTTGAAAGACCAGCTTAATAGGGCAATCCATCAATAGCTTAATCACAAGAACTTGGGAGGTCGCATGAAACATACTATAGAGTCAGGGGGTTGCTTTAAGCAGGTTATGCCTTGCCCCGTTGGACACTTGGTATAGTTGTCATTGCACTTGGTTCGAAGGACAGTTGGAGTTGGGCCAAACCAATAACTTACCCACTCCTGTAATCACTCATTAATAAGCTTAAAACTAACAACAAGACATCAATAGCACATTCCCAACACAACAACAATTTACATATCTTGACACTGGTCTACTATACAATTTGATGGTTTTAAATCAATCTACCACTATGTTGTGAATGTTATTTTAATACAATGTTGTTGATCTAATTTATCTAAGATGCTCTTATTTCAGTATTTCGTTCATCCATCATTAACTCCTAGAATTTGCTTTTCCTTTTTGTAGTGTAAAAGCCATAGTTTCATTTTTATAGGGACCATCCCCTTGGCTTCTCTAGGAGTAGCCTAGATGAAGGAGTCGAGTAATCAAGTGACAACACTTAACTCTAACTTGCCCCCAAGGACACACCGAGCGGCTTGAAAGTTTCTTCCACGTCCCCCCAGGTGTGTATTAGGCGAAAATAGGCTCTAAGAAGTGTCTAGGACTTCTTAGATTTGGGTCAAATCAACATTAGAGCTCTATGTGAATAGACGTGCATGTGAGCAGATGAACGTCAACAAGGACAGCTTTTCTATGATGAAGAAATAACTAGGAAGTCAGTCAACCATTGAAGAATTCCCAAATAGCATTGAAGAAGCCTCAAGAAAAATGGATGACTAGAAGTGCAAGTCGACCTCACCAAAAGTACAAGTCAGCCCCGAGAGGTGAAATTCAAGTGAAATGAAGAATATAAATAAAGTGCTCACACATCTCATTTGTTCACTCATTATCGCACGTCATCTTCTCTCTCCTATTTCGCAATTTCAGCCAAGCAAAGAAAAGATCAAAGGAGTAATTTTTAGGGTTTATTGTCTCTGGAAAGATTCGCTACCCTTGCTAGGGTTTCTTGTGAAGATAGGAAAACTTCTTATTGTTAAATTTTTTGTTGGGTTAGGGTTTGATGCAGAGAAATCAAATTTTCATATACTTTAATGCAAAATTAAATACAACACACTAGTACTGAAGCATAATAGTATAGTAGTAATCAAACAGTATAATTTAAAACATAATTTTCATCTTTTTCAACTCTAACACTACCAAGTAGGTCCCCGTGTTAAAGTAATCTTCAGTAACATGTAATCAGCAGTAGCGGAATAACTAACAATAACATGTCTAATAATAAGAAGAACAAGTTAGACCACGTACCTGGAGTGTGGAACCCTTCCTATCTTTATACTCAGAAGAATTTACTTTCAAAACAGACTGTGTCTCTCAGAGGCAAGTCAATCACTAGGAACAAGCTGACCCTTGCTAGAGGGTAGGTACAAACTTGAGAGAGAGAGAGATGATAGGACTATAAAGCAGTCAAACAGTGATGGTCAAAGACACGCACGACTCGACATAACAAATCTGACATAGATCTAAACACAGTTAAGTCCAAGTAAATAGGTTTGAGCACAGAGATCAAGTCTCAGTAGTATAGAACAAGTCTTAGCAATAAAGATCAAGTCTCAGCAATATAGATCAGGTCTAGGGAAACCCTTAAATAATAGATCTGATATAAAACATTCAACAAGAGAGTGCAGCCTCATAAAAAACAGAACGACAGACCTCAACAGGTGGGATCAGATCTATAAAGGCCACAACCTCCATACATATGCTCTCAGCATACCAAATCAGACCTACAACAAGCAGATCAATCACCACAACAGGCAGAACGGACCCTCAGGGCTCACAACCACTACAAAGCAGACTAGATCAGATCCTTAGACCTCACGGCCTCCACAAAAATGCACTCAGCAGGTGGACCGAACCCCAGGCAGACCACAACAAGAAATATCAGACCAGAAGGGGATCACGGCTCTTTTCAAAAAGCAAGCAGAAAGCAGATCGGACCTCACTTAAACCCTCAGCAGGCAGATCGAACCCCAGACAAACCACAAAATAGGCTCACGGATTAGATCTGGGTTCAACAAAGCTTATGGTTGGTAGATCTGCGCTCACGGCTAAGTCAGCAAGAGCAGCACCTATCATGGCCTTCCTCAAACAGGTCACGGATCGGCAAAAATGGTCTTCACAGCTCAGTCATAGATGGCAGCAGTAAATGTTTGACCAAACCCTAGCAGCATAAAATCTTGATGTTAACTTTCAGCAGTTTGAGATGTTTATGTATGAAGAAAAACTCCAGCAGGTGGGCAACCTAAATAGGTGAGAAATCAGCAGCAAGAATCCCCTAAAACCCTTGATGTCAAGCAGCAGAAAAAACAAAGTTGAGATAAGATGATAAGATGATATCGAATGAGGAGATTAGATTCTAATATATAGAATCTTAAAACTTCTAGAAGGGTCTCAAAATAATTCTTTAATTAAGTTAGGGTTGCATAAATTAGGGTGGGTACCAACATAAAGGTTAAGACACCCAAACAACTTATAATAATATAAAATATAATTAAGGTGTCTCTAAGTGAGGGTACTAGGGTCATAGTAAAGGGTACAAGAACCGACCAAATGTACAAGTCAAATCATAAAATAAGGATGGGTACATGACCCATAACCTCTAGGACCAAAGGGTGTACCACAAAGGTGGGAAATTAACCCATAAGACCAAAACATCAAGGTGGTAAGTGTTAAGACAAACCAAGATTGGTAGAAAACACTTCTAACCACAAGACCAAGAAACAACAAGGTGTAAGGACCAAGGGTGAACAACCAAGGTGGGTGGTACAACCAATCATCTCTCTCTCAAATGTACAAGTGTTCCATACACTAACTAAAAAGTTCATCATCATTGTATAAGGAAGGTCCACACAAGATGATGTGATCTTGTAGTCCTCCAAACTACTCCTGAGGTCAAGTGCTAGTGACTCCATCAAGGGGTGGCCAATCCCTTGAAAAGACCATCTAGCTCAACCGTCTCGAAGACCTAGGAGAGGAGGGAATCACACATCATCATCTTGGTTAACTGACCAAGATCCACCCGGTTAACTGACTAGGTATGTACCTGCAGGAACTACGTGGTCCTCGTGACCAAGAATCTGCTTGGTCCCAGACCAAGAGGTCTTTGTCTCAACCTGTAGGACCTGTTTGGTCCTCGTGACCAAGAAACTGTCTGGTCCCGGACCATAATACCCTAGAGACAAAATAGGGGCCCTAGCCACATGCTAGGGACTTCGCCATGGCATCAACCTGCTTGATCCCCGACCAAGAACCCCATGAGACAGCTGGGGGCCCTAGGTATGTACCTGCAAGAACTACTTGGTCCTCGTGACCAAGAATCTGCCTGGTCCCAGACCAAGAGGTCTCTGTCTCAACCTGCAGGACCTGCTTGGTCCTTGTGACCAAGAAACTGTCTAGTCCCGGACCATAATACCCTAGAGACAAATAGGGGCCCTAGCGACATGCTAGGGACCTTTTCATGGCATCAACTTGCTTGGTCCCTGACCAAGAACCCCAGGAGACAGTTGGGGGCCCTAGGGTACCTTCTAGGGACTTACTCTTTGCTTTGCCTGGTTAACTGATCAAGAACCCTAGTTAACTGACTAGGGTACCATCCTCTCTGAAAATGGGTCTTGCAGCTACACTAACTTTAACACTCCCTCTCAACAAGAGAGACATTCTCAGCAACACTAAGCTTGTCGAAGACAGAGGCTTAGTCAACACATCAGTAAATTGTTCTACTAACAACTGCACCATGTCCTTGACATGGTGATACTTTCTCTCGATGTGTCTCGACCTATCATAGAATACATGATTTTCTGAGAGCTTCAAAGAGCTCTGAATGTCAGCAAGTACCTTGATCTTATAGATCCACTTGGAAGTTACAACTAACTTCCCTTGTTGTCTGAGAATCACTTTCCACGTGTCATTATCCATTGTCAACTAGATATCCTCTATTATAGCAACTTTCCAAACCTGATGTTTGGCTACCTCCACATAAGTGGATGATCCTGAATCAGTGACATGGCTGACACTGGAGCACCCTTGAAGCCTCTCAATAGGCTCCTCAATTAGATCAATTGAAGGCTTCTTGGCCTTCTCCCTTTGTTTCTCTAAACGAGATGTCTCATAGGTTTCCATATCTGAGTCACTAGAAGACTCCCTGGTGTGATGGAAGATCGCATCTCCACTTTTCTTTTCTACAATCCCACTATGCTGGGGATTGAGGAGCACAGTTGGCTCCCTCTTGATCTCTGAATCCTGACAGGGGTAATGAGCTAAAACTTTAACAACCTGTCCATAAACCTTATAAAGGTCACCTTCCCGAACTCCAATCTCAATGGTTGAGCTCATATTTCCACCCTTGGGCCACACCAGTGCCTTTCCTTCTGAGAAGGCTACAGAGAACCCCTTGTCTTCTAAAATTGCCACTGAAAGAATATTCTTCTTTAAACCAAGAACATACAAAATTTCCTCAACACGAATCAACATACCTGAATCAAGCTTTAAGGCAGTTGAACCAACTTGTTTTATTGCATAGGTACTTCCATCTCCCAGTTCCACTTTCCCTTTGAACTTCTTGGCCTTGTAACCTACAAGATCCCTTTTGAATCCAGTCATATGCTTGGTGGCCCCACTATCAATCCACTAGGAGTCTGATGAGTTGTAATGGAACCTGAGAGTGTTGAAACCAAGATGTATTCTCTTTGATCTTTTTCTTTGGTCTCAGCCTTAGAATTCTTTTGCTGAGGCAGCTGAAGCATGATACTTCCCGCTATGCCATTTCTTGTTAGAAGGATTTTTACAGTCTTTTGCATAATGACTAAGCTTGTTACAGTTATAACATCTTACTTTTGACTTATGAAAGTGCTTGCCTTGAGGTCCCTTACTTTTGTTCTTGTGCTGAGGGAAGCTTCTTCCCTTCTTTGTCTTGGCAGCAAGAGCATGATTATTTTCAGTGGGAGGCCCGAATCTACTCTGGATTCAGCCTTCTTCTTCTAGGAAATCATGCCACAACCTATCAAAGCTTGGTTGTATTTCTCTTCCATTCACTGCTACAAGAAATGTCTCCCAAGATGTAGGAAAACCATCTACTGCTATTTGCACAATGTCATCATCATCTACTTCAATTCCAATTGCCATGAGTTGATCTTTTGTCTGAGCAATCTTTGAGAAGAAAGAGGCAACTGTCTCTTTCTCCTCCTTCAATGAACGAAGTTGCTTCTTCAAAACCCTCTTCTGAGTAGGTGCCTTCTTCTCATAGAGATTTCCTAGGGCATCAAAGCATTCTTTAGCAGTTCTTAGAGGAGTTATCATGGGCATCAAATTGTCTTTAAATGAGTCCAAGATGGCTCTCTTTGCCTTGGCTTGCTTCTTCTTAAATGTTGATCTTCCTTGGGTTGTTGTGGGCTCTTCCACAACCCTAGTAACCAAATCATCCAAGTCATTCTCCTCCAGAATATTCAAGACCCTAACCTTCCATGCATTAAAGTTTGAGGCTCCTTCATGCCTATCTTCTGCCTTCACTGGGTAAGAAGCCATTTCAAACCCTTACAACCAACTTGCTAAGTACACCTGTAAACCTGTAGTCAAGTTGATTAAGGCACAAACTCTTACCTTAGGATCTATGTAGATTTTGTTAGCCTGCAAAATAGAGTTAGCTACAAAACCTCGCTCTGATACCATGTTTAATTTTTGGTTAGGTTAGGGTTTGATGCAGAGAAATCAAACTTTCATATACTTTAATGCAAAATTAAATACAACAAACTAGTACTAAAGCAGAATAGTACAGCAGTAATCAAACAATGTAATTTAAAACATAATTTTCATCTCTTTCAACTTTAACACTACCAAGTAGGTCCCTGTGTTAAAGTAATATTCAGTAACATGTAATCAGCAGTAGCAGAATAACTAACAATAACATATCTAATAATAAGAAGAACAAGTGATGGTCAAAGACAATCAAAACACACGACTCAGCATAAAAAATTTGACATAGATCTAACACAGGTAAGTCTGAGTAAATAGGTTTGACCAAAAACAAGGTCTGAGCACAGAGATCAAGTCTCAACAGTATAGAACAAGTCTCAACGGTATAGATCAAGTCTCAGCAATATAGATCAAGTCTAGGGAAACCCTTAAATCATAGATTTGATATAAAACAGTCAACAAAAGAATGTGGCCTCATCAAAAATAGAACAGCAAACCTCAACAGGTGGGATCAAATCTATAAGGGCCACAGCCTCCATACATATGCTCTTAGCATACCAGGTCAGACCTACAGCAAGTAGAACGGTCACCACAACAGGAAGAACGGACCCTCAGGCCTCACGGCCACTACAAAGCAGACTAGACAAGATCCTTAGGCCTCACGGTCTCCACAAAAATGCACTCAGCGAGTGGACTGAACCCCAGGCAGACCACAACAAGATAGATCAGATCAGAAGGGGATCACAGCTCTTTTCAACAAGCAAGCAAAAAGTAGATCGGACCTCACTTAAACCCTCAGCAAGCAGATCAAACCCTAGACACACCACAAAATAGGCTCACGGATTAGATCTGGGTGCAACAAAGCTTATGGCTAGTAGATTTGGGCTCACGGATAAGTCACCAAGAGCAGCAGCTATCACGTCCTTCCTCAAATAGGTCACGGATCAACAAAAATGGTCTTCACAGCTCAATCATAGATGGAAACTGTAAATGTTTGACCAAACCCTAGCAACATAGAATCTTGACGTCAACTTTCAGCAGTCAAACAAATCAAGTTTGAGATGTTTATGTATGAAGAAAAACTCCAGCAGGTGGGCAGCCTAAACAGGTGAGAAATCAGCAGCAAGAATCCCCTAAAACCCTTGACGTCAAGCAACAAAAAAAACAAAGCTGAGATAAGATAATACGATGATATCGAATGAGGAGATTAGATTCTAATATATAGAATCTTAAAACTTCTAGAAGGGTCTCAAAATAATTCTTTAATTAAGTTAGGGTTCCATAAATTAGGGTGGGTACCAACACATAAAGGTTAAGACACCAAAACAACTTATAATAATATAAAATATAATTAAGGTGTCTTTAAGTGAGGATACTAGGTTCATAGTAAAGGGTACAAGGACAAACCAAATGGTACAAGTCAAACCATAAAATAAGGATGGGTACATGACCCATAACCTCTAGGACCAAAGGGTGTACCACAAAGGTGGGCAATTAACCCATAAGACCAAAACATCAAGGTGGTTAGTGTCAAGACAAACCAAGGTGGGTAGAAAACCCTTCTAACCACAAGACCAAGAAACAACAAGGTGTAAGGACAAAGGGTGAACAACCAAGGTGGGGGGTACAACCAATCATCTCTCTCTCAAATGTACAAGTGTTCCATACACTAACTGAAAGTTCATCATCACTGTATAAGGAAGGTCCACATTGGATGATGTGTTCCTGTGGCCCTCCAGATTGATCCTGAGGTCAAGTGCTAGTGACTCCATCAAGGGGTGGCCATTCCCTTGAGAAGACCATCTAGCTCAACCATCGCGAAGACCTAGGAGAGGAGGGAATCACACATCATCATCTTGGTTAACTAACCAAGATCCACCTAGTTAATGTTGATGTATATGTAACTTTGGAATGTATTTCATCTATGTATTTTATTGTAATCCTATAGAGATGTATTATTCCTCTATATGGAAGTGTTTGTATTCCTATAGAGATGTTATGATTTCTCTATACGGAAGTGTCGTCATTTATATTGTAAGTGTCGTAACTTATACTTGATGGGTTATTAGACCACCTTGTTGGGGTCGACCCTATATAAGTCATGTGGGTCAAAGGGTTATTAGACCACCCTATTGGGGGTCGGCCCAATCAGCATAATGTTATGTGGTTAAGTTAGGGCCGACCTAGTTGAGTAAAGGTCAAGTGATGTAGTGTATAAATAGAGAGTGTGTCTCTCTCATTTTACACATTCTATTCTTCACTCACACACTCATTGGAGAGTGGCGCACTAGTGGAGGAGGAGAAGTTGCTGCTAGGAGAACTATCTCTTGTACTTGGGTTGTATCATTGCTCTATCTATCTCTGAGGAAGTTGCGGGGTTTTTCACCTACTTGGTTTTCCCCGGTGAAACTCTGTGTCTCTTGTGTGCTTGCATTATTGTGTTCATGTTTGATATGTTGTAGATATGCTATACATGTTATTCTCTCAGTTAAGATCCTAGATCAGATTGAAATTCTGGAAAATTAACAATGGTATCAGAGCTAGCCTGAAAGAAGGCATGGTATGGCATGTATGACACTTGTTGCACTTGCAATGCTAGGGCTTGATATAGCAAAAACCAATCATCGTAGCACTTTCACCATAAATCCATTTTGGCGAAGTTTCAGGATCTGAAAAGTTTACAGGTCGAAGATAAGATCCCAATGTACCTTGCGTCAGAAGCACAACTTCTCATTCGTTGTATTTCGTATTTTATGATCTGTACAATATAGGGTTTCTGCCTCTTCCAGATCTCAGTCATAAACAGGTGACCTGGGAAAAAAGGTCATAACTTGTGCTAGGAAGCTCCAAATAAAATTTCGTAAAAAGTGACAGGTAGGGCACGGACTGTACTTTCACAGGCCGAAGGTTTAGAGGCCGAAAGTGAACCAGGGACACGTGGCACACAGTACAAGTTCGCTCTCCTGTTTTATCCCATAAACAGGTGATGTTGCGACACTTGGCATAACTCTCTCTTAGAGAATCCAATTGTGGTCAGACCTGTGGGGTTGGAAAGATGACAGGTCGGGCTACCACAGGTAGAAGTTTCAGACCCTGTGGATTCGTAATTTCAGAGTTACACCAAAAACAATCAGGTGCATATTTCTGTCAAAACAGGATTGGATTTTGAGCACCTTCATTCATGGCTCCGTGAATTAGGGTTTCGGAGAAAGTTGGAATTTTTGTAATCAGAGACCATGGCTGAATGTTACTCATCAAAATCGAAATTTAGAGACCAAGATCAAATTTTTTGGTTGGACAGAAGGTCGGGCTTGATCAAACCCTAGTTCAGGACTTTGATCGGAAACGTGGAAAATTAGGGCTTCTGCAAAAGTTGGAATTTTTGAAGTTTGTGACCACGGCTGGAAGCTCCTCAGAAAAATCGAAGTTTAGAGCTTTGGATCGAACCTTTTGGTTGGGCAGAAGGGTGGGCTTTATCAAACCCTAGTTCGGGATCTTGTCCAGAAGATCTGGAAGTTTCAAAGGCAATTTTGAGGGGTGAAACTTTGCAGTTTTAAATTTTGAGTATACCGGCTTGATCAGCTCATCAAGGCACATCTTTCTATCCTTTCAGAAGTTTGAATTTTTAGGGTTTCTCTGACAAACCCTAATCCAGCTCCAGATCCAGTTTCTGCAAATCAAGTGGATTGGGTTAATCCTAGAAGAGAATGGATTGGTCACTTGCATAAGTGAAGAAGTCCCTGTTTCAGAAGGAGATGAGGCTAAGGCCTTACATAAGACGATTACAAGCAATGACTTATAGGTATGTTTCAAAATCTGTTCATGATTAAGTTTACGATATGTTTGTCTTCATATTATTCCGTTAGTACAATCTTGATTAATTTTTGACTTGTCGTATCACCTTAATAAAATTATGAATGCATAATAGAAGATATTCATTGATTAGGGTTTTGACACTTATTATTGTACTAATGCATTATGGTGTTGTATGAGGTTGATGTTGTCCGCTAACATGAAAGGTACATCAAGAAAGACAAATCATGTTCTAGTTCAAGAACATATGACCATGGAGACATGAAGACAAAGATTCATCCATTATCATGGATCACATAGAAGATCTACTTACGAGGTATGTACAACTTGGTTCTATAATGGTTAACTTATGAGATATGCAGGTTACTAGCACAAGTCATTGAAGAACAAGAAGACATCATGTGGGTATGTTAAACATAGCTAGCTAACATGCTAATCCAAGTATGTTTTTCCTATATCAAGTTAAAATCCTACCTTGTGTTAGGATATCTTATATAAGTATACTTGGCATGATTGATTATGATTCTCCATGAAGTTATAGGTTTGAGTAATCATGGGTTTAGGCATATTATGTTTCTTACTTTAATTGATGATATGACTAACCAGAAGAGTCCTATATAAACCTTGAATACTAATGTTTATTATATGTGTTTAAAATAATCATTACTATACATGTTTAAGACTATTGTGTTTCTGATAGTATTGAGATTATACTAATAAATGTATGATTATGTATGAGATCTCGAGGATATCACAATAATGATACTTGTAAGCATGCATAGTGATCGAGGATGGATATAAGTTCAAGGACAGGTAATCCAGGAAGCAAAGATCAAGAGGGAGCACACTCCAGTAGTTTCTGCAAGGATGCAGATATTCAGAGGGAGTCGACCACTTCTCACAATCCACATCAGAATGGAGTTGCAGAAAGAAAACAAAGACTAAGAGGGAGTCAACCCAACAAACAAACAAAGATAAGTATTTGAATTATCATTTCTTGCATATTTGATTGTCTAAATAATACTGTTCAATGATGTATATATTGATGTTCCTAGAATTAGGCTGTGTATTTTGGCATATTAGAATAATTGCATTAATGAACAGCATACTACTAATATGCATGTAATGGGTAAGTGGCCTATGGCACTGTACAACATTCCATTGCTACTTATCTAGAATGAAACCTCTTTGCTGACATGTTGGGAGTAGTGCAAACTCTTAACAATGTTCTGGTAGAGATTGGAAGGCATCTAGAAAGTTACAGGATATGGATGAATGTTGTATTGAAGCATTAGCTAAAATAATTGCATGACTGTATGACATATTTCTTTATGTGTAAGAATTTGTTCTGAAAACTATGAGATGTTTCTAATCATGCAATTTAACTTGTTTTGTAGGAAAGATCGTATAACATCACCTACAAAAGAAGGACTACAACATTTGTTCCAGCAACAAAGATATCTATTGAAGATATTGAAGTTCCCAGGATCTGGGATGAAGAAATGGAAGAATGCCATGATCCGTCGATCATGAAGAATGATGTTTGGGATGTGGTCCCAGACCAGAAAGGAAGTCTGTCGTATAAGATCAAGCATGCTGCAGGTGGCAGCATAGAGACTTTTGCTCATGTAGCCAAATCCACTTCCATCAGATCAGTACTTGCTCTAGCTACAATGATGAAGTGGAAAATACACCAGATCGATTTCAAGACAGTCTTCTTGAATGGTGTAGTCGAAGAGGAAGTGTATGTGGAGCAGCTAATTGGTTTTGAGACACATGACGGGAAGTCATATATGTGCAGAACTTGGTATGGTAGGATAGACAGCTTTCTATCCAGTTTTGGCTTTACCAAGAGTAAAGCGGATTCCAACCTTTACTACAATGTTGAGGAAGGCAATCTAGTGATACTACTTTTGTATATGGATGACCTGGTTGTTACAGGTGAGGATAGATTGATTGTCGACACGCAGCGGAAGCTTGCTGCCGAGTTCGAGATGAAGGACTTGGGTATGATGCACTACTTTCTAGGCATGGAGGTGTGGCAGAGTGCAGATGGAATCTTCCTTGGACAAGGGAAGTATGTAGTAGAGATCCTGTAGAGGTTCGGGATGATGGACTGCAAGGCCATGGCCACACCTATGGCATCGAACCTGAAGCTTCTGTGTGATGCTTCATCTGATCCGGTTGATGTCACGATGTATCGTCAAATGATTGGGTTCTTGATGTACCTGACGAATACGAGACCAGATATTTGCTTTGTGGTGAACACATTGAGCCAGTTCCTGACGAATCCCAGAGGTGTTCACCTAGTTGTTGTAAAGCATATTCTGAGGTACCTGAAGGGTACAATTGATTATGGGCTCAAGTATGATGTGAATCAAAAGTTTAACCTACAGGGATATGTTGATTCAGATTGGGCAGGCAGTGCTACAGATAGGAAGAGCACATCTGGGTGTTGCTTCAGTATGGGATCAGGTGTGATCTCTTGGTTTAGCAGGAAGCAATCCTGCGTAGCACTGAGTACAGCCGAAGCAGAGTATGTTGCAGCTTGTTCGGCTAGTTGTGAGGCAGTATGGCTCTGAAAGCTACTGTCTGAGTTATTTAATCTCCCGTTGGAGGCTACTGGTATCTTTTGTGACAACCAAAGTTGTGTGAAGTTGTATGAGAACCCGGTGTTCCACGACAGGTCGAAACACATTGAGATCAAATATCACTATATCAGGGATATGGTGCAGAGAGGAGCAGTGAAGCTCCTGTATGTTGCGACGGATGAGCAGATTGCAGATGTGCTGACAAAGCCACTAGCCAGAGTGAAGTTCGAGTACTTCAGAGAGAGGCTTGGTGTTCTTCATATTGATGACACTTCGAGGAAGAAGTGATGGACACATTTGCTGGAAGCCATTCCAAGCATGGTGAGAGGAGGATCCTTCCCATGACTGTGGATGTAAGCGTTGGATGATGAGCATCAGGACGATGCTCCAGTTACTGCTCTGTATATGCATCATGTATATGTATATGCATCATGTTGGATGCTTGTTATGATCACTTGGATCATGTATATGTATATGCATCATGTTTGGATGCTTTTTATGATCAGTTGGATCATGTATATGTATATGCATCATGTTGGATGCTTGGACCATGTATCTGTATATGTATCAGGTGGATACGTTGTATGATCAGGTAGATCATGTATGTTGATATATATCAGGTGGATACATTGTATGATCAGGAGGATCATGTATCTATGTATGTATCAGGTGGATACATTGTATGATCAGGTGGATCATGTATGATGATATGTATCAGGTAGATACTTGGTATGCATCAGGTGGATGCATTGTATGATCATGGATGACGAGCTTCAGGATGTTGCTCCAGATGACATGCATCAGGACGATGCAGTGATGATGATCAGGATGATCATGTACATCAAGACGATGTATGGTGAGTATCAGGTTGATAATCTGTGGCCATGCACAGGTTGTGCAAGGCTAGCATGTAATAAGTCTTGGAGATCTGGACAGGATGAAAAAGGCCTCAGATGCTCTTTAGAGATCTTGCTTGGCAAGACACTCTTTTAAGGTTTTGCTAGACCACATGTAATAAGTCCTGGAGATCTGGACAGGATGAAAAAGGCCTCAGATGCTCTTTAGAGATATTGCTTGGCAAGACACTCTTTTAAGGTTTTATGGGGACCACATGTAATAAGTCCTGGAGATCTGGACAAGATGAAAAAGGCCTCAGATGCTCTTTAGAGATCTTGCTTGGCAAGACACTCTTTTAAGGTTTTGTGGTAGGGGTCACATGTAATAAGTCCTGGAGATCTGGACAGGATGAAAAAGGCCTCAGATGCTCTTTAGAGATCTTGCTTGGCAAGACACCCTTTTAAGGTTTTGTGACAGTCACATGTAAAAGATCCTGGGAGATCCGATAGGTTGAGCTGTGTGCTCGTAAAATGCCTGGGATGCTCTTTCGAGGTTTTGTGGCGCACGTAATAAGTCCTGAGGATTCCACAATATGGCCAGTGATGATGAAGACCTGCAGGTGGTGGGCCTACATCCAGTATGAAAAAGGACTGTCTCTGTAAAACTTCCTATGACGAGTAGATTCAGAGATTGGTTGAGATAGCAGCAACAGTGATGATGACAATGATTCGATGACGATGATCCAAGAAGAAGACTTGTGCTAGAATATCTGTGTCGAGAAATACCTTCCTAATTAAGAGGGAGTGTTGATGTATATGTAACTTTGGAATGTATTTCATCTATGTATTTTATTGTACTCCTATAGAGATGTATTATTCCTCTATACGGAAGTGTTTGTATTCCTATAGAGATGTTATTATTCCTCTATACGGAAGTGTCGTCATTTATATTGTAAGTGTCGTAACTTATACTTGATGGGTTATTAGACCACCTTGTTGGGGTCGGCCCTATATAAGTCATGTGGGTCAAAGGGTTATTAGACCACCTTATTGGGGGTCGGCCCACTCAGCATAATGTTATGTGGTTAAGTTAGGGCCGACCTAGTTGAGTAAAGGTCAAGTGATGTAGTGTATAAAATAGAGAGTGTGTCTCTCTCATTTTACACATTTTATTCTTCACTCACACACTCATTGGAGAGTGGTGCATTAGTGGAGGAGGAGAAGTTGCTGCTAGGAGGACTATCTCTTGTACTTGGGTTGTATCATTGCTCTATCTATCTCTGAGGAAGTTGCGAGGTTTTTCACCTTCTTGGTTTTCCCCGGTGAAACTCTGTGTCTATTGTGTGCTTGCATTATTGTGTTCATGTTTGATATGCTGTAGATATGCTATACATGTTATTCTCTCAATTAGGATCCTAGATCAGATTGAAATTCTGAAAAATTAACAGTTAACTGACCAGTTATGTACCTGCAGGAACTACTTGGTCCTCGTGACCAAGAATCTGCCTGGTCCCAGACTAGGAGGTCTCTGTCTCAACCTGCAAAACCTGCTTGGTCCTCGTGACTAAGAAACTGTCTGGTCCCAGACCAGAATACCCTAGATACAAATAGAGGCCCTAGCCACATGCTTGAGACTTTGCCATGGCATCAACCTGCTTGGTCCCCGACCAAGAACCCCAGGAGACAGTTGGGGTCCCTAGGGTACCTTCTAGGGACTTACTCTTTACTCTTCCTGGTGAACTGACCAGAAACCCTAGTTAACTGACTAGGGCACCATCCTCTCTAAGAATGAGTTTCGCAGCTACACTAACTTTAACACTTATGTGGTAGGGTTTCTCTTCATGAATGGTATTGTACATGAATTGAATTGATTTCTTCTAAGAAAAGTTGGTTGGGTTTTCTCCCTATTGGGTTTCCCAGGATAAAATTCTTGTATCTATTGTGCATGGTTGTGTTTCTATGATCCTTTATTTCCGCTGCAATTTAAGTTGAAATTTTCAATGTGCAATTATTCAACGAAAAACTATGGGATGAAATGAATGCTTGAAATCATTGTGAAAAAATTGTCAAGATCTAGAAATAGATTAAAATTCAAAATTATCAAGTGGAAGTTAAAGAGCAATGCAGAGACAATTTTATAGCTTTGAAGACAAAGCTTCCATAAAGACGGTGGCAATGTTATGAAGATAAAATAAGAAATATTATATTATTTAATAATATTTAATATTAACATTATTATGAAAAGGTGCCTATGTAAATACACAACCTAATACGAAAGGTCAACTTCATAGCCTATAAAGGCCAAGACATTCTCATTGTAATCATCACATTTTTATTCAATACATTTTATATATTTATATACATTTACTTGATATATTCAATTATTAAGTATAAGCTTCCACATCTTAGCATAACACTTGCCAAGCGCACATCCTGTGCACACCCCCTGCTGCTCAATAATGAAGTCTGAAACACTAGTGACTATCCCCCTCAGTATGGGTAGCGCCCTATAGTGCAGATTTCCCATCCTCCTATGTCAAAGCTCACATAGGCTCTCACTGTCATGCACCAATAGGCTGAACAGGCTTTCCCTGTAGCCTATATAAGTTGCCTTCCCTTACTCCAATCCTCATAGTTGTGTTGGGACTGGCTCCCCCTAGACATATGAACACCTGCCCTCTCTAGAAAGTAACTACAGAACCCTTGTCCTCCATAACTGAAATGGACAATAGGTTCTTCATGACTGGTACATAGAGCACCTCTTGAACATCAAATGATCCCCCTTACTCAAGTTGGAACTGAATTGTCCCCTATCCCTTTACTGCATACTTGGCATCATCGCCAAGCTCCACATGGATCCTTGAGTGATCCTTTGATAGCATGTTGAATAGCTCTCGTGCTTCCGTCATGTGACAGGATGACCATTGTCCAGACTCCAAGTACCAAGCACTCCTGGCAATAGTGATGGTGGAAGGGCGGGAAATGAGATAGAAGTCATTCTCGAACTTAGTTGCAAGTTCACGCAGTTGGGTCTCTACTGTTGTTGCTACTTGCGGCCCTTTTCCCTTACCCTTCTTCTCTAGACACTTAGATGCATAGTGCCTATACTGATGGAAAAGAAAACACTTGAGCTTGCTCAAGTCTTTCTTCTTCCCCTGCTGATGTGCTTCTCCCTCACTATTACCTTTCTTGAAAACTTTCCCTTTGCCTTTTCTTGCCTTGCTGAAAAGGGCTAAGTTTTCATCACCACCTCCCTGCTAGTTGGCTCTGGACTCATATCGAGTCTCCTCCTGAATGCAAGTCATCCCATAGTCTCTGCCAATCTGGAAGGTTCTCTCAGGCATAGATCCCCTTCACAAATGGTACCCATGGTTTGATGAAGCCATTCAAAGCCACATGGACTAGTTTTGCATCCATGACCTTCTCTCCCACTGTTGCAAGTTGATCAAGTATATGTTTGATCCTCATAAGGTAGTTGGTAACATTCTCGGATTTGGTCATCCAGCAATCTCAGAGCTTGTTCTTCAAGATCATCTTCCTGTTCAGGTTATTACTCTGAAAGAGACTGACTAGGGCATCAAAGATCTTCTTTGCTATGGTCTTCTCTACCACATGGGGGATTAGGTGATCATTAACTGCATCTAGAATCACTCTCTGTGCCTTGACGTCCTTCTTCCCTTGTGTTGCTTAATCTTCAGGATCTGCTTGTATAGGAAGTACCTTCTATACATTCTCCCACAGGTCATGCTCTTTCAAGAGCAACGTAACCCTTGCCTTCCAGGGCAAAAAGTTAGATCCCCATCTAACCTGTCCTCGAACCTGAGACTGCTAGCTGACATCTCTGCCTTGTGCTTAATCCTTCAAGTACTCTGTGGATCTACTGGTGAGACCTCCTGATCTGATAGATCTGCACTCAACAATCTTGGATCTACTTTTCTTTCAGAGCATAAGCTCTGATACCATATTAATTTATCTAACCAGCAACTAGATAAATAATCAGATCTCAAATATTTATACTATACTGATTTTTAACAAGATACTTTCGGCGTAAGCAGAAAATAAGAAAACAAATCCAACAAATACACTGATTTTTCTGCGCTTCAAATCTGCTTGTCATTCAAATAACTTCAAAGCATACAAGGGCACCCTTACTAGGAAAATGGCCTGAAAAAGATGAAAACAAAATACTTCTGCAAACCTGAAAAATTCCATCCAACAGCAAATCTGCCCGAAATGGCTTTCTGCAATTTCTGGAAGACTGTACAGCCTCTTTCGTACGAACTATATGAATCCGTACTAACCAGTATATATTTCAAGCAGTGTGCTGGAAATCATTCTGCGGGCCGAGGTCTACAATTTTGTATGACTGTATGGAATTTTGTACGACCATACTATTGTACAAAAATCGTATGACCTACTTGCTGGCTTATTCCTCTGCAGAACTCTAAACCTGCTCCTCGCTACCTGCGTGTTGTCCTTCATCTTCTCCTTCCTTCGCCAAAGTCTGAAAATCAGAAGTCTTTTGATTTTATTCACTCACTCTCTCTTGCGAGTGAATAATGAATGTGTCTTGTCTTATTGCTTGCTGCCATTTTATAATTTTGAGTTGAGCCAAATCCCTATCTCAACGGTCAAGATTGAATCTAATCTTGACTTGAGATCAATGTTCCACATTTAATTTAATGTCATTAATGCCTCAACTTAGGCACTTTATTACATTAACTTAAACTCACTTTAAAAAAAGCATTCACTTAATTAATAAATTAATAAAGTGAAATCTCAAAGTCTAAGCATCATTTAACGACAATTTCCATGGGTTAGATACCCCCCATGGAAATACCTGTCCGAGCTACAATCATCAACACTTATATAGTACCATCACTTAAATTAATTTAATAATAAAGAATTGCAGCATAACACATCTCCAATCCTATAACTAAAGCACAATCCCCTAAAGAGCCCCTAGCATGGTTAAACTCATAATCCCATAACTAAATCCCAAACCCCTAACAAGCCCCCTGACATGGTTTGCACCATCAGCCCAAGTTAATTAACTAGTTACTATACGAACTAAAACATAAGTAACTAGCCTTAATTAAGGCCCACTTGACACCTTAGGTACTAACTGCAACTATCCTCTTACAACAATCAACAAGTAACTACTAACAAGTGTTCATGTTTTGAGTTTATTATAATAGACCTTTTAGATTTGATAGAGTTGTGATATAGCCTGCACGTTTCAATATTCCCTGTGACCTTTAATTTAATATTTTATGAAGAGCTTACCTTTCAGTCAAGCTATCTTGAGAAAGTCCCGGTGGTACTTCTGCTTTCCCAGAACCCTACATATCAGTCATCAAGTGTCGAGAGTTATAAAACATATACCTAACATTAAACAAAGTAAACCAAAAATAATCATAAAGAAAATGATAAGATTATACCTTAAATGCTTCCTTAAAAACTCTATCCACTAATTCCTCATCAGTAATTATTTTAAGGTCATCAACCCTGTGTAAGCACCAACGAAAAACACATCAATTTAAAGTGTTCTCGTGCAATATAGCATATCATTTGAACTCTAAGCCCTTGATGAGAAATAGAGGACATTTGGAATCAAAGCATGACAACAATAGCTTTTTGCATTTGCAATTGCCTGAATTACATATCACTGTCATGATCAAGAGAACATCCGAGATCATTTACAGAACTGCCAAGTGCATAAACATTTAAAAAGAGACTTCTATAAGAACAAATGTAACTAGCTTCTACAACTCAAGTTAGAAGTTCAACTTCTACAACTCAAGTTAGAAGTTCAAGAATAGTCAAAGCCAGCATAAAAAGATCACATAATAAACAGAAGACAAAGGTTTAGTGACTCTCGTGACTAAGGCTTTTGGCTATGCCTTAGTCAACTTTGGTAAGAAATTTCTTAGCAATGCATTGAAAAGGAAGATAAGAGGATGACTCTCCTGACAAATGGAGATATGATCACAATAGTCTTGGATTAGAGAATGATAGCTATGCATTTGGACAGATTCTTGTTAAGTGAAGAATGGAACAAGGATGAAATTAGAATAGAACCAAAAATCTTACCACGTGCCAATTGCAAAGAAAAAGTACAATGGAGAGGAAAGCTTGGGAGAGAAGTTCTCAATGACTATATGCAACATAGAGAGTCAACAAACCTTGGGGGGCTTAGAAACCTTAGCCACTAAGGACTCTCTTTAAGCATTTTTTCAAGCTTTCAATGGACTTATTCCAGGAACCTTTAAACCTGTGAATCTTATTGCAAGTTGAGGAGGAGAGGATGGCAACCAAACATCGAAAAAATGTACTCAAAGTCTACTACAAAATATGGTTTCAGACTCTGATTCTAATGTCCTATCTTTTGAGAGTAGTCCTGACCATTTCATTCTAAAAATTATTGTGTGCTGGCATATGTAGGCATTATGCCCTGTTCGGCTATTTTCTAGTACAACTCTCCGTACAAGCAATTATTTGGGCCTAGATGAAAGAAAAATGATAGCCTTGTGGCTAAACAGTAGTGGGTACTAGGAATTTAACTAAAGATATTTTCATGTTTCAATTTTAGAGGAAGCACACTCTGTCGATGTTCTTAGCATGACAAATTGATTTGCAGTAGAACTTAGCTTGTATTTTCTTGGTGGCGTCCCCCTTCCCTTGTGGCAGTTTTTGATTGTTTATTTTCCCCCTTAGGGAAGTTTACTTGCTGCAAGCCTCAAAGGCTTATTTGGTCATTGTCTGAGTAAGCATGTCAACACTGAAGTGGAAAAACTAGGTTACATGGAAGCAGGAAATTAAAACTACTCTCATGTTTAGGAATCTATGGGAGCTAGTTATTCAAAATGAACAGAGACCAAAACAACACCACCAGCAGGAAACATCTGTGATAGGGAATAACGAAGCCCTCCTGATCATGACTTTAGTTGTAACTGATGATATTACAAAATGTAAAGAATGCACACAGAACCTGTGACAGACTGTACGAGACTTCAACCCAAACTCTGTATTATGAGATCAAAGATCGACTTATAGCTGCTGGTGAGATGTTGACAAGGCACTAATCTTTATCACCTTAAATAGTCTGTCTCGAGCATTCAAAATACTTGTAGCTGCACTTAAGTGTTTCATCTAGAGCGCCTTCTTTATCTTTTGAGGAACTTGCGAGTTTATAAACATAGAAACAAGAAGAATGAAGAAGAAGAGTGTTCGCAGCAAGGAACGAAGCGAATGAAGCAGTCTATGATCCAACAAAAAGACACAAAAGGAAAGTTTCGGGCCAAACAAAAGGAAAAGAAAAATTACTGACAAACCAGATAACAGCAGTCAAAATCTCTGCTGCGTGGGAGTGCCCCCTACCCCCTCGCTCCCGTTCCCGAAGCTCCCTTCCTTCAAAAGCTCACTCCCAAAACACTCCCAGTTTTGGGAGCACGCTCCCAAGGCACTCCCGAGGCGTGCCCTACTTCTCCTATACTAAAAGCTCCTTTACTAGGTTGATCATCTGATGACAATGTTATGGTACCTCCCTTCTTTGCCAAATTCCTATAAAAGTTGTTATGGTTGATCATTTGATAATAATGTTATAAGTTATAACTACTAGATGATTGATGTTATATGGTTTAAAACTTTAATCCATGTTTTCTATAACTAATTGAACATCCTACATGTTTTTTAAATATAAATCCATCAAAATTTATTAAAATATATACTATATAAAAAACACTCCCAAAACGGGAGCTTTTAAAACTTTCGCTTTTCACTCCGCTCCCGCTCCCGCTCCCTGCTCCCAACAGCATAGGTCAAAATAATAAAAGTTACTTTTACTGTGGTAAGTTTGGTCAATTCAAGAAAAAAAATTACAGAAGGAAATGATACATCCATTTTCCCCTAGTGTTATTTGTTATACCTGCAATGTGATATTGAACACACCAGAAGACCTCAAGCAATGACAGATCCTAGCTTACTGTTATTAGCCGAACTTATATCACATTCAGAGTCTCAGATCTGTGCAATACATTAGAACAGCAAAGAACTACTGAATTAATCTAAAAAGTATGAAGCCAGGTCCCAAACACATGCACATGAACAAAAGATGTCTCTGGCTGTAACGAAGGCAATAAAGATCTTGCTATAGTCTATGATACAATACAATACAAGATCTCACCCAAAACGCTCATTTTAATAGCTAGTGCAAGAATAAATAGAAAACCAAACCTTGAGCAATGCTACTGGTCCAAAGGTCAGCCTCTGAGTATGTGAGCTCCTAACAAATTATTCATTTCTTTACAATATCTCCATGCATTGAGGCATGTGCAGGCCCAATACAGTCAAATCTGGTCAAATACATGCATAAATCAGGGGCTTGGGTGGTTTTTAGCCCACCAGCGTATCCTGTCTCAACACTATCCAGCTCTAAACGTTTGTTACATACCAAAGCATAATGGGATCAGCACTATCTGGCTCTGTGATGCAGCGAGCTGCTCAAAATTGAATGAATTGGACTGAAGTAGTTAAGTGTTGCAGGACTGTTGCTGCAAATTGAGAGTTAGACCTTAAGCTGAACTGAACTAAAACAGAGCTGCAGAAGTTGGCATGCACTGCTGTTGAAGGGCCAACAGTTCTATCAACTGATCAAATCATACCAAAGCTATCTACAAAACAAAAATTGCAGCGTCGGAAGCTAGCACACAGAGGTGGCCAACTGGTTACTGAACACTACACAAGAACTCATTTGCAAAACCAAGTAGGTGTATTTTGTTGAGAGGCCAACTGCATCTTGATTCTTCATAAAGTTGGCACGCAATGCATCCAGCAGAGGCCAACTGAGAAAAATTGACAGCCAATTGAAATACTCAGCTGCAAAAGGTAACTAAATTGGCACAAAGAAGTGCACAAGTCATCTACGACTCAAGTCTGGAGCTGACTTTTGAAGATGATGACCAGCTAACCTTCAATCCATGTCTTATAATGCTAAACTTCTCTGTTGCGGATGAACTCTGCAAGGTTAGACAAAGCACCTGTCTGTGCAACTTCTGCACTGGCTCCTAAGTCATCCCTCTTTTGGAGGTTGTTATAACAATGAAGGTGGACCTTCTTGCACATATTTCTATGGTATTTCATGAGGGATGAAGTGGCTATTGCATAGGAGAGAGTGCTCTAACTACCATTCCTATTTTTGGTATGTGGTCGGTTTCTCAAGGTTGTTATTGGCACATTTATTGAGATCTATCCACCTTTCACATTCTCCTAGGTCGCTCCACTCTTACGGTCATTGGTTTTAGGAGTTGGTTATTGCATTGGAGAAGTGCCCTATCTAACCTTGCCATCTTTGGCACGGTTTTGGCATTTCAAGGTTGTTGACCATTTCATTTAAGGGAGCACTCCACTCAACTCGGCATCTTGGCACATTCTTTGATGGCATGCCGCATAACTACCTTTGGGCACACTTCTCAAGGGCAACCATTTATTTGGAGGATTATTTAATTTGTTTGGTGGTCATCGATCCAAGAGGAATAACTACCTTGGTACACTTCTCAAGGGTGCACCTCTACCTTGAATATTTTGTATTATTCATTGGTCAAAGTGTACTTCTTGGAGAGCACCCTCATTATTGAGAGCACACTAGGTGTATTTTCACCCCTTTTGGAGTGTCCCCTTCCATTTGACTTCGAAAATATACTATTTTAATGAAAAGTGGTTATTGAAGGTTATTCTTGATGAGCATTCCATGGAGAAGGAGGACAAGTGGCATAAAGACTTCATTTGCTTGGGCAAAAGAGCCTTGATCAAAGAGGCATTTTGCACATCGTGATGACACATGGCACTTGTCTCATCATTATTGCACTGTTTTATTCAATATGAGGGCGTTTTCCCATGGAGAGCCCCATTTGATATTTGATTCTGGTAATTTCCTTGGAGAAAAGCATGGATCTACAAATATTTTATTGATTCCCTTGGAGAAATTAGTGCATCTAGATTCCACTAAATATTATATAAATTGTGAAGGAGATTGAGCTCAAATATATATAAAGATTTGGTCTTTCCATTATTTGCATGGTTGGATTTGGGGGGATCCCCCCTTGGAGCTTAGTTGAATATTTTGAAGGCAATCAAAGTGAAGACTAATGCTGAAATTTCTTGCATCAAATGGGTTGTGAAGGGATATAATCCAGGTAACATTGTTCCTTGTTTAGAAGAAGTTTAAATGTGGTTTATCCCCCCTTTAAAATCCTTGTGTTTATTGTTGAAAATGCAATGTGTATCTTTCTTCCTGATTAACAGTTGGCTGTCATTCACATTGTCTATTGGTAAATACTAAAGACACCCTCATGCATGTTTGGAATCTCTCCTTAATTCGGGTTTTCACAAGAACTTTCTGTTTTAGTGGACAGGAAGATAGAACTGTTGTAGATTCTTCATTCGAGCTACATGTTTCTCTTCTCAGTAAATCAATTTAATGAAAATCAAAGATTTCTCTGGCAAGAAATCCAAGAATTAAAGGAAGAGATAGCTCATTATAAATGGGAATCATCTTTACAATATGAAGATGATATAAACTATAGTGATAGAATTTTTATGGGTTAAATGATTTAGAACATGCAAGATCTCACTTGGAAGATATGTTGCCTTCACGAAGCGATGAATGTACAAGTGATGACTTCGACATGGCTTATGGATGGGAAATTAATAATCGATATCAAGAATTTGTGCTTATTTCAAATCACGTTAGATCTCCTCATTTTATTCCAAAAGCTATTCCCAATTTAGAAATTAAAGATGAAGAGTAAGAATTCCAAGGCAAAGAAATTCTAGAAGAAATCCGTAATCAATCTTTGGAAGAGAGAATCATCCATAGTTGAAAATCCTCATGAAGAATTCGTTGAGGAAGCCATTGAGGCATCCTTAGAAGAACAATCACATGATGATTTTGTGGTTGAAAATCAGCTTGATGATCATGATACTTTGGATGAGGGAGTGAATGACAAACGATCAATTTAAGTCCCATTTAGAAACCAGTATTGACCTCTCTCTTAACTTAGGGCCTATGTGTGAAATCAATTACTTTAATAATTTCCTATCACAAAGCTCTTCATCTCATGAGAATTCAAGGTCAACCATTTGTTGTCACAAAATGTAGTAGTCTCTGATTATGGCAGAGAATGGTGAATGTTAGACCCGTGACACCTCAGGATCTTTCCCCAATGTGTCACGTCGGGCAACGGCCTCTCTCTTTAGGCTTCCCAGATCTATCGAAGGTAGACCTACACTAACCACAGGAGGTGTCCCTAGTCCTACTTTCCTAAGTGTTTTCCGAGTAAACTCACCTTTCCAAAAGTAGTTGCAGAACCGATTTTGATAGGAGATAGGATACCATTGGAGTTTAAGCAAATATGGTGATTTGGTACCATGGGGGGATCTCACTTTAAGAGTAAAATGGTAATGTGCAACAAACTAACACCCCTTCTAACTTCTTCAATCTCCCATGTGATAGAGTCGAACATCCACCTAGACCTATTCCAATTGGAATCCCATCACATTGTGACCATTTTAACTCCTTTCTCCCCTTCGAGCCTGACCAAAACTATTGCCACCCCCGTTGTCCCACTTCTATTCTTCCCTCTCAATCGGCCCACCTAGTTGGACTGGACTTGCCCCCTTCTCCACCTAGGAATGATGTCGTGCTTTCTCCTCTATCTCTTTCTAAATGAGTACAAATATAGGAAAACAAAGTTATGTAGATGCTTCATTCGAGCAATGCGTTGATGGTCAATAGAACTATGAAGCTACTCACAGCGCCACACGCCAACAATTAGAACTAAAGCATCTAGAAAGTGAAGTTTACCACACTTCACCACCACATCGACGAACTTGGAATGAGACAAATCAACCCCATGAGTGCAGACAGGTTCAGTGTTCTCGAGCTAATGGACCAACTCAAGCTCACTTCAATAGCATGCCAACAATCAGGTTCCTCCTTGCATGCCACACCAATAGAGTTGAATCTTGAAGTTGCATCTCTCATATTCAAAATAGTTAGTGATATAGATGAGCCAAAATTGTAGAAAATGTTGTCATGGATAATTCATGTTATACCACCATATGTATGGGGTGTTATACCCTCACTTTTGCATAGCAGAGTAGAGTTGGATCAATTTTGTATTGAGCAGGGCAATGTATGAGAGTAGTGTTGCCTATGAGATTCCTGAGACTTGCGTATCAGTTTCCATATGTATATTACCTTAAGATGAATCCTTGTCATTTCATTTTTGTATCAGATGCATGCCTGGAGGGTATATTTTATGGATTATATGGTTTGTGTTAACTCATGTATTGGATGCTTGTAAATTTTACTTTGTACTTTTAATTGTCGATAAGCATGGTGGGTAGGATTTATGCATAGCATAGTATAAAAAGTACTTTTTGTTTTATGTACATACCATCATTTGGTACGATCTCTTGAGTGTTGCAAGGATCACACCCTTTCTCCTGGTTCCATCGTTTGGCCTTACCACACTCAATCAATTATCACCCCTGCTTGTGTTACAAACCCATTCACCTAGATCTGACAGTGACTCAAGGACCTTCCCCTCTGTGACCTCTTTAATAAAATGGCCTACATGTTATCCCCTGTTGTCTCGACTCTGATGTGTGCGACAAAGTTCTCCGAAGCCTCATGCACTTCTACTTGTAAATCTCTGTGGATTGGCTCTAATTGCCTAAGAAAATTGGTCTTCCAAAGTATTATGCTTCTCATCAATTACCCCTGATGTTTGGCTCTAGACCTAGGATTACTGCTATCCAACCCTGTATCCCTGTCTACTTGTAAATCCCTGTGGATTAGGTAGCAAAGGTTGGCTAGTTGCCAAAAATGTGTTCCCTAAACTTGAAACAAGTTCCACTACCTTGAAATTGGTTGGTGGTTGGAAGGGTAGGTACTCCTTGAATTAAGAGGTACTGCCTATTTGCTCTAAACTGTTGAGATATTGTAACTTCAAAGAATATTATATTTGTACTTTATTATTCTAAAGATGTTTCATTCCTCTGTGAAGATCTTATTGTATATCCGGAGATGTTTATTCCTCCGTCGGAATGTGGTAACTTGGGTTATTAGACTTCCCTAGTGGGGGTCGGCCCTGTATATGTTAGGTGGGTCAAAGGGTTATTAGACCACCCTAGAGGGGTCGGCCCAGTCAGTTGTAATGGGGTATTTAACCCAATGGTTAAATAGGAGCCTACGTGACTTGTGTAAAAGAAAAGTCGAAGTAGTGTATAAATAGAGGAGGTGTATTCCTCATTTAACACACTCACTCACTTGAGAGTGGCGCACTTGTGAAGGAGAGGTCTTCTATGGAGAAGGAGGAGCTTATGCTCAGGGTTACATCTTTGTATATTGCTGGTCATCTATATTGAGGAAGCTTTGCTGGGTTTTCTACCCCATGAGGGTTTCCCAGGATAAATCTGTGTCTCTTGTGTTTATGCTGTGCTTGTTGTTTCTTCAGTGATCTTGTATATGCTATTATTGTGAAATGGAATGTAATGCTGCTATTTTCTGTCTTAGCATATTGAATTTTAACATGGTATCAGAGCTAACCTGAAGGAAGGCAATGTATGGCACTTACGACACTTGCTTCACTTGCGACAATTTGAAGGTTTGGGTTTTACATAGCAAAAACCAGTCATCGTGGAACTTTCGCTATAAATCCATTTCTGCGAAGTTTCAGGATCTGAAAAGTTTACAGGTCGAAGATAACATCCCCAGGTACCTTGTGTCCAAAGGGCACCCTCAGATTCGTTGTACTTTGTGAGTTATGATCAGTACAAGTTAGGGTTTCTACCTCTTCCAGATCTCAGTCAAAATCAGGTGACCTAGGAAAAAAGGTCATAACTTGGGCTCGGAAGCTCCAAATGAAATTTCGTAAAAAGTGACAGGTAGTACACAGACTGTACTATCTCAGGAAACTTTTTCAGAGGCCGAAGTTGAACCAGTGACACGTGGCACTCCGTATAAGTTCGCTCTCCTGTATTATCCCATAAACAGGTCACGTTACGACACTTGGCATAACTCTCTCTCAGAGAGTCCAATTGAGGTCAGACCTGTCAGGATAGAAAGATAACAGGGCGAGCTATCTTAGGAAAAGTTTTCAAAGGCCGAAGTTCAAACAGTGACACGTGGCATGCCGTACAAGTTCGCTCACCTGTATTATCCCAAAACAGGTCACGTTGCGACATTTGGCATAACTATCTCTCAGAGAATCCAATTGAGGTCGGACCTGTCAGGATGGAAAGATGACAGGTCAGGCTACCACAGAAAAAGTTTTCAGACCCTATGGAGCGAAAATTTCAGATTTACAGCAGAAACAATCAGGTACATATTTCGGTCAAAACAGAATTATTTTTGGAGCACCTTCATTCATGGCTTCCGGAATTTAGGGTTTCGAAGAAAGTTAGAATTTTTGGAATCGGAATCCACGGCTGAATGCTACTCAGGAAAATCAAAATTTAGAGACGAAGATCGAATTTTTTGGTTGGGTAGAAGACCGAGCTTGATCAAACCCCAGTTCGGGATTTTGATTGGAAAGATAGAAAATTAGGGCTTCAGCAAAAGTTGGAATTTTTGAAGTCTGTAACCACGGCTGGAAGCTCCTCAGAAAAATAAGAGTTTAGAGCCTTGGATCGAACCTTTTGATTGGACAGAAGGGTGGGCTTCATCAAACCCTAGTTCTGGTTCCTGTCCAGAAGATCCAGAAGTTTCGAAGGCAATTTTTGAGGGGTCAAATTTTGGAGATTTCAAAATTGAAGTATGCTAGTGTGAAAGTCAAAGATTGAATTCTTAGGGTTTCTCTAGCAAACCCTAATCAAGCTCCAGATCAAGTTTCAGGGGGAGTTGAGGCTAAGGCCTTACATAAGAAGACTACAAGAAGTCTCGACAGGTATGACTTAAGGAGGTTCAGGTATGTCTTGAAATCTGATTCCTGATTAAGTTCATAATGTGTTTGTCTTCATATTATTCATTAGTACAATCTTGATTAATGTTAGAATCGTCTTATCACCCTAGTAACAGTATGAATGCATGTGAATGATTGAAGACATTCATTGATTACGGCTATATGATTGTACTAATGCATTATGGTGTTGTATGAGGTTGATGTTGTCTGCTAAGAAGATACAGGTACATCACGAAAGACAAATCAAGTTCCATGACCATGACAACATGAAGACAAAGACTCATCCATAATCTTTGTTCTACTTACGAGGTATGTATGACTTTGTTATATTATGCTTAACCTATGAGACATGCAAGTTCTAGCTCAGGATCTCTAAATCATTGAAGAGATTGTTTAGGTATGTTGTACATAACTAAGCAGGTATACTAATCCAGGTATGTTTTCCTATGTCAAGTTAGAATCTTACCTTGTGTTAGGATCCCTTATATAAGTATACTTGGTATGATTGGTTATGCTTATTCATAAAGTTAGTAATCAAGGGTTTATGCATATTATGTCTTTTATCTTGATGATTTAATTAACCAGAAGAGTACTATGATCAAACAAGAATATGCATGAGTAAAAGAAGACTTCCTTGAAACCATGAATACTAATGATCATGACTATACATATTCAAGACTATTTAGAATTATAATGTTTTTGATAATATTGAGAATATACTAATGAATGTATGTTTGTGTATGAGATCATGAGGATGACACTAGTGCACACTTGAGCATGCACAGTGGTACAGAATGAATAGAAGTTCAAAAGACATATAGAAGATCAAGCGAGAGGCAATCACACAAACATAAAAGATAAGTATTTGAGTTGTTATTTCAAATAGTAAATGATATTGCTTGTATGCATATTTGTATTCCTAGAATATATCATGCTGAGTGTAAACATTCATAGAGCATTAAACAATATACTACTAATATGCATATGATTGGTAAGTTGGACAAACATTCCATTGTTGCTTGTCTAGAATGAAACCTCTTTGCTAACATGCTGAGAGCTGTGCACACTCTCGATAGTATGTTCTGGTAGAGATGGAAGGCATCTAGATAGCCACTGTATGCATACAGGATATGGAAAAGTGTTGTGCCAAAGTATTGGTCAAGATAGTTGCATAACTATGTAAATGATATCTGTATGCATAATAGGTTATCATGTCAACATGATTTCATGATTATGAAGTATTACTAATCATGTACTTAATTTTGATATGTAGGAAAGATCATGAAGAATGATGAACACCGAACAAGTGATGGATGTTCAACAAGAAGATTTACAAATCAAACAAAATATAGAAGGCTCGTGGCTAGAAGATTCTCTTAGAAAGAAGAAGAGAATCATGACGGGATGTTTGCTCCAAGTGGCTAGATAAGACCATTCTCTTAATGGTGTAATTAAAGAAGAAGTGTGAATTAGGTTCTGTATGGGTACCCAGGATCGATAGTCAATTGATGAGCTTAATGATCATCATGGGTGATGTGGATCACAACCTTTGCTACAACATTGAATATGGTTTCCACACACAGATGAACTGGATGCAAGAAGGAACTCACCTCAGAGTTCGAATGATGTTGATGCTTATATCAATAGACCCATCTGACGAGAGCTGGCACAGATAGATGGCTGCAGAAATGAAAATGAAAGATCTCATATTGATGCATTACTTCCTAGATCTGGAAGTATGGCAAGGATCAGAAAGAATCTTTCTCAACCAGGGAAAGTATGCCGAGAAATATTAAAAGGACTTGAGGTGTTGGAATGGCCACTCTTATGGATTCCAACTTGAAGCTGTTAGGGGATGACTCATCGGAGTTAGTGGATATAACTCTATACAGTCAAATTATTGGGTCATTGATGTATCTAACATATACTAGGTTAGATATATGCTTTGCTGTAAACACCTTGAGTCAGTATCTAGTGGAAACTAGATGTGTTCACCTGATAGTTGCTAAGCATGTGATGAGGCACCTAAAGGATACAATAGACTTTGATCTATGCTATCTTGGAGATCATGACTTCAGATGGCTACTCAGATGTTGATTGGGCAGAAAGTGTATCAGACAGGAAGAAAACATCGAGAGGATGTTATTGTCTGGGATCAGTCATGATCTCGTGGTTTAGCAAGAAACAATCTAGTGTGGCTCTTAACACAAGTGGAATATATGGCTGCTTGCTCTGCTAGTTGTGAAGAAGTTTGGTTTCAGGATTGTTTGACTTAGAGATAGAACCAACTGTGATCCTATGTGACAAATAGAGTTGTATGAAGATGACAAAGAATCCAGTGTTCCATGATAAGTCAAAGAACATAGGGATCTAATAAGATATGATGCAGAAGGAACTAAAGTTTGAATATGTAACAGGTTACCGAAGTACTAACCAAACCTCTACCTCAAGTGAACAAGTTACCAACATACTAACCAAACCTCTACCTCAAGAAAAGTTTGAATATCTCCAAGACAAGCTTGGAAAGACCCTCCTCGAAAGGGGGAGTGATGTGGTCACTGATGATGAGATTGCCTCATCGACAACAAGGTCGATGATGTGGATACGTGTTTACTACACTTGGATACTTAGATCATTTAGACTTAGGACTCTTATACTTAGAATATTTTTTTACTTGCTTTTACTTTGATGATATATGTATCGATGAGGATACATGTTTTGTTGATGTATCGATGAGGATACATGTGTTGTCGATGTATCGATGAGGATACATGTTTTGTTGATGTATCGATGAGGATACATGTGTTGTCAATGTATCGATGAGGATACATGTTTTGTTGATGTATCGATGAGGATACATGTGTTGTCGATGTATCGATGAGGATACATGTTTCGTTCATGTATCGATGAGGATACATGTTTTGATGATATCTGTATTGATAAGGACAGATAGGGGATTGTATCATCCCTGGACTTTGGTCCCTTGAATTGATCCGTAGACGTATGGTCTCCGAAAATGAAGTCCTTAATGGACAGATGGGGATTGTATCATCCCTGGACCTTGGTCCCTGAATTGATCCGTAGACGTATGGTCTTCGAGAATAAAGTCCTTAGTGGACAGATGGGGATTGTATCATCCCCGGACTTTGGTCCCTGAATTGATCCGTAGACGTATGGTCTCCGAGAAGTGGGGATTGTATCATCCCCGGACTTTGGTCCCTGAATTGATCCGTAGACGTATGGTCTCTGAGAAGTGGGGATTGTATCATCCCCGGACTTTGGTCCCTGAATTGATCCGTAGACGTATGGTCTCCGAGAAGTGGGGATTGTATCATCCCCGGACGTTGGTCCCTGAATTGATCCGTAGACGTATGGTCTCCGAGAAGTGGCGATTGTATCATCCCCGGACTTTGGTCCCTGAATTGATCCGTAGACGAATGGTCTCCGAGAAGTGGGGATTGTATCATCCCCGGACTTTGGTCCCTGAATTGATCCGTAGACGTATGGTCTCCAAGAAGTGGGGATTGTATCATCCCCGGACTTTGGTCCCTGAATTGATCCGTAGACGAATGGTCTCCGAGAAGTGGGGATTGTATCATCCCCGGACTTCGGTCCCTGAATTGATCTGTAGACATATGTCTCCGAGAAAGTGATTCTTTCATGATGTGGTTACTTGTATCGGTAGGATACTTGTATTGATGATGTGGTTACTTGTATCGGTAGGATACTTGTATTAATGATGTGGTTACTTGTATCGATAGGATACTTGTATTGATGATGTGACTACTTGTATCGGTAGGATACTTGTATTGATGATGTGGTTACTTGTATCGGTAGGATACTTGTATTGATGATGTGGTTACTTGTATCGGTATGGATACTTGTATTGATGATGTGGTTGCTTGTATCGGTATGGATACTTGTATTGATGATGTGGTTGCTTGTATCGATATGGATACTTGTATTGATGACGATGCTGATGATCGTGCGATGACTATGCTGATGATCGTGGGATGACGATGCTGATGATCGTGCGATGACGATGCTGATGATCGTGAGATGACAATGCTGATGGTCTAGATGACGATGCTGTTGATCATGACGGTCTAGATGACGATGCCGTTGATCGTGATGGTCTAGATGACGATGCTGCTGATCGTGATGGTCTAGATGACGATGTTGTTGATCGTGATGGTCTAGATGGCGATGCTGCTAATCGTGATGGTCTAGATGACGATGCTGATGATCATGTGATGACGATGCTGATGATCGTAAGGATCCGGATGTTGATATTGTTGTAGCTGTTCAAGTGCTGCAGAAGATAAAGACTCAGTACTGAAGATGTTGATGTTCCAGTATTGAAGATGTTCCAGTAACTGCTTGAGTTACTGATGATGTTGAGAAAGCTTCCAATGATTTATAGATGTATCATGTATGATGTTGATGACTCCTTGCTCGTGCAGATGCTATTATAATATCCTTCTCATTAAGGGGGAGTGTTGAAATATTGTAACTTCAAAGAATATTATATTTGTACTTTATTATTCTGGAGATGTTTCATTCCTCCGTGAAGATCTTATTGTATATCCGGAGATGTTTATTCCTCCGTCGAAATGTGGTAACTTGGGTTATTAGACTTCCCTAGTGGGGGTCGGCCCTGTATATGTTAGGTGGGTCAAAGGGTTATTAGACCACCCTAGAGGGGTCGGCCCAGTCAGTTGTAATGGGGTATTTAACCCAATGGTTAAATATGAGCCTACGTGACTTGTGTAAAAGAAAAGTCGAAGTAGTGTATAAATAGAGGAGGTGTATTCCTCATTTAACACACTCACTCACTTGAGAGTGGCGCACTTGTGAAGGAGAGATCTGCTATGGAGAAGGAGGAGCTTATGCTCAAGGTTACATCTTTGTATATTGTTGGTCATCTATATTGAGGAAGCTTTGTTGGGTTTTCTACCCCATGAGGGTTTCCCAGGATAAATCTGTGTCTCTTGTGTTTATGTTGTGCTTGTTGTTTCTTCAGTGATCTTGTATATGCTATTATTGTGAAATGGAATGTAATGCTACTATTTTATGTCTTAGCATATTGAATTTTAACATAAACAAGCATTATTGTGGCAAATCCGTCGGGCCTATGCTAAGTCACCTAGTTCGAATTCATGTTCAAATTTGGAGACCTTGAAATTCGACAAAAATTCAGCAATGGAAAATTTGGTGATAAAATTCAACATTAAGTTCAAATGACTATAAAATTTGGAAATTAAAAAATATATGAAAATTTTCAATAAAATTCATTATGCTCATTAAACTATGAACACTTAAACATCAACAATGAACATGATAGTCATAGAATCATAGAAATAAAAATATGGCAACATGAATGATTAAACATATATTTTGAAAACACTAGAGTCTAAATCTTGTTTGAAATTTAAAAACATGTTCATAAAATGATAAAACATAATATTAAAATGTCATACAATATTTAGGCTATTTAGCATCCCAAAAAGAAACTAGAAATCTAGAATGAGATCACAAGTTTTATTCTTGGTGTTCTTGTGGCCTACTTGTTACATCAAAAAGCTCTAAATCATCAAGAGCACTTGGGGGAGTGAAACCACAAGAATCACAGTCACCATTGGATTCATCACTCTCATTGTCAAGATCATCCTGATCTCCTAATGCATCTAAAATAGGCTTCAACCATGGAGTAGAAGAATTGGACTCATCTTTAGCTAGATTGCTTAAAGCCAATTGCAAGTTACTGCGAACATAAACAAGATCTAATTTTCTCGATAACAACTTGTTTCTTCTCTTGGAATGAATATGGCTAAAGGTACTCCAGTTCCTTTCACAAATCGATGCACTTGATCCCTAGCTCAAGACACGAATTGCAAATTTTTGCAATTTTGGGGCCCTTGATGCATAAAACTCCCACCATACTGCTAAAGCAGTCAAAACCCTATCTTTCATTGCTACTACGGTTCCAAATATGCCTTCTTGTAACTTGTATGCACTAATCTAGGATCTAACCAAAGTTGCAGTAGACTCATCCGGATGCATCCTGTCAATAGCCTCATAAAGTCCACTCATGACCTCTTCATCTTGATGTCTTTGTATCCCAAACAATCTAGGGTACGAATAACATGCTACTACATGTAATGGGTTATGCATCATCTTCCATCTCCAATCAACCACCTCCCATATCTCTTGATAATCAGCTTCCACATTATCAAAAACACTTGCAATCTTTTCCTTACAACGATCCATGGCCTCATAAATAAAACCCATAGAAAGCTTATCACCATCAACCATGCGGAGCACCTCAACGATTAGATCACACATTTTTAAAACTTTCTGAGCATTTTCCCAAAAGCTTTTGTTGCTTAGCATTATCTGCTCAACATGGTTTCGCTTTGATTCTTTTGAAAGATGAGACTTCTCCCACTCAGGAGTGCAAAGATACTTCTTAAGCTTGTTTTTTCCTCAACAACTCTTTTCAGGGTGATGTAAAAGGTGGCAAACCTTGTATCACAAGGCCTCAACAACTGTCTAGATGCATTTGTCTTGTATAAACCAAAAGTAAGACAATGATTAATGATGAAGTTTGCAGTAGTTTTTGCTCAACAAAGGTTAATAAGCAAAATTGCAGATCTCTTGAAAAAATGTGACAATTTGGAAAATGAAAGCGAGAATTGAGAAAGAAAAAGAACAAGCGAGTCAGATTGAAGATTCCTTCGCTTACTTATTAGTGACTTAAATAGCAGTAGGCACAACAGAACAACAAAATGAAGAGAAAATGAAGAGAACATAAAAATAGTATTGAATGTTTTGGATTTGGAAAAAGATGTCGAAGAAATAAATATGGAATTGGAAACATAAAGTGCAACATGTATGGTAGCAAAGTCTTAGGTACAGTCTCTGCTTGTGATAGAAGATTTTGGAATAATAAATACACAAATTGGAAAAAGACAAACTGCTCTATCCACTAGGTTACAAATTCCTCAGGTGCCAAAATAGCGAGTGCTTCAATCATTAGTAGTTGTTATTATAGTAGAGCTATTTATCCCTAGTTGAAGAGAATGCAAAATATATTGCTATAAAGAATTAATCAAGTTGTTTTAATGTGGATGGGAAGAATTTATAATATAGTCTTGTTGATGCCTCGGGGGTGCAGGGTAAGTGCAAAGTGCTGGAATGGGTTCCAAGGCACACAACAGGGGATGAAAACCCAGCCAAAGGCTTTGAAAGACCCTGCGCAAGGGCAATTCTATCCTCGAGCTGTTTGGGATGGTTAACACCCACGGATATTTGGCCTCCGCTGGCACTCTATGAGTAAAAGTTTTGATCTTAAAAGATCAGTTTTCCTATCAAGGAAAACTAAGTGTGAAAGCTTGTTACCAAACCTAACTTAACCTACCTAAGGGAAGAATCTATTCTAAGTCAGATCTAGCCTAAAAGGAAGAGTTGATGTTGTGCAGATCAGATTTGAAGTGTGATGAACAAGTAGTTAAGTACCTTAAACAGAAATGTCCTTGGGTTCTTCACTTGTTAATTAAAGTCTTATAAATTAATAAAAATTAAGTGACAATTCTTCAAAATGTTTAAGCCTATTCAAATATCTTATCTGTAATCATTATGTTAATTGAAAAATTAACATTTGATTATACATATTTATTTGCATCGAATCATTTGCAGAAATATAAAAGTGAAAAAGTTCAATTAAAGAAATTTAATAGAACAATTTTGAGCATAATCCAGACATACAGATAAATCAATATAAAAGATCTTATGCATTAATGAATGTCCTGCAAAAAGATTAAACACATAACTGATGACAAATTTGAAACATTAACTCAACAATTCTCAAAGAAATTTGAAGAACATTAGAAGGTGGATTAAAAGATAACTTTCCTGAATAGAGAAGTCTTGTACAAAAATTACAATGACTCTGATAGACAGAGTATCTTCAGTCCAATCTCCTGCTGAATTGCAATTCCAAAATTCCCAACCCTTTACTAAGGGAAACATTCCTCCTTATATACTAAATTTACATAAGAGTTCCAAAGGAGAAATTCTACAAAATAGGGATTACAAAATCGGATCTAACCATCGATCCCAAGAAATCTTGCTATTTTTAAGCTTAAAATATTTTTCCGCCACCTTTCACAAAAGAAAGACTTGTTCTTTGATCAAATAAGGTCTCGTGGCACCATAAAAAATCAATCACAGATTGTTCACTATCATCGACAGGTGGTGTGGCTTGCAGAACATCTGCTGTAGGAAATTCGGGGTCGGGGAACCCACTATCAAAAACAGAGAAATCCCATTAGAGGATTTACTTTAGGAACAATAGTCGGCACGTCAGGTTCTTCATTAATTATAAAGTCCTGTATAACATCAGTATCGAGATCAGTTGATTCCTCCATAATTTCCTTCCTTTGCTCTTCGGGGTTTCGCATGTAGGCAGACAAAGTTTCGAAGTCTTCTTCACTGCTACCGCTGCTAAGATCAGGAACACCTGCACCAAACGGTGGTGACAACATTTCTTGATACAACAAGGGGTAGAGTTCTTCATTTTCAACCTAAACATTAGAAAATTCACCATCTGCATGAATATTACTCATTCTGAATGAGTCTTGGATAGTAGGACGCAAAAAATACCACACAGAGTCTTACATCTTCCAGAAGGCAAGGGATGAACTGGAGATTTCATGTTAATTGCTATTTAAAGGCCAACAAGCAGGTTGATGATAATCGGGCGGGGCAATCTGCAATGATTAAACTTATCCAGTCAATTCATTGTAATTACTTCAATTGTAATGAAAAGAGCCGAGGTATGTGCCAGTCGGATCAAAGCTTGTGCGAAGTACGAGTTCAATTACTACTCCCATGATTTTGAATTGCCTTTACGATCACATCGTTACAAGCAATCTTCCATCAATAATTATGACTAGTAATTAATAACGGAGACGAAAGTTAGGGTGATAAATTTTATCTGCAAAAGGTCTCGACTAGGAGTTCCAGTACACAGGCTATCAATTCTTCGCACGTAACAAATCCGATCGATCTGACCCAACTTCCACAAGAATGATAAAAGCTTTCAGGTCGGGAATAAGTGAAAAGAAATGATCATTAAGAGGTGGAACAAAAACGACAAGATGTCAAAGCTCGAGTCCAGACATGATGAACTTAAGGCGGAGAGATGGCGTCCATCCAACATGAAGCAACTGATAGACTTGTATTAGTTTCTGCTGTCATGGATTACACAGAAAAATGATAATTTGGCAGAACCAGCTTTCAAAAGACAAAATGGAAAAGTCTGACTTAACTGACTACCCAAAATCAACATGACCATGAGACCATAACAGACGGACGACTGAGATTAACCGAAGCAGGATGCGGAATCGGGTTCAAGTATTTTCATGGAGTTCTTATTCAAAGATCCCACAAGCCAAAACCCGAAAGTACGGATTTGCGGGTTGCGGGTTGCGGATTTGCAGGTTGCGGGTGGTGGGCTTCGGGACGTTAAACTGTGAAGCGAAATAACCATCCCGAAAGCCACATCCCGAAATTACGGGTTGCGGATTTCGGGAGCACACACCAAATAAACAAAAAAAATCACAATCCCGAAAGCCGAATGCCGCCATTGCGGGGTTCGGGTTTCGGGGTAATTATTTCTCAGTCTTATTACAGAATGATTCCGCAACCCGCAACCATCGGGTTGCGGGTTTCGGAATTACCAAAACCAAGACTCAAAAAACAACAGTCCCGCAACCCGCACCTATCGGGTTGCGGGTTTCGGGTTCTCCAAATGTCGGGTTTCGGGATGATGATAACAGTCAACAAAATACTCAAAATTTTGGCTCCTTTCAGATCGAAACACTTTGGAAGAAAAATCAAACCCTTACAAACAAGCAGACCAAAAGCATGGGTGAAGAATTTTAGAGGTAAAATCAAAATCTAAAAAATTTCAAGATGACTCACCCAAACACCTTTGCGTTTATTAAAATTGGGGGCTCCCATGCTTAGCTAAGCATGGGATCTATTGTGGCTACAACAAGTCTCTATGTAACTGTGACTTACATCGTGAGACCTTGGTGTGTTTGCACCTTGATGAGCTAAAAGGAGCATAAATGCTTTGGATATCTAGCTAGAGTAAAGGATATCACAAGGTTATCAACCAAGCAATCTTATTGCACTAGTTATTCTCTCTTCTACTGTACATCTCCTTACTCTAGCTAGTCATATTATTGAATATGCATTTGAGTTTTATACCATAAAGAATACGTACAACCGCACTCTTATATTAGAGTACCAAGAGAATGCTCTTTCACCTCACTTCTCGGTTGACAAAGGATGTATGCAAGGATTCTGTAATGCTTGCCAGGGGATTTGTTAGATTGGAAAATCTACTTATTAACCCTCAAGTATCTACCAAATTTTTAATGTTCAATAGATGGTCTCTTTTGTTCGAAAATTTTGATAAAATCAATCTCAAGCTGAATTAATTCGTAACTTTTTTCATCTAGCAATGTCTCAGCGGTGCCTATTTATTGTAACCTTTTTTGGTTATGTGTTTGTATCTTAGATTAATTAAGGTTGAAATTCAAGTCACTATCAGTTAGGCAACACGTTAGAGTGTGGAGTGTATGAGGATGATGTATAAGTCCTAAGATGAAACTACCAAAAGCTTATTTGGTGCTTAGAACAACAGATTCTTTCAAGTCAGAAAGGAGGTACTATTGTATTTTTCTTTTGATGTCAAAGATATGTTGATGCTATAGAAGTCCGCAACCATCATTACAAGGTACCTTTAGATCTAGGCAGGACCTATTAGCTAGGATTGTGGACTAGCACTATAAATTTCTCTTTTGATCAATGGTGTATGCTCAAACACTCTCATTATCAAAAGAAAGGAAAAGAGGAGACTAAGAACAAGAACTTGTTAAATTTCATACATTCATAGCATAATAATTCAAATGCATAACCAAGATCACTAGAAGAAAGACAAAGCACAAAACAATAACAACGGAGTTTATCCTGGGAAACCCAAACGGGAGAAAACCCAACAACCTTCGTATAGAGATGATAATTCCAAGATCATAGTACAATCATAAAAGAGAGAAGATGGAAATACTTCCCAAAAATAGAAACCCCAAAATAGTCTTCTTCTCCAGCAAGTGCGAACTTCCATCTCTGGGTGATGCGAACTTCACTTGATTGGATAAGTGAATAATGAGGTGCACTTTACCTCTATTTATACAAGTAAAAACATGAAAAATTCCCTAACTGGGTCGACTTCACTTGGGGGCAATTAATAATTTAATTTTTAATATTTTCTTTTGCTTCTTTTCACCCCAAGGTTTACATTGATTCTTTCAAGTGTTTACATAATTAATTACATCAAGTTTATCTCCCTTAGGAGTTACAATCAAGTACAATAAAAAATACAATAATAATATCTTCCGAAGTTGCACAAAATCCAACACTCCCTCTCAACGAGGAAGGTATTCTTTGGTCTTCATCAACATCACGATCATTTGGGTTTCAGTTGTACATCTATATTGTCTCCATCATCCCTATACATACTGAAGGTTGTCCACACAGTCTCAACCCTTCGAGAAGTGTCACCATGCATCAACTTCACCAGTCCTTTAGTGAGTCCAGGAGAATCACTCAATCCTGGATCCATGAGAATCACTCAATCCTGTATATCTGAGATATCAGCTATACCATTTGCTACTTGTCTGTCTCATCTGCTGATGGGATTTCTCCCATACCTGGCTGAGATCCTAGACGAGCAAATGGGCACGACCATCTACTGACTGTCCCACTCATATTCCAATGGGATTTCTCCCATACCTGGCTAGTACCTGGACTGTAAAGGCACCTGTGCAATCACACGGCCAACTACTGACTGTCCGACTCATCTGACGATGGGATTTCTCCCATACCTAGCTGAGTACCTGGACTATAGAGGCACCTGTGTGAACCCGACCATCTACTGACTATCCGACTCATCTGCCTATGGGATTTCTCCCATATTTGGCTGAGTACCAGAACTGTAGAGGTATCTGGGCAAAAGCAGGGTAAGCATCTCGATGTCATCTTTCCCTCTCACGGAGGGACTCGTTCTCTTCTGCTCCAAGTCTTCCGCGAAAGTATTCGAACTTCAGCCTGGGAAGAGCCTTGGTGAGAACATCTGCAGTCTAGTCGTCTGTCGGCACATACTGTAGCTCGACCGCACCTTTCTGCACCATATCACGAATGAAGTGATATTGAATTTCTATATGCTTCGATCTGTCATGAAATACAGGATTCACTGACATCTGCACACAGCTCTGGCTATCACAGTGAATCACGGTTGGCTCTGGAATCTGGCCAAACAATCCTGCCAGGAGTTTACGAAGCCAAACTGCTTCTCGAGCTGCTGTACTAGCAGCCATGTACTCGGCCTCTGCAGTACTAAGTGCTACTGAGTTTTGCTTCCTGCTGCACCAGGAAATAACTGCAGAACCCAAATTGAAGCAACATATGGAAGTACTCTTCCTATCTGTAGTGCATCTGGCCCAATCTGAGTCTATAAACCCCTGCAATCTCAAGTCACAATCTGAAGCATATTTCAAACCATATCCCACAATGCCACGCAAATGTCTGAGCACATGTTTTGCAGCAATCCAGTGAATCTACCTCAATTCGCACATGAATTGACTGAGAGCATTCACAGCAAAACATATATCTAGTCTGGTGTTGGTCAGATACATCAATGACCCAATCAGCTGGCGATACATAGTGGGATCAATCAAATCTGAATCTGAAGCAAAATTTCTCAGCTTCTTCCAATTCGCATCCATCGGAGTGGCTATGGACTTGCAGTCCAACATTCTGAATCTCTTCAGAATATCTATGGTGTACTTTCCTTGACCTAGGAAAATCTCCTTCTGCCTCTGCCATACTTCTAATCCCAAGAAGTAGTGCATCAATCCAAGATCCTTCATTTCAAACTCAGAGGTGAGATTCTTCTTACACCCTCGATAAGTTTCTCATTTCCTGTGAGAAACAGGTCATCAACATATAGTACCAAAATCAGTGGCTCATCATCTACAACCTTGTAGTAAAGGTTGGGGTCTGCATCACTCTTGGTAAATCCCAAGCTTACCAGGAATCCGTCTATCCGTCCATACCAAGCACGAGGTGCTTGCTTGAGTCCATACAGTGCCTTTTTCAATCTGCATACATGAGACTCCTTTCCGTGGACAATAAACCCATATGGCTGCTCGATATAAACTTATTCCTCAATAACACCATTGAGAAAGGTTGTCTTCACATCCATCTGATGCAACTTCCATCCTATGGCTAAAGCAATAGTAATGACCGATCTGATGGAAGTATATCGAGCCTCAGGAGCAAATGTCTCATCATAATCGACTTCCTCTTTCTGAGAGAACCCTTTGGCAACAAATCTAGCCATGTGTTTTTCAACACTCCCATTTGCTCTATGCAAAGTCTATTGTGCCCATCTAGGCCTCTTCCGACCTACTGCAATATCTTTGGGAACATCAACGGGATCAATAGGATCGATGTGTTCATCTTTTTCTGCTAACTTACTCTAAACTAGAGGGGGAGATGATCTCATCTCATTTGGTTCTAGCATTTCTTCATCATCGATCTCGATGTCTAATCCTCTGTCTTTCCTGACAGCCATCTCTTCTTCAAAGGTCACATCCTGCTGACTTCAATCTGTCTGGATCCTGGAATGTAAATTCTATACGCCTTTGAAGACTCTGTGTATCCCACGAAAGTTCACTTCTTGTTGGAAGGTTCTAACTTCGTCCTTTTCTTCTTGGGCACATGTATGTAGACTAGACAGCCAAATATCTGAAGGTGGCCCCCTTCTGGTTTCACTCCTGTGAGAACTTCCTCTGAGGTCATCCTTCTAGGCTGAGAATCATACTCCTGGAAGCTTCGTGTTGAACATCGACGGGATTCATGTGTCCACCACTTGTTCATCAAAGCAAGTCATGTCATCCTTCTCTTGTAGGCCATATAACATGGTATTTTCCCTACAAGTCAAATCGCGACTGATGATCAGTGACATTGCATAATCAAATGTAATGACACTAGTTTACACAGGCATCTTAGCTAATACTTTATCACAACAATCATGAACATGTCTACCAAACACATCTGGGAACTATCTAGATGTTTGCTATCTCCACTAGAACATGCCATCAAGAGTGTGCACTACCCTAAGCATGCAGGAAGGAGATATCATCTAGAATAGCCTCATGAAATGTTGTGTAGCTCATATGCATAATAAATATAACAGGGTAAACTGTATCAACTGCTCAACACATTAGATTTGCATATGAAGACATATAAGACAAACAGATCTATGTAAGCAAGAAAACCAAATACTTATCTCGTATTGTTTTTGTGTGTGGGCTCCCACTGCCTTCTTGTGGGAACCATGAGAGACTTCAGTTCTTGCAATCTGAATCTTCATATTTCTAGAAGAAGAACTCCGAGCAATCATCATGCCTTGACTTCTTGTGATGATGGTATTCTTCTACATCAACAGTTGAGGCTTCATGCTTCCTTTTACTTGAACTTCGACAGCCACTGGCGTAGTGTCCATATTTCCTGCACCTATAGCATTGAACTTGAGATAAGTCCTTCTCCTTCTTTTGATCTGGGGAAGGACTAGATCTCCTATCTTGGTGCTTGTGTTTATAAAACTTTCTTCCCTTTCCTTTGCCTTTCTTGGCATGGGATACAAATGCTTGGTTCTCCTCAGGTTGAGTGCCATGGAGTCTTTGTCGTGCTGCAATCCTTGTCTCCTCCTGAGTGCAATATTCCCATTGCTTATCAAACTTGGGTAGTTTAGATCTACCACTTATGCTTTGAATAAAGGACTCCCAAGATGGTGGAAGACCATTCAGAGTGGTGATGACAAGCTCTTTATCATAAATGGGATTTCCACTAGTGTTAAGCTTGTCCCTTAGTTCTGTGATCCTCATGAAATATGAGGCAATGGCTTCTGACTTGGACATCTTCATATTTGAGAGTTGGTTCCTCAATGTCATGGCTACATTGATGCTAGTGTGTTCAAACAACTTCTCTATGGTCTTGAACATTTTCCTAGCATTCTTCTTCCCTGAGATTTGTGGGACCAAATGATCTCTTACTAAGTCCACCAGAATCCTTGCTCTGGAATCATTCTTCCTACATCGGGATTTGTCTTCTTCGGCTTCTAGCTCGGGGACCTTCTCATTTACATATTGTAATAGGTCATTTCCTTCTAGAAGTAGAAGAACCCTAGACTTCCAAGATATAAAGTTGGAGGCTCCTTCCAAACGATCTTCAACCTTCATACCAATCATATTGACTATAGATCTGGTTCAGAAACCCTAGCAGGAGCTAGGTCAAAAATGAAAGTTGGAATTTGGAAAAACTAATTCCACGGGTAGATGTGCCTTGCCAAGGCGAGTTGATTTGAGGTAGGGCTAATCCAACTCTGTGGAGAGAAGTAGGTCAAAACTGAAACCCTAATTTCTGCTCGAGCTAAAGAGTTAGGTCAAAAACTGAAAATTCTCGGAATTGAATTCCATCTTCACCAAAAGATGCACCTCCCTAAAAGCGAAATTCCCAAGGCTTTCTTTCTCCAAAATGTTGGGTGAAGACTTCAGAAGATGAAACCCTAGTTCCGGCAGGGTTCCGACAATGTTCCAGCAATGACTTCTTCTAGAACTGCTCTGATTCCATGTTAAATTTCATACATTCATTGCATAATAATTCAAATGCATAACCAAGATCACTAGAAGAAAGACAAAGCACAAAACAATAACAGCAGAGTTTATCCTAGGAAACCCAAACGGGAGAAAACCTAGCAACCTTCGTATAGAGATGATAATTCCGAGATCATAGTACAATCATAAAAGAGAGAAGATGGAAATACTTCCCAAAAATAGAAACCCCAAAATAGTCTTCTTCTCCAACACGTGCGAACTTCCTTCTCTGGGTGATGCGAACTTCACTTGATTGGATGAGTGAATAATGAGGTGCACTTTACCTCTATTTATACAAGTGCTAACATGAAAAATTCCCTAACTGGGCCGACTTCACTTGGGGGCAATTAATAATTTAATTTTTAATATTTTATTTTGCTTCTTTTCACCCCAAGGTTTACATTGATTCTTTCAAGTGTTTACATAAGTAATTACATCAATTTTATCTCCCTTAGGAGTTACAATCAAGTACAATAAAAAATATAATAATAATATCTTCCGAAGTTGCACAAAATCCAACAGAACTAACACTTTAAAAATGAGGTATTCCTTGATAGAAACCATATACAGTTAAACAAAAAAGTTCAAGATATTACATAGCCACTATGTTATTCCAAAAGATGGATCTACAGAACAATTTAAAAACATAAAGAAAGTAAATCGCAGTATCATCTTCTGCAAATACACAATAAAAAGTTTCAAGAAGAATGTCCAAAACTAACTTACGAAATGTCAAAATTATCAGCTTCAGACAAACCATCACCCAGTTCTTCTTGAAGACGCTGCAATCATTCACAAAAGTAGATTACAAATTTATATCACTTGAGTATGCAAAATGGCAAAGAAAAATGCCATAGACAAGAAGTTAAAAGAAATCAAATCAAACAGCACAAAACCTTCTTGCTGAATGTAAGCACATCTCCACACTCTTTGTATTCATATAAGATAAGATAAAGAGAAAATTATTTTATTTTTGTCTGACAAATGACCAAAAAAGTAGGTGAGTGCAACTAAAAGGTACATCAAGTGACATAAGGTATAAACTACAATGCAGGAATGCAAATGCAACTCCTCAATAAATGCTGAAATCAAAACATTTAAGCTCGTGATCATAAAAAAACACCTAGCTAATAAAGCTAACAATGCTCATAAGAAAAGCATAATAAGTAAAGTACAAGTACGTATAAAGATGCGAAGAAGCTACGGCACTGAGAGAAGAGGGCACTCAAGGCTGAAAATTGGTGCTGATTGTAATGTCCCCATTTTTGGGGGTCTCTTGCTCTGCTAGTGGAGATTACTTTTGGAGTGTGTCTGTCTGATCAGAGGGGATTAATTAATTATTCAATGTCAGTTGGGCAAAAAGCAACATTAAAAAATGTCATTGAGTAATTAAATTAAAAAAGGGGTGTTATAAAGTGACTGAGGGAAATATTACATGAATACTTCATAAAGTCACTTTATATTATTTACTGGGAGAGGAAAAAGTCACTATTAATAGAAGTGAGAAAAAGGTAAAAGTGGCCCAAAAAGGGTAAAATGAGTTTAAAAGGACAAATCGACCTCATTCTCATTCATTCATGTTCAGTTTATAAAAAATTGATTTGGAGAGTTCTCGTAGCTTCTTTGGGTTCTAGGGTTGAAACCCTTTGGACGGATTTGGTTTCGTTGGTGCAACAATTCCACCCTAACCGATCTTAAAGGAGAGATCACTTAGATCTTTCATTGGGCTTCATTGCCGTAGAAGATATTCAAGTTTCCTTCCAGATTTATGCAGATATTCAGAGCTTTTGGTGATTTGACGAGGACTGCATTTGCCTAGGAGGGCGTTGGAGCGTTTTCCCTCTTCATGTACATCACTGCCTGCTACAGCTGAGAAAAGAGGTCAATTTCACATTACCTTGCTGAGTGCACTGTCAAAAGAAGGAGGGTGCAGCACCTTGCATATCTTGTAGGGCACACTGAGTTTAAGGGTGATTTTGCTTCATTCTTCATTCACTGAATCACTACCACTGTCAAAAATCGCTGAGGAGAGGGCTACTGCTGATTATTGTGGTTGATAGGAGGGCACAGTCATCTTGTGAAGGGGGCACACACTTTGGTGGAGTGACTTGGACACCAAGGAAGGTGTCAACATTGGACCAGCTGCCTTAGTTTACAAGGGGCACACCACTGGGTACAAAGTTACTACAAACACCGTCATATATGAACTGCTAAAGAGCATCTACAGCAGTTTGTGGTTATTTCAAGAGGGCTATTGCACAAAGGAAGGGACCATAGCATATACCATCGTCTACAGGACTGTGTAGACTACTGGGCACAAGTCTAAGGTGTTTGCTGCCATCATCTGCTAACTGTTATATCTTATATCCTCTTTGGTGCGGTCAGCTACAGCACTTGAGTGTATAAAGAGGGACTGTCCACTCCCAAAAAGGAGTAGCCAACTGCTGTAAACTTACCAGGTCAGGAAAAGAATTCAAATCAGTTTTGTGTCACTGTTCCTTACTGCTGTTACAGCTAATAGCGTGCTTACATTTACTGCTGTTAATTTCATGTATTAGTGGGAGTTCTTTCCTGTGTTAAATGCAAATCAATAGTGGCATTTTTGCACATTTTCCATTGTTAATCATCACCATGAATGAGATCTGAAATATACTATCAAACAAACAACAAACCCAACCAATAGTTCAGCCATTCACCACAAGGGTCCATACAGTGAAGGCAGGGCAGTCATGTACCAAATGTTTGACAAAAGTCCTGAATCAGTCTACTCAAACAGTTAGCCAAAAATTTAGATCAGATTCGGTTGGGGGATATTACACTGATCAAGAGTAGATGATGTCAAAAAGTGTCAGCACCATTTGCCAAGGACAAGTGTGGAGACCATGTCCACTCTCCTAGTCATCAATGACTGTAAAATCGTCAATGCATTGGCAGATGATGTCCTTCAGGGTGTCAGTAGGGATGAAAGGGCCCTGGCTATATGATCCTAGCGGAGCACAAGAACAAGAGAATCCTCCTCTCCTAGCATCTAAGGCCATGGGAAAGAAAATCCAAATGGAAGCCTGGTTGTGGTGGATGAGAGGGCACCCTACCCTAGGGCCATCTCAAACTGAATTGTCTACTAGATTGTTTGCTAATCTAGTCCTTTAAACCAACATGCAACCTTGAATGACAGCTCCACATGAGTTTCATGGAGATCGGTCAACATCAGGGAGGTTAGCTGACTAGAGAGTTGAAGCCTCACTGATCTAGATTCTAGAGGATCATCTCGAGGTTTATCCAAAAGTATTCGGGGTCCCATCTTCCACTTTTTGTCTTGATTTGACTAGACAACCTGGAAGTAAGAAGTGATCTGCAGAAGTCTCAACTTGGTCGTGTACTTCTTTCATGTAGAAGGCAAGGCATTGCTGATCAGGGTAGCAGAAGCAAGTGGAAAGAGAGTCCTCGGAGTCTCTAAATAAGCAATGAAATCTCCCACATTCTCATAGGAAATGGAGCATTAGAAAATGAAATGCTCCTCCGTCTCGAACTCTTGTAGGTGACGTCGTGGGCAATCTTCTCCACCCAAGGGATGTGGTGGTCGGTCTCAATTCGAAATTCATGAGAACCCATGTGAAACTACGCAAGGGGAACCCAGAGAGCATGCATCCAATTTCTACTTGCATATTGAGGACAAATGATCAAGCCTTCTCTCATCTAAAGGAAGGGCTCATTGTAGAAACTAGAAAGCCATATTTGACCTAAGGCTCTCTAATGGTGCCACCTAGGTGACCTAAATGTAGCATCTGTAGATGTCCTCTTTGATTATCAGATTCAATGCATGCTTGGGCATAGTACACGATGATAAATTTTCAAAGTGTTTCATCTTTAGTGAATCACTTGATTTCTCTTTCAATGTTGCTTACATGCAAAGTGATACTCCAAACCAAACCAAGACTAATTGGACATAATACTCATTGCACCTTTAGAGTGTGTTAATGCCCAAACATGAACTTCAAGCAGTAAAGCCCTAAAACACAAGTGCAACTTTCGGGGAACTAAGAGGGGCTATCCACTATGACCAAAGTAGCTCCCTCTCTCACTTTAGGCCAGCTCTCCTCCAACACAAAGGGGGTATCCCTAGAAGGTATATGATAAACTTTATAATTAAGTGAATGGTGGATTCCAAGACTAGTGGCAATCCAAGGGTTATAAAGTCAAGGAATACGAATAAAGAGGGTCTGAAGTTATGTAAAGAAGGCATAGTCAAGCCATAAACTGATGTGCCATGACTAGTCCAATTAGATTTTTTAGGTTATATAAGAGTACATGAGGGCCCTTATGCAAGGTGCACCATCAACACTATGAATTTGCAGCCCAGTGATAATGTGGACCATAAAATTAAAGAAGGAAAACAATAACATGAGATTATAAGCAATAAAGGATTAGGCGGGCAACCTTCTAAGGAATGAACAGCTCAACCAGATTTCACATCATCACATACAACCTTATAAGATTAGTAAGCCATGGCATGTGTGATCATTGTTAAAGTTAGTGCAGCTACGAGACCCATTCTCAATGAGGATGGTACCCTAGTCAGTTAACTAGGGTTCCTGGTCAGTTAACCAGGCAGAGTAAAGAGTAAGTCCCTAGAAGGTACCCTAGGGCCCCCAGCAATCTCTTGGGGTTCTTGGTCGGGGACCAAGCAGGTTGATGCCATGGCAAAGTCCCTAGCATGTGGTTAGGACCCCTATTTGTCTCTAGGGTATTATGGTCTGGGACCAGACAGGTGATTGGTCACGAGGACCAAGCAAATCCTACAGGTTGAGACAGAGACCTCCTGGTCTAGGACCAGGCAGATTCTTGGTCATGAGGACCAAGTAGATCCTGCAAGTGGTTGATCAACATTCAGTCTGGAACTGAAAGCTCAGCCTGGGGCTGAGGACCATTCTCCGAGTTGCCTTTTGGCGCCTTTTCGTGTCCTGGAATCGGGACACGATGTGCAGAGATAGGGCACGTGTGTCCCGAAATCGGGACACGATTTTTTCGGGTCCCCCACGTGGGGCAGTTGTGTCCGTGCCCAAACGGTCCCCACGGGACACTTGGCCCTAAAGGGACGTGTCCGGTTACTTAGGTTTTAACGCTATTGGAAAGTATTTGATAAACTGATTATTGTGACTCCATAGCCCGAGTAGAGACGGCATTGATCTTGTTTAGTTGTTTATTTTATCTCTTGCATCATATTTAGCTTATTGTTTAAAAGGTTTTGCTTGTCATTGAACTATTGCATCTTTGCACGTCTGACTGTCATTTTAATTTTTGATAATTTACAACTCCCAAAAAAAAACTATAAAAGGAAACTTAGTAAATAGGGACTACCCCCCTCGGCCTTTAGGAGTTGTGGTCTAAACGGAGGAGTTTAGGACCGAGGTGACATTGGGTTCTTAACTCATAGTTTCCCTCAGGAACACACACAACGGTTGGGAGACGTACCTGTGTTCAAGTGTGTTTTAGGCGGCAACACATTCTTTAAGAATGGAGGATCTTGGTCAGTTAACCAAGATGATGATGTGTGATGTTCTCTTCTCCTAGGTCTGGGCTAGATGATCTTCTCAAGGGACTGGACACCCCTTGATGGAGTCACTAGCATTTGACCTATGGAGCAGTCTAGAGGACCACATGATCACATCAACATCAGCCAGTGTGGACTTTCCTTATACAATGATGATGAATTTTCAGGTTGTATGGAACATTTGTACATTTGAGAGAGAGATGATTGGTTGTACCCCACCTTGGTTGCTCATCCTTGGTCTTTACACCATGTTGTTCTTGGTTTTGTGGTAACTTGTATTGTCCACTACTTTGAATTATGGTTAGTAGGGTCATCCACCCACCTTGAGTTGTTTTGATTTGTACCACCTTAATGTTTTATGGGTATTAGGGTTGATTTCCCACCTTTGTGGTACACCCTTTGGTCCTAGGGATATGGGTCATGTACCCACCCTTGTTTTATGTTTTGACTTGTACCATGTGTTGGTCCTTATTAATTATATGTGTGGTAACATAACCCTAGTACCCACCTAAGACATCTCTTTTATATTTTTAAGTTGTGACTTTTATTTTTGTTTGAAGTCTTGACCCTTATATGTTGGTACCCACCTAAGACTCATTAATTATATTTTATTATAAGTGGGTTGATGTTTTAACCTTTGTTGGTACCTTCCCTATTTAGTGGAACCCTAACTCATTAAAGAATTAAAAAGGCATGATCCTTCTAGAAGTTGTAGATTATATATATTGGAGTCTAATTTCCTCATTTAACATTACCTTATCATAACTACATCTCATCTCAGCTCTGATTTTTTAAGGACTGTTGCTGCTGCTTATCTTGGCCATCCACCTGTTGAAGATAATCATCTCAGATCTGATCAGGCTGCTGTAGGTTGACGTCATGCTATTTTTGTCTCCTGCTGTTAGGCCGTGAGCCCTTGTTGGTCTGTCTAGGTTACTAAGAGGCCACTAGTGGAGGCCACATGCCCTAACAATTATTTGTTGGATGTTCTTTGTCTAATATGGAGGCCGCCTGCTCTAGAAAACTGAACCATGAGACAGTTGAGGTCTTACTGAGGTTCAATCTGCCAACCATGTGCCCTGTGGGTCAGATCTAGCATTTTTGTTGAGGTCGTGGTCTGTTGGTATATTTTTTAGGGGGGGCGCAGTCTCTGAAGCTTACCTGCTGCCCTAAGGGAAGAGGCCGTGACCTCTTGTATTCATATCTAGGGCTGCTTGTTGCTCTAGGTCTGTAAGTTATCAATTTTTTGTGAAGACCAATTACTCCTGTGGTTTAACCTATGTGCTAAGATCTTGTTGGGGTTAAATCTTTTATGTTGAACCTCTACTATGATCAGATCCATGTACTGAGTCCTGTTTGTAAAAGGACCTATGTGTTTTGGTTCAAATTTATTATGCTGAGTTTTGTCTGTGGTCAGATCTATGGTCAAATCTAGTGTGCTGAGAATTACCTGGGTTCAGATTTTTTATTCTGAGACATTGCTTGGGTTCAGATCTTGTGCTGAGACATTGCTTGGGTTAAGATCTTTACTACTGAGACTAGATCTATATGCTGAGATCTATGTACTGAGACTAGATCTATATGCTGAGATCTATGTACTGAGATTATCTGTGGACTAAACTCTGTGCTTGGAACTTATTTGTGGTCAAACCTATATCCTGAGACTTAATTCCGGTTAGATATATGGTGCTGAGAGTTATTGAGATCTGATCTATTGTACTGAGTCATGTTTGGGGCTGCCATTGTGATTTGACTATCTTTGCCCTTTACTGCTGTTGTCTACATCCTATCATCTATCTCTCTCTCTGGTTTGTACTTACCCTCTAAGGGTCATCTTGTTCCTAGTGTTTCACTGGCCTCTTAGAGGCATAGTCTGTTCTGAAAGTAATTTCTTTTGAGTATAAATTAGGAAGGGTCCCACGCTCCAGGTAAGTATTCTAACCTGCTCTTTTATTCATGTAATTGTTATTGTTAGTACTTTTATTAGTTATACTACTGCTGGTGATTACACTTCAACACAGGGACCCCCTTGGTAGTGTTAAAGTTGAAAGAGATGAAAATTATGTTTTAAATCATACTGTTGAGTTACTGCTGTACTATTCTGTTTGTTGCATTTAATTTTTGCATTAATGTGAAATTTTGATTTCTCTGCATCAAACCCTAACCCTAACAAAAATTTAACAATCATGCCATGCCATGCCAAATCTGTCTTTACATTCCCCCAATATTCCAGATTACATCAAGGGTTAAGGAGGGTTAAGAACCTCACCCCTAGTCCCTTCTTATGTGTAAAGATTTGCCTTCAATAGAGATTATTTCTAGCAGCAAGATACAAAAGCTACTCAAACATAAAACTTAAATCATTCAAGAGAAAAGAGATGAGTTATGGAAACCTCACATATGTTTGCCTGCCCCTTGACTAACTCCTCCTGCATGATGTTCAAGTAGGTTTAAAGGGGCTTTTCCTATCAATCCGACCATACCAAACAATGGAGAGAGATTCTCTTTATATAAATGTTTAGCTCAATCTCCTTACAATAAAATAATATTAAGTGGGACCTAGATCCACACTTCTCTCCAACGATTAACAATAAAATATGATATCCTCAACCTCCTCAACAACTCTCCAATAAAATAACAATAATTGGTTTCTAGATCCACTTTTCTCTCCAAGAAAAAATATAAAAATTTATCAAGTCATCAACAAATCTCCTCAAAGGAAAGTAGTCTTCCTGTTGGGATCTCCATTTCGCATTGGAGCATGTGTTTTGCCATGTGTCTCATCCTTATCTAGAGTGCTCTTGAGTCTAGGCTAACTAATTCCAAAACCAGTGGACTTCATGGATAGATGTGCCCCCCAAAGATGGATCTCATAGGATTGTGTAAACAAAAGGGGAAATGGCAGTGGTAGTTATAGCCAACACCAAAACTGAAATGTCCTCAAAGGACATGCAAAAGGTGATCCACTTCACCTAATATTACCACAAATATTCAATAAACACCACATAGGCTGAGATTGGTAATATTACCCTAATTCTTTCTGTAGGCTATTGGACCCTTTTCTGCTATTATTTGGTGATGAAAACAAGCCCATGATTCTGAGTCACTATGTCAATGAAAGAACGCTGTTTATGTTAGCTCTTGACAAGGTGATTTTTTGTGTGTAGGATTAGCACAACAGCTGTCTTCATAACAGCCCTCTGTCAATGTGTAAACAGGCTTGTTATGATATGAATATGCAGCAATTCTGTCTCTAAACCCATTCAATGCACATTTCAGGCCTTCAACTTAGCAAACTTCTCAGTCAAATGCATCCTTTCATCTGCTGTTTGACAATGAAAGTCTTTAGATTTTGACAGTAAATTGTGCCCTCCCAACGTTGACCAAAGGCTAGTCATGAGAGCTTTCAGACCAATCCACCGTAGGATTGACATCACACCCAGAATGATCTTGGAAACCACATATTTTCATGCTGGTAGTGCCCCTGCTACAGGTCTGAAATAGCATAAATTTCCTTAGAAAGTAGACCCTCATTGTGCTGGAAATGACCTTAGAAATCTGCTGAGAAATTTCTGGAATGTTCTCCTTTCATACTGCTGTAGAAATGCATGTAATAACTCTGAAAAAATGCACCCAGGCTGCTGGATTCATGATCTCCATGGTACACTTTATTGCTGGGAAAATTTGAAGTTTGAACAACAGCAAGCTCCTAAACCCTGACCTCTTTGCTGCTCACATGACACAAACATCCAAATGAATGCAAGGCCTGTACTTCTGGAAAGAGTTCTTCAAGCTGCCCCTGCATTTTGAGGGGTAACAGAGTAGATAGGAAGCCACTAGTAACTCCTAAAATGGGAATAGCTGCAAAAAATTGTGGTATCGATTGTTGCTTAGAATGGATATGAAGCTAGAAGTCACACTTTTAATGTACATTAATGTTGGCACAGACCAATTCAGCTATCTATTTTCCATGTTAAAAGTTGATTTAGTATCCATGAGGCAATGCCCAATTTCTAGTTGAAATAAGCAAGCACTATTAGATAAGGAAGTTTTGTGAACCATGTGACGAGGAGTCAGGAATGCGCATTGCACATCATGAAAGTAAAGGCAATAGTCAAAAGCAGGTACAGATATATCTCTAAAGAGAAATGGGATGATGGAAAACCTGAGCACAGAGGTAGAATCCAAAAAAGAATACCAAATGTTGAGTACTGAGTGCACACAACAAAGGTAAAGGCAAGAGTCCAACCCAAGCGCAAAGAGAGAGTCTAAATGTTAGTTTTTGTACCATGGATGTGTTCCCCCTAGTGATCTTAGCCTAAGTCACTAAGAAGGGGGTGATGGGACCCTCACATTAATTAATTAATTAATGAGACTATAAAGTCACTTTTGTCCTAAGTCATAAAGTGAGTGAGTAATTATTAATTAAGTGATTTAATTAATGAGATTTTACTCACATCTAATCTCAGCCATTGATTAGATTTAATCTACACCATTGGTTTAAGATTCATTTTAGGGATGGATAAAAGGGAGGGAGGCAGAATACCTATTTCATTATTGAGATGGTGAATGAGGAGAGGAGAGCTCGAGAGCTTGAAGAAGGTCGAGCTAGCTAGGGCGCAGGTACTGAAAGGTGACTGCAATTTCAGGGCACGAGTTACCATGTTCTGATTCCAGCATTAGCTCAGAGTTCGAGGCATGCTTCAGGCATGTATTACCAGCACTATTAAATAGATAGCAGGTGGCTACAGTACATGACCCGAGGTGAGAGTACAGCAGGTACAGGGCACGAGTTTTTGGTTGAAGCTGGGCACAAGTTTCATAGTATTCTGGGCGCATTTGTTGAGAGACTCAGGGCACAATACATGACAGTCTGCACACATTTGTTGACTAAATCTGGGCACAAACCCGTGACAGTCTGCTCACATCTGTGGAGGTGAATCTGGGCACAAAACCTTGAGGGTTTAACCTCAGATTTCGTGGGCTGCTCTCTGCCTGAGATAGAATCAGGGCTCGGTGTTTTTGAGACTGCTACAGCACAGAATTCCAAGTGTTCCGTACAGATCTGGGACTGTACTTTCCTGCACGTTTTTCGAGGCACTTTCAGCACAGACAGACTGCTGATTTTGGCACTGTATTCGAGAAATCTGCTGGGTGAAAATTCACTGTAGAGATAAGTAAAATATTTCTGCTATGATTTTATGTACTGAAGATATATGAAGCAATAAGAAACTCTCTCTCTCACTCAACTGGTTTTCCCCGTGGGGGTTTTTCCAGGGCTCGATTTGGCCAAAAATCCTCGTGTCAAATTTATGTGTGAATGATTGTGAATTAATTTGCAGCCTGTAAATTGCCTTTAAATTGTGTGTTTTCTGTTTAAGCATTTGTGCATTAAGTAACCTACAGCCAATGCAAAACCGGCTGTAGGTGAAAACCACCAAAACTTGGCATTAAACCAGCAGGCAGTGAAGGCAGAAAATTCTACATGGTATCAGAGCGCAGGGGGCAGAAAACAAACTGATTTGCAGACACACATAAAACTTGCAGATCTCAGAAAACTCAGTGTTCTTACCTTCTGTTAGTGGGCAGCATTCTTTTGGTCTGATTTCCAAATGGCTACAGGGTTGAGGATTGAGGATAGATTGAGTGGGACGGAGAATTTTGTGCCTTGGAAGGCCAGAATTCTGTTGCTTTTGGAGGAGAACGAATTATGGGTGGAGGTGGTGAGGAACACCACCACAAACCCCATTACCATTCCAGATGGCTCAGATGCAACCACTCTTTCAGCCTTCAACAAGAAAGACTGTAAGGCTAGGAGAATCATTCTAGATGCAGTGAAAGACCACATCATCCCTCACATTTCGGGGAAGACCAAGGCACACGAGATGTGGAGTGCCTTGATCAGCTTGTATGAGAGCTCCAACGAGAACAGGAAGATGGTTCTCAAGGAGAAGCTCAAGAGTATCAGGATGACCGGAGGAGAGGGAGTCACAACTTATCTCACCAGGATCTCAGCAGTTCGTGATGAACTAGCAGCAGTTGGTGAGGTGGTATCCCCTACAGAGTTAGTTCGCATAGTTCGCACAGCAGTCAATGGGGCTTCAAGGCCCTGGAGTGCATTTGTGCAGGCCATTGTGGGCAGGGAGAACCTTCCATCATGGGAGAGGTTGTGGGATGACTTTGTACAGGAGGAGACCAGGAGGGGTCTCGTACAGGGCAGTACATCAGGTGGTATAGCAGATGAGGAGAACGTGGCTCTCACAGCCAAAGGGAAGAAGAAGAAGGGTCCCAAGAAGCATGGGGCCAAGGGACAGCAGCAGCAGCATCATACACAGGGTGGGCAGAAGAAGGACTTGAGTAAAATCAAGTGCTACTGTTGTCAGGCGTTTGGGCACTATGCATCTCAGTGTCCAAACAAGAAGAGGAAGAAGGGACCAGGTCAGCAGACAGCAGCCTCAGTAGAGATTGATGAGTTTGGTGATAGGTTTCAGAGGGAGTTTTCCCTATATGCTGGACAGAGTGAGAGAGAGAGAGTTTCTTTAGCCACCAGCATTGACATGGATTTGGATATTGAGCACTCATTGTTGACAGGGCATCAGACAGGTCCTTCCACCACTGGTACGTGGTATATTGACAGCGGAGCTTCGAGGCACATGACAGGTACTCGGGAGTTCTTCTCCGAGTTATCACGGACAGAGAGAGAGGTGGAGGTTGTGCTTGGTGACAACACCATTGTTAGAGCAGTGGGTCAGGGGACAGTTATATTTGAGAGGGAGTCCATGAGTACCATGACTTTGAGGGATGTGTTGTACGTCCCTGGGCTGAAGAAGAACCTTGTTTCAGTTTCCACGATTGAGGACAGGGGTCTTGGGGTGTGCTTCTCAGATGGGAGAGTGCAGGTGTTTCCCAAGACCACAGGTGTATCTACTCCCATGGATATTGGAGTTAGATGTGGACGACTGTACAAGCTCTTGTTTCAGCCGCAGCATGCTCTAGCACACAGCAGCAGCAGCAGCAGCAGCAATGAGCTGTGTGAGTTATGGCACAGGAGGATGGCCCATTTACATCACCCCGCTCTGGGAGTGTCGAGGAGCATGGTCACAGGTTTACCTGATTTTGACTCTGAGCAGAGTGATGTGTGCAGAGGGTGTGCTTTGGGAAAGTACACCAAGATCGTGTTTCCTAGCAGTGACACGAGAGCAGCAGGTGTGCTTGATCTGATTCATACCGACATATGTGGTCCTATGTCCTCAGTATCCTTGAGTGGCCATGAGTACTATATCAGCTTTATTGATGACTACTCCAGGAAGACCTGGATCTACTTCTTGCGGAGCAAGAAGTCCCCACTTGTATTGAGTGTCTTCCAAGGGTTCAAAGCACTTGTGGAGAAGCAAACGGGGAGGAAGATCAGGATGTTGAGGTCAGACAACGGAGGTGAGTATACCTCCAAGGAGTTCAGTGCATTCTGCAGACAGGAGGGCATACAGCGTCAGTTGACAGTTCCCTACACTCCTGAGCATAATGGAGTAGCAGAGAGGAAGAACAGGTCGATCCTTGGAGCAGCGAGGGCCATGCTTCATGATCAGGGTTTACCGTTCTTTCTGTGGGGAGTGTACCTGCAGAACAGGAGTCCCCACCGTGCCATGGGGAGGATGACTCCAGAGGAGATGTATTCAGGCAAGAAGCCTGAGGTGAGCCACTTTCGCATATTTGGCTCTCTGACTTACTCTCACGTCCCCTCAGAGAGGAGGACGAAGTTCGAGCCCACCGCAGAGAGAGGCATCTTTGTGGGTTACGACGAGACTTCAAAGGCATATCGGCTTTACATTCCTGGCCAGAGGCGAGTTGTAGTTAGGCGGGAAGTAAAGTTTGAGGAGGAGAGGGCCTTCAGGAAGTCCAGAGAGTTAGAGCAGGGGGAGACACCAGCTCCCACACCTCAGTTGGTACAGGCTTCTTCGATACAGGTTACAGGTCCACAGGTTTCTGGGGTGACTGGATCACTTGGTACAGGCACAGGTTCTACAGGGTCAGTGGTTCAAATGACAGGTACAGGGACTGCCACAGGTTCAGGATCACCAGTTTCTGGCTCACAGATTGCAGGGTCTTCTGGGACTAGTTCATCAGCTACAGGTCCTAGGGGTGGTAGACCTCATGCTTCTGACACGTCCTCAGAGGAGGTTACACCAGGTTCAGAGGAGCCTTCAAGGAAGAAGAAGCCCAAGTGGCTTCAGGACACCTTGAAGGAAGCAGAGGCATTTGGTAGACCTCAGGAGCAGATCAGGACTATTTTTGAGCCAGATAGATATGGGACAGCCCTTGTTGCGAGTCTTCGTGACTCTGCGCCTTCTACTTTTGAGGAGGCTTCTCAGCATCAGGTGTGGAGAGATGCCATGATGGAAGAGTACCATTCCATCATGAAGAATGATGCTTGGGAGATTGTACCGAGGCCTGAGGGGAAGTCAGTTGTGACTTCCAAGTGGCTCTACAAGGTCAAGCATGCAGCAAATGGCAGTGTAGAGAAGTTCAAGGCTCGGTTTGTGGCTCGAGGGTTCTCACAGGTTGAGGGAGTCGACTATGATGAGACTTTTGCTCCAGTGGCTCGGTATTCCTCCATCAGGGCAGTGATATCGATTGCAGCAGAGATGGGTTGGAGGATCCACCAGATGGATGTGAAGACCGCATTTCTCAATGGTCTTCTGCAAGAGGAGGTGTATTTGGAGCAGCCACAGGGATTTGAGACACATGGGAGAGATTCACATGTTTGCAGGCTTAGGAAAGCCTTATACGGTCTGAAACAAGCTCCCAGAGCTTGGTACTCCAGGATAGATGCGTATCTGATGTCGATGGGATTCCAGAAGAGTGAGGCTGATCCCAACCTATACTACATTGTGGTTGGTGGAGATCCACTCATTCTTCTGCTATACATTGATGATTTATTTATCACTGGAGATGAGCGTCTTATTGCTCTGTGCAAGAGAGATCTTGCAGCTGAGTATGAGATGACAGATATTGGGCTGATGCATTACTATTTGGGGATGGAGGTATGGCAGGAACCAGGACATATTTTCCTAGGACAGGGGAAGTATGCTGCAGAGATTCTGAAGACTTTTCGGATGGACGACTGCAGGCCCATGTCTACACCCATGATCACCAACTTGAAGCAACTTCATGCTTCAGATGGTAAGTTGGTGGATCCCACTCTATATCGTCGGCTCATCGGATCGTTGATGTATCTGGTCAACACCAGGCCAGACTTGTGCTTTGCAATCAACACTCTTAGCCAGTTCATGGTGCAGCCTAGGAGTGTACACTGGAGTGCTGCAAAGCACATCTTGAGATACCTTGCAGGGACGGTGGATTATGGTCTGGACTACAGGGGTTCAGGTGGAGTTAGTTTGATTGGGTTCACAGATTCAGACTGGGCAGGTTGTGTGAGGGACCGGAAGAGCACTTCCGGTTGTTGTTTCGGCTTGGGCTCGGCAGCAGTGTCGTGGTTCAGCAGAAAACAGAAGTCCGTTGCATTGAGTTCTGCCGAGACTGAGTATATGGCAGCCAGTCAGGCGACTTGCGAAGCACTGTGGCTTCGCAAGCTATTGGTAGATTTATTTGATCAGCAGCTGAGGCCTACCGTGATTTACTGCGACAATCAGAGTTGCATTCAGCTCTCTGAGAATCCAGTTTTTCATGACAGGTCAAAGCATATTGAGATCAGATATCACTTCATTCGGGACTATGTTCAGAGAGGAGCAGTTGAGCTACAGTACATATCCACTGATCAGCAGGTTGCAGATGTCCTAACGAAATCTTTGGGGAGGGGGAAGTTTGTCTTCTTCAGAGATAAGTTGGGAGTGGTGTGGAACACCTTCCTCGGTAAGAGGGAGTGTTAGTTTTTGTACCATGGATGTGTTCCCCCTAGTGATCTTAGCCTAAGTCACTAAGAAGGGGGTGATGGGACCCTCACATTAATTAATTAATTAATGAGACTATAAAGTCACTTTTGTCCTAAGTCATAAAGTGGGTGAGTAATTATTAATTAAGTGATTTAATTAATGAGATTTTACTCACATCTAATCTCGGCCATTGATTAGATTTAATCTACACCATTGGTTTAAGATTCCTTTTAGGGATGGATAAAAGGGAGGGAGGCAGAATACCTATTTCATTATTGAGATGGTGAATGAGGAGAGGAGAGCTCGAGAGCTTGAAGAAGGTCGAGCTAGCTAGGGCGCAGGTACTGAAAGGTGACTGCAATTTCAGGGCACGAGTTACCATGTTCTGATTCCAACATTAGCTCAGAGTTCGAGGCATGCTTCAGGCATGTATTACCAACACTATTAAATAGATAGCAGGTGGCTACAGTACATGACCCGAGGTGAGAGTACAGCAGGTACAGGGCACGAGTTTTTGGTTGAAGCTGGGCACAAGTTTCATAGTATTCTGGGTGCATTTGTTGAGAGACTCAGGGCACAATACATGACAGTCTGCACACATTTGTTGACTAAATCTGGGCACAAACCCGTGACAGTCTGCTCACATCTGTGGAGGTGAATTTGGGCACAAAACCTTGAGGGTTTAACCTCAGATTTCGTGGGCTGCTCTCTGCCTGAGATAGAATCAGGGCTCGGTGTTTTTGAGACTGCTACAGCACAGAATTCCAAGTGTTTCGTACAGATCTGGGATTGTACTTTCCTGCACGTTTTTCGAGGCACTTTCAGCACAGACAGACTGCTGATTTTGGCACTGTATTCGAGAAATCTGCTGGGTGAAAATTCACTGTAGAGATAAGTAAAATATTTCTGCTATGATTTTATGTACTGAAGATATATGAAGCAATAAGAAACTCTCTCTCTCACTCAACTGGTTTTCCCCGTGGGGGTTTTTCCAGGGCTCGATTTGGCCAAAAATCCTCGTGTCAAATTTATGTGTGAATGATTGTGAATTAATTTGCAGCCTGTAAATTACCTTTAAATTGTGTGTTTTCTGTTTAAGCATTTGTGCATTAAGTAACCTACAGCCAATGCAAAACCGGCTGTAGGTGAAAACCACCAAAACTTGGCATTAAACCAGCAGGCAGTGAAGGCAGAAAATTCTACACTAAAGAGGCAGACTCTAAAAAGAACAAAGGACAAAGGTGAGCCAAGACAAGGCTCTAATACCATGACGTGTGCACACATGAAAGAAGACGTTCAACACAGAGAGAGAGAGAGAGAAAGAGTATACAGCCACAATTGTACATATAATGTAAACTCTTCACTAATGTCAATAAAAATAGAGTACAAAATAATATGAAAATGAGCATGCAGTTCATGCATGACAACTCATCTCGAGGTTTATTCATAAGTTCAAGTAATTGATCTACCATACTTTATAACTACCACGAACCTAATTATAAAATTATGTCATACAGATCATTATTACTACTAACATAAGGGTACCAACACTCACTTTAAGTTGGATCACCTAGTGACTTGTTGCACCGAGTATAAACGAGGTGCTTACAACCCAATATGGGGGAGATCCTGTAACGGATGTCACATGTCACATGTAACGTTTTCAAAAGTAATGAAATGCAAAAAGTAATAGTATGGGGGCGATCCTGTAACGGATGTCACATGTCACATTTCTCACGTTTGTAGTATGGGGGAGATCCTATAACGGATGTCACATGTCACATGTCACATTTGTCACGTTTGTCACATTACATTACAACCCAGTATGGGGGAGATGTTGTAACGTTTGTCACATTTGTCACGTTTATCACATTTGTCACGTTTGTCACGTTACGTTACAACACAGTATGGGGGAGATGTTGTAATGTTTGTCACATTTATCACGTTTGTCACATTTGTCACGTTTGTCACGTTACGTTTCCATGTCGGCTCATAACTTATAAAAAATCAAAAGTAATTAAAAATTTCATGTTCGCTCATAACTTATCAAAAATAAAAATAAAATAATTAAAAAATTAAAAGAAAGGGATCCAATTTCTTGAGGGGCAATTTTTTTCTTAATGTGTAAAAAATTTAAGATAAAACAATAAAAATTACACCTCAATTAATTGGATCCCTCTCAGTGCTTGATAGATCCGGGTTTGAGATGGATCTACGTTGGTTTATGCACAACCTAGCAGTCTAAGGATTGGCAAGTTAATCGACTGCCAAACCGGCACAACTATGGATTTCCAACACAACGTGTCACTACCGGAAGGAAATCGTCTTTTAGGTTTCCTAGGTCCAACAGTGAACAAACCTAGACTAACCAAGGGAGAGACCCTAGCCAAGCTTTTTCTATGGTTATCTAGGTTGACCTATCTAACCCCAACCGTCCTAGCTATATTTTTATCTATCAATGTGTCTAACTAAGATGTTCAAGGTAAACAAAACACAATTCAATATATAGTAAGATATGCTATGAACAAACAAATATATGATACAATAAACATAAAAGCATTAACAATAAATATAGACAATATGAGCTTCTTGGAGTAAATATCCCAAACAAAGGCTTTAAAAATCAGAGGGATTATCTAAAATGTAGCCCTTCAATCCACCCACGAGATCCAACGATGATGCTCGGCCCAATCTTTCAAAGCACCAACGAGGGAGGCTCGACTCCCTAACCACACTACCCGACCTCTCAGATGCGTGAAGAGTAATCTTCCCGGATGTTTGGTGCACTATAATGATTAGATGACCAATAGGTTGGTTTCAGAATTCCTATGGGGTCCATGATATGCGCAAGATACGTGGGGTCCAAGTCAGTGCTCAGTGTTGTCTAATGTGGTATTACTCGAATAGGTGTACTAGACCGGAGTCAAAGGGGATGTCCAACATCTTCCACCTAACGACAATGTTCCAGCAATGGTCACTGTACTAGTTTTGTTCCCCTAGACTACAGTTTTACCCACTGAATGACAGCTCCTGAAATTTTTTAAAGACACCGACACACGGCTACCCAAGATTCCCAATTGTACGTGAATCAATGCTCCCAATATGAAATATTTAATGTATAATTTAACATTCACAACTCATAGCATTCAAGTAAACTTCAACAATGAAAATAAAGCCAGTAATAAAATCAATTCAGTGAACAAGTCCAATTAGCAATCTCGGAATCTCAAATCCACATAAGCTTCTAAAGTACCAATCTCGATATGATCAAAATGCTAGTAAGTTCCTAATATTCTTAGCAACCTATGATTATGAATGCATTTGCTAAATCAAGACCATTCATAAGTCAATCATTAGATAACTTAGAAGTATGATACTAACCCAAAGAATCTAGAACTACCACTTAAAACATAAGATGTTGATAAGTATATGATTTCAAATAAAGTCTTCTTTACCAAGCTAACTCAATATAACAATTCCATGGGTCACACATCATTCATATTAATACATAGTATCATTCAAGGAACTATGATGAGATCCTATGATTTTGATTAAGAACTCAAGTACCAAGTTGCTCCCAAGAACTTAGATTTTCAACTATATGGCTATCAAAAGCATTCTTCAATAACCTCTTGTCAACCAAGCACTCTTTTCAAATAGCATACTAACAAGAGATCATTTCTTGATAGCATACTAGCATATGAAAGGTCATTAAAAGAAACAATCCACTTCTTTTGGTTCATTAGGTGCCCAAAAAACTTAAGCTCTTAGAATCATCATCATTACTTGGCAGACTTTTATGATCAAGTTTGTTAAGTGCCTAATTAGGCCTTAGGAAACAATCCTTTATTATCTCCATGTGATTTAAATTTGGCCACAACCAAAGAATATATTGCAACTAAAGTAAAAATCGTTAGAGGCATCAAGCAAACTAACATGTGAAGTCTAAGACATATACCACAGTAGATCAGAACTCATTTACCAATCTGCCCAAGACCAAATAACAATGAGGGATTATGAAATCAATTTACTTCAGATTTGTTATAATGTACAAATAGCCAGATAGACAGTAATGTTTGGATTAGTTTGCAATGAATCAGGTAGCTGTCAATGTAGTCTTAATCAACTCAGAATGTATCTATAGAGATGTTCCATTTCCCTTAAGGTGCCTTTGATCAAGGCCACGGGGGGTAGAGCAATTGGTAATGAGTAAATGAGATGAGAAGTTGTAAATGGAAGGCCACAAGTTCAAATCCCCGGGGTACTACCTTACAAAAAAATAGGTGCCTTTGACCAATATTAAAGTATGTCAATACACTTTAGACGGAAAAAATACTGAGATCAACTTTGAAATGGCAATGTAAAAATATGTTCTAACATCAAGATGATTAGGACAGAGATAATAACTAAACTCAAAACTGATTTCAAAGTGATGCCTTTATCAACATCAAGCAAATACTAATCAGATCAACATTGTCATAATGTTGCATCAGATCAACCTAGTTTGGCTGCCCAATGAGGGATAGTAACAGTAGTAACAAAATGGTGACAAAGAGGACCAATAAGGTCACTATAAGACTATCTCAGATTGAAGTTTAGCAGCCCCATAGAATGGTTTAACTCAGGTATCATTCTGCCTTTAAAAAGTTATTCCAAAACAGAAGTAGGTGAAAATAAAAACCACAAATTACATCAGATTTGAAGGGCATTTGGAGTCCTTTTAAGATGGACCTGCTATAAAAGTTGTGTCAGATCAATCTCAAATGATTGTCAAGTAAAGGAATGAAGCATAATATACTCAAAACTTTATCCACTGTCATGATTTTCCTCACTTCACAACGAATCCAAGATTTATGTAGATAAGATCAATTGCTTGCCAAATGCATCAATGAATTATCTCAGATTATAAATGACTTTATCAACAGTACCAAATATCAAATATGACCTAAGGAGCATTATGAAGGAAGAAACAATTCGTTTAGTTTAAGCCTGTCTTAAGTCTGAAAACAAAGCTTAGTATAAAGACTAACAGTAGAAATCTTAGGCTGCCAAATTTATCTACGTACGATGGAAGTTACCATAAACAAAGTCAACTATGGTATGCTCCTTGGCAGAGATATTAATCTTATATGTACTGGCAGCCAATATACTCAGAAATGATCAGATCTTCCAGACTTATTTGAGATCAGAAACAAGCATCCATTAATACTCAGAAAGACTTGTAACATTGCTATATAAGATTAGTATTCAGATTCTTCATATGTCAACAGAGTTGTATCTTATGAATGATAGTATTCAGAGGTGTATGTTCTCATAACCAAAAGAGCAATATGAAGAAGCTAATATTTGTTTAGTTTAGGCTTGTCTTATATCTGAATTTAATGTTGCTCTCAGATTTAGGATTGAACTTGTAGTACTTCACAATAGTCTTCTGAGCGAGCAAACAAACCCTAATCAACAATTTTAAATTTGCCTAAATATTTATGCTTTGAATTGAACTTGAGGCATAAGAGGAATCACAATACATATATCTGATCTAAACGTCATAATTGCTCAGAGAATAATATCAGCTCTTAATCAATTTGTAAGTCTGAGATATGCCCATAAGATCACGATTTCATGTTTATAACATGAAAAGCAAAAACTACTTAGCCATAGTGAGCATGTATGGATTTAGGCTCAGGAGATTTGATCCATACTCAAGGCTAGCAGGCAGTATACCATACTAATTAAATCTTCAATGAATATTCATGGAAAAACCAGCAAGTAAAACGAAGAGGCAAATGAAATATTTTCAGGGAGATTTACCTATTGGAGAGGCACTTAGATGTGATGAGAAAAATGAAAAGAGGCTCGCTTAGTGCTGGTTTACTTTGAAGGTTCTGTAGCTCCTCAGGGTTTCAAATAAGATTTAGGTGAATCAAAGAACCAAGTCGATTTTCCCTCTTGAATCCACCTTCTTTAGGGTTTGATTCAAGTGGATTGAAATAATTGGGAGAAATTTAAACCAAAGAAAAATAATTATCACTTAATAATAAACCCTAGACCTAGTGCCTAAAGGGGATATCCATGGGGCAAATGGAGTCTAAATGAAATAGCAAGAAAATGAAAGAACCCAAGGGAGGGGGGAGGACGACACAAACCCCCTCCTTGATAGCTTGATTCAACTCCATCTTCTTCAGCTTCAGCATTAGCAAGGTATTTAGTGAATGTCAAACTAACATGAAATCAAGAGGTTGCAGCAATCAAGATAAGCGTATCAACTTAACATTCATGTAAGACAAAGTTGCAGCGATCATCATACACTTTACTGAATACAAGCTAAATCAATTGAAATTACCTCAAACCCTTATGGTTTCCCATCGTCATACTAATCTCATAAGATGATCCAAGATGCATCAAAGATTAGCCTAGACAACTAGTGAGCAAGAGCAAAAAGAGTATAATTTTATTCCTCGGTAAAAAATTTCCACCCTTTGGAAAAAATTTGCCCTCCTTTATATAGCCAAGAGGGACCGAATTTCTCCTTAGAAGAGATCTAGGGTTTTGGAAAAAGTAGTTACACAAAGTGATGATCTCAATGAGGTGGTTTCTTGATCTAAGGTCAAGATTAAACCACATTACAATAAAATATTACATAAAATGCCAAGTTGTTGGGATAAGGAAGGTGGGCCTCCTTGGCTTATGGAGAAAAATATTACAAAATGCCCAATACCATGGATTGTTTTCAATACCAAAGGGGAAAACCATGTCTTAATTTGAGAAACCATGGGTTGTTTTGAGAAACAAATGCTTGTTTTCATCATTCCATGCTTTGACCACTTTACCACTTCTTTTTCCAAGTCATCCTAGTCCCACGATTTGCTCAAGGAGTTACGATTTCATGATTAGAGGCTTGATCCAACGGCTGAGAGTTAATCTCGTGTTGAGATTTGCTTTAGATGCTTTTGAGATGCCTCCACATGTGCCAAGGTGCCACATCATCATTATTTGCCTCAACATGTGTGCAAGAGGCCAAATGAGCAAAATCGACTTTGGCTTTTTGGGCTAATTAATTCCAAAAAATTAAAAAGTGCATCCTCAACTTGACATTATAGCATATCTTGCACTTTTTAGCCTTTTAATAAATTATTAGACAAATTAAGGCTTTTTTAAATAAAAACCTTAGTTGTGCCATCAATTAATCTTGATTTATACTGGAATAGCCTGAAATAACACTTTAAATTCTGCATGTGCCTGGAAATGTGCCCACATGGACAACACTTTACTTGGAGTGAGTTGGACTGAGTAGAATGGCCCCTTAGGTGGCCAAAAGTGCCAAATCACTGTCAAGATAGAGGCTCAGTCTTTCCCATGCACGTTTATTAAATTTTCAGGTTGTTCACTAACACTGAGGAAGGGCCCTTGTATAATATGACCAATCTAAATGAGTTCTCTAACATGCAAAGGTTGGAGGTTGTAGAAGGGCCAATCGGGTGCCCAGATCTACCCTTGGATCATTAAAATAGAGTACAGCATCCCCACACACGTTCATGAAAATCATCACTGCATTCATTGAGGAGAAGCCCACCACCTTTAAGGAATTCATTGATCCAAGGTAGTAATGACCAATCTAACTTCATATGCCTAGGTAAGTGGCCAAATGGGTCCAAATATGCTTTTACATCTTTATTGTTTATTTTGAATCTCAAGATATGGACATACCCCATTCAAACCCCCTAGAGGACTTATATATTGGCGCTGCAATCCCTGATAAGCTGGAGAAGACTTGGTAAATTCTCTGTGGTACTGAACAAGATGTACTAGAATCATAATTGTCCCTGATGGACCAATAGCAAAGGGTGTCCATGCAGACCCATAGATGGCAGATGTCATTAACCATCAATATTGAGTCATCATATAACTAGTCATGTATACATGATTATATACCTACACCACAAGTATCTTCAAACAGGTTTATGAGAAGCAAGATTTACCTACTAACCAGATCCTATGACAACACTCAAGTACTTGCAAGGACTAGTTTATTCAATGGGGTGAGTTAGATGAACAAAACAAGGCTAGACAAGTGAAATTTATTATTGGTCTAAGGTAACTAGGTTGACTCAAGATGTAGGAAGAAGGGGGTCTCTGTGATCTCCTCCACTTACGCAAACACTAGGGAAGTGTCTCACAAATGGTTGATTGTGTAGAGAGATAATCCCCCACCTAACCATCAACAATTAGACTTCCCCCATTTGACTTAGACTTTTTAATTTAGCTCCTTCTTGGACTTGGTCTTCTTGGACTAGTCTTTATTATTTTCTTGGACTCTTCAATCTTGCACTCTTTTGTTTCTAGAGACCTTGGCCTTTGATTTTATTTGGAGGCCTTCTTCATTGGCAAGTTTTTTACTCGCTTCTTCATTTTCTTGAGTTTCCTTATTTAACTTGGACTTTAGCTTTTGACTTTGACTTTGCAGGTACAAGGAGTCTTGGACTAGTAGCTTTTTTTCATGCCCTCATTTATTTTTTGGGCATAGGAAGGGGAAGAACTTTCATGTCAACGGTCTAGGAAGATAATTGCTCCATGCACTCTCCCCCCTTACATAGTCAGTCCCAAGGTTTTACAAGCAGATGTACTTATGTCGTCAGAAAACATCGTTGCAACACAACATTGCTCGAGACACTAAGGAAAACTGGGAGGCCTTCATGGTGAAGAGATCACAGAGAGGAGATCAAAAGCTCAACTTCATCAACTCTAGATGTTAATACGGACAAAGTTCGTTTCTAAAGAAATATCCACTGTAGATAAGACAGAGAACAAAAATCCATATAGGAAAAATATATATTAAATGTAAAATGATGAGATATGAGATGATTACAATGCAATGAGAGGCCCCGTATAAATACAATTCCAAAGGGCGCCTTTAATGGTTGTTCACAAGGGTTATGTCCCTTGGATAATTATTATTATTAATATTATTATTTAATATTTATATATTTTAGGTTTGTTACATTGTCTTCCCCTTAAGAATGCTTTGTCCTCAAAGCATAATTTGGAGAAGACTTCTCTTTAACTCTTATTCTCGTTCGTAATGTCTTCTCAAGATCTTTTGTGCTTGTAACTACGACACTTGACGAAACAAGACGATATAACTTTCGAATTCCTGAATTTATGTGTTGCATCTTTTGGGAAGTGATCCACCCAAAATCTACCTTCATTGGAACTATTTGATAATCGACTATTCGGATAGAACTTCTCATTTTAGGTTTCCATGCAGGTTGTCGATTTTGTCTACGTTCTTTCTCAATGTTGCAGTCGGGTTGTCTGTGAATAGAGTATTGTTTATTTTACTCTTGACGTTGTTGTTGGTTGTAACGAGTCATATGATTTGGATGACGATAAGGCATCTTAATCTTTTGTGATTGTTCTTCGGAACCATCTTCTTTTGATGTTAGTGATTTGCCACGATAAGCATTCTTCTGAATTTGAGCATTGATTGACTCTGTATTGATTCCCTCTTTTGGTGTTTGATTTTGAGCGTCTGATGACTTCTCAATTAGGCCATTCAACGTTTCGTTGTCGATTAATGATCCTTTGCGATCTAACTCTTCGTGTAAAGATTGCTTATTATGTTTTAACTTTCTAATTTGTATAAGTAAGTCCTGATTATGTCTCTTTAAACATAAGAGTTCTTTCTTATAGTTTGACTTGTCGACTTCATTTTGATTGTCTTGATTTTTGTGCTCTCTTTCTTTTTAAGCTTTTTATTTGCTCTAGCAATTCCCGGTTAACTTTTTTCAAGGAAGAGCTTTTCTCATCCTTGTCTAATAATTCCTTTTGAAGATCTCGATTCTCCTCTTCAACTTTTGATTGCATTGTGCTTTATCCTTCGCTTTCTTGATTTGCAGAAGTAATTTCTGGTTATGATCTCTTAGACAAGACATCTCTTCATCTTTTTCTAGTAAACTTTTGTCAACTTTCTTCTTGAAATCTTCGTTTTCCCTTAGTAATTTTTTATTGCGATAATTCTCATTTTTTAATTCCATGATTTGAGTGAGAAAATCCTTATTCTTTTTTTCTAAATAAGAGTTTTGTTTCTTTACTATCTCACATAGTATAGATTCACATTGTATAGATTCCATTTTGTTTTTGACCAAAATTTCATTGATAAATAATAAGCTTCAATGCCCTTTTTTTAACTTTTTTTTATAATATTTTTATAATTTTTAAAACTTTTTTTTTTCAAAAACCTTTGAATACTTTTTTCCTTGTAAAAAGGAAAACCTTTTATAAACATCCCTTCTTTTATAAACTAAACTTTTCTTTTAAAGTTATAACTCCTTTTTTTTATAATTTCTTTTAAATGTTTTTTTTCTTTTTAATGACTTAAATTCCTCTTTCTTGTCTAAGTCACCTTTTTAATATATATATTCAAGCCTTGAATATCCTTTTTACCTTCCACTTAATATGCTTGCCCACCTTCCACGTATTACCATAAAATTTACTTTCCCCTTTACGTTATAACTAAATGGAATAATTGTGTCACTTGATCTCTATGCTTATACTAACCCACGTGGGTAACACTGGCCTATTATTTGTCTTCACCTTAACACCTTTTGACTTATGAATAATTGTATCGACACGATTCTCCACGATTTCGATTGGCTATTTGGTTTATTTGCACAATTATGTTCCCACGATTATGATTGGCAGTGATTTACCATAGTAGTTGGGTCGACGACGTGGGTTGATGCAGCACAATTCGGAGTAGTATGATGGCTCCCTTTAGATTGGCGGCTATTGATTGATATATAAAAATATAACTAGAATTCGTCTATCCTTGTTTACAGGTGATGATCATCCAACGTTGCTCTGAACTTTGATCTTAGCGATTGTTGCTTCTGGTTTTTTTTTCTTTCTAATATTTTTTTTTCTTTTTTAAATTTTCTTTGAATGTGCAGCAGAAGATCTTCGATGAGAAAAAATTCTGATTGGCCAAAGGCCAATTTGATAGGTTCAGAGAAATTATGAATTTATAGGTATGGCCAAAAGTTGGATCATGATGCCCAAGAAGGGGCTCCGATACCAAATGAGATGAACAAAATTCGTTTCTAAATAAATATCCACTGTAGATAAGGCAGAGAACAGAAATCCATATAGGAAAAATATATATTAAATGTAAAATGATGACATATGAGATGATTACAATGCAATGAGAGGCCTCGTATAAATACAATTCCAAGGGGCACCTTTAATGGTTGTTCACAAGGGTTATGTCCCTTGGATAATTATTGTTAATTATTATTATTAATATTATTATTTAATATTTATATATTTTAGGTTTGTTACAGATGCATACCAGAATTACAGAGTAAAGCGGATGGATGGATGGCCATCATATGGACCCAGAGAAGGGGGTACAAGTCCTTGCAAGACACTTAAATATCACCTATGTTCAATGGTACATTAGTAAATCAAGAATCTACTACCCTCATCAACTTGAAAGTGTGATACTGCTAGCTATACTCATCAAGTAGTCAATACATCCACTAAAACAATAGCAACATCTAGTACATCATCATGGTATTGGCATAGCAGTAACAACATTGGCATATCAATGATCATCACATACATCTCTTCCTTCAAAAGGGGGAGGCCTAAAAGCAGCAAAGATACGCCTCAATACTCTGGTTTGCATCTTGCTCAAAAAGCAAAAATTTGTCAATGAAAAGGTATGCCCCACAAAGTTTGGCATAACATGACCTTTATTACATTTAACATTATTTTCATGTTATCATTCTCACACTACCAAGTTAAAGTTTCATGGGCATTTATTGAAAGACAACCTTATATTTCCACAATAGAGAAGCTCGGTATATGAGCTTATTGAGGAACTACCTCCATACAATAAAAGTAAACCATGACGCCAAAAGAACCCTTGTTCAAAAGTATGGACATGTGTTTAGACTTTAGAATCAACAGTTTGAATGCTTTTAGACATCAAACCATTGATAGTATAATCTCGAGTCTTGGCCATCTTGGTGAAAGAGGAAATTCTCCCCATGGTTAGTGGTGCACGATCCAAGGAATAGAGCCATTGAATACCCAAAACAATGCCTAGTCTTCCAATGGCCTATGATAGTCTTCCAATGACCTAACTCCTATACAAATTTCTATGATAGTCAATTTGCAAACACTTTCTTCCCAGTATCACATTACCCTCACCTCAAGTAGAAACTTAAGAATTACATCTTATTTTAGGGGTCTGTTATACCAATTTGTATATGGGTATTGTTGCCCTCATTTTTGTTTCACAAATCAGGTTGAGATTCAATTGTCAGAGTTCAGATGTCATCTTTTGTTGAGTTGCTATCAATGGTTGCCATGATTTTTCCTTGTGATGATGCCATGCCATATATGATGTTTCACCATTTTCATGCCTTGAGGATATGTTTTATAGATTTATGGTTCATTGATGACTATACTAGATGTTATTCATGTTACTTACAATGGTTGGTTATGTTAAGCATAGTTAGTAGAGATGTTTCATAGGGTAGTACATATAAGGGATTTATGTTTTATGCAAATGTCATTGGCTAACAACTCTTGATCCTTGTAGGGACTGTAAATATTCTTTGGTTCGACCTATGACTTATCCATCTCCATATCACTCCACCCTTATGTCTTAAACCCATTGGATAAGGATTGGGAGATTGACCCTTGATCTCCCCTCTGTAATCCCTTCACCATGAAGGTCTTCTTGTGTTCCCTTGCGTCTAGAGCATGCTTGTGTTGCAATGATCGTCGTGACGATATAGGATGTTCACTTGTAGACCCCTCGGACTAACTATCATCGACCGGAGAAAGTTTCCATGGAGCAATGATTCTCCCTAGACCTAAAACATGAAAGGCTTTTCCCCCCTTCAATGCCTCAAAAAGGGCATTTGAAGCAGCTCGCAATCCAAAACTCCCAGTATCAGATGTTGATGTAAAAGCAAAATCAACATCAGAATGAAAGAAAGCAAATGAAGACCAAGTAAAATTGCAAAAATCAATCAATCAATAAAAATAAAAGTATAAACTTGCATGTGCCTCAAAGAAAAGTAAAGGCCAAGGTCTCCAAAAGAAAAGTACAAGAAAGAAGAGTCCAAAAAAATCAAAGAAGACAAGTCCAAGAAGGAGCTAAAAGCAAAAGTAAAGAAAAGAGGGGTTAGTATGATTGCCCAGGTCAAAAGGGGTACTACTTTCTTACACATCACCCATTTGTGAGACACATTTCCAAGTGTTTGTCCAATTGGTGAAGATCACAATGTTCCCTTATCCCTTATCTTGAGTCAATTAGTCACCTTTGACCAATCTTCCACTTGACTACCTTTTGGACTTTTCCACTCACTTCACCCAAAGGAGAAACGGTCCTTGTAATGTTCCTGATGTTACTTAGATGATGATCTATTTATAAAACAGTAACCTCATGCTTTGTACTAACTTATGTAGCATTTTCTATGTTTGAAGCTATGCAATGATTCACTTGGACAATTATTGTATGTGAGTATTGTAACTCTAGTTCATTATCAATCTAAGCCATTTAAGATGTTATTTTGTCCTCCCAAAGGCATTAAAGTGGTTAATTTATTCATTGGACTTGTCCAATTTTGACCAAAGTTGACATTTTCAACTTTTTGACTTGGTCAATAGGACCAACCAACAGTATATGATTATATTTCATCATCATACAACATACTCAAGTCTTTGGAAACCAATTTGATCCTTCCAATGTGTTTTTCAGCTCATATGGGCTATTAGGAATTAATTAATGGTTTTTCCTCAGTTTTTTAATTAAAAATGCTAAGTCCGGAATTAATAATTTTGAACAACAAGAAATTGAAGATTTAATATCAGTTTTTGGCATGGTATGGATTGATATCAATTAGTAAAGCATCATGGACTTCATCCATGGCAACTTCCAAGCATTTCTCTTATGGTTTGATCAAAATCCAATTAATAGGTGATTATGAACAAACTTCCTAAAGTCTGATTTAAAAATTGCCTGATTATGGCAATAAATAATTTAAATGCCTGCAGGAAAATAAAAATTGAAGTGGGTCCTCTTCAAAGTTGAGTAAGATGACAAATCAGCAATTACTTGGCAAATTCCACTTGGTTTCAGGCCCCATCTAGCAAGTTCTCTTCAAGGGGAGTGCACTCTCTCCTAGGGGGCCAACTTCTCATTTCCAGCTCTCTTTTTTTCAATGCAGGCATCAAATTTAGCCAATGAATTAGAAAAAGAACCTATCTAAGCATCCAACTCAACAATTGATGTAATATTTTAGCATTTTGTGACCCCACCTGTGCCCATTTGGACAAGTGCACCTCTCTCTCCAAGGGGGTGATTTTCCAGCATGTAAACTCAACATATTGTATTTTAATCTCATCCATTGATGTAAAGGGTGAGATACAAATGAAGATCTTAGCCCCCAATCATTTTAGTATTAGGGATTTTGCTCTCTCTTCTTCCTTAAAAAGAGATTGAACCTCATTTTGTAGAGGAGACAGTTTTCTACAGCAATACAAGAGAGTTCTAAATTTTGAAATCTTTCTATGGTGTTCCTTGTGTTGCAAGTAGGATGGACTTTGGCTCTTTCTTTCCTCTATGATTTGTCTATGATAGTAGATCAATGTCGAGGTAAAATCATACTTGTTTATTGATGTATGAATCTGATTTCTTCAACTGTGCAAGTCGCTTTGGGGGTTTTGGGGAGAAATTTTACTAAGAAATTCACTGCATTTCGTTTCTCTTTTCTTGGGTTTTATTTCTTACAGTTCATACATCCCATTCCAATTTGTTTGTTGGCTTGGTTGCAGGGTTTGGAACTTCTATTTTGATTTCCATTCACTGATACTCTCTCAGTGTGCAGGTTGGAAGGGTGTTGGTGGCTAAGGAGGCACCTCAACTATATTAACCTTGTTGATTGCTCAAATGCTTGATCAAATCCAGCTGTCATCTTCATCTCAATAGCTAGACGGGGTGAATCAACTCCCCTGACCAATATCAAAGCACCGATCAGATTTCTCTTGTACTTATTCTTTCTCCATCAATTAAAATGCATTCTTCTTAAGTTCTTTTGGCACTACGAAAGAATTTACATTCACTGGGTTAAAATAGCATGCATCCTACGCATTACATCTAAAGGAATATTTGCATGCAAATCTAAGCTAATATATCTTAAAACCCTAGGACAAAGGCACTGGAAAATTATTCTTGCATAGCATTTAAGTTATTTAACTTAGTAAGTGTTTATTTGGATTTAGTGCATGTTACTTGCTTGGTGTTATTTATTTTCTAAATCTGATATTTTAAAACCAGCAAGCTATTTGTGTGTTGAGACATACCTTTACTTACACCAACACCCTAAATGCACTCATTACCTTCAAATCTGAGCCTTAAATTTAATAATAATCAAAATGTGAACTTCAATCTATGTTGGTAACCTCTAAAACTCAACACCCTAAAACCATTAGTGACATGTATGTTTAATTTCCTAGGCACTAGGAAAGAATTTACATTCACTGGGTTAAAATAGCATGCATCCTAGGCATTACATCTAAAGGAATATTTGCATGCAAATCTGAGCTAATATATCTTAGAACCCTAGGACAACGGCATTGGAAAATCATTCTTGCATAGCAATTAACTTAGTAAGTGTTTATTTGGCTTTAATGCATGTTACTTGCTTGGTGTTATTTATTTTCTAAATCCGATATCTTAAAACCAGCAAGCTATTGGTGTGTTGAGACATACCTTAACTTACACCAACACCCTAAATGCACTCATTACCTTCACATCTAAGCCTTAAACTTAATAATAATCAAAATCTGAACTTAAATCTATGTTGGTAACCTCTAAAACTCAACACCCTAAAACCATTAGTGACATGTATGCTTAATTTCCTAGGTACACACATAACTCAATCGTCACAAACCTCTCTTCTTTGCTATTTAAACCTTGAGATAGCCATTTACCCTTGGGGCCCATTAACCTCATTTTCAATGAGGGTGCCCTAATGCATTTTTGGATACATCCTACGTAGTTTGGGCCCTTCTAAAGTCGTTCTGGGCACTTCCTAGGAGTTCTGGACATTATGACAAGCCTGTAATAGCAAGCAAAGGGTAATGGCAACTGTTTATACTTATGTATTTGATGGTTTTTCTCCTAGGTGTGTATTGTTGGGGCTTCCTAGGGCTAGCACCCTAAACAATTTGCATGGCATAACACTTGGATGGAGCTTCTTTAATGATGGCTTGGCCCTTATTGAGTAGTGCCCTCCACTTTTCACATATTTGGAGGCATTTTTGGACCATTGAGACACCTTTCTATGGGATGTCCCACTCTCTTCTTCACACCTACCTCATTATGAAGGATATTTGTTGCATTATGGCTAAAGCGCTCTAGGGTTTTAACACCATTGGACAAGGAGATACACTTGGCACTCGACTTGAGTTGAATGATCCACTATTGAGGGCCTCCTTGCATCATTCTTTGACCATATGGATGAGATGTCTGACGTTGGAGGACCTTTTCCTCACACATGCTAACATTTGGGGAAGAGCATCCACTTCATTTGGATGATATGGATGGAGGATAGTCCATTGATGATTATTTGACAAACATGTGTATACTTTTTCTTGAGGTCGTTGCACTTGGGAGGCATTTTAGGGCCACTTCTTAGAGTTATTTTTTTATTATTCATGGATTTTCTCACCTACTCTAGTGGTGCACCCTCCTCTTGGGCAAGTAGTTAGGGTTCTGGTATCTTGACTCAAGGTTTTGGTATTTTGACCATGTCAAGAGAAGGATTTTATTATTTTCTATTGATGAGTTTGTTAGTCTCTTTTTATGTATAAAGAGAGCCTCCATCATTGTAAAACTTGTTCGGAACTTGTGGAGAACTCTCATTTAGCTCTTGCTTAGTTCTTGGGGTGAATTTCATGGATGGTTGATGCTAGCACTATGATGTGGATGTTGCTTAATTATAGTAAAATAGTTTAATGGGCACCTTAGTATAATAGCTCGTTGGAAAGAGGATGAAAAGTTAATCATGGACACATAATTTTACGACTTTGTGTATCAAACATTATCATTATTTTGATAAAAGGGGTTTTTTGGAGCAAAAATGAGCTTTTAATTAAAAGTGACTTCTGGAGAAAACTGAATAAAAAGCTTTATAAAGTCATTTTATATTTTTAAAAACAAGGGAAAAGACATATGAAGTTATAAAAGGGAGTTGGGCTCATTATCTCATTATTCATGAATTATTTTCGAAAAAGAGGATTTGAGGAGCTCTTGTGGCTTTTGGCTCTTGGGACGAAAACCCTAAGAGAAAATTGGTTTCGGTGATGAAACTATCCACCCTAGCTGATTGTGAGAGGAAAGATCACTCAGATATTTTCATTGTGTTTCATTGTCGTGGAGGAGAAACAAGTATATCAGAGGATTTGTGAAAATTTGTGGAGTTTCCAGCTAACAATGGAGGGCGTACTCTGCTCTTGAGGGGCATTTTCACTTTGGAGGGGTGTGAAACTCAGACCATCCATTATTTCTCTTGTTTCTACTAGTTTATGCAGCTGAAAGAAGGGTGACTAAACTGCTGAGTTTTACTTCTGAGATCACTTCATATTTATTGGTCCATTGGTGGGACGCATTGGTCATCTTGGAGGGGCGTGGGGGACTGAGTGTCTTTGTAATTCATCCTGCTGTCCAACAGAGCTGAGAAGAGGGCAAACCAGACTACTGTACACATGTTGGGTCGTTGAAGAGCTGGCTGCACTTTCTTCAAGCAAATTGTGGCAACTAAGGGGGCTGCCCACTGTCTAAAACATAGCTGTAACTTACAGCCATCTACAGAACTGAAGATACTCTGTAAAGCTGAGTTTATCACCTCAGTGTGCCGCTGTTACAGTATAGAAAAAATACGCGCCATCTCCAGGTGTCCACAGTGCTGAGAAGAGGGCAAACTTGACTGTTGTGTATGTGCTGAGTTGTGGAAGAGCCGTCTGTACCTTTCCCATGCAAATTGTGGCAACAAAGGAAGCTGTACACTGTCCAAAAAGGTAGCTGCAACCTACAGTCATCTACAGACTTGAAGGTACACTGAAAATCTGAGTTTATCTCTTCATTGTGTCGCTGTTACAGCAGAACAAAAATACCCGCCATCTACACGTCTGTAAACATGGTATAATCAGATTTAATTGTCCTTTTTGAATGGCTGTTATAGCATGTCTGAGATATATTTAATATTTTATGAACATTAAATGTCATCATGTATCATGAGCAATGAATGCAATTCCATGAGCTGAAAATTATTCTGAATCATTGTGAAATTGTTTGCAAACATGAGAGGTCTGTTGTCAAATGTTTAGCAAATGCCCTGAACCAAACAAACACATACATATCAGCAAAAGGGGCCTTAAAAACAAACCATATCAGCAGTGAGGTCTAATTGTTCAATGAAAGTCCTGAACTAGAAGTACACAACAAAAATATGTTAAATTTCATACATTCATAGCATAAAACATAAATGCATTACCAAGATCACTAGAAGTAAGACAAAGCACAAAACAACAACACAGAGTTTACCCTGGGAAACCCAATAGGGAGAAAACCCAGCAACCTTCGCAGAGAGATGATAATTCTGAGATCAGAGTACAAATGAAGAAAGAGAAAGAATGTGAAAGTATCTTTCACAAGTAGAAGCCCCAATAAACCCTTCTTCTTCAAGTGATGCGAAAATCTCCTCCTCCAAGTGATGCGCACTTCACAAGTGTGAGAATGATCTAATGAGGTGCACAAGCCTCTTATTTATACATGTGCGAAACTGGAAATTCCCTTATGGGGCCGACTTCACCTGGGGACAATAAATAATTTATTTTTAATTCTTTTATTTGTTTCTTTTGCACCCCAAGGCTTACATTGATTCTTTCATGTGTTTACATCATTGATTACATAAAGTTCTTCCCCCTTAGGAGGTATAAACAAGTACAATGAAAGTACAATAAAATATAATGAATAATATCTTCCGAAGTTGTACAAAATCCAACACTCCCTCTCAACGAGGAAGGTATTCTTCAGTCTTCATCTGCATCACGATCATCTGGGTTTCATCGTGTACATCCATTCTATCTCTATCATCTTTTTGCATATTGAAGGTTGTCCACACAGTCTTTGTGCATCATCATCACCAGTCCTTCGGTGAGTCCAGGAGAATCACTCGATCCTGCATTCAGGAGAATCACTCAATCCTGGATATATGAGATTATCAGTTGTACCATCTCTCCTATACAATTTGCTACCTGTCTGTCTCATCTGCCAATGGGGTCCTCCCATACCTGGTTGAGATCTCAGACAAGCAAAAGGGCACGGCCATCTACTGACTGTCCTACTCTTCTACCTATGAGATTTCTCCCATATCTGGCTGAGTATCTAGACTGTAGAGGCACATGTGCAACCACACGGCCAACTGCTGACTGTCCTACTCATCTGCCTATGAGATTTCTCTCATATCTGGCTGAGTAACTGGACTGCAAAGGCACCAGTGTGAACCCGACCAACTGCTGACTGTCCTACTACTCATCTGCCTATGGGATTTCTCCCATATCTGGCTGAGTAACTGGACTGCATAAGGTACCTGGGTGAGCCCGGCCAGCTGCTAACTGTCCTACTCATCTGCCTATGAGATTTCTCCCATATCTGGCTGAGTAACTGGACTGCAGAGGCACCTGGGCAAAGCAGGGCAAGCATCTCATCTTTCCCTCTCAAGGAGGGAAACGTTCTCTTCGACTCCAAGTCTTCCGCGAAAGTATTCGAACTTCACTCTGGGAAGTGCCTTGGTGAGAACATCTGCAGTCTAATCGTCTGTCGGCACATACTGTAACTCGACCGCACCTTTCTGCACCATATCACGAATGAAGTGATATTGAATCTCGATATGCTTCGACCTGTCGTGAAATACAGGATTCACTGACATCTGCACACAGCTCTAGTTATCACAGTGAATCACGGTCGGCTCTGGAAACTGGCCGAACAATCCTGCTAGGAGTTTACGAAGCCAAACTGCTTCTCGAGTTGCTGTGCTAGCAGCCATGTACTCGGCCTCTACAATACTGAGTGCTACTGAGTTCTGCTTCCTGCTGCACCAAGAAATAACTGCAGAACCCAAACTGAAGCAACATCCAAAAGTACTCTTCCGATCTGCAACACATCCGTCCAAATCTAAGTCAGTAAACCCCTACAACATCAAGTCACCATCTGAAGCATATTTCAATCCATATCCCACACTGCCACGTAAGTATCTGAGCACATGTTTTGCAGCAATCCAATGAATCTGCCTCGGTTCGCACATGAACTGGCTGAGGGCATTCACAGCAAAACATATATTTGGTCTGGTGTTCGTCAGATACATCAATGACCCAATCAACTGGCAATAAATGGTGGGATCAAACAAATCAGACTCTGAAGTAGAATCTCTCAACTTCTTCCAATTTGCATCCATCGGAGTAGCTATGGACTTGCAGTCCAACATTCCGAATCTCTTCAATATATCGATGGTGTATTTTCCTTGTCCTAGGAAAATCTCTTTCTGCCTCTGCCATACTTCTAATCCCAAGAGGTAATGCATCAAACCAAGGTCTTTCATTTCAAACTTAGAGGCGAGATTCTTCTGACACCATACAATGAGTTTCTCATTTCCAGTGAGAAACAAGTCATCAACATATAATACCAAGATCAGTGGCTCGTCATCTACAACCTTGTAGTAAAGGTTGGGGTCTGCATCACTCTTGGAAAATCTCAAGCTCACCAGGAATCCGTCTATTCGTCCATACCAAGCACGGGGTGCTTGTTTGAGGCCATACAATGCCTTCTTCAGTCTGCAAACACGAGACTCCTTTCCTTGGACAATAAACCCATATGGTTGTTCGATGTAAACTTCTTCCTCAATAACACCATTGAGAAAAGTTGTCTTCACATCCATCTAATGCAACTTCCATCCCATAGTTGAAGCAATCACGATAATGGATCTGATGGAAGTATATCGGGCCACTGGAGCAAAAGTCTCATCATAATCAACTCCCTCTTTCTGGGAGAATCCTCTGGCTACAAATCTGGCCTTGTATTTCTCAACACTGCCATCTACTCCATGCTTGATCTTATATAACCACTTAGAAGTCACGACTGACTTCTCCTCAGGTCTCGGCACAACCTCCCACACATCATTCTTCATGATGGATTGATATTCTTCCATCATGGCATCCTTCCAAACTTGATGTTTGGATGCTTCTTCGTAAGTGGTGGGTTCTAAATCAATAATATTGCTCATCAGTGCCACGTAGCTGGAGAATCTCTGAGGTCTTTTGCTTTCTCTGAAAGTGCCATGTGGGGCACCGGGCATCATGCCCCTCTGCATCCTGCAGTGTCTGTTGTGCCCATCTAGGTCTTTTCCGACCTGTCACATCTCTGGGGATATCAACTGGATCTATGGGATCAATAGGTTCATCCTTTTCTATTGACTCCCTCTGAACTGGAGGGGGAGATGATCTCATCTCCTTTGGTTCTAGCATTTCTACATCATCGATCTCCATATCTGATCCTCTGCCTTTCCTGACAGCCATTTCTTCTTCAAAGGTCACATCCCTACTGACTTCAATCTGTCTGGATCCTAGAATGTAAATTTTGTAGGCCTTTGAAAACTCACTGTATCCCACAAAGGTGCCCTTCTTGCCTGAAGGTTCTAACTTTGATCTTTTCTCTTTGGGCACATGTATGTAGACTGGACAGCCAAAGATCCGGAGATGCCCCACTTCTGGTCACACCTGTGAACGCTTCTTCCGGAGTCATGTTCTTCAAGATCTTATGTGGATATCTATTTTGTACATATACAGCGGTTCTAGATGCCTCTTCCCACAAGAACATTTGAAGACTCTGGTCATGTATCATAGCTTTGGCTGCCTCCACAATTGTACGATTCTTTCTTTCTGCAACCCTATTTTGTTGAGGGTTGTAGGGAACTGTGAGCTCCCTCTTAATTCTTGCTTCCTTGCAGAAATCATTGAACTCTGTAGAGGTATATTCTCCACCATTATCGGATCTCAAGATCTTGATCCTCTTTCCTAACAGATTTTCAACTTGTGCTTTAAACTCTTTGAACTTGCTGAGTACTTCCTCGGATTCTTTTGAATTGAGAAAGTATATCCAAGTCTTTCATGAGTAATCATCAATAAAGGTGATATAGTAATGATAACCACCTAATGACACAACTGTCATGGGCCCGCACAAGTCAGAGTGTACTAGATCCAAAATCCCTTTGGATCTACTCTCGCTATCTGGAAAAGACTTCTTGGCATTCTTGCCAAGTGCACATCCTCTACAAGTTCCATCATGATCTACCTGGAGCCCTAGCAAACATGTTACAATGTTCTTCAGAACTGGGAGAGCTCGATATTTCAGATGAGCTAACCTTCTATGCCATAACTCGCCCATACTTGCAACATCATGTATTAGGGCTTGGACTGGAGAAGTGTTTAGTTTATACAAGCTCTCTTCTCTTGCCAATAACCTTGGTTGTGCTCATGCTTGAGTTCTTGTGCCAAGCGAGGACTTTTCCTTCTGAGAAAGCTACTTTATAACCCTTGTCCTCCAATGCTGAGATGGAAACAAGATTTCTTTTCATACCAAGTACATAGAGTACATCACTTAGGCGTAATGTATCATTTGATTCTAATTGAAGGGTGGTGGCTCCAGATCCCTTCACAGTGTAATTTGCATCATCTCCAAGTACAACACGGAGATGTGAATCTTTCTCAATTAACTCTGAAAGATTCTCTTTATACCCAGTCATGTGTCTAGATGCACCACTATCTATGAGCCAAGTGTCACTAGTGGTAGGAATAGTACCTGATAGTGCTGATATGAATAGGAATTTTGTATGATCTTCATTCTTTTGCTTCTTGTGATGATGATCTTCTTCTACATCAGCAGTGGACGCTTCATGCTTCCTTTTGATTTGACTTCGACAGTTATTGGCGTAATGTCCATACTTTCTGCACCTATAGCATTGGACTTAAGATACATCCTTCTTCTTCTTTTGTTCTTGGCGAGGACTTGATCTCCTTTCTTGGTGCTTGTGTTTATGGAACTTCTTTCCTTTTCCCTTACCATTCTTGGTATGAGAAACAAATGCTTGAGTCTCTTCAGATTGATTGCCATGGAGTCTTTGACGTGCTGCGATCCTTGTCTCCTCCTGAGAGCAATCTGCCCAAAGCTTGTCAAACTTTGGTAGTTTAGATCTACCACTTATGCTTTGGATAAAGGACTCCCATGATAGTGGAAGACCATTTAAGGTGTGAAGGACAAGCTCCTTATCGCCAATAGGATCTCCACTGGTGCTGAGCTTGTCTCTGAGTTTTGCGATCCTCATAAAGTATGAGGCAATGGATTTCGACTTAGCTATCTTCATATTTGAGAGTTGGTTTCTCAAAGTCATGGATACATTTAGACTAGTGTGTTCAAACAACTTCATAATGGTCTTGAACATCTTCCTGACATTCTTCTTACCTGAGATCTGAGGAACCAAATGATCTCCCACGGAATCCACAAGAATCCTTCTTGCTTTAGCATCATTCTTCCTCCATTGAGATTTATCTTCTTCGGCTTCTGGTTCGGGGACCTTCTCATTTACATATAGTAGAAGATCATTTTCTTCTAGGAGTAGAAGAACCCTTGACTTCCAGGAAATAAAGTTGGAAGCTCCTTCCAACCGATCTTCAACCTTCATCCCAATCATCTTGATTTGCGGATCTGGATCAGAAACCCTAGTAGGAGTTAGGTCAAAACTGAAAGTTTTCGAAATTGAATTCCGTCTTCACCAATGGATTAGTCTAGCCAAAAACGAAATTCCTATGGCTCTTTTTCTCCAAAATAATGGGTGAAGACTTCACAAGATGAAACCCTAATTCCGGCAGGGTTCCGACAATGCTTCGACAATGGTTTCTTCTAGAATGGCTCTGATACCATGTTAAATTTCATACATTCATAGCATAAAACATAAATGCATTACCAAGATCACTAGAAGTAAGACAAAGCACAAAACAACAACACAAAGTTTACCCTGGGAAACCCAATAGGGAGAAAACCCAGCAACCTTCGCAGAGAGATGATAATTCTGAGATCATAGTACAAATGAAGAAAGAGAAAGAATGTGAAAGTATCTTTCACAAGTAGAAGCCCCAATAAACCCTTCTTCTTCAAGTGATGCGAAAATCTCCTCCTCCAAGTGATGCGCACTTCACAAGTGTGAGAATGATCTAATGAGGTGCACAAGCCTCTTATTTATACACGTGCGAAACTGGAAATTCCCTTATGGGGCCGACTTCACCTGGGGGCAATAAATAATTTATTTTTAATTCTTTTATTTGTTTCTTTTGCACCCCAAGGCTTACATTGATTCTTTCATGTGTTTACATCATTGATTACATAACGTTCTTCCCCCTTAGGAGGTATTAACAAGTACAATGAAAGTACAACAAAATATGATGAATAATATCTTCCGAAGTTGTACAAAATCCAACAAAATACACCGGCAGTATAGAAGGGATATTACACTTTGGCACACATATTGAGGAAATATAACACTAAAAAATAATATTTAATTGTTGCCTCTCTTCACCAATTCGTTTTGGGCCTAATATTAGCCTTGTTCACATGTGTCAATCTACTCTTTTGACTTATCCCATCCTTGGCACATGTGTTGAGAAGGTGGTTGAGCTTGCATGTTGTTCAATGGGTTAGTTATGCATGCACCCTAGGGTTTTTTAACCATGTCAATCATCCGTTCATTAGCACATTTTAGTAGGGCATTAAGAGCTGCGCTCGTCTAGGGTGTCCACTTTCACCTTTGAATTAGCTTATTCATACCTTGAACACCTTGTAAATTTTAAAGTGACTAGTTAATCCACTTTTCAATGGGCATCCTAGCTTTGGGAGCAGTTATCTTTTGACATAGTGCCCAAAATTTTGCCAGCTTAAGGGCATTAGATGTAGAGTGGTCGTGGGATTTCCAAAAAATAGTTATAACAGAAAATCCGATACATATTGAGGAAGTTAGCAACTTCAAAATTGTTGCCTTGAAACCCTCACCACATTTTGACCACTTGATTTGAGGAACTCCCCACCTTGGAATCTGGATGCATGAATGCTTTGATGATTTCGAGAGAGTGTTATTAATAAATGGTCATTGTAGAGAACACCCTAGCTTTTAAAGATGTTCGCTTGGATTACTTCACTTTTAATGGAGGGGTGCGCCCTCTTTAGTTCAGCCTTTTCGGAGGTGGTTGGTAATTAACCCCATTGTTTATTCAGTGTTGAAAGTTGAAACTTTCTCCTGGAGTTAGTTACTTGTAACAAGTGGATCTAACCACTTGTACTATTATTGAAAGGTTTGTTGAGAGAATTGTGGATCTAAGAGAGAGAATTATTATTTTATTGTGAAGGAAGTTAAGCTACACTCTCTCTATAAAGAGTAGCTCTTCCTCATCTATTTCCATGGTTGATTTGTGAGGACTTCTCTCCTCTTGGAACATTACTGTATAACTTTTGGAGGAAGTAGTGGAGGTATGAAAGTTTTTTCTATTTCACGTGAAGCTTATGTTATTGGTTCTAATTGTTATGGATGCATGCTAGAATATCACTTATAAACATATGCTTGAGAGGTTAAGTTTCAAGAGTTATTTTACCATCTTAGAAGGATTTAATGTGAAGGTTTTACCCCTTTAAATTTCCTTTGTGTCTTATTTCTGAATACGTTGTCTTACATCTCTCATCTTCTTGGAGTTGATGTTGGATTAACATCTCATAATAAGACACACCCTCATAACAATGTTTGGGAGTGGCACCATAAGGGCCCTCCAAATTCGTTTCTACATCATTTAATATCAAGTTAAAACAAATTTTTGGCATGTATTATAGCTTTACTTATCTTAACTATTCTTATAACTTGCACTCTTTAGCTTGATATTTTAACTCCATCATGCCCAAAATTGGGTAGGCACTAGTCCCTTATCTTCCACCATCTTTCACTATACTACATACATACACATTCTGTTAAGCCTTACTCTCCTTATATCACCTTACTTACTCTCCTTATATCACCTTGAGCCTCTATGCCATAGCCTTATCAATCTTATATAGGGATACCCCTCTCAAGTTTGAAGAGAGCCAACCTGAAGTTGGAGAGGGTGTTACTGAGATGACAATGGGTAGCCCCTCTTAGTTATCCTTGGTTTTGCATCTTGTGCTTGGGATTTTACACATTTGAAGTGTTAATTCAAGAAGTAACAGGTCGCACTTGCAATTTTTGAGATGAAGAAGCCTCGAAAGGAGCCTAAACAGGATAATGAGGGTTGGGGACCTGCAATCTCTTATTTGGAATCAGTTACTGATGGTTGGGGCCCCATGCCCAAGGGCAATGACAACCCACCAATGAATGCGAGCCTCATCCCATAAGTTGTCTGAGTTATGAAATTGTTACGAGTGTTTATGGATATGTGTGTCGAAGGCAAAGACTTTATTATTGTTTATATGTTTACGCCAGTTAGACTGCTTTTAGGCTTTAGCATTTATGTATGCCCAAGTGGCAATTTTGATTATTATAGTGCTCTAGGGCAGTTTTGAATCTTTTGATAGTGGATCCTACCCAGTTTTGAGATAGCTTAAGGTGTCTGCTAAGCAGCTCTCTTTTTTGTATAAAATGTGTTGTATGTGCATTACTTGTTTGTATTAATAGTCAAAGAAACATTTTATTCCCAGAAAAACTATGACATCTAACAACTAAGACTGGCTTGGTAAAGCATAGTGAAATACCAAGTTCCACTCTACCAAATCTAAAAATATGAGTCTTGAAATTGTCTCCACAAGTGAATAATCAATCATGAGATATCCTTCTAATCAAAAAAGGCAAATAAACGAAGAACTAAACCCATTTTATCTAATTGAACACCAAAAGCACACTTGTCACAACGGTTCTAAATCCCAGTCTTGTCTCGCATATGCTTTGATGCAACCTTGAGGAAAGGGGTGCTTCTATGGGTCAAGATCCCAGTAAGGATACCATACTTCCCAGAATGACTGGACACAATATTTCAGTTTTAATCAAACCAGGACTAGAACAATGTGTGTTTGAGAATGACCAGGTGCAGGATTTAGTTGACTATAGTGAAGGCATGCATCTAATTATGAGGAAGATTGCCATCGGGCCGTTCTTGGGTATCCAAATGTTGTAGTTTCTGATGTTTATCACACTGAATTGATTGGTAGAATGTGAGTAGCCCGGTTGAAAATATATCTGAGTTTCCTCTTTAGCTCAAGTCAGTAACAGAAAAGATCGAGAGGGTAAAATAATAAGAATTCAATACCTTAGGTAGAGGAACGTTCAACAAGTTTAAGCCAAAAGGCATAACATGCTAACTGTTTAAAAATATGTTGGTGACATTTCCATCATCCCTAACGGAGAGATGTAACGTACCATGACAATTCCATCAAGATAGCATTTTTTTAACCTATAAACACATTAAATGCCAAACACAAGTATTGGAATGTCCAATCATATAGAAGAAGAAGAGCCAGTAATGATTGCCAAATTTTGATTGGATAGCCGCAGATAGAGTCAATAGCAGGCAAATAAAGATGTCAGTCCAAATACTACCAGGGAAATCCCTACAGATATAGAGCCATCAAATAGCAATTATACTTACAGTTAACTGTGCACTAACCGATGCCTCAAATTCACGAACGCTTGTATTGGGACTGATCAATCCGGGCATGAAAAGAGGCCCTCCACGAGCACCCGTGCCGGAACCCTGAACCTCCCCTTCTTTTCTTTGCGTATTAAGGGATCCACCGTTGTCCTCTTCTTGAGGTTCCGCCACGGAACTCGCGGGTGCTGGAGACTTTTCGCTGTTGCCATCGTTCGAAGTGATATTTGGTTGAGGAGAACATAAATTTGCATGTTGGAATTCACTGGTACTGCACCCTTCGGCTTCTCGACCTTCCATGGGTATTGCTCTCTATTTTTTCCAGTTGCAGAGGACGAACCAAAAGAGGAGAATGTATGGAACTTGATATTTCACATCTCAGTATACATGAGGGACAAATTAGAAAAATTAAATTTAAGACATTATGTATCGACACTTGTATCTGGTTTGATCTAGGGCTCCGTTAACCAAACGTCGTCGCCCATTCATTGTGAGTCTCCCATCATTTCTTTGGATGTCTCAAAGCTCTTTCTTCTTCCTCCTTTTTTCGACGGATCCAAGCTAGACAGGGGGAACTACCTATCGGCTGCTTAGAAGCGTAAACTTAACCTTGATGGACCCAAACAGAATCGAACCCATGAGGGATTCGACCGGGATGTCTCAAACACTACAATGTGGAGCCCTCCAATTCCACGGAAGGTGATGCACGTTATGTTTAGTACATGTAGCATTTAATGTTGCAATTTATTAAGCCATTTCATTCTAGATTTTTCAAATTTTTATGTGTGCTTCGGAAATTATTTTTTCTTTCTTTGTCATTGAAGTGGAAATCTAATCACGAGGGTAGGGGACCACGGGTAGTGAAGCTACTCGAAATTCAAGAAGTGGTAGTGAAGCAATTTAAATACCAGTGAGGTCAGCAATACAAAGATAATAAACTGCATTTATTTTTATAAAAAAAAATTTATATTTTGATGAAGAAGTTTTATATTGCCTCTACCTCTAAAGAATGAGTATGCATGTGAAATTCAATGTATATAAATTCATTATCAAGGAAGTAGGGTGCAATACATAGTAATCCATCAAGGATTTGTAGAACTAGTATAGATCAAAAAAAACCTAGAAACCTAGGAAATGTGACGATCAGGAAACCTAGAAAACCAAAACGTGGGAAAGGGGTCGACCTGGTCAATTATTCTGCCTGTAACAATCCCAAAGTGTCATCTTTATTCGAGAAAGGTCTTGGTAGAGATGTTTCATTTAGCCCTAACTCTTTGGCGGCCCTTAGAGATCCAGTGGCCCTTGACTGTGTTCCCCCATGATTATTTCCGCTTTTAATGTGAGAGGGCTTTACAGTGGCCCTAAGAGAGCTGCATTAAAACATTTGTTGGTTTAAACCTGTAGTTATCCTGCTGCAGGAAATTATGCTCTGTGCTGAAGATGCAATGAAATTTTTCCTTCGTATCAAACTTGGCTGGAGGGTTTGTGCCTTGGATGCCTCGGGGTGCTCAGGTGGTACTCTGACTGCTTGGAACTCTAACGTGGTTGATTTCAAGGTCTTTCAAACTTTTACAGGAATATTGATGGAGGGGAAGCTGAATGGTTTCTCCGGGATTATGCACATTTTAAACATTTATGCACCCTACCAGAACAGAAGGGTTTTTTGGGATCGTGTTAAATCTGGTGGTTTTTTACAGGATCCTGACCTTATTATGGCTGGAGATTTTAATCTTACCCTTTCTACAGAAGAAACTTGAGGGGTTGGAAGATGTTTGGATCCTCTTGTTGAGTATTTCGTGACTTTGTTCGATGATGCCAAATTATTAGACATAGTGTTGAATGTCCTTGTTCCTACTTGGTCTAACTGTAGGTGTGGGAAGGTTGGCATTGCCAAAAGGCTTGACCACTTCTTCATGGCGGAAAATATTTGTGACCTGGTGGGAAGATACCACTCTTGGGCCTATGCTGTCGGTTTCTCTGATCATAATGCTATATCCCTGCAGCTGGATTTTGATAACAGGTATCATATGTACCCTTTCAAATTCAATATGATTTGGCTTGAAGATACCTCCTTTTGTGAACTAATCAGGGATGGTTGGACATCCAGTTGTTCTACTTTTCACGGCCCGCCACTGCTTTGTTTGACTAAGAGACTTTCGAGACTCATAAAGGAAGTCATAATATGGGAAAAGGATAAGAAAAGGGAGAATGACAAATGACTTTTGGACATAGACTATGAATTACAAATGCTCTCACTTTTTGTGGATGATCAGATGTTTGATCATGTTACGCTGGATAAGATGACTTCTTTGGAGGGAGAAAAAAGGAAGATAATGGGGCAGTTAGAGGAAACATGGAGACAAAAAAGTCGGGCGATCTGGATCAAGGTTGGGGATAACAACACTAAATTTTTCCATCGTTATGCAAATCAAAGAAGGCTGACTAACTCTATTTGGGAGATTGAAGAGGAGCAAGGTCATGTGATTAGTGATAACTCTCAACTGAAAGATGCAGCGGTCAAGTATTTAAAGGAGATTTACAGGAAAAATAATATCAATAATTTGGAAAGTCAATTACAAACTATCAAACTCTTTCATCGGTTTTTTGACGAAGCTGCTTGTCAAGCTATTGGGAGGCCAATTACTGAAGCTGAGGTTTTGAAGACTCTTAAACTTTTTTCAAAAGACAAAAGTTCAGGTCTGGACGGGTGGATGGTAGAATTTTTTCTACACTTCTTTTCTCTCCTTGGGAAAGATCTTACTACAGCTATTGATGACTCTAGACAGAAGGCTCAGATTCCAAGTATTTTGAACTCTACCTATATCACTCTTATTCCTAAGAATGATAGGTTGGTTGGATTCGGTGAGTACATACCTATTTCACTATGTAACCTGCTGTATAAAGCCATGTCTAAGATCATTTCAGATCAGATAAAGCCTTACCTTGAGTGTTCTATCTCTGCTGAACAATTTGGTTTTCTTCATAATCGACAAATCTTGGACGCGGTGGGCATTGCTCAAGAGGGCTTACATTCGATTAAGCAAAAAAGGTTGATGCGTTCATTCTGAAGATGGATATTGTTAAGGCGTATGACAGGTTAGACTGGACCTATCTACGGTTTATCCTTCTGCAAACGGGGTTGTCGGTGGAGATTGTTGGATGGATTATGTCTTGTGAGTCTTCAGTGAGTTATGCAGTTCTTGTTAATGGATCGCCATCAACACAATTCTGTGGTAATAGGGGACTGAGGCAGGGGTGCCCTTTGTCTCCCTATATTTTTATTTTGGCCATTGAAGGATTGATTCTGTTGATTAATGAAGCTAGGAGAGGGGGTCACGTTTCTGGTATTAAAGTGGCAAGTGCTCTTACTATTACTCACCTCTTATTTGCGGACAACGTACTCTTATTTGGTAAGGGATATATTTCAGAATGGATTCATTTTAAAGGCATCATCAATACCTTTTGTGAAGCTGCTGGTATGGAGATTAGTCTCGGTAAATATTCCTTTCTTTACCACTGTCAGGATACCGTTTTGAAGGACTAGATTAGTCTTTTGTTACCTTATCAGATGAAGGAAATTGGAATTGGTTTCAGATATTTAGGTTATTTCTTGAAACCTAATGGATATTCCCCAGCTGAGTGGCATTGGCTCATTAAGAAAGTTCATCGGGGGCTAAACACTTGGGCATTCAGACTGTTATCTTTAGGCAGACAACTCACCCTTGTTTGCTCTGTGCTTCAAAGCATTCCGGTGTTTTGGTTTTCACTATTTTTGGTTCCTAAATCGGTGATTTCAGACCTGCAAACGATCTTCTCTCATTTTCTTTGGGTTGGATCTGGAAGTTCATTCAAGTTTCATCTTGTATCTTGGGACTCACTTGCTCGGCCTAAGCTATTAAATGGATGGGGCATAAAAGACTTGTTCGATGTGGGATTATGGGTAAAGGTGGTGAGAGCTTCGGTAGATTAGCTCTGGTATTTTAGTTACGTAACGGTAAAAAGGAACCACGTGGATCTTACCTTTGGAGGAGCTTTTTGAAATCTTATCTGATCATTAATCAAGCCATTGGTTGGGATGTTGGTCGAGGCACCCAAGTTTATGTGGGCATTGATCCAAATTTGGGTCTTGGCGCTGATTATAGACTTTCTACATAACTCATTTAAGCTCTTCACAAGCGCAATATATTTGTATTGAAGCAGGCTTCTTCCTATCAAGAGAGGGGCTTCACTCATTGGTTTTCAGCGTCAGACATTATGTTGGATCCTGCTCTACACGATGAATGGGAGAAGTATGTCAAATTCCTTTTACAGGAAGGTATTACTTTGACACATGAGGAAGATATTTTACTTTGGTGTTTCAATAAGTCAAATGGCATGGTCACTGCTAGCCTTGCATACTCTTGTGTGAAGGAGTCGGATGTTGGGGAAGCACCCAAATGGTGGTTAAAAAATATCTGGTCGTTCAATTGTCCACTGAAGATTCGATGTTTCATGTGGCTACTGCTCCATAACAAAATACTTACTTGGCAAAACCTCACTAAATGTGGATTTATTGGACCTAGCTGTTGTTGTATGTGTTATGCTGCTTTGGATGAGGTAGATCATCTTTTGGGGAACTGTTTGTTCTTCCAGACTCTTTGGAAGGGATTGGAACGCTCTTTCAACTTCCATTTCTCTTGGAATAGGGACTCATTTGAAGGGAATATTAAAATTTGGTTCGACGATCATCACGTTGATCCGACACTTATTTGTTTAATTGTGTGGGAAGTCCGGAAAGAACGAAATCAGCTTTTATTTCAAGACCAGAAGGCCTCTGTGCTTATTCTTTGTGCGCCGATAAATGGCTACTACTCTGATGCTCGCCCGACTCACAGTATGAAGAAACATCGGATTAAATCTTTCTCCGAATTGGATTTCAGTTTTCCTTTGGGATTCTTTGATGGCGTAGCCTAGGATGGATTTTGTGGGGCTGGGATGATTTTGAAACTCTCTCAGGATCATGTGTATCATTTTTATATGAAAGTTGGGAGCGGATCAAACACCAAAGCTGAGCTCATTTCCCTTTGGGGTTTACTATGGTTTGCTAATCTCGTGGGCATTCAATCTCTTACTATTTTTGGAGATTCAAGGTGTGTGGTCAATTGGGCGAGCGATAAAGAAAATCTACACTTAGTGGAACTGAATGGTTGGCTGAAGCGAACACAATTATTCATCAATTCCTACTCTTCCACTTCCTTCCTTCATATCTACAGAGAACACAACATGGTAACGGATCAACTATCCAAAAGATTACTGGGAGACATGGATTGATTCATACTTATGGAAGAATTCAGAGGTGGTACTTTGTTCAGTACTGCCACCCTTTTTTTTGAATGATATACTATGTGCCACACTATAAGTGGTTCTTATATGTTCAATGGGCTCTCATGGTTAGTTGAGGGATCTTATTTTGTAAGGATGATATGACAAATATAGTAATGTTGACTTTTGAGTTTTTTACAAAATCAAAGGAGCTGGCAGCTCGCCCTCCTCGACAGAATGTATATTTTGACACAACTTTTCACTTTATAAAAGTTGTCTTTTTTTGTGTGAAAAAAAAAGAATAGATCTATCTTAACTATGGATCTACCAAATGTCAAAAGAGATCAAATCCCTTGAAGTGCAAAATTTGAGGAAAAGTTTTTTTTTTTCAATTTTAATTAATTGGAGTATATATCTCTTTGGTTTTAAATTTTAAGTTATGGTGACTCAAGGGTAACTATTGACTGGGCAAACTATAAAGGAAGATTACAGGTCTTGCATCTTATGCAGTGGTAGCAGAAAAATCAGAGAATTAATGGGGACTTTTGAGGAAATTTCATTTATGCATATTTATAGAGTTTTCAATTATGTAGCAGATGAACTTTCCAAGGAGGCGCTAATGGTGGAAGAGGGTGGTATATTATGTTAAAATAAATGTAACTGTGGAAGATATTCTAATTACATTTGTCTATTGTATTATTCCTCCTTCGAGAGATGTCATTGATGTAATGAATAATGTAAGAATCATCGAAAGAGTCAAGGTAAACCCTAGGTCTTGTGTCGACCTAGAAGAACCCATAAAAACAATATTCTATTATATATTTGACATGTCGGCCCAGTCAGTTAGGAGAAGTCGGCCTAGTTGGCGAAAAGTCACCCCAATGGAAGAATATAAATAGAAGATGAGTTCCTCATTTATATTCACTCATTCACTCTCACAAGTTCGCATAGGAGAGAGAGAGAAGTTCGCACAAGTGGAGGAGTAGTTGATTTTGTCTTGGGGTTTACTTTTGTACTTTGTGAATTCTATACTGAGGAAGATTTTTTCGGGGTTTTCTCCCTTGTGGTTTCCCCAAGAGAAATATTGTGTTCATTGTGTTCTTGTTGTGCTTGTTCTTCTTTCAGTGATATATTGTTTAATGTTATATGCTAAATAAGTAAAAACTAACATGGCATCAGAGCAGGCCTGAAATAAAACATTGTGCAGCGTCCGCAACTGCAAAAACCAGGGTTTCTTATTCCGGGAGCTCCCTCCATAGATCAACTGAAAAAGATAGTGCATCTAACTTGCCTCACTAGGGCGCATATTTCAGTCGAAGCAGATTTTCATTATGAGAATTTTCATTTTTGGGTCCCCCACTACAACCTAGGAGAACTAGGGCATCAAGTTTTTGGATCATATGCTTACAGAATTGGGAGAAGGAGTACTTTTCTCAACTCGCCTTGAGGAGGCGAATTTGCTTATCCATTCAGATTCCCAAAATCCCGAAGTCAGAAAATTAGGGTTTCTCTGACAAACCCTAGGTTAAGGAAGAAGCATTTTTTTTCCAGAAGGACAACCTTTCTGGTAAGTCTCAAAACTATTATATTTCCATTTGAAGTACTCATTATATCAAGATGACAAGCAATACCAAGCTTGATGAGAATCTTGAAGGAGTTGAGAACTTCAGGGCATGGAAGTATAGAGTCATGCTCATTCTTGAAGAACTTGACCTAAAAAACTTTGTAAAGGAAGGACTTACAGAACCAGAGGGAGATGAAGCTAAAGCAAGGCATAAGAAAAATATGGTCAATGAAAAGAGGATCATTGCTAATTCCATCAAGGATCACTTGATCCCCCATGTGTCTTCCAATAAGACCCCAAAATAAATGTTTGATGCCTTGACCAACCTGTTTGAAGGAAAGAATATCAATAGGAAGATGACCTTGAGAAATCAACTTAAGGGTGTGAAGAAATTGAAGTCTGAGTCCATGCACTCATACTTCTCCAGAGTGTCCTAGATAAAAGAACAACTAGAAGCTATTGGAGACATGATAGAGGATGCATAAGTTGTGATGACCACTTTGAATGGTCTTCCCAGAGATTGGGAACCATTTGTTCATGGCATTTGTGCTAGAAAGAAATTGATCCAATTCAGAAAGCTATGGGAAGAATGTGTGCAAGAGGAAGAAAGGATAACAATGAGAAAGGAGAAACTAAATGACGATGAAGATCAAGCCTTGGAAACTCATGCCAAAGGTGGAAGGAAAAGGAAGAGTGATACACTTACCCACTCTCCCAAAAGATCTCAGGGATATCAAAAGAACAAGAAGAAGTTCACGAAAGACCTCTCCTGCGTTGAGTGTTACTCTTGTCACAAGACAGGACATCTAGCAAAAAATTGTCCATCCAAATCTAGATATCATAAGAAGCAGAAGAAGAGGTTTCATCCTCGTGCAGCAGAAGATAGTGAATACGATGACGAAGACAAAATCATAGATAATGAAGACTCCAGTTAAGAATATGTTCTAATATCAGCACTCACTGGTTCAGTATCTCATGGGAGTGATACTTGGCTAGTGGATAGTGGAGCTTCAAAGCACATGACAGGATACAAAGAACCCCTCTCACATCTCATTCAGAAGGAATCTCCACACAAGGTAAAACTTGGAGATGATTATCAATACCTCATCAAAGGAATGGGATAAGACTCTTATAAATTGGACTCTGGAAAGTCTATGAATATGAAATATGTACTTTATGTACCAGGTTTGAAGAAGAACCTTCTATCCATTTATGCATTAGATAAGAAAGGTCTTCGAATTGCATTTATAGATGGTGAAGTTCTTATGTGGCCAAAAGGAAAGACTATTGATGATGCAGTAGTCATTGGAGTAGAAGAAGGAGGACTTTACAAACTGAAGGGTCGTGTAGATACATCATTGATGACCAGTACCATGAGCCCTTGTGAGCTATGGCATAGAAGACTAGCTCATGTACACTACAAAGCCTTACCAATAGTAAGTAAGGTAGTGACTGGACTACCATAAATCCAGGTTGACCATGAAGGACTATGCAAAGGATGTGCTCAAGGGAAGAGTACGAAGAACCCATTTCCAAGTAGCGACAACAAAGCAAAAGGTATTCTGGATATAATTCACTGGACCTATGTCCACCACCTCTCTAAGCGGGTATGTATACTATGCTTCCTTTATTGACAATTACTCCCGCAAAACATGGATTTATTTTCTGAAGAATTAGAATGAAGTCTTTGAAAATTGTAAAGAGTTCAAGGTTCTTGTAGAAAACCTATCTGAGAAGAAGATAAATATTCTAAGGTCAGATAATGGAGGGGAATATACTTCAGGCGATTTCAAATATTTCTGTAAACAAGCAGGGATTAAGAGGGAGCTTATTATTCCCTATAATCCACAACAGAATGGAGTAGCTGAAAGGAAGAATAGAACGATCATAGAAGTAGTGAAGGCTATGATCCATGATCAAGACTTACCCATGCTTTTATGGGCAGAAGCATCCAGAACCGTAGTATATGTAAAGAACATGATTTCTCACAGTGCTCTTGGCAACAAGACCCCACAAGAGATGTTCATCGGTAAGAAGCCTGAAGTTAGTCACCTAAAGATATTTGGATGTACAGTGTTTATTCACATTCCAAAGGAGAAGAGATCGAAATTGGAACCTTCAAGGAAAAAGGGAATACTTGTGGGCTATAGTGAGCAAACAAAGGCTTATCGTATCTACATCCCAAGATTCCGCCAGATTGAGCTCAGCCAGGATATTACATTTGATGAAGACACAACTTTCAACAAATACAAGAAGACTCATGAGGATGAAGAGGAGCAGGAAGCTCCTAGAGTTACAGAAGCAAACAAAGTACCATACAAAAATATTAAAGAAGATCCTATTCCATAGGATCATGACATGGCAGAACCTCAGAGACTTGAGGAGACACCTCATGAGGAGATTTCTCAGAAGAGAAGACCAATCTAGACACGAGAATTAATTCAAGATGCAGGAAGGTATGTTGCCCCAAAAGGAACCAGTAGAGAGAGAAAGAGACCAAGGCCATACTCCAGTTATGTAGCCTTGATGTGTAACCTTGTTGAAGAGGAACCAACTTGTTTTGAATATGCAGTGAAGAAAAAGGATTGGTTGAATGCTATGAATGAAGAATACCAATCCATCATCAAGAATGATGTTTGGGATGTGGTACCAAGACCAAAGGATAAATCAGTTGTATCGTCAAAATGGATCTTCAAAACAAAACACTCAGCAGACAGAAGCATTAATAAGTACAAGGCAAGATTTGTAGCTTGAAGATTCTCGCAAAAGGAAGGAATTGACAATGAGGAGACTTTTGCTCCTGTGGCTAGATATACTTCAATTAGAACCATTCTTTCCTTGGAAGCTAAGATGAAATGGAAGCTACATCAGATGGATGTAAATGCGACGTTCCTGAATGGGAAGATAGAAGAAGAAGTATATATCGAACAACTAGAAGGATTTGAAACAGGAGATAGTAGATGTCACCATTTATAGACATATTATTGGGTCATTGATGTACTTGACCAATACTCGACTAGGTATATGTTTTGCTATGAACACATTAAGCCAGTATATGGTGGAGCCCAGGAGTGTTCACCTGATTGCAACAAAACATGTAATGGGGTACCTAAAGGGTACATTGTGTTGAGTATGGTTGTCATTGATGACAATCCATTAATGACAAAGGAGTAACAAGGTTGATGAAATGGCAAGCATCACATGGGTGGTTTGGGCATTGAGACACTAGGTGGTCCAAATGACCCATTCTATGGTCATTTGTGGCTTGATGGGGTAATGGCACTTGGACATTATATGATCATGATGGAGCTTGTATGTAGATTGAAAAAGAAGTATTTAATGTCTTCTTGAATGTGGTAACTATGGTGATAAAGGCTTGGTACTTGTAACCTGAGAAGAAGCCCATATGTATGGTGAAGAAGCTTTGAACCCACAAGATGGTCTTTAAGCCCACATACTTGGTTTCTTATTGATCTTTTTCCCACAAGCTAAATTAAGGTCTTAAAGTGTGTTTTTTGGATGCCCACAAGCCTTAGACAAATGCCCGTAGAGCTTGCATTTGAAGTGGAATTTTGTGTGAGGAAAATGCACGCAAAAGAAATAAAAAATGCCCGTAGCCTCAGCAAATATGCTCGCAGGCTAATAGAAAATGCCCGCCAACAGTGATAGAATATGCTCGCAGGCTTATGGAAAGATGCTCGACTGATAAATGGAAAATGCCCGCATGAGTGAACAAAATGCCTGCAGCCAATTGAAAAATGCACACATATTGAAGAAGATGCCCGCAACAGTCTTTGATGGTAGAAAATTCCCATGGGCCATTAGGCAATATGCCCACACTTGGAAGAAAAATGCCTGCCACCATTGATTGAAATGCCTGCAAAGCTTTAAAGAATGCCCGCAGACACTTGAAGCATTGATGGTTAATGGGTTGAACGAGGACATGTTCACATAACACCTGGAATTATTAAATAACGACGTGGCAAACATTTATGGTGAGAACATCAAGCGATGAAGGATTCCCTAAGAAAAATGATTTTAATTTGAAAATAGTATGACAAGTCGGCTCAGTAAAGATATCACACAAAAAATATATGTCAATTGTAACAAGTCGGCTTAGTCACTTGAAAAATGAAAGTTTTGTGTATAAATATAAGTGTGTGCCCTCATTCGTTTATGTGAAATGCGGAAGTGAAGAAGTATAGGTCTGCAATTTGGGTAGATCTCTGATGAAGAGAATCAATGATTGGTAGAATCAAGTCGAGGAGTAGAAAGTGAGAAGAAATGAGGAGCAGAGGAGCAAGGTAATATGAGGAATTCGTAGTGATTTGAGGCCACGTTTGAGGTCAAGTCTGAGACAACGAAGACACAGTCCGAGGAAATGCACTTTGATATAGACCCCTGAGGACAAGCAAGGAGTTGCAAGAAGGAAATCAGTGAAACAAGCCGAGAAACAGAGATATTGAAGAAGAGAAACTAGCGAAGGGAAAGCGCAGATCTGAGAAAGTTTGTTGGAGCTCTGAGTTTCAGTGATATGATCATCATATAAGGGATCCTTGTTTGGTCATTTGATTATGGTATTTAGGGATGATGTATATGGTTGTTTTTGGGTTTTTATTACAAACTTAAGGAGAGTCTGATACATCTTCTATAACTTTGTATTTTGGGGTGTTGGTGCATCCCAGTCAGTTGCAGTTGACAGAATCATTTGGTGGGTGGTGCACAGGTGGTGCCACCTTGGGTTGTAGCCCATTTTGGATATTGGAGTCTCCTATCATAATATAAAAATCTTATTTATATATATCTTTGTTCATTTGTGTACACTATATTTAGATGTTAAGTGGACTGATATGAATGCTGGTATACTAGTGAATTGAAAGTAAAAGGAAAAGGAAATTGTGCAAAACTGATTCACGCCCCCCCTCAGTGTTGCTGGTGTGTTTACAACACATTGGACTATGGACTTAGAAATGCTTCAGATAGTGATTTTAGGTTGTACGGGTACACAGACTCAGATTGGGTTGGAAGTGCAGAAGATAGGAAAAGCACTTCAGGATGTTGCTTTAGTTTGGGATCGGGTATGATCTCATGGCTCAGTAGAAAGTAGCCATGTGTTGCACTCAGTACAGCGGGAGCTAAATATATAGCATCTTGTTCAACTTGTAGCGAAGCAGTGTGGCTTTGCAAGATGTTGGCAGGATTGTTTGATGCATATATTGATGCTACAGATATACTCCGTGACAACCAGAGTTGCATCAAGATGACATAAAAACTTGTGTTCCATGATAGATCGAAGCACATCGAAATCAAGTTCCACTATATCTGGGATATGGTGCAGAAGGGATCGGTGAAGCTCGAGTATGTTCCTACAGAGGAACAAGTTGTTGATGTGCTGACTAAGCCTCTGTCTCCTATCAAGTTTGAATACTTTCGAGACAAGCTTGGTGTGGTCCAGAGGGACCTCTCTAAAAAGAGAGAATGATAGTTCCAGTTCTTACGAACTGATGACTGTCCTGGGGACAGAAGATCAGTACTGGTTGACTAATAGAGTTCCTATTCACAAGGATAGATGCCTGTCCTGGGGATAGAAGATCAGTACTAGATGAATGATAGAGTTCCTATCCGCAAGGATAGATGCCTGTCCCGGGGACAGAAGATCAGTACTGGCTGACTGATAGAGTTCCTATCCGCAAGGATAGATGCCTGTCCTGGGGACAGAAGATCAATATTGGCTGACTGATAGAGTTCCTATCCACAAGGATAGATTCATTTCCTAGGGACAGAAGATCAGTATTGGCCGACTGATAGAATTCATATCCACAAGGATAGATGCCTGTCCTGGGGACAGAAGATTAGTATTGGCTGACTGATAGAGTTCCTATTTGTAGGGATAAATGCCTGTCTTGGGGATAGAAGATCAGTACTTGGTGACTGATAGTGTTCCAGTTGATGATGTTGCTGACGAGGATGTACCAGCAGATAGTGTTCCAACTAATGATGTTGTTGACGAGGATGTACCAGCAGATAGTGTTCGAGTTGATGATGTTGCCGACGAGGATGTACCAGCAGATAGTGTTCTAGCTGATGATGTTGCTGACGAGGATTTACCAGCAGATAGTGTTCCATCTGAGGATGTTGCTGACAAGGATGTACCAGCAGATGATATGCCAGCTGACGATGTTGTTGATCCAGCAGAGGATGTTCTAGTTGATGGTGTTGCTGATGAGGATATTCCAACAGATGATATGCCAACTGATGATGTTGCTGATCCAACAGAGGATGTTGTTGATGATGATTTAGAGGATGCTGTTGACGATGAAATTCCAGCAGACAATGATGATGAAATTCCAGCAGACGATGATGATGTTACTCCAATAGATGATACCCCAGACATATGATGATTCAAAATATTCCTACGACATATAGAGATTTCACAAGTCAGTTGTGCAATTGTTGATGTTACCCACATAATACCTTCCTAGTTAAGAGGGAGTGTTAAAAGAAATGTAACTGCGAAATATATTCTAATTACATTTGTCTATTGTATTATTCCTCCTTCGGGAGATGTCATTTATGTAATGAATAATGTAAGAGTCATTGAAAGAGTCAATGTAAACCCTAGGTCTTGTGTCAACATAGAAGAAACCATAAAAAAAAGTATATTATGTATTTGACATGTCGGCCCAGTCAGTTAGGAGAAGTCGGCCTAGTTGGGGAAAAGTCACCCCAACAAAAGAATATAAATAGAGGATGAGTTCCTCATTTATATTCACTCATTCCCTCTCACAAGTTCGCATATGAGAGAGAGAGAAGTTCACACAAGTGGAGGAGTAGCTAATTTTGTCTTGGGGTTTACTTTTGTACTTTGTGAATTTTATATTGAGGAATATTTTGCCGGGGTTTTCTCCCTTGTGGTTTCCCTGGGAGAAATTTTGTGTTCATTGTGTTCTTGTTGTGCTTGTTCTTCTTTCAGTGATATATTGTTTAATGTTATATGCTAAACAAGTAAAAACTAACATATTCTATCAGCAGTTCATTGAATCAAACATGGTCGATCAGGGTGCGATACATATCTTCCAACAAGAGAGATCCAAGGGCAGCACACATGATGTACAGGATTAGAGGATAGCAACGCACCAGACATAAACTATTGTTCGAACTTCTTATCTTATGTATTTTTTGTTTTTATCTTTTAGTATTTGGGTACCAACTAGACCAACAAACAATTATGGAGGCTCAATATTTTTTGTCTAATTTATGGTTGTACTCAACATTTTATTGGTCGGGCACAATTCTTTCTTGGTATGTTTTTTATAGGGATTATGGACAAGATTATAGGTCCAGCATCTGAATGTATTTATCAGGTCTACGAGACTGTATGTTTTTTTATTTCCAGACAATCTGGACATATGCTTTAATATAGTATAGTTTTTTTCTTCTTGAAAAAAAAAGGGTCAACATGGTAAAATTTTTATTTACTTAATATTTTATTATTTTATTAAAGGGCCACATGTCAGCTCCACATTAAGCATGGAATTACATTTATCCCTTACATTGGGTTGTATAAAGCGCCTCTCGGCACAATAAGCAAGCATCGAGCCACAAATGTTCCTAAACTAGCATAGATCCATCTTAAATCCGGATCTACCAAGCACCAAGAGGGATCAAATTCCTTGAGGTGTAAATTTTTTATCTTAATTTTCTTACAAAATAAGAAAAAAAATTACACCTCAAGGAATTTTATCCTTCTCGGTGTTTGGTAGTCCAAATTTAAAATGGATCTATGCTAGTTTTAATTTTTTAAAGCTTTTGTTAAATTTAAATTTAAGATGGATAATAGGGTTGATGTTATTACTTCGTGATGTGGGCCGACATGTAATTTGTTTTCATTTTGTTTATTTTTTTAGTTAGTTTTTTAAGCCGACATTTTTTTTGTAACGTTACGTAGTGTCATGTTACAGCATCTCCCCCATACTGGGTTGTAGAGCACCTCGCTACCCTTGGTGCAATTAGTAGGGTACAAAAGAGAATGCCTTGCTAGTCTTAAGCATTGTTTTATAGTTGTTGGCAAGAGAAAAGCATGTTTGCACGCTTTAATTGATAAAACTAAGAGGCAACAAGATATAATCAATGCCTTCTCATTTTTTTCCTATCATGCATGCCAATATAATTCACAGGTAATTAAATCCATCACTTTTTTTGCATACATAATTCAAGGAAGAGTCATCTCTCACTTAGATGGCCCGGAATGGGAGAGGCAATCATTTGCTTTACAAAAATAGAATCAAGGAACTTAGCCACAAACTCTCATTTCATGTAAACATATTTAAAATTAGACATAAAACACAAGTGATGCAGTGAAAAATTCAACTTTAATTGATATGTTCTTTCCTTCACACCTCCCAAACACTATGGATTTACATACAGAGTTGTTATCTAAATCTAGTACTTCTTCCAATGTTGCATGGTTTTCTATCAAACAAACATGTTTGAGAAACCCTAGACCAAGTACTATCTTATTCTTCTTTGCAAGCCTTTGTACAACTTCAAGAGATATTAGGATTCCATTATGGTGATACCAATTGAAATCCCAAGTTGAACTTCAATCAAATTGTTGTCACACCATTTTCTCTACTTGTGCAAATGAAAGAGTTTTTGTCAAAAACATCATTTGTGACCATGTTATACTAATACAATGAGGCCAATAAAACAATAAACCATAAGGAGTATCTTGTTTTTTATATGGAGAACTAAAGTCAAATCATGCAATTAACCAAACATTTTTTTGCACGGAACATCAATCATATACTCTACATGGGTAATCCTTCAATACTCATGCATGCTTTTTTACAACATATGTGCATCAAATAATGTGATCTAGATATTTCCATGCACACTTGAAGATGGGAAAGGTTCAAAAGTTCACATTTTCACCAATTTTGATGAAGTGCAATTGCATGGTGTAACTTGGGAAACATCTTCACTTCGCATGCTTGGCATTATCTAAAAAACATACATGGATCTCTTGTGAGTTCTTGGAGTTCAATGAATGTAAGTTTGTGTTGCACTATATTCTAAGATTTAGTGACTTGCTATATCAAGTTCATTGCATCTCATTGGTATTGACATTGATCTTCTCTTCCCTCACTAAGGAGAGATATGCTTCCAGCCTCTACTATAGTTCAAAGAGAAAAAGCCTCAAAGAGGACAAGATCTTCCCAAAGAGAAAGCTCAAAGGTATGTAGGGCTCCTCCTAAGTGTTATTGATCTTTTTTATGTAAATTTATTCCCCACTTCTCATTTGATTCCACCTTCAATGAACTAACGCACCATATGCAGCTTGGGAAAAAATGGAAACCGTATTTGGTCACCACAATGAGATTCTAGGTCACTAGCTTGAAAATGAGTTGGTTGCTTTAAATCCAAGTGATTTCTCTTGAATTGAAGACTATCTATCTAAATTCAAAACCCTTAAACTCTTAGTTGAAGAGTGCAAGATAGCTAAGCCAAAAAGCAATGCATTTATGCTATTATTGTTAAGCTTGGTCCTCCTTATTATGTTTTTGTATCTACTTTTCACTCCACCAAAGAAGCTCTAGAAACTACTTATACATAACCCAATCTTAATTTTTTTTGTGATTCTTTGATTAGAGAGCAAGATAATCTTTGGCATCTTGGAGTAACCAACACTGCAGGTACATCTAATAGATCCTTGTTAGCACAATAGAAGGATAAATCCAAGCATTAGAAGAATCAACACCCTTGCAACAATAATAAAAACAAGAGTCCGAAACCCTCTCAACAAGTTCCTACACCCAATGGTGATAAAGACACTAAATCAATGGTAAGAAGATTGAACAATGTTGGAATTTTTGTGGGTGAGATGGTTATGTGGAATCTACGTGTTTCAAGAAAATGGAAGCCTTGGAATCAACAATGAAGAAGCACAACATTAATCTTCATTCTTCTTCTATCTCTTCTTCTATCTCTTCTTCTCACGGACATGCACTTTCTGCTTCTAGTCTTTCCTTCAATGCAACTTCTTATTCTTCTTCTTATTCTTCTAATGAGTGGCTCAATGATTCTTGAGCATCTTATCATATGGCTGAGGATAAAGCCAACTTTTATGATGTAAATGAATGTAACACCAAACAAATATTTGTTGGTGATGATATATCTCTTAGTGTTCTAGGATCTTTAACAATTGAGCTAGATGATGGTCATTTCAAATATGCATTATGTGTTCCAAGTCTTTATTGCAATCTATTGTCATCCTATTAGATCACTCATTTTGGTGAAGGTAATATTGTCAAGTTTTCACCTCACCAAGTTGTAATTGAGGATTTAAAAGATCTTAAGCATGTCCTAACAACTAGAATTATTGTTGATATTACCAGGTTGTGTTGGTTGTGGAGCCTGATCTTCTTGATTCAAAGATCGTGTTTTAGGTATGTATGGATCCCATCCCATGACAAGAGGGTGTGGGGGGGATTCCCCCCCCCACCATAGTTGCCATGGGGGGTCCAGAGGGGGCTACGTCTACTTTTGGGATCCCACCTTGGAGGGGGTTCGGGGGCAGTGCCCCCGTAGCGAAAATTTTGGAAAAAATGCCTTGTAAAATGTTGTAATTTCATAGTCATGGCTTGGTTAATAATGGGTAATTTATGGGCCCATGATATTGGGTATCCCGTGGTATTTTCCCATGGGAATCCCTCTTTAAAAGGAAGGCATTGTAATACACCTGTGTATTTTAGTATTGTAAAGATCTCTGTGATTGTGTAAGAGAGACTATGAGAGAGTGAAGAGGAAGTTGCAATGGATGTGATGCAGGTTGTATCCCTTCATTTGCTAGATATATTAATAAAGGGACTAGCAATTTCTCCGTGGATGTAGCCTAGATTGGGTGAACTACGTATATTGGTGTCTCTCTAGTATTGTGTTTATGTGTTTTATTTCTGCATCTTATTTTATGCTATTGTTCTACAATCCTGTTTTTCGAACAAGTTGTACAAATTTGACAACTTTGGTTCATAATCTTTTCCATCAGTTTTTATTGCTCATAATAATGACTCGAGCAAACTCTGGCATGAACGTTTTGGTCATCTAAACTATCGCTCATTGTAGTAGCTATGTAATCAGAAATGGTGATTGGTCTTCCTCTCAGTTCTTGCAAAGATGATGTTTATCATGGGTGTGTTCTCAACAAACATCATTGAGACAATTTTATCAAACATGCCTCTTGGCACCTTTCGACCCCCTTACATCTTGTTCACAATTATTTGTGTGGTGCACTTCCTATTGCTTCTTTCTCCGGCTTCAAGTACTTATTAACGTTCATTGATTACTTCTCTAGATGAACTTGGGTTTACTTTTTAAAGCCTAAGAGTGAAGTTTTTGACATGGTTTTGGCCTACAAGGCCCCTGTAGAAAAACAATATGGACATCAAATACACAAGTTGAGAAAAAATATGGAGGAAAATATGTAAAGAATAAATTTACAAGTTACCACATTGCATAGGGCATTCAAATGCAACATACTATTCCACACACACCACAACAAAATGGTGATGCCGTGAAAAAGAATTGCACATTAAGGGAAATGGCATATTGTATGATCCAATCTGAGGGATTAAGTCCCTATTTTTGGGTGAAAGCCATTAATTGTGTCAATTACATAGTAAATTGCACTCCCACAAAGGCTTTAAAATATATAACATCGGAAGAAGCATGGAGAAAAATTAAACCTGATGTAACACCCATCCTAAAGAAGAGTGTTAAGTTACTAAAAACTACTAATTTGATTTCTAACTAACAAAAACAAAACAATTTAATCCTATAATAATCTTCCTTCCTTCCTAACTTACTTCCAAATTCTACTTCCTATCCATTCCTTTGTTAGAATATCTTGGAGAGTCAACTATATTAACCTAACCCCAAATATAATCAGTAAGTGGAAGCACCGACTAAATTGACCTAACCTCCTCAACAGGAAACCGATAGTCATCATCACACAACCTAGGGAGCATGGCTTAACATGACCCTCCCACAACTCCAGGTTTTAGAGGGTAAACAGTGGCCGATACCTCCTTCCCTCCTAATGGAACTAGGGTCAACACCCTATCCATAATCACACTGTGTTATTATTTTGGTTCTTAGACTTGAGGTATCGAATGACCAGCTAGTTTAGGCAACTTGTTTCTTGCATAACCTACTCTAGCCCACATATCATAACAAATATCAAACCAACAATTAATCCATGAATTAATGCCTCATAGCTTACCATTTCTCTGTTGATTTCCACGACATCATGGTAACTTTAGTGTCACAAATACCCTGTGAAGAACCTGCAACAATTAATTCATAAAATGCACAATATATGAGATCACATAATATTTTATTGATCGCAGGCCACTTCGAGGGGGCAACCTCCTTCGAGCAAGCTCAATACAAATAACTTCACAGTGCCTTCATTGGCCTCAACACAAACTTATATACTAAGTCTAGGCGCCAATACTATGGGTCAAAACCATGGGCCAGTACAAACTATGGATCAACAAATAGTACGGGACGACTTACAAAGCATATGCATCCAACAACAATAATATAAACTATGGATCAACAAATACTACAGGACGCCTTACAAAGCATATGCGTCCAACAACAATATACTAACAAAGTAAAGAGAAGGGTTGACATGGGTTCCTAATGTCAGAAAAACAGGATCGCAGAGCAATAACAATAAACAGAAATGCAAATATAATCACACACACACATTACAAGAGAGACACATATATATCGTGGTTCACCCCAAGATGGGCTACGTCCACACTGAAGTTGCAAGTCCTTATTATTATACCGTCCAGCAAAGTGAAGGGATACAACCTACAGCAAAGCTGCTGCACTTCCTCTTCACACTCTCTCACAGTCTCTCTTCTCGATCTCAAAGATCTTTACAATGCATAATACCTAATAAATCAACCCTAGCCATGTTACGATGTATTTCTTTTATAAGGGAAATAAGATGGGAAAATACCATGGGTTACCTAAAACCATGGGCCCGAAAATTGTTGGCGAAAACAGCCCCAAAAAATTTTCTCGGGGGCACTGCCCCCGAACCCTCGTTCGTGGGGGCTCCACCCCGGTAACGCGGGGGCATTGCCCCCAAACCCCAAGGTTGGGGAATGAGTGTACAGTCCTCTGGGTGCACAGCTAAGACAATATCATCTATGAGATTGGAAGACCTGGCTCCACAACCAACACCTAACATACCCTCACTAGGTTTTTTGGACCCAAAATCCGACGGGCAAAATGTCGGATTTTCTACATCTTGTTGTCGACCATCCGACAACCTTCATATTTTTTAAACGTCAGTCCAAATTCAGCTGATATCCGACGGCAGGCCTAAACATCGGATATCCGACAAAAATATCAAGTCGGTTATCCGACGACTCGCACTTAATATGAAGTTGGATATCCGATGACAGTTCCATGTAAAATGGCCAACATCCGACGTTTTGAGCCGTCGGTGGTATGGCAAGAACGTCGAATATCTTAGAAGTGGAAGTCGGATATCCGATGACAGTTCCATGTAAAAATGGCCAACATCCAACATTCTGAGCCGTCGGTGGTATGGCAAGAACGTCGAATATTTTAGAAGTGGAAGTCGGATATCTGACGACCGTTCCATGTTAAAATGGCCGATATCCGACGTTCTTAGCCGTCGGTGGTATGGCAAGGACGTCGGATATCTTAGAAGTGGAAGTCGGATATCTGACACCCGTTCCATGTAAAAATGGTCGATATCCGACGTTCTTAGCCGTCAGCGGTATGGAAAGAACGTCAGATATCTTAGAAGTGGAATTCAGATATCCGACAACATTATGGTAATTAAAAAAAAAATACAATATTATGTTGTGATCAAATTTGAAGGGTGGGTCTTAATTTTTATTGGAAGGGAATTTGTTCTTGGATCCCTTCAAAATATTGTACTTCAATTGACAAGTTACAATTAACTAAACCCTTCCCCCAACAAAATGCAAGAAACAAATATTGCTCATCCAAATTTTTACAATCTTAAACAATTGAGCACTCCTTAATATCTACATGATAAAATGGTATCTTTTCAATAAAAACAAATTTGAACACATTAATTTGATATATATGTAACATTAATTTTACAGTTCATTAAAATAACAACTATTTTGTTGTATTTTTCAGGGTTAGACCACACTTCATTATACAAAAAAAATACTTAGACTATGCAATAACCATATTGGGGAATCTGCGTGATCTTATGCATAGTGCAAGATGTTGTAACTAGATATAGTATTAAAATAAAATTAGAACCATGAGAAAATTACTTACTTTTAACTATGTAGAAAAAGAAGTCACCAAGCAAAACGAGGCTAAAATAAACCTACGACCAAAATATACATATAAAACCAACGAAAACCTTAATTCAAACCGGTGAGAGGGAAACCATCCAAGCTTGAGAGGTGTAAGAATGATGGACATTAGGCACCTAAGAAAAAATAATACATAGCTCAAAAAAACATTAAAAAAAATCGTCCATACGAAGCAAGTTCGCAACGCTAGCATCATAGGGGCACGGGCATCAAATTTTGTTGTTCAACAGTTGTCGCGACAATATATAGGTATGGGATGGAGGGGAAACATAATCAATCCTAAGTCAACTGGAACCTTGCGATTCGCTGCATGTTTGAGTCTCAACAATCTACCTTTTATATTGAACCATAACAACAAATTAAGTTTGTTAATGGCTCAATTTGCGAAAATTCTAGATACATGAGTAATTAAGAGCTCGAGGCTCTATAATTTGATGTGTTTTTTACCAATCCATGATCTACTAGTAGACTAGTGAGCTTTGGCTCTATCTCATTGGTCTACTAGTTATGGCTATGGTTCTAGCTCTAATTCTAGCTCCACTTGCTCCCACAATGCAGAAGTCTTCTCACTAACCCTAGACTCTAAGCAATATTCATATTCAAAATCTTCAATTAGAATTCATTCCCATCTTTGGTGTGCAAATATCTCTTCATTATTAGACTTGGATACAATCCATATTGGAAGTAAATGATAACCAAGTCAAATTCAGATCTTTTCTTGTTCTGTAAGATCCCAATAAGCATATTCCATCATGCAACAAGTCCACTAAATGAAGTATGGTATGCCCTCTTCTACTAGGATCAATTTCTTATGACATGGAAACGATTCTCCAATGCTTGCATCTCGCTCAATCTCTATAACAATGTCAATTTGAATGGTAACCTATTTGTGCAAACACAACCTTCATGAACTATCCAACATCTATTTTCTCCAACGACTGTTATGGAGTTCCAATGAACCCCCATTATAATTAACGTTTGTTTCCCAATCCCTAATACATATACACTAAGGAAATATTCACATGGAAGATAAATGACAACAATTAAATAGGAGTTTCCCTTGATGTCCTCCATGGCCTTATGTCCACCTCGTTGACAGCGTTGACCTTCAGTTTTCTTATAACTCTCTAGACAATTTCTTATACTTGGGTTAGGGATACAAACAACCTCTCATCCTCTTTAATCTTCACTCTCCACATTATTCTCCCCGGAAAAAGAGACGAGATATATTCTCTATTGCAGGAAGATTGGACATAATGGAGAGGATGCAAATGATCTAGAGGATTTGAGACATATCTCATTCAAATATTCCCAAGGAGATTCCAAGGAAATTAAAGATAAGGTTAATGATATTGGTTCCAGTGCATCATTTACTTAGCCTTTGAAGTTGTGGAAACTCAAAATTGGTTATGAGGAGCAACGAAACATCACAACAAGCTCCAAGAAATTGTCAAAATTTAGATGACACGCGAGTGGGTTGTAGAAAGCCAACATCGTAGCCATTCATTGAGCTCCTCTTTGTTTCGAGAATAATTTAATATTCTCTACTGAACAGGGCCAACCACGTGAAGGTGGAAGCTCTTATGGCCCCTCCCCCCCCTCACATCACTCTCAATTCCCCATACCCAATGGATGTACTTGAAAAAAAAATTACGTGCAAATTCATGCATATTTCATCAAGAACTTTCATCTACCATTCATTCAATAAAGGCTCATTCATTCAATAAAGGCTAACATTCATTAAACCATTGTTTCATTCAGTCAACATATTCATTCAATAAAAGATAACATTCAATAAACCATTCATTCATTCAGTCAACACATTCATTCAATAAAAGCTGACATTCAATAAAGGTAACAGTTTACTACACTGAATCATTAAACCATTAAACCATTCATTCATTCATTAGGCCAAAAATCACGAACGATATATTATTATAAAAAATAATTAGACGACGTTTTTCCAGTCACTTCTTTTTAGTTTTTCTTCTCTTTAGTAGTACATAATCTCTAAGAAGACCATCTTGATCTGGACTTTCTCCTCCAGTTCTTGGTTCTTCATCAGGCGCTTGTCGTGATGTCTGCATCCTAGAGTGCTGATCCAGACGTGGATTTTGCGGCAAGGGGTTTGGACTTGCTGCAACAATGTGAAAATGTTACATCGTTATTTTTTTCTATTGTAATGACAAGTATTTCATTTAAAAAAAAGATTACAAAGGTGTTTTTTACCTGTTGTGGCCACATCATGTTGTTCATGTTCTTGTCCAGGCTCAACCTGTACAGTTTCACCCTCTACATGCTCTGTAGTTGAAATATGGTGAAGTACAATTAATGTTCACCATCTGCAATGCTATACATAAAATTGTAGCATATGAATAAATTCATTACCAGGATTCAAAGCATGATCTTGATTTGTTGTTGTCCCTTCTCGACATTAAGGGGATCATTGCTTTCCTGCTCAAAACAGAGTCAATATTTTATGTCAAGTATTTATAACGAATAGATTGCACAAGCAATAAATCTTCATTAAACTATATAGATTCTATATACCTGTGCACCAGATGGATTAGTACCAGAAGACTGTGTTTGCCCAGACAAGCTTTTTCGGTGTTCGACAACAGCTCCAAAGCCATGCTGGAAGCCAAACTTCATGTCTTCCTCAGTGGCCACTTCATTGAATCAGTCGGCTTGCATATTTGCATAACATCGTTAATTAACATTTTGTGATGCAATAAAACAAAAAATAATTTGCAATTTATTATTTGTATGCATTATTGGTTTTTCGAAACTTACAATTCGTGCCACCAAATTCGAATAACCACCAGGCCCAAGCTTGTGCTGACATGTTTTTTCCAGTTTTTCCTTTGTGGCCTTTGATGTGCCTGACAGCCTATGCAAGTGTTGAAATACGTTAGATGTTCCAAATTCGATATAGAAATCAATAATAATAAGGTTTAGAATTACATTGCGGAAAGTATTGCATACCTCCCTGTGCCTGGTGGCATCTTTCCTTCTTTTCTTTGAGCCATCTCCTTTCCATCTTCCACTAGAGCTTTCCACTCCATTGCTGGAATCATTGGAGGGCGCTCATACCTATGGTTTTTTTCTAGGTGGATCCCATATTGGTCTCGGACAATCTTCATATGCTGTCCAGCCTTTTTCAGGACCTTGGCTTGATTGAAGGACTTGTCCCTGAACAGGCCAACCAACCGATTAGTGAGCTCATCTTTTAAACATTTCAGTTGTCTATCCCACCTTGTTAGGATAGTGAGCCCGAAGATCTCCAAGGACAAGTCATTCATTTTTTATAGAAAACATCATTTCCTGCAAAACGATCATGCCATGATCATAATTAGTTGAAAAAAAATGTTTTATCGGTATATTACAATGAAATTATAAACACTAACTTGATCAACATATATTAATTACCTGGGATCTTCTCGATCTTTATTGGGACGAGATCTTCATCCACCAAAAATGTTGCCTCAATTGTTCCCGTGCTAGTGACAGGGGAAGATCCTGGAAATGCAGCTAGGGCGATATCAATGTTACTAGGAGGCTCGGTGTCGACCCCTTCTTTTGGACGATCTGGTGTGCGTCGGTCACTAGCGGCTGGTGCGCTCATAGCTGGGGTCCGTGGTGTTTCAGAACGTGTTGCCGGCTGTTCAGTCAACAACAATGGTGAATGATTCGATGCACGTGGAGTCGTTTTCTCATGATGCGACGTCTCTCCACGAGCCTCACTGGGGCCAACACCACCTTGACCACTATTGTGTGGTCTCAGATAATTCTATAAATACAAACCACATTTTATACGTTCAATACTATCATATAAAAGTGAAAATTATAAAGTTATAAATGAATTATTTTATGATTTAAGATTCCTCAACTTACATGTAAGTTTTCAGATCTTCGTTCCAACAATTGAATCCTTTCTATAATTTGGTCTGTCTGCGGAACCTTGAATAGCAGAGAAACGATTTCCGCACTATATTTATTCAAGAATTTGTCTATCACCTTAAACGGGTTTGAAGCTTCACCAATTAGTTCAGGATCGTTAAACGTCTCAGCCACTTCAGGATCTATTGAATATTCTTGCAATGTTGTTTCATACAATGATTCACTGGGCTGCAACAAAAATATAGAAAACACTACTGAGTTCTATCGTGAGAGATTCCTAAAATTATATTAACAAAACATGTCTATCATGATAGATTCCTAAAATTACAACTAGGTTTACTTGATGCCTGGACGATGGTGTCGTCTGATCTACAACTGTGGACTTGCCTCGATCATCGACCCCCTGCAAAAAAGAAGTAGAAAACATTATCATAACGAAACCAGTATACACACGAAAAATACATAACAAAATAAACATTATGCTACGTATTATATTGGTACAATTCCAATGAATTATACCTGCAACCTCGAGGATCATGATCCACTCATCGGATCAATGGTCATAGGTGGCTTGCCTCGATCTGCTAATAGCTGGGAGTTGCCCCTTACAGAACCCTAAATAAAAAACATAGTGAAAATCACCTAAACGAATCCAAAACTATTCATGAAAAAACACATTAAAAAAACTATTATTCATATTATATTTTTACTATATTAAAGATGTATACCTGTTGTGTCGAAGCAGGTATGGTCTGATCTACTGTGACCCTTACAGAACCGGCATACATAAAAAAACATAGAGAAAATTACGTAAACAAAACCAAAATATTCATTGAAACATTAATATAATGAGAAAACATTTTGACATATTTAAATTGTACAATTACAATCAGGTTTACCTATTGCCCCGAGGCTGTTGTCATCTGATGAACATTCGGGTGGCTTTCCCGATCAACGTTCTGCATCAAATATAGATAACATTATATAAACCAAACCAATATGCTAATAATGGAAAAACAAAGCAAAAAAAAAATCTTTTTTCTTATTATATTTTTACTATTACAAAGATGTATACCTACTCCCTCGAGGAAGATGTACTCCTCCAACCATCTGTTGGTTGGGATTTTTCCCGATCACTAGCCTGCAAAGTAAATATGGAAAATTTAAACGAAATAAACTAACGAAAAATCCTTAAGATGTTAAATTCATTAATAAAAGGTCGCGTAAATTGTTATATGTACCACTCCCATAGTAATCGTGTTTTCATCTACTCGATTCAAATTGTAATTAATAAGCAACTCTTCCCCTTAAGATATTGATTTAATGGCACATACAAAAACACGGTTTCTTTCACGCCCCTCAAATTTGCAGTTTGGTTGCTTAATTTTAGACCCTGGTTGTGTATTGTTTATAAACCCCGCAATATTCTCTGTGGCCTTTGGCCTTCCATCAATGTACAATGTTGCTCCTTTATTTTGATCTTTGTCTTTCAAATGTAAATAGTTTGCTGACAATCCATATCTACACATACTTCGTGTATATTGGACCAGGCGCATCTAATCTTTGTAGTTGTAATAGGGTCCAACATACTCCATCAATTCTGTACATGTGCCGTAACGAACTGTTATGCCATCCATGCATAACAACCCCAAACCATGTAAGGACGATGGTGCAATTCGATATATCCTCTCGTTCACACAAAAATATGTGTTCGGATGAGGAAGATCCTTGGGTATGTAATGTCCCTTGTTAAGGATTTTATTAAAATGGCAATTTTTCACTTTTTCCCCTGGTTAGACCTTTGACTAGTTTTGAGCTCTAGGTCCCAAAATTGCCCCAATTGCTCCCAAATCTTCTGAGAAGGTATATGGATGATGTTAGAACATAAATATGTATTTCAGGGATGGTTTTGGGCCTTTAAAATACTTCTGCAAATCCTCTTTCAATTCTGTCCAATGTAGCGAACTTTACTAGTAATTTCCCTTTAACTAGGATTGGTCTCTAAGTCTCAAATTGACTCCAAATGCCTTCAAATATTCAAGGAAGGTGTATGAATGATATTAGGAATTGAATATGATTTTTAGGGATGATATATGGCCACTAAAAGACCTATGAAAACTCTCTTAAGATTCTGGACCAAGTATGCAATTTTACTAGTAATTTGGGGTTCAAATCCCCCTGGGTAAGTACTGAAAATGGCTTCCCAAATGCCTCCAAACCCACTCAAATTTATGAAAAGAGATAGGGAATGTATTAAGGTCTCATGTGAACCATTAATTGATTATTATATCTATTCCAACCCTCTCCCATTTAGCTGCAAAAATCACCAATTCGACCCTTGGGGAAATGGCACTATTTCTTCTCCCAATGCAATTAAATTGAGTAAAAATACTTCAAATGCTAAAGTACAGTACATGAAACTTGTAAAATACATCCATGGCAGTCCATTAATCACAAATGCATTAGATAAGCACCCATTCATTCGAAATCATCAGCATTACATTGATTCACAACAAGGTAGTGGGGAAATGACACTGTTCTTTCATTAAAAATGAGATTTATACATTTGTACTTGGAATTTTGACCTGCAAATTTCTAGAGATGAAGAACAGAGTATGTAATTCATATTAAAAAATAAATGGGGCATTAGAAGCTCCCCCAAAGAGTACAATAGCTCAACAAAAACGCCCTCCCTCAAGGATCAAGAATATGCCATGAAAACTGGAAATGGTTGAAGGAGTGAGCTGCAATAGAAGAAACCATGAGCTTCCCTGTAGCTTACACCTAAAAATAAAGACTCCATTAAAGCTCCAAATGAAAGGTCTGAATGGCCTTTCCAATTACCAACTTGGTTGGGAATCTTTCACCCTCGAAATTGGCTAAGGCAAGAAACTAGTCATCCACTAGCTCTCCCTCTACACAAATGCAATTGCAAATTCTACAAATGATCAAAATCTGGTTTCATTCTTTTTTATTGACATTTATAAAGTTCTAATGTCCTCCATGGTTCGAAGTCCTTCCAAGAGACTCATGCCAACTCAAGTTGGGAAGAGATTCCAAAGAACACCACTTGTACAAGAATTCCTAGTCTCCCACTTCCACCAAATCACATGTGGAAGCATCTTAGCTTCCCTAACACCCTTGAGCGTCCTCTTGGAGTCTATTTTTAGCCCTGACATGTCATATATGTCATATGTCAGCCTTCAGGTCTGATTTGTGTCATAGGTGTCATAGCATCTTCATCATTGTTGTCATAGAGCTAGGGAATCTAGCCCAAGTGTCTCACTAGCTCCAAATTGCCTCTTCCTCTTCCATGGGAGTTACTCTTCCTCTATATTTCGACCTCATTGAATCATGACAAGTATTATTGAACTTATAACTCATCCCAAGAACATTAGGCTTCCCATAGATTCGAAATTGCAAGAAGAGGATGCCATGTGGCACATACATTCTAGCTTGTGTGGGTCCCACTTCCTCCACGTGTCTTCATTATCAAATGCTACTTTGATTTTCACTTGTATATATTTATTTATCTCCTTTGTTAAATATTTATGCCATCCTAATGTTCCAACATCATTTATTATCCCCATTATTCACAATCCCAAAGCTTCCACCCCAAACCTAGGAAACTAGTAATTTCCCTCCTTGGCAATTATTTGACCTGAGCATATAAAAGAGAAGAAATATAATGATTTATGCCTATAATTTTACAATAAAAATCCTTATCTCAAAGGGATTATTTGCAACATCATTATCAAACCATTTTTTGAGAATCACATCTAATTTGGTTTCCAAGGCTCTAACACCTACATCACTACATTTCATTTCCTAAGTCCAATCATTCTGGTGCTACAACCTTTCACACATTCTCGAATAGCCCAAGAGAACTTGATAAAGGGAGACTAATTACATGACCATGATAGAAAATGAAACGATGCACATAATGAGGAGGGTGGACAACCTCAAAGGCACCTATAATGTTTCAATGGATTAAGATAGCTATGAGTGACCCACAATTCACATGTAGAAATATGATTCATAAGAGGGAAACGACCGTGTAATTATTTATAAGAGCGAGTACGTAAGTTTGTTCAGTCCTTCTATTTGAAATCTTGGTGTTCCCATTTCTTTTTTCCCAAGAATATTTGTGTATGCTAATGTATAATTTATATGTTTTTTAAGAGCATTGTAGCTCATCCATGCATCACATAGAGATAAGGATCAAGTGGCACATTCATTGCACCATTAACCCCCTAACCCCCTCTATTTTTTTTAATGTAAAATTAACTTTGTTTTATTCACTTATCAATTCTTCAATGGGAGCATGACATGAGGTTTGTGGAAAATAGAAAATAGAACATCAGTAGCATCGAAGGAATTCGAGACTTTTTTCTTACTTCCCTCAAAATTTGAACTTATGACTTTTAAAAACAACCCCAAAAATAGATATAAAAAATAACAATTGTAATATATATATATAATTTCCATAAATTTAAGTAGGCTAAAACCTCATATCATATAGATTGTTATGTATCTATAGGAAGTAGTTACCTCTATCAGTTGGTCATGTAAATTGGGTTCCCTTGTCCCACAAACGAGGGGGCCTTATACACCAAATTGGTGTCTCACTTAGCTATGACATTAAAAATAGATTATTATTATTATATAAATAAAAGACGATAAGTTAGTTTACTTTTAAAATTCCATAATACTAAGTGGCTAAAAATGATGTCATAAATAGATCTTTATGCATCTATAAGAAGTGGTTATAACACAAGTGCTAAGTTAGTTTATTTTTAAAATTTTGGAAATTATTCAAAGTTGGGCATTACAGATGATTTATGGGAAAAGATTCATTACCTTGGTTGAAATTTGGTGAATACGTTTTTGGGTAATTTGATCAATTTATTGTTTAAATTGTAATTTTTGTAATTTAGATTGATATAAAAGAAATAATCATGTTAAGATCGAGGTTTTGAAATAATCAAATTACATATTTGGATTATTGTAAATTCAACTATTGGATTTGGGGCAAAATCCTCGAAAATAATTTCGAAAGCCAATTGTTTTGCTTACAGATTAGCCTACACCCCATTTTATCTTACCATTAGAAAGATGGATCTATTGACACATTCCATTGCACCATTATCCCTCTCTAATTATCATGTAGAATAAATTGTGTTTTATTCATTCAAGGGTTTTGCTTAGAGATTAGCCTACACCCAATTCTCTCTCAGCACGAGAAATATGTATTTATTGGTACATTGAACCATTATCGCTCTCTAGCTTTTATGTAGAAAAAATTATGTTTTATTGACTTATCAATTCTTCCACATGAACACTAGAAAATAAATAGAACATAATGACATAGAAAGAATAAAATGTCTTGATGCTTTTAATTTTTTTTGTATAACTTTCATAATATTAATTAGCTAAAAGATCATGTAGCATAGATTATTATCTATCTAAAAGAAGGAAGTAGTTATGTCTACCACTTGGTCACATAATTTAAATGTGACATGTTAGTTTACTTTTAAAATTTGGTAATAATACTAAAATTTGATGTTATGTATTTTATAGGAAGTAGTTAGTTGTAATATTGGGTTAATATAAATAAAAAAATATTAATTTATTTTTAAAATTGGGAAATGGTCATTTGTATTGGGGACATTATTCAAGGTTGGGCAATATGGAATTGGATAGAATTATATGAAAATATTTGGCATTGTCTATTTAGTTTATGTAAAGACATTTGACATTGTCTATTTAGTTGTTTCATTTTTCACTCTTTTGGTCCAAATTTAGAGAATAGAAAATTCTTGCAATTTGATTAATCTATTGCTTAAATTGTAATTTTAGCAATTTAGATCAATATAAAAAACATAAATCATACTAAGATTGTGGTTTTGAAACTATGAAATTACATATTTGAATTATTTCAATTTCAACAACTAAAATTATGGAAAAATCCTATTTGAAAATAATATAAAAAGTAAGGTGATTTGGTTAGAGATTAATCTATGCCCCATCTTAGCATGGAAAATAATGATAGATTCCTTCTCTGAACTTTTTTTTTTTTAACCATGGGAACAACAACCTCCCAAGGGTATATCCAATAGCCGGCAAGCCAGATATACCAGAAACTTGTGACTCAGCAGGGGCCGAGACGTCCCGAGACCCTTTATCCCAAGGGAGAGCCTCTATCCTAGGGGTCTCCTACCCTTCAAGCCTTGTCACAACGAGCCAATGAACAACCCTACCCCTCACCGGTTTTGAACCTGTGACCTCCTCGGAGATAACACATGTTCTTAACCATTAGGCCCACTCAGGTGCTCTCCTTCTCTGAACTTATTCATCAACAAAAGTCTAAAAGGAATTAGTCCTATTGAAAAACTAATTAAATTGGTAATGCCATAAAATAGATAAATCTACTTTCTTTACTTTTTACTAATCAACATAAATGTTATTATGTATTAGTTTTCTTATAATAATTATCATTATCATTTTAATCTCCATAAAACTTTGAAATCCCATAATGGTAATGGCTAGTGTGTAATACCTCCAACAAATCCTCCATGTCCAAAAGGTGGAGAGGATCAACATGGATCAATTATTCTATTATGGGATGCCCAAATCTTCATTGTTCTTGAATAGACATTTAGGGAGAGAATCGATTTAAAATTTACCCATGATATAGACATATATATTAACAATTAATTAAAAACCTCATTAATGAAACCTATAAATTCAATTCATTATATACACACAACTTCTTTAGGTTTTGTTATATTGACGTGAAGCACACAATTTCTTAGTAGTTTCAAAGAGTTGAATAGTTATGAAATTCCATGGTAAGATCCAACAATAATATATATTTTCTTTGTTCTCTATTCCCAATTCCATTATTAAAGAAGTAGGTTTGTAAAATGTGAAGTAGGTTTGTAAAATGTAAAGCAGTTTTAGCAAAGTTTCTTGAAATATGTAGCCAGACTCATCCAACTGCATACTACTCATGTTATTATAATGTTTATTAAAAACCAATCAGACATTATAAACTTGTCCATTATTTAACTCACTCCCATAAACTTTCTCATCTACATTTTAAACAATAAAAAATATTAAAATATTTTAACACACCAATTCTAAATTTATCATTACTAAAACCCTACCAATTGATGATAAAAGTTAGCTTTGAAATAAATCATAACTAAAAATTAAAATATGTAAATATACTAAAGTTTTGCCTCACAATATTATTTAAAAGGAAAAATAAGATGCATTTTCAAGAGCTTCACCTTTATTATAATACTCAAACCACGCAAATCATGTTTTTGTAAAACATAAATCCGAATCTGTTGCACTTGAAGTCAACGAAAGAGATTCATGTCAAGGTTAAGCAGAGGTTATTAGAACAATTAAAAACCAATCAGACATTCCCGAAAACAAATATGCCCGAGCATCATTTAGTGTTTACACTTTTCGTCAAACTTATATATGTCCCTGTGTTTTTTCTTAATAGAATAAGCTACCATTTGACAACCGAAATGGAAACAATCCTTAAGGAACCCATAACTCCCTTTTCAGGATGAGATTTCCTCTCCTAATTCCGGGTTGCTATAGATGGAATATAAACAAAATCTCAGGTTATGAAGCTTTTAAATTACTTTCCAGAAGAAAATGGCCGACGAAAGGTTGCGCGAAGAAACTCAAATGGTTCCAGCTTGAAACAACAAGAGATGCCAAAACTCAATCGAGCCGGGTTATAGTTATAGTGCATTTCAAGGACAATAATAACGTGAATAGATTCATTTCGTGTAGAGGAGGTTAGGTGCCTCTTGCTTTTGGTCACGACACTGGTCCACTACACGTCCGATGTGAAACAAATTAGTTTCCCCATATTTTATTTATGTAGATCCTTTAGTGTAGAGTATTATATGCAGTAGGTGGTATGCCATTTATTTGCAATAGTTTTGATTTGCTCTAGATCATTGTCATGTTAAGTTTTATGGGAGGATAACTTTCCCATTTGCTTTAGAGTTGTTTTGCTTATTTTTTGAGAGGTTTCTAGTCACTCAGCCGTCATTCAACCAACACCCTCTTAGGCCAATGACTAAGTTGTGTATGCACATGTGGGGGGGGGATATTACCCACGAGGGACCATTTAGATTTCCCAGGTAGGACCACTCTAGAGACACTGGATTTGCTTGCCAATGAGGACGATTACACCAAGAATCTTGTGGCGTACCCATAAGCAGAGTTGGATTGGTGAGGATGTCCAAACATCCTATTTACCCAAGACGAGACACCAAATGCCAGAGGTAATATTAGCATTATGTTTTGATTAATCTAGTTGTATTTTATTATCTTATTTAATGCATATTTAATTTATTCTAACATTTTCTTTAAATTATTTAATTAAATTGTTCAGTTATTTTTTTGTACTATTTTGTAGATATTAGCACTTATGTTAGGGATGGACCTCCCAAACATAAAAAGAAGATGTCTGAGGCTGATGAGGTGCATTAGTTATAGAGACCTAGCCCGTGATGCCGACCAAATTGTAGATTCCGCTAAGAGCTAGGGACCTAGACCTCTTACATATATGGAGGCCCCTTCCGTGTGATATGAAATCATTGATGCATCATATCGTTGGTGTAGTCATCTTACTATAGAGGTGGAGTCCTGCTTAACCTTCTTTTGATTTATCTATTGAGGGTGGTGATCCTCCACCTCCTCCTCCTGCTCATAGATCCGATCAACCGCCACCACCACCTCCTCCTCATAGAGTCGATTGATCACCACCTCCTCTTTCTCCTCACAGAGATGAACTAACACCATCTCCTCCTCCATAGATCAACTGACCACCCTCTCCCCCTTACCGAGTTGAACCACCACCATCTTCTACTCCATAGGTTGATCGACCACCCTCTCCTTCTCACTGAGTTGACCAACCACCATCTCCACCTCCATAGGTCGATCGATCATGCTCTCCTCCTCACTAAGTAGACTGACCACCATATCCTTCTCACATAATCGTCCCATCGCCATATCCTTCTCACATAATCGTCCCACCGCCATTTCCTACTCCATTGCACAATGTTATAAATATGATGATCGCATGGGGTTATCTAGATCTTCATGGAGAGATGTATGATCTACTTCATTCTAAATTTTTATCTAGCAGAGGTATTGATGCCTCTGGCTCTACTGGAGGAGGTACTAATGCCTCTAAATTTGATGGTGGACCCGTTATCTCATAGCAGTTATTGATCACATGTACATATTTGATTTTCATATTTGATTTCAGATGTATATTTGACATATATTATGAATTTGATATTATTGTTCATGTATATTATGCATTTTTATATCATGTTGATGTTGATGTATATCATGTTGAAATTGTTCATGTATATTTATGTCTTTTCAAGTAATGTTGATGTTGTTTGATTTATAAAATATATTGTGTGTTAGTGATCGAAATTAGAGGTGCAATATAATGTTTGATTCTAGTTAAAATAATTTAATGTCATTTTTTCTTCTTCAGTAATTGTTTAATATCATTATACATTAATAAAATTAACTATCGTATTAGAAATGCATTTTTTAATTGATTTATTTAGATGGATCATTGGTTAAGCTATGCTTTTACTATGCTATTAGTTTATTTTGACAAAATTAAAATTTGTAATTAAAATAATTTATTGAGATTTATATACTAAATAAATTTTATTTTAAAAAAAGAGTATGAATATAAGTGCAAATTAACAATGGCTTATTTAGCATATAAGAATAATAGAAATTCGAAGAAACAAATATTTATTGAATTAGACCTATTTTGAGGTACCTACTCAACGGATGCATAAAGTTGATGTCTATGTTAATGTGTTTGAGTACTTAAATGATATAATAAATAAATAAAAGTTGATATAAATATAAAGGACAAAGAATAGTAATATAAATAACTAAAAAATCCAATAGTACTAAAATTTAGAAAAAAAAAATCATAAGTTATTATAGGTTCATGGCTTAAATGTATGTATTTTTTAAGGTTGATTAAGTGTTACTTTAATGTTCATTCAAAAGATTATGTGGAACAATAATAACAAATTTGTTTAAAATGATTTCAATGTTTTTGTGTATCATTACTTACTTTGTCTCTCTCCATAATTGTTCTCTTTATATATAAAAACGTATGGGTTGAATAATCAATAATGTGACCATTGCCTTGTCATGATAAAGTTACACATAGTATGAGTTATCATTGGATGCTATTATTATGATTCCACTCATATTAAAAATTAGTGAAGAGTTGAACTATTAGCGGTTACACTACAACATAAGCATTCAGTTATTATCTTAACAATTCAATTTAATGAATACTCTTGAACTATTAACATAACATTAAAACTATATCACAAAATTTAAACATTTAATTATATTTAAATAAATATAGTAACATTTCGTCAACCTTATTCCTTTTCAAGCCTCATATTCTTTAAACCATGTAAATGACCATTTCCATGCAATTTAAGGCCACTTGAATCCATTTTAAGGGTGGAGTTCACCATGGGCATTCAAACGACTATGGTCAAGCTAATATGAGGGTGATTAGTCCTTATCCTCATATTCAAGAAATAACCCAACCCGGTACTTTCGTTTATGGACTCCTTATCTTCAAGCTTGCTCAATATAAATTATTCAACATTGATTTTGATTGTGGATATAGAATCTTCCTCAAACCTGAATATATATTCTTCAAGATTCTTAATGCAGGTTCCTCTTCAATTTTGAACATAGATTATTCAAGTTTGTTTGATTGTGAATGTAGAATCCTCTTCAATTATGAACATAGAGTATTCAAGTTTTCATAATTGTTGTTAAAACTCTTCAATTGCACAGGTTTGTTTGCACTGCTGTCGGGGAGCCAAAACATAGAGAATGCAGGGATGAAAAAGGCAGAGTATTTGGTTGAATTATGCAAAGCCAAAACGCTCTAGTGTTATGGTTTTACAAAACTCTCTAGTGTTTCTTAAATCTACAATGCTAGCGCGTTCCTTCTATGATAAAAAATTCCCTGCCAATTAATATGCTTGGTGCATGGCTAGGTAACGTCTAATGAAGGAAAATGCTTGAGCGTTTCTTCTACAATAAATGCTCTAGCGTTATGGCTATCTACACACAATTTACATTTTCCTTGAAACCTTATTTAATATTTTCATGTTAAAAAAATATTTCCTTTATTTCCCTATCCCCCCTTATCTTCAAAGGTTTTGGGCTTCATGTTGCATGGGTTAGGAGGTTAACTAGGGCTTTGGTGTTAGGGTTTAAGGGGTTAAGGGGTAAAGGGTCTTAGGGGTTAAGGGATTTAGTTCTTAAAATGGATTTAGGGATCCAGGCTTAGGGGGTTAGGGTTTTAGAGGTTAGAGATTAAGGGATTAAGTTTCTGAGGATAAACTAGGGCTTCTAAAGGTGTTCGGTTGTAACATCCCAAAAAATTCACTAAAATTTAAAATTTTTAAATAACAATAAATGCGTATCGCTAAGCTAAAAGCGTTAACTTCAACACACTAAACATTAAACAACGTACTTAACAACTCATAACATTCAACATTAGTTACTAAGAGTTAGATTACTTAAGAATCGCATCAGATGTCTTAACAGCTGTAAATTAAAAAGCGTTTATAAGGTTGTAAGTCTTTTATCGTCAAGTCAACGTCGGATGTTTAAATAATGTCTTCATAAGCACTTAATTGTTAGTTTGCACATTGTTACTTTTAATCTATATTATATGTGTTTGTTTCGTAGAACTGATCGATCGTCTTGCTGAATTGAAGGGGTCCTTGAGTACGCCCTGAGGCTTACTTAGCTATTACTAGCTAACGCTCATAGTTTCTATTTACAGAGCTCAGGTGAGACAAAAGGTTAATTTCTATGCAACGACTCAAGTATTTTTAAACGTCCTAAAAGCTTTAACTTTGCATACTTTGTAATGGTAAGAATGCCTAGTTTTATCTAACTTGATGGACAAAGAGTACCTATTACAAAAATTACTATTTTGCAAGGTATAAGTTAGTGATACCTATATGTCAATTTAGTACTATAGAATCATTGTAATAATGTTCTCAATCCAAAACTATGGAGAGAACATCGTAATTCGTTACCATTTCGATATTATTTATTTTGTATCAATTTATGCAATATAATATAACTCTTCGATTATATGTTATACTTATGAGTCATAAAGTGCATTATGATTATGTAGCATTTACAAAACCCTAAGCACAATACTAAATGCAACACTATAGACTTGGAGCTTTATGCATAACTGAATTTATGAAAGCTGTATGTATAACTATATGCCATTGTATATTGTTTAACTTATGGTAATATTTGTGATAGTGGATAATGCGTTGGCATAATCTTCGAACCAGTACTTAGCATTTATGGTGCAGTAAAACGCGTTGTGGTGGAAGGCTTGCTGACAACTCTCCTGGAAATTTCACGTGTATGAAACCATGTCACATGGTGACAAACCTTTGTTTCATGAAACCCTACATGCTAAGCTGTGTATAGATTTGTTCTACGTGGGTTATGTGATGGCACACATCGGGCTTTGAGAAGGTTTAAATGCCTATAAATGAAGTTTGGTGGTCGTATACAGTCTAAGACTCGTGGCGAGGTTTACACCGTTGATCTTCCGGTTGATCTCGGTTCTTGGGTTTCACCCCAAATTGCATTGGTATGCTAACCTTCACACCACTTGGTTCATTTTTCGAAAGGTGAGGATGAGGCCGGCCGACTCCCTATCCTTCAGGGTTTGTAGTCTGGTTGAGGGTGCCTCCAGGGGTTTCAATGCCTTGACCTGTTGTGACCAGGGTTTTTAAGATTGTATGCAAATGTATAGGTCTCAATATTTACTGAGACTCGATGGTGAGATCTTCTCCCAAGCTGTAAGCATTTTTGGAGTTTGAAGTTTTTGAATGGGCATCGACATTTGTAACCTAACAGTTTTCTTTTGAGTTTTCAATGGAAAAGATGTGGGAAACTTCATTCTCAATCTGCATGCGTTGATGCAACCGGAATGCTTCATCGTGCTCTAGTTATTTACAGGTGAGGTATCAAAAGACAATTATGTGTTTAGTAGCAGGCTTAAGTTATGTCTTCTTATTTTCCCTGTTTCGTTTTTCCAATCTTTTAACCGGTTTCATAATATATTTCGTAATAGGTTCTACCTTGGAAATGTGTTGGAGTTAGCCTGAGAAGAGATGGGTGCTTAAGGTTCAGGTAAGCCTCGGAGATATCCTAAGGTGTATAGACTTGGTTTTCATTCACATGTAAAGGCGGTCTTTAATGCTGTAAGGCATGATGTTTGAGGGTTTATGCCGAAAGGCAGTGTTTGACTTTTGGAGAGTTTTTCTCCGAGCTTTTAAGGCTCTCGTTGGATTTGTTTGACGGACAATCCACTTGAGCGGATGCAAGCTGAATCTCCCTAGCTCAATGTGATTCTAGAATAAATAATACAGACTATATACCACTTCCCTAGATGTAATTAAGGATCGAGTCACTAGATGTCTTACCTTAGACTTCAAGTCCTTTCTCCTGGATGCTGCTCCACGCCTTGCGGTCGTCAGAACTTAGTTCCAGGACCTGTCAAGATACATAGAACGCTGTAAACAAGTAAAGAGAATCTATACAATAATAGATCTAGGTAAACAGTTAAGCAGGTAAACTACACAATATCATCAAATTCACAACAATATTGGTGGAAAGCATTTATATTACTGTAAAATAGAGGGAAAGTACATAGAAGAATGATTACAACCTAGGCTTAACACAACATTCCTTCTCCATCCAAGCCAATTCCATATCCTCCCAAGGAAGTATGAATCTCTCAATGGATGAGTAGAGATCTCTCAATGATGATTTCACTAGCATGTAGACACTATAGACTTCCTTCCTTTGGAGAGGGGTAAAGCTTCATTTATATAGGACTAAGTGGATAGGGTATGGATAGGGTAGGTTGAGATATGGTAGGAGAGAGATAGGGGATCCTCCCAAGAGGTTAGGAACCAAGTGTCAGTTGTCCCAAGAGGTCAGGGATAAGGATCCAAGTCAGCAGGCTTCGAGAATGAGCTCGAAGAAGCTATTTTTTCCCATTAACTGACATCATCGCACACTGTAAGAGAGCAAGGTGCGACGCTATAGGTTGCATGAGTGCAGCCTGCGACGACCTCTCAAAACCTAGCATGAATGCTATGGCATCTCTTCCAAGTTGATGACTTAGCCAATGAGACTTTAGGGGTGTATACATTGAATCTCATGATGGTAGGATTTTAGGTGTAACAGAATGCCCCCCAAAGCATGAAGCTGTTGAAATTTGGACAGGTGAAATGCTTTGACAGAAAGAATGGTAATGACTTGTCGGACGAAGGACGCTGCTGCAGTATAACTGACTCTAAGTACACAGTCTCATATGATGTACAACATGGTTGACGACCAATACAGTGCAGATCCATGGTAGTAATGACCGACTGAACACAATCATGGCTACTAGACACAAGCATAGATCCATGATGAGATAATAACACAGCCATGACCAATACAAATGTGGATCCGTGTAATATGACTCAATACAAACTCCATCGCAACCTGGGTAAAACATGACTCCCCAGGGTCTTCAAGATGAACCCGCAATGATACGAATCTATCCATGTGATTACAGATGTCTTGACATCGAACATGGTAGAAACCACTTGATTACCGGTCATTGATGTATACCGTTAACAAGTACGAGGGAAATCACCATTAATGTCAATGATCCCCAAGGTATCACAGTACATATCATCAGGTGTGAATAAATGAGTTGAAGTCAAACGCAAGATTAAATATTTCAATCAAGAGTCAATGATGTAAACTCATGTTGAAAGCGAGGTAACCTTCCATTGAGGCATGCAGGGCCAAGGTACTTGGTTGGTTTCTAGATCCAATCCTCAGATGATGTGTTGAAGTTGACAAGGATGAATCCGTCGAAGGAGGGCCATGATGAATCCCCCATCATCGACACGAAACATGAAAAAGGATGTGTAGAGCAGATTGGATGGTACAGTAACATGTAAGACTGACTCAGAGTAAACCAACATGATGGAAGGTGTACAGACTGTAGATAATGAATAGTGAAAGTATTCTTGAACATGGGCATGGCATGCCTTGGCAATATTGACTTGACGATTTATGGTACCAACTCCTAATGCAACTGATGATGGAAGTGTTCTTTGAATGACTCAAAGGAGTAACAAGACTTAGGAAATAAGCGAAACTCGAGGACAAATGGATGATCCAAGTGCAGTATGCAAATGCAAATGAGTGCCATGTTTAAGAAATGACTAGATACTGCCACTGATAAAGGGTGTAACATAAAAGATTTCCTTTTTCTCCATCATGAATGATGAGTGCCTCATGTGTTTTTTACGAGCTTGATGAGGGTAACCAGATGCTCGATATAGCTCATCTCATAGATGAGTCCAATCCCAAATATTTTCCGAACTTGGGATAGGAGGGGCTCCTCTCATGGCGGGCCCTTCAATGTGAAAGTTTAACGACTCCATAGAAGGTAAAATTGGTTGTCATTTCATGTTTAGAGAGTCTGAAAAGAACTAAAGAAGACTCCAACGGTCCTTTTTCGTAAAGTTAGCCTCATCACCCGAAAAAGGGTAAAACAACGCGGGAGAGGACTATTCCAGTCATGATTGGATGGAGTATACCTTTTTCATAAATAGTGCCCCCTGGTCTGAAAAAGGGGTAAACTATCACCAGGAATACGACCATTCAAATTCTTTAACAAGCATGAACGCGACAAGTTCGCTTGGCAATCTTTTCGTATTTCGAGAGCATGAAAAGAGCTTAAAGATAGACTCTGGGGGGGTTCCTTTTCTGTAGGAGTTTAACGAGCCCAAAAAAGTGATAAATTGTAACTCGGTAACTTATTCTCATAGTTTCAAGAGCACGAGAAAGAAAAAAGAGTAAGCTCATTATCATTAAATAATTACAATCTAGTGAATGAAAAGATAACGACAAAATACACAAGGGGTGTTCATACCTGAGATGATCATTCCAACGTGAAAGCGGCGTAAGAAGACACTTAATGACTCCTGTACACTCGAAAACTAGGTCAAATGGTCAACCAAGCATTCAAATGCAATAAAAAATGATTTAAACTATAGCAAATGACCTAAAGGGCATCAAATATTTGAAAAAAGAATATTCCTTTAATCTATAAATAGAAAAATGGGCCAAATAGAGTCACCATTGTTTCATTTGCCAAATTTGGGAGGAGAAGTTCCATATGGAGCCAAAACTTCACTTGTCGATTCCGGGAGCTACGAGCGACCATTTCACCCACAGTCCGAAGCAAGTAACTCTAAACCTCATCCAGCATAATTGTAGTGGTTTACATTTTTTATTTTGGTTCATTTTTTTGGGTTTTGAGTGGATTTATGGAGGGCTATTGCATCCTCGGGTCGTCATAGGTGGCCTTTACGGGAACTGCGACAAACTTGGGTCGTCGCAAATCCCGCAAAGGTGGACTGCAACGACGTCGCACTGTCATAATTGACAGGGTGCGATGGCGGAAACATCCATCCCAACCATCAAACCAAGCCCAAAAAATGACCTTTTAGTGGTTGAATTGAGTATTAATAGTGTTTAAACTCTCCTTTTGGCAGGTTACAAGTAGCCAAAATGGTCTTGGAGTGGCGAGAACATGAGCATGAGGTAGACGATATGCAAATTGCAAACGATCCATTGTGTGTGGCAGTGTTGAGGAACTGTGGTCTTTTAAAGTTCTTTGAGATCCAGGGCATTAGAGCCCAAATCCCCCAGTTGACGCACATGCTTAGATGTTGGGATGCGGCTCAACAGTATTTTGTGATCGACGAGCACGTGCTTACTATAGATGTCAAGGACATCTACTTTCTGACTGGATTATCCCAGAGGGGGGACAATGTGCTTCTTGCTGGATCACGTGGAAGTGATCAAAGCATAGAGGACATGATCCAACAACACTGCACTCCTCTCGCTCGTGCCTCTAGTGGGAAGATTCCCATAAAAGATGTGAGAGAGCATCCGTTGCGAGCCATTCTCTTCACCATTACGAGGATAGTAGGGAGTCAGGATCCTCACTTGGATACACGGTCTCAGATAGTATATGCGGAGGACTGTATGTCTCCGAAGATCTTCAACTGGTGCGAGGGACTCCTTGCGAACATTCGAGGTCAACTGACCAAGTGTCGGCGAGGAGAGCTCAAACAGTTTGACTACAGATCGATAGTGATCTCGTTCTTATTAGAGCGGGTTCCCCTTTTGTGCCCACAGGTGCCATTGGATGACAGGGATCCTAGGGATCCTCACATGGCTAGATGAACAGAGGTGATGGCCCGACATGGTGGGGGTCCCATCATCTCATATGGTACTGAGTTCTTCAGCTGGCTAGAGGGCCAGTTACTTATTGTAGAGGATTACCTGTATAGTGGTACGGACTACCGAGATGACCCAGACTAGGTACTACCTGAGGGAGCAGCATGGGGAGACATAGGTAAGAACAAAAACCCTTGTACTTTTTAAGTTTTGTGCATTTATGATTTTTTTGTTATAGTGCCGATGAGTTAAAAACATGTGTGTGTAGATGTGGGCCCCGTACGACCAGTGGGAGTCTCTCTTCTTGCGAGGAGAGAGAGAGGAGAGGGAGAATTCATGGCTCCATCCGTACATACTTCCATCACAAAAGATGGATGGAGTCTATGTGAACCTGAGTGGGTTGATGCTAGACGTTCCCGAGCCGACGGTAGATGAGGTACCATGACCCATGCAGGTGTATACGGTTGGGGCAACTGCGCGCTTCAATGCGCTGCTTCACAGGGTTGCGAGAGCAGTTGACTGTTTCCACACTCAGCAGGCCAGATCTGTTAGAACTAGGGGTGTATGTGCCAAGCGCTAGGCCTGGTGTTGTTATCATGTACTAAGAGCTTAGAGGCCTAAGATTTTTGTACTTACTGAAAGCTTCGAGGCTTCAGATTTTGTAGAGACTCACTGAAAGTCGTTGTGCTTCAGATTTTGTACCAACACTACTTTTTATGATGATATATATACAGAAATTCTGGCAGATTATACATTATGTGTCTTAAATGGATGAATGGTGTGATCTTATTTATGTGTTTCTTTGTAAAATGAGTTATTTACATGTTATGTCTACTTTTAACAATTCATGAATATGTTTATGTGTGTGCAATGTACCAATCTAAGATGAAGTTGGCCATAGAGTCAGCAACTATGTTAACGTCTCGTGGAATGTGCAGGTACTGAATGGACTCAAAGGACCTTTCCAGAAGACGGACTCGTCTGTAGAGACGGAGTAAGGTGGGATTGCGGATGGTGTAGACTCGGTTAAGATGAGAGGCCACTAGTTGAGAATCCAAGTGGATGACAACATGGTCCATACCCAAAGAAATAGCTTCAGTTAGGGTTCCAATGACTGCTTGATATTCTGTAGCATTGTTGGTCACGAAACCTAGACACATTCCCCCTAAGCTGATGAGCTCGCCAATAGGTGAATAGAGTACCTAGGCTGCCAAAGCAAGGTTACGGGTATGCCAGTTGGCGCCATCCGCAAATCCATAGCACGTTGCCATCTGCACACACAGATAGAACATGGTGTAAGAAACAAAACAAGATCTAAACACGCAACAAATCAAAGTGTCACACCATACAAAAACACACACACGCCATGTACAGTATATACAAAAGTACTTATGCGTGAAAGACTCAAGCATAGTACCTCTTCAGGTAGAGCCCATTGTGGGGCTCACTCAAAGATATCCCATCGTAGTATTCAAGCTCATAAGCTCCCTTCTCCAAGATGTGTTTCACTATGTAAGGTCCATGCCACATGGACTCAAACTTTCCTGCCCCTAGTTTATCATGTTTTTGGTCATATGTGAGGACCAAATATCCCTCGCTGTAGGTGCGAGGTTCTACCGACTTGTCGTACTGCACTTTGATGCATTTCTTATGAGCCTCATTGGCAAGAGCGGCATCTCGGCGAGTCTCATTGAGCTTAGCTAGGTAGAGGAAGTGTTCTTCCTCGGTAGTAGTGTTTGGGAGAAGTTTGATGGCGAGCTTGAGGGACGGAATCTCGCACTCAATAGGAAGGACCACCTCCAATCCATACACTAGTTGGAAGGGAGTAAATCCAGTGGCGGTTTTAAAGAAGGTTCGATAAGCCCAAAGTGCGGAGAAGAGCATGTTATGCCAGTTGGCCTTGTGTGTACCCACCCTATGTTAGACCATAGTTTTCAAGACCTTGTTAATGGCCTCGACCTGCCCATTCGACTATGGGTAGTACGGTGTTGAGTTTTCATGGCAAAAACCCAATCTATCATTCAACTCGTCAACCATATGGTTCATAAAGTGAGAACCATGGTCAGTAACTATCGCTTGAGGAACTCCAAACCGCGCTATTACATGATTGAACATGAAGAGTGTGACGGTCTTAACGTCCTTCGTGTATGTAGGTATTGCCTCGGCCCACTTTGTAAAGTAGTCCACAGCTACAATGACGTAACTATGCCCCCCGGCCGAGGTAGGATTACAATGCATGAAATCGATGCCCCATTTAGAAAAGGGGTCAATGGCAATAACCGGGTGTAGCGGGGCGGGATGGGTGCGCTTTTTCGTATGAAAATGTTGACATGGAGGACATTTTTTTACGGCCTTGATGCAATATTTGAAGATAGACAACCAATAATATCCTGCGTGCAAAATATTTTGGGCTGTAGCCATCCCAGAGAGGTGACCACCACATGCCCCAGCATGACATTCATTCAGAACGTGTTCAGCCTCGTCATGATTCAGACAGTGTTGAAGAATAGAGTCAATACCACAACGGTACAAAGTATCACTGATGATCAGATAATACTTTGCATGGTGGCGTATATGACGACGGTCGTCATGAGACAGTTCATGGCTGAAACGTTGGGTCTGAAGATACAATGTGATATCTCCACGGATCAGACGTACTAATAAGGAACAATGACTCATCCGGAAAAGAGTCATTGGGCTCAGATTCTACATTAGTATGGGGGAGGTCACAGATGAGCTCAGCAAACACCAAAGACTTTTTCGACTTAGCTTTTTCGAACAGAAGATCAAATTCTTGTAGTATCATGATCCAACATGAATACTTGCCCCCAAGTACCTAACGAGTCAGAATGTGGTACATGGGGTTCGAATCAGCGATGACGGTGGTGGTGAGAAGCAAAATGTAATGTCAGAACTTCTGCACGGTTATGACTGCCATGAGAGCGAGCTTCTCAACATGTGAATAGCGAGTTTCAACATCAATAAGACCTTTACTGGCATAGTATATTACATGTTCTTGGGCGTTCTAGTCTTCTTGTACCAAAACCATGGTGATAGTGGTGTCGGAAGCCGCGAGATAAAAAATGTAATCTCGATAGTAATTCAACGGTTGGATCACAGGGGCATGCATAATGGCATGTTTCAAACTATCAAAAGATCATTGAGCTTGGTCGTCCCATATGAATGGGATGTCCTTTTTCATCAATCTCATGTATCCTTTCGTCTTTTACACGAAATTACAGACGAATCGCCGTAAATAAGTTGCTCTTCCTTGCAGACTTTGAAGTTCCGTAATATTGGTTGGAGGTGGAAGAGTGACGATGGCTTCCACTTTCGTGGGATCAATACAGATCCCATCTTTTGAGAAGATAAAGCCTAATAGGCATCCGGACTCAACACAAAAAATGCTCTTGTGAGGATTCAGACGGATATTGTACTGCCTGCATCTCAGGAAAACGGTCGTCAGATGATCTAAGTGGAACTCACGCTGCTTTGAATGGGTAGGGAGGTCATCCAAGTAAGGTTCCACAAAGTCCTTCACATCATGGAAGGTGTACGACATGGCCCGCTGGAATGTGGCACCTTCATTTTTAAGACCAAATGGAAGTTTGCGGTATGCAAACGTTCCCCAAGGACAGATGAAAGCAGTCTTCTAGGGGTGTATCGTTCGCAACTTTTGGTGGATAGGTTTGATGTTGGGATAGGTTTTAATTTCATGTAAAAAAATGGAGGGGTCTATCCCAGGAATCTCCTTGTAGGTCCAAGCGAACATGTCTCGGAATCGCTTGAATAAGGCCGTGGCGGCGATGACTTCTTCAGGGGAACACTTCTGGCCTAACTGAATGTGTTCCACTACACCAGGAGTAACCGAAATGTCTATCAAAGTGGTAGGCTCAATGTTGGTTAAATTTCCTTCAGAGTCCGTTTGACATGCGAGTATCAAGGATTGAGAGCCAGAGTAGACATCCGGTGTAAAGATGGTGTCAATGCTGTTCTCCACAGTATCCAACAAGGGAAGGAAAGACAAACGATGGTGGAGGTCTTCCCATGGAGGATCATCTGCACTCATGATTTCCATAATGGACTCGTCAGAATGAAAAGTCTGCAGTAGAGGATTGGATGATGTCCGTTGTAGAGAACATGAGGTGGAGGCCACAGCTAAGTGGTTCTCCGGTGCTAACGGGATAGCCTTGTACATGAGTTCAGCGGGTGACAGAGGCATAATGTCTCCAATCAAGTGTGTGGTGGCTTCATTAGGTACAAGCCATGAATTAGTGGAGTTAGGGATAGATGAAATCTACGAGGAGATCATGTTCACCGTGGAAACATGGCTTGGGGAATCCGAAGTAGGAAAGACGCCCATAAGGGATGAATTCTTAAGGAGGCCAACCCCCACAATCTCATACTTTTGAAAAGATTATCCAATTGAAGGAACATTATCGCCCGGGTGAGTAGTGGTGTTAGGTGTGCAAAAATCGAGTTGGTCGACTATGACAATTCAACCTTGATGGGGGAATTGTACTATGCGGAAGACAGATGATGCGACCGAAGTCATGGCGTAAAACCAATTACGACCAAGCATAATGTTATAATCTAATGGGGAAACGACCACTTCCACGTTAAGGGTTGCGGTCTTTCCCTCCATCTCCACTGGTAAAGCTTGTAACAACCCATGAGGTTGAAAGCCACATCCGTCGAAGGCTCTCAAAGTGGTAGGAGAACGGTTCAACTCGGGAGAACCAATGGCTCTCCAACATGCGATCAACATGACTGACGTAGAGGCTCCTTCATCCAAAATGGTACGATGGATTATCTTCCTAGCAATGTTTGTAGAAAATTGAAATGCCAATTGCTGGGAGAGCCTCGGTTTGAAGTATTCTAGCCTGAACATGATGGTATTTGATGAATCTGGGTCAACTGCACCGAAGGCAGCGAGGAGAGTCTTGCGCTGATTTGGACAGTTTTGCAAGACCTCGAGCGTCGACATAGCACAAGGAGCTTGTGCTAGGTCCTCTACAATGTTGTAGTTTTGAGTAGCTCGAGCATTAGGATTGAAAACCGATTTTCTAATCGTGCTCTTGGGTGGACGCAATACTGACTCAAATGAGGGCTTCTCAATGGTGAGAGAAGCAGTCGGTACGGTGACGTCGGGCATCGAAGTGGAAGCTTTTTTAGTATTACTTCCAACGCGTTCCTTTGCCGGAACAGAGTCATACGAACAAGAACGGGTGTTCAAGTTGATAGTTTCTCTACGCATCATGAGAACAAGTGCGGTGGTGGATGCTTCTCCTTGGGAAGAAGAAGTGTGAGCGATCGACTATTGATTTTGAGCAGGGAAGGGATCGTTGAGAACTGCGGGTGTGGGATTGCCCTTAAGAAAATTTTGAACTTCGTCTCTATGGGGGCACTCTTTAGAAAAGTGATCATCACCACACAGTAGGAAAGGATACTTCAACTTCCTTTTCTGTTTGGCATCATCAGGGGTGCTCTTTTGTTCCTGTTGGGTGTAAGATTTCTTAGGTTTCCCTTTGTTCTTCTTCTTACCACTAGACTTCTGAGGTGAAATTTATGAAACATAATTGACTTCTTCGGTGACAGCATGAGTGGATGATTTGGTGGTGCTGTGACCAACCTGTGTTTGTGATGGGGAAGAACCCTGGGGGTTCGACGAACCAACAGTTTGAGAGGAAGGCTAGATGTGAGGGGATCCAATGATGCCATCAGCTTGGGGTCCCTTGGGTGGTTTCGCGGGGTCGTCAGTGTTGTAGGGCACGTTATGAAGAATATCAAACAATGTGCCATATTGAGCACAGACTAGGTCTAGCAAATGGGAACGAGTGATGGCTTGTTCCTCAGTGACAGCGCCACCCATGGCAACATCCCGTGCTATGGTAGGAATGAGAGAGTTCGTAAACTAGTCTGATAGGAGTTGATATGGAATAGGAGCCTTAATGAGACATCGTCTCCTCCGCCACTCATGTATATGATCCGATATATGAGTAGCCGTATTTTGACGGAGCGAGGTTGAAAGCTCTGTACCAGTCTCATACCGTATAGGCAGCTGGAAGTGAGTCAACAAGTTCATAGCAAGAGAACCAAAATCAAGAAAAGAATGAGGTGGTAATTCAATATACCACTTGGCAGCTGAACCAGTGAGAGTCCATTGTAATAACCGAAGACGGATCGAGTCATCCATCAAGGAGTTGGATGAACACCATAGGTGGTATGCCATCACGTGGTTTTTAGGATCCTCACCCGGCTTACCATCAAATTTCGGTATATTTGATGGAAGTTTCACCGGAATTTGTGGCCAATTAATTCCGTGGTAAATGGGGTCGTTGGTCAAGCGAGATAGGTCAGGTAGATCCAAAGTAGCCAAAAAGGGCAGCTACGGATTAGGCTGTGAGTACTGATAGTACGGATAAGGTGTGTAAGGACCAACTGGACCTTGTATCAACTGACCATAGTGTGTTCCAGGAGGAAAATTGCCGTAGGGGTATGGGACGCCCGGACCAAATGTAGGTCCGTCGCCATAGTAAGGAGGTCTATTACCATAATAAGGTGGCCCATTACCATAAGGTGGGGGCCCTCCTCCGCCGTCGGGAGGGGGTGGGCTGCCTCCGAATGGTGGGGGTCCGCCACCATTGCTAGGGTAGGATGGACCGCCACCGCCTCTGCTAGGAGGAGGTGGTGGTCTGCTACCACCACCGGAATAGGACGGTCCTCCACCACCTCTGCCAGGAGGGGGTGGTGGGCCATCACCACCGTCGGAAGGGTAAGAGCCTCCTCTGCCACCTCCACCATAGTAGGGTGGTGGTGGTCCACCACCAATGCCACCAGGATGAGAAGGTCCTCCACCACCACCACTGAGATGGGATGGTCCTCCACCACCACCACCGCCAGGAGGGGGTGGTGGTCCTCCGCCGCCCCCACCAGGGGGGGTGGGCCATGATGACCGAAATGAGGTGGTCCTCCGCCAGAAGGTAGAGGTCCGCCTCCTCCAGAGTTATGTGGGGGGCCTCCACCTCCAATGGGAGGTGGGGGTGGACCAAACGGGGGTGGAGGGATTTGAGGGACTATAAGTGGGGGTCCATGTTGTAAAACATTTTTCTGTCCCCATAGAGTGTAAGGATTGTCGGGGTAAGGTACCCCATAAAGTGTGTTTCCGGGATTAAGTTGATCTAGCATAGGGTTAGGATGACCTAGATACGTTTGACTCGATGGAGGTTGAATTACGTTAGATGGTCCCCCAACATGGGATAGTCCCATGGTGGAAGGTTCGGGAGGTACGGAATTTCCAACGGAAGGCCCAATGGGAACTCCTACTGCAGTATTATGGTTAAGAGACAGGGCTTGCCCCCCAGCAACAACTTGCTAACCACTAAGTAAAGGTTGAACCAACACTGGTTGTTGATTATTCACCGTAGGATTGACGTTACCCATAAAAAAGGTAGGGGGTAAAGAGTATCCTCCCCTTGAAGTTTGGGGTGGGGGAGGAGCAGGTAACGTAACCGTGGTGACCACAGGTGTGTTGGGCTATTGCTGTTCAACAGGTTGGGTTGTTAGGGGTACTGAACTGGTCTCCTGTCTAGGAGATGTATGTGCAGGAATGGATGGTTGATTAGTTTCAGTAGTGGTCACGTGTTGCGTGGATGATTCCGATGACTCAAAAGATAAAACACGACTTGGGATTGGTTGGTAAGAGTATACCGCAGGGTCTTCTACCCTTTGTGAAAGACTTTGTCTTCGAAGTTCATCATCCCTAACATGTAATCGTTCCAAACGATCATGAATAAGTGTGAAGATTTCTTCAGGGGTAGGTCAACTGGTGGGGATGCAATGGAAAAATGGGCCACTGGGTGGCCTAGAGAAGAATAAGCTGCTGAAGGACCAGCAGCTACTGTGGGGTTGTCCTGGGGTTGATTTATCCATTCCAACAATCCAGTCTCTCCCGCTGAAACAGGAGGTAAGTCTTGTGAAGTGGGGAGTTGTGCTTCTTCACCCTGTGGGGGGTGAGAGGTAGGTGAATCTGGAGAAGTACGGGGAAATAAAAGTCCTCCGACATTCAAAGTGGGGTTTTCCACTTCATGTGACCCAACCTTGGCTTGTGGATCCATCCTTACCCTTGAAATTATCTCATGGTTAAGGGGATATTCGTGTGGCAAATTATGAATCCCGCGAGACCTTCTCCAAGGAAAGTCAGCCAGAGTGACTGAAAAAAAAAGTTTCTCCTAAGGAAAGCTATACAAAAGAAAAGAAGACCAGACAAAACCCTACACAAACTAAGGCCACAAGCAAACTTATGTTATAAGAGTGGATTCATAGGTCTGGAACCTCACAGGATTGTCAAGGCTTCGCAAATCATTATATACCGCAGGGTCCAACAGTAAAACGCGACAAGGAGGATTGGGACCGTACCCTTGCCTAAATACCCGATTACCTAAACACTACGTTCGTAGTAATCTCCCCGAGTGTTGTTCTCGGTGTATTTCTCCACCAAGATGGCCAAAAGGTTAACTCAGTTGGTTTCAGGAATCCTAAGGGTGTCTCCCGATATACGCAAGGTACGTGGGAGCTCAAATCCGTAGTGGTGCTGTCTAATGCACAACAGTTTGGCAAGAGACCTTCCGATATACTACCGAGTACGTGAAACACCTTTCGATATACGTTAAGTACTTAAGGGACTTGGTGGGTACGTGAAAGAGTTCGATATACTGATAAGTACGTGGAAGACTACAATACCCCCGGGATACAGTGCTGGAAAATAACGACAACTGCCACGCTTAACGACGTTGGAACACATCTCTAACTTACACACAAGTTACTAAAAATTCTACCCTAGTTCTACCGTTAATTTTATTTGGACGGTTAGGTGAATGCATAAGCTGAGTACATAATCGTAAACATAATGCAGGCCCTAACTACATGCAAAAATATACACTTTTCTTTTGATGAACTCTATGTATGGGAAGGAGAATTTTTCTTTTTCTTTCCAATAGTTTTACCAAAACAATGCAATGCAACACAATCCAAAATCTACGAAAAATGACAATCAAAGTATTCTTTTCCTTTTCAGCGAAATGAATTTTTTTTGACACAACACTACTAAGCCAAATCAAAGCATGTTTTTTCTTTTTCTTTTGTCTTTTCAAAACGAAAATGATGCTAAGTGATGAAAAGAGAGAATTTCTAAGCAGAGTATGCAAGCTTTTCACTTTCACTGTGATGGCCTAAAAGCATAAAAATCAAAAGATACAATTAAATTTCCGAGCATGGAACTACTTTTGCAAAACTTGATGTATATTCGATTTTTTCAAGAAAATGAGCAACTCATAGTTCATGAAAAACACAAATAATGCAATTTTCTTTCAACTTTTTCAAAAGATCTACAAACGAGACATTCCAATGCATGTGCAATTCTTCAAATGATCTTGAAAAATGATGGAAATAAAGTATTTTTGATCTTTCAATGGATGCATCAAAATAACAATTTGATAACAACGATGCTTTTAAACATAAATATTGAACTAAAAAGATTACTTGCAACATTCCAATAACTCAGAAAATCTCAAGAGAAAGCGAGCACTCAATAGACCGAAAACACACACAAACACTCAAACTCAAATAGTAACATGTAGCACCAAGGCAAGCAAATCTCAACGAATGAATGCAAATGAGGTCTAGAAACCAATCCAATATAATGATCAATTCTGGAAATGAGAGCAGGGAATGCAAGGGTGAGTGGATGCAGGTGGGGGAGACGAAAGTGTCCACCACTACCAAATCCCAGACTTGTCCGCGATGGATCCCAAAACAACTCCAAACAAAACCAAACAACTTAGTCACACAAAGCAAAATGGTATCTCTGACTAGATCTTGCAGTACAGAGAGAGTTTGCATACAAACCAACACTCAAAAACAGAAAGGAGAAAGGGTGCCTGTATGGCAATTTTGACAGATTGACGCTGTCTGTGCTTATACATAGTGCGATGTCGTAGTTCAACAATGCGAGAAGTGCGACGGTGTCGCCAAATACCAATGGAAGGGTTGCGGCGACTGACTAATAGGAAAAGAACAAAGATAAAAAATGACATAGTGTCGCTTTGTGTATACTAACCAGGTGCGATAGGCGAGATCTAAGTTAAAAAATGAGCCAAATATCCAAGTAATGAGCAATGAACTGGTTTGAAAATGAAAAGTACAAACTCAGAGGAAGGTAATCAAACTCTTAAAAGTGAAGATCTGATGGTGAACCCAACTTAAGAGGCTAATGACAAATGGAAAAGGCCTGGCAACAAATCAACTGAAAACAACATTCAAATTGACACTACAAAGCAATGTTTTTCCCCAGTATGGTCGCTATATTTGTTTGACGGACAATCCACTCGAGCGGACGCGAGCCGGATCTCCCTAGCTCAATGTGAGTCTAGAACAAATAATACAGACTATAAACCACTTCTCTAGATCTAATTAAGGATCGAGTCACTAGATGTCTTACCTTAGACTTGAAGTCCTTTGTGAAGAACCTGCAATAATTAATTAATGAAAACACACAAAATAACAGAAATAACAGAACTCCGAATCACTTTTATATTGATCGCAGGCCACTTTGAGGGGGAAACCTCCTTTGAGCAAGCTCAATACAAATAACTTCACGGTACCTTCATTGGTCTCAATACAAACTTATATACTAAGTTTAGGCACCAATACCATGAGTCAATACCATGTGTCAATACAAATCATGGGCCAATACAAAATATGGATCAACAATTACTACGGGACGACTTACAAAGCATATGCGTCCAACAACAATAATACAAACTATGGATCAACAAATACTACGGGACCACTTACAAAGAATATGCGTCCAACAACAATATACTAACAAAGTAAATAGAAGGGTTGACATGGGTTCCTAACATCCCCTCTCCCTTATAAAAAGCTTTGTCCTCAAAGCTGTAGATGTGGAAATTGATGCAGAATCTGAAGGAGTCGTTCCCCTGTAGCATCCTCGGGTTGCATTCCAGCCCACTGACGCATTTTGAGTTTCAGGGAGGATTGCTTGGAAGGCTGTAGACGAAGAAGGACCATATCAGCTGTGTGAAAAGTGCGCTCAGAACGGTGTTGATCAGCTTGTTGTTTCAGTCGAATTCTTTCCATGTGAAGATTGTCCTGCAGAATGAGAAGAATCTGATCGCAGTTTCGAAGAACTGAGTCAATTTCCTGAACTGGGGAGATGCAGAGGGTGTATGGAAGAAGAACTAGCGGTTCCTCTCCATAGACTACTTCATATGGTGTCCTTTTAGATGTGGTATTGTACCACTGGATCGCTTCTAGGAAATCCATAGAAATAGTTGTCCAAATCTGTGTAGGGATGTGCAAGGGTTCAAGCAGGCCCAAAAGGAGTGTCGTTTCACCCTTGTTGACCTGGCAAGTATCACAGTCAACCACTATCTGTTGATTTTCATTTTCAGTCTCTGCCAAAAGAAGTTACATTGTTCTCGGTCATACATTTTTAGGAACCCATAGTGCCCCACGGATGAAGAAGCATGGAGTTCATAGAAGAGATAGCCCTGTTGAACAGATTGCAACCAATTTGGAACAAGCAGAGAAATAGCTGTAAGAGAAACTGGGTCATCAAATGTGCGAGAAGGAGCATATGCCACCATATTGTCCTTACCCTTCCTGTAAGTGATCGCATAGGCATAACCCATGAGTTGGATAACCCATTTCAGGTGTGATGGGGAGGAGACCCATTGTTCCAGGAAATTTTTCAGACTCTGAAGATCAGTCTTGATGCATAAATAATTCTCGAATAGGTATGGCGGCCACTTCTGTACTGCATGCAAAATAGCCATCATTTCCTGCTGAGATGTAGATGCGGCTAAATTCTTACTAGAAAGGTCTCTTGAAGGCGACAAGCCCACTAGTTCAGCAAAGACACCTACATATATATCGAAGGAAGTAGGGGAGACCATTGATGGGTGCATCTAAATGGAATGGAGTTGAGCGATGACACCATGTGAATTATTCTTAAGGATCTTTTCCAAGCGATGTGAACTGATGATGCGGAGAGACCCTTGTTGTAAGCCCTTAAATTTGTGTTGTTTCCCATTAACTGAAAATTGCATCCAAAGTTCAGCAAAATCCCACAAGATGGGGCCAAGTGTGCGTAACCATTGAATGCCCAAAACCACATCACATCCACCCAGGGACAAGGAAAACATGTCAGAGCGCAGGTTATAATCTTCCAGAGAGATACACACATTGTGACACTTCCCCTTGCAAGGTAAGGTGCCCCCATTGGCAACCATGACTTCAAAGTTGGAGCAAGGATGGACAAAAAAATCAGCCTATTTGGCGATCCGAGGGTCAATGAAGTTAAGAGTGCTACCAGAATCAATGAGTATTGTAAGAGGAAGCTTCTTGAAGTAACCCCTGACCCGGATTGTTTGGGGGGTGGTGATGCTGGATAAAGCATGGAGAGATATCTCTGGTTGTTCATCCTGAGATGGGGGGTCAATAGGTGGCTCCTGAATGTCAACCTGATCATCCATTGTATTTGGAGCTTCTTCACCAATGTTAGAGGCAGGCAGGGGAATCCATATCCAAGAGATAGAGCTTTTGTTGAACACATCTATGTCCCCGAGTGAATTTCTCATCACAATTATAACAAATCCCTTTTTCTCTGCGTTCATGCATCTCTGTTTCAGACAAATGCTTGATGGAGTTGGTCGAGGAGCTAGCGGGATGGGAGGTCGTGGAGAACTCATATTTCGGAAGGGAAGAAAAGGGGTTTTGGAGCGCTGTTGGGATGCAATCTTGTATTCTGCCAACTTAGCCAACCCTAGGACTTCCATCATTGTGTTGGGACAAAATATTTTAACCTCTGACCGGATTTCATCCTTAATACCATTGATAAAACAACTCCTGTTGAATTCATCAGACAATCCTTCTGTGTGATTGGCCAGTTTCTCAAATTCTGTCTGATACTCTCTCACAGTGCCAATTTGACAAAGTTTAGTGAGTGCTCTGGTGAAGTCATCAAAAGCATTAGGACCGAATCGTTGCAAAAGGAGTTGGCAAAAAACTGTCCATTTTGGCTCGTCATGAGCCTTGATGTACCAACGGTACCAATGAAGAGCTTCCTGTTCCAAATGAAAGGATGCCAGAGGAACTTTTTGGACATCAAAAGTATTATGCATACTGAAATACTGTTCTACATGATAGATCCATCCAGTCGAATCAGTACCATTGAAGCGAGGAAATTCAAGCTGCGGACCACGAAAATTGCTGGAAGAAGAGAACCGATTGGTTGCAGAAGATTCTTGCTGTCAGTTATTGTTCATGGCCAAATGCTGAAGATGGAGGCTGAGAAATTTTTCATCCAGATCTCGGAGTTTGGTTTGGATGGCTGCAAGTGCTTCCTCCATGGTTTTTGCTCCTGCATGGGTGACAACCATAACCAGGAGTTTTTTTTTTGGGGGGGGGGAATGGATAGAAAAACACAAACAAAAGCTTATTTAGTGAAAGAAAATTTGGATTTGGGAAAAACTCAGATGGGTAATTGGGGTTTGACTAGGTTTTGGACACTTTCTGATGGACAAGGAAGCAAAAAATGGGGATTTCAGAAGCGGGGTGAAAGAAAGAGAAAATTTGTCAAAGAGGGACAAAGAAGCAGAAATAGGGAATGAACACAGTGGCAAGATTTGGAGGCAAGTGGGTGAAAATTGAAGAAGTTATGACAAACCCTAAAAATAGACAAATGTGAGATTTCTGGCTTTGAGAAGTAGAATTTGGGATAAGGTCCTCAGAAATGAAATATGCAGAATGGGATTGCAGGGGTGTCCGAGAATTTTCAAGGGAAATGGAGTTAAAAAAAGGGATATATGGTGAAAAACAAAATTATATATATATATATATATATATATCTATATATATATATATATATATTCCAGGGATGGATCTGCAACGACGCGGAAGGGATCGGAAACAGATAGATCTGCAACGGGGTGGAAGGGATCGGCAACAGATGGATCTGAAACGACACCGAATGGATAAAAAATGGCTGGATCTGAAACGGATTTCAGAATAGATCTGAAACAGCTGGATCTGGAACGACTGTCAGAATGGATCTGAAATGGCTCGGAATGGATTTGAAACGACGCGGAAGTGATCAGCAACAGTTCAACTGAAAATAGATATGGACCCCAGGTATATGCCGCTTCCTATCGGTTCAGGGGATTCACTTGGCCACCAATGCTCTCTGACAGCTTGCGTATTGGGGCAGTACCCCTCACTCCACGACTCAGGTAAAACTGATAACCGCTTTGCCACAAATGACAGTTCTTGGTTTACCTCACGGGTGGGAACTAGTGAATCAGGTAGGGGTCGTTTCTCTTTTTGCTAGCAGGTCCTCTCAATGGGCCAGCTAGTTCGGGGTTCCTGTGGTACTCCTCACAATGAGTTTTAGGGCTTATGCCCAAGTACTTCCCACAGTTAAGCGGATAGGGATTATTCCCAGATCCGAAGCTGCAACAGATGCAAAATTTTTTTTGGCAGAAATTTCACCCAACGAGCCCAAGAAAGGGCTCTGATACCAGATGTGAAGAACCTGCAATAATTACTTAATGAAAACACACAAAATAACATAAATAACAGAACTCAGAATCACTTTTATATTGATCGCAGGCCACTTCAAGGGGGCAACCTCCTTTAAGCAAGCTCAATACAAATAACTTCACGGTACCTTCATTGGTCTCAATACAAACTTATATACTAAGTCTAGGCGCCAATACCATGGGTCAATACCATGTGTCAATACAAACCATGGGCCAATACAAAATATGGATCAACAATTACTACGGGACGACTTACAAAGCATATGCGTCCAACAACAATAATACAAACTATGGATCAACAAATACTACGAGACGACTTACAAAGCATATGCGTCCAATAACAATATACTAACAAAAAATATAAGGGTTGACATGGGTTCCTAACATCCTTTCTCTTGGATGCTGCTCCACGCCTTGCGGTCGTCAGATCTTAGCTGCAAGACCTATCAAGATACACAGAACGATGCAAACAAGTAAAGAGCATCTATACAATAATAGATCTAAGTAAACAATTAAGCAGGTAAACTACACAATATCATCAAATTCACAACAATATTGGTGGAAAGCGTTTGTATTACTGTAAAATAGAGGGAAAGTACATAGAAGAATGATTAAAACCTAGGATTAATGTAGCAACCCTTCTCCATCCAAGCCAATGCTATATCCTCCCAAGGAAGTATGAGTCTCTCAATGGATGAGTAGAGATCTCTCAATGATGATTTCACCAGCATGTAGACACTAAAGACTTCCTCCCTTTGGAGAGGGGTAAAGCTTCACTTATATAGGACTAAGTGGATAGGGTATGGATAGGGTAGGTTGAGATATGGTAGGAGAGAGATAGGAGATCCTCCCAAGAGGTTAGGAATTGGGTGCCAGCTCTCCCAAGAGGTCAGGGATAAGGATCCAAGTCAACAGGCTTCGCGAATGAGCTGGAAGAAGCTATTTTTTCTCATTAAATGACATCGTCACACCCTGTAAGAGAGCAAGGTGCGACGTCGCAGGTTGCATGAGTGCAGCTTGCGACAACCTCTCAAAACCTAGCATGAATGCTATGGCATCTCTTCCAAGTTGATGAATTAGCCAATGAGACTTTAGGGGTGTATAAACTGAATCTCATGATGGTAGGATTTTAGGTGTAACAGGATTCCCAACGATTTCTTAATACTGTTGTAAGATGTTTTGTTTTTGAGCTTGAAATGAAAGGAACTGTCTCGTAACATTTGTTTTTGGGTTCAATGTGCATATGTAAATATTTTGTCAATGAAGTAAATAGTAGATAGTCATAATAATAATATTTTGGCTGTTAAATTTTGAGCATTAATTCACAATACTCTAGGATCTTCACTGAGAGAATAACATATACAGTATATAAATGCATGACAATCACAATAAGCATGACATGCATGACAAGAATCAAAAGCATGAGAGACAAGAGACACAGAGTTTCCGTGGGGAAAACCCTAAGGTGAAAAACCCCACAACTTCCTCAGAGATAGAGAGAGCAATGGCTCAACCAAAGTACAACCAAAATACACTGAGATAATCTCCTAGTAGCAGATGATCTCCTCCTCACTAGTGCGCCACTTTCTGAGTGTGAGAGATATAACTTTCTGAATGATCTAAATAAAGATCACCTGATCTCTATTTATACTAACCTGTTTTCCCAGTGACCTTATGGGGCCGACTTGTCTAGCTAGATACATCCACATTATAATATATATATTTCAGGGCTGACCCCACACATGGTGGTCTAATAACCCATCGGCAAGTACACACACTTGCGACACTTGTCAATCCACATGACGACACTTCCTTATAGAGGAATAACACATCCTTAATAAGGGTACAATAAAAATATATATGAAATACATTCCAAAGTTACATAAACATCAACATTGGCATCACACTCGTGCATTGTAAAGTCTGAAGGATAACAATAGTTTAGGGTTGAGCCCGTTTCTATAAGTTGATGGGTTAATAGTCTTAGGTTAAGCTTTCAAACAACGTCGTATGACTAGCTTGTAACCCTTATGTAGAAACTGTACTGTGTTTTTGTTAAGGGTTTCGATCTATGGCTTTGATGCATTCATTCGTTTTCATAATACGAAAGGATTTAAAACTTTAAAAAGATATGGAGGCTGTAAACTTAGGGTTTGAACTATGTAGGTATCAATACCCTGTAATCGTATTTAAGTTTTGTATTCAGGCATACAATGCTCTAGTAAAATGATAAAGTGCTCTTAAATTTACGAATGCATTGATAATATCTCTCTATTGTAATAATAATACTTAGGTTTGTTTGTAAGGATTTTACTGAGGAGTTTTCGATATTGATACCAGTATGATGTTCAGTCTATCTTAGACATATTTCTATGAAAAAAAAGACGATACGAGAAGCCTGTTAATATTTGTATATGGAGTTTGATAAATGGAAAGAATCTATTTATAAAGTATTTGGTTTTAAGGACTGTTTCTACTATTGTTTGAAAGGAAAGTACTTACAATACTATTGCTGTTTATAAATAAAGATAGGATTTTATTGTTCATAAAAAACATTGAAGTATTTGGAATATTTGTATTTTCTGTTTAAAATTCTAAGATACCTATTTAAGTTAACAATATTACATTACTTAAATAATATGGCTCTATTTATAAGATGAATCATTTAAACTTATCCATGGCATATGATCATTCTGATCTACTCTAATTATCCTTTCCTGTACTAGACTACGACACTGTTTCCAATGTGTGGAAAAATGTAGGAAAGTAATTTTATAATCAATCATTCTATCATTTTAACTACATCATTCATATTGCATTTTATTCCAATCAGTAATAATTTACAAAAATAAAATGTTCACTAGCTAAGAAAAAATATCTTAGATTAAATGAGAAGAGCTGATAACAAATACATTCCTATTTAATTTACTAACATGACAGAAGTAAAGAAGATAACACAATATGAACTTGGAACTGTAGAAGAAGAAACAAACAGCCAAAGGAGCCTGTTCCACCCAACCAATCTCCTGAAGATAGCCAAGCTACTTGCCTTAGGACCCCCGAGCCTGTTCACTGAACCACTAGGACAAAGATGCTGTCTGGATTAATGGAATAAATTCCCTTGCAACTCAGCAGTAGTACTTAGCAGTAGCACTTCCTGCCTTTAGCAATATTGAACTCAACAACGTGGCTGCACTAGTCCATAATGCAGTCTTATTTCACTCAAACACTTCTAAATTTCCCCTCATCAAATCTCTTGTGCTCAGAAATTATCACAAGGTAAGAATGAACAGCCTCCTGCTGAATTCGATGGGTATATAAATAGCATGCCTAGGTTTTTTGGTTAGTTTATTTCAGTAAATGAGCCACCTGCTCAGTTCCACTTTCTTGGGGAACATGACCATTAAAGTAGGGAAGTTTCCCCTTGCAACAATTAGAAGTGAGTTGAGGATGCTGTCAAGTGTCAATTTTCTCTCCACCACAGTCCATTCCCCATAGTGGGTCAGTAAACACTCATTCAACAGTCTCCTTTGGATGTTTGTCTCCACTTTTATTTATTTATAATAAAATATTAAAAGTAATTAATTACAGTCATCCATGACGCCACTTGGTCAATGGTCATAAAACTTTACAATAAAAATAAAACATAATGTTTTCTCAATAACATAAAATGTCTAGAACTTGGGTACGTGACAAACACCCCCTCTTAAGTTCAACATTGTCCTCAATGTTTCTTTATTCATCATCCTCTTGTTCCTCCTGGAACAACATTGGATATGCCACCCGCATATCAATTTTCAGTTCCCAAGTAGCTTCGTCTGGACTAAGGTGCTTCCACTGCACCTTGACCTATCCAATGGTACGATTACGAAGCAAAATTTCCCTCTTGTCGAGGATATAGTCGGGTTCCACTAGAAAATCTCCTTCTGGTTCCACCTGTACATTATTCCAATTAATCACACGAGTAGCATCATGCACATAATTTTTCAAAAGAGAGATGTGAAATACATTATGTACTTTAAGATTTGGTGGCAATGCCAACTGATATTCCACTGGTCCTACCCTGGATAAGATTTCAAAAGGTCCACAATACCTTGGTGCTAATTTAGCACAGCTTCCCAATCTTAGGGAACTCTTCTTAGGTTTTACCTTGAGGAACATATGTTCACCAACTTGAAACTCTTTCTGGTTTCTTTTTAGATATGCCTGACTTTTCTGTCTATCTTGTGCAATTTTCAAATTTCCTTGAACCTGTTTCATGGTTAGTTCCATTTCTCTCAACAAATCAGGTCCTAGCATTGACCTGTCAACTGGATTACTCCAAGATATAGGAGTATTACATTTTCTGCCATATAAAATTTTAAAGGGACTAAGCTTTGCAGAAGCTCGGTAATGGTTATTATAAGCAAATTCAGCAAGATGTAAATAATCTTCCCATTTACCTGGTTGATCTCTAACATACAATCTTAGCATGTCCTCAAGAATTTGATTAACTCTTTCAGTCTGCCCATCTTTTTGTGGGTGAAATTATGTACTGAAATTTAAAGTAGTATCTAAGCCTTTAAATAAAGATTTCTAGAATTTTCCTGTAAACTTTGAGTCTCTATCATAAATTATAACTTTCGGAATACCATGCAAACAAAAAATCTGTTTCATGAATATTTCAACAATGTTAGCAGCTTTGTAAGTTGTCTTAACATGTATGAAGTGAGTTGATTTGCTAAGCTTATCCACAACTACCATTATGGAATCATTCTGTTTCTGATTTTTAGGTAAACCAGTAATAAAATCAATACTAATTATGTCCCACTTCCAATCTGGAATAGGTAGTGGCTGCAACAAACCAACTGGGTGTTGGTCTTCATCCTTTACCTGCTGACACTCTATACACCTAGCAATATATTCAGCTACTTTACTTGTCATACATGGCCAAAATAACCTTTTCTCAGTATGGTTATCATTTTCTGGTAACCAGGATGTGTTGAGTATGGACTTTTATGCAATTCATTTAAAATCAACAATTTAATTTTAGCAACATTAGGCACATAAAGTCTGTTTTTATACAATAGTAACCATCTTTCATCAATTTTGAAATCTGTTATAGAATTTTCAGCATTATCTTCAGCAATTTTACTAAGTAAATTCTGATATTTTTCATCCATTTCGATTCTTTCCTTAATCTGATTTTCCAGATCAGTTTTATAAGTGTTGATTGCTGAAATAAAATTTACTTTCTCATTTTTGCTTAATGCATCAACAACCTTATTTTCCTTTCCCTTAACGTGCTAAATCTCGAAATCGTACTCGCTAAGGAAAGCTAGCCACCTAGCTTGCCTTGCGTTCAGATTCAGTTGATCCAAAAAGTATTTTAATCCTTTTTTATCAGTCATTAAGATAAATTTTCGTCCAATTAAATGATGTCGGCACATAATTAATACATGTATTACAACAACTAACTCAAGGTCGTAAGTTGCATAGTTCTTTTCATGAATCTTTAACTTTCTAGACTCATATGCAATTGCGTGACCTTCCTGTGTTAAGACCCCGCTAAGTCCGTCATTGCATTCATCCGTGCATACTATGATATCCTTGTTAGAATCAACAATTTTTAAAATAGGTGTTGTTGTTAATAAGTCTTTTAGTTTCTTGAAGATTTCTTCACATTTTTGATCCCATACAAATTTGTTACCTTTCTTTTGTAAAGACGTTATAGGATTTGCTATTCTAGAAAATCCTTCGATAAACTTATGATAATAACCTGTAATTCCCATAAAAGATCGTACACCAGTTATGTCTTTCAGGGCATGCCATTCATTAATTGCTTTTATCTTGTCTGGGTCTACTACAATCCCATCCTTGGATATTACATTCCATAGGTATTGTATTTTATCTTTATAAAAATCACATTTGCTGAACTTAGCGTAAAGTTGGTGTTCCCTTAACACTTGTAGAATTATCTTTAAATGTTCATCATGTTCCTCTTTTGTCTTAGAATAAATTAGAATATCATCAATAAATACTGCTACAAATTTATCCTAGTACTTATGTAATACTTGTTCATTAAACACATGAAGATTGCTGGAGCATTGGTCAGCCCGAAGGGCATAACCACGAACTCGTAGTGTCCATAGCGAGTTCTGAACGTAGTCTTAAAGATGTCCTCATCTTTAATCCTAACTTGATGATACCCCGACCTTAAATCTATCCTAGAGAATATCATTGCACCACGCAGTTGATCAAATAGATCATCAATGCGGGGCAAAGGATATCTGTTCTTTATAGTCATCTTATTTAGCTAACGGTAGTCTATGCATACAATGCATAGTTCTGTCTTTATTTTTAACAAAAATTACAGGTGCTCCCCATGCATACACATTGGGTCTTATATAATTTTCATCAATTAATTCTTTAAGCTGTGACTTAAGTTCATTAAGCTCCAGAATATTCAGTCTGTAAGGAGCCTTTGAGTGGGGTACTGCTCCTGGTACTAACTCAATAGTGAAATCGAGTTCCCTTTTTGGAGGTAGTCCTGGAATCTCTTTCGGAAATACATCCGAGAATTCCTTTAGAATGGGTATGTCTTCCAGCTTTAACTTATCTTCATTAGCAGATTGTTCATCATTAATTACGTTTACAGCAAACAACTTACACCCCCTTTGAACAACTTTCTTAACTTCTAATGCAGAAATTTGCCAAACAGATATTTTTCTAGGAATCCCTTTTACTGTTATAGTTTCAAATGCATCATTTAAACAAGCAAAAGTCTTTTCAAATTGATTTAACACTACTCTATGCTTTTCTAACCATTCCATTCCAATCAGAACATCATAAGAACCCAAAGGTAACACATTCAGTTTAACATGAGTCCTAAACTGATTCATCAATAATTCACATTCTTTCAAATAATCAGTCACCTTTCTTTTCGTGCCAATAGCTAATTGAACCAACCATGATTTATCAAACTTATCTACTTTCAGATTACAACATTTAACTAAATCAGGTGAAATATAGCTAAGACTTGCCCCTGGATCAATCAAAATAGAAACAGGTTTATCTTTTAACATACCTTCCACTTCAACCATGGAAGTTTGGTGATCTGCTTGCCTGTTCTCCAAAGCTGCATTTATCCTAGGCATCTCCCTTGCTAAGTCACCAACAGTAACCTCCTCCTGTAAGTGAAAATACTCACAGCAGATCTAAGAGATGATGTATACCTCACAAGAGAATAATTATGATTAAGCAGGAAAATAGAAGAATAGTGGTCAATGCAGTATAATGAGCAACATAATAATAATACAATAGAACTCGGATAGAAGCAAAAATACTTCACACACACTAATTAATTAATCACAATATGGACAAATAAATAGTACAATGCATGAGGATTCGAATGCCTAAGGTGGCAATTTGAATTAGCCTTCATGGAGTGATCAAAGGATCACTGGAGTGTCATCGGAGCACAACTAGTAGTCTATCTCATCATCAGTGGAGTCATCAATGCTCAAGTAACTGTCAACCATCAGTCAAACTAAGTCTAACTGAGTGTGGTAGGTGTAACTGAGTGTAACTGAATGAAGGAGGCTCAGTGGAGGGCGCATGAGGAGCTAATTGGAGTCAGAACAGGTAGTCATGTCTCATCGGAGGTCAATCGAAGTGATAACAGCAATGAGGAGTCAGTCTGGCCTCAAATCAAGGAAAGACTGGGGGCTAACTGAAGTAAACTGGACTGGTAGGTGAGAAAGGATGAGTGGCTTCCTTAAATCAAGGAGGAAGGGCACACTAAGCTCTAGGAGGGCTAAAACTAATCCGAGAGAAGCTCTTGGGGGCTGGCTAACTGGGGACTAGGTGTTGGACTAATGACTGGAATGCATGCAAACCCTAAAAGTGCATGCATGACTGAAAATGTAAATGATCAAAATACTGGTGGGACTAGGATGGAGTGTATGAATATCCTAACACCCCCCCTTAATCCATAGTGGGCCCTGGTAACTAAGACCAAAGGTCACCCAATACAATGAAAGAATAATAACAGTCAATAAACCGAGGAAATGGGGAAAACCTCATGGGAAAAATACCCCCCCTCAAAATAGACTGTAAGGCACACACAAACTCAAGAAGGTGTGATGCTTGGTCATATGTCTGGAGGTATCTTCTTCTTGGGAAGAAGTGGATCATGCTCAAAAAGCATGTGCTTGTACTTGCTCTTCAGATTGAATGTGCTGAGAACAAATCCAAAAGTATGAGGATGATCCTTGAACCTGTGATTTGAATAAGTTGAGGTAGGATCAAAACCATGAATATGCAGATAGTCTTTTGTCTTCTCCTTCGAACCATCATAGGTGAGATTATGCAAAAAGAACCATCAAATAATAATGATTGCTTGGAATCCAAATCAGCTCCAAGACTTGATAAATGGTTTCTTGAAATCTCCTTTGAACCAACAGGGGTGAGATAAAAACCAGTAAGTGCATGAGGAATTTTCTCAAGCGGATGGCAATGGCCATTATCTTCAATAAACTTCTTAGAACATGAAAGAATGATCTTACAGTAGTAAATGAGAGGTGATTGCTTGGAATCCAAATAAGATCCAAGGCTTGAATCATGGTTTCTTGAGATCTCCTTTGAACCATAAGAGGTGAGATCAAAACCAGTAGATGCATGAGAAATTATCCCAAGCAGATGGAAATGGTTTCTTGAGATATGCTTTGAACCAGCAGGGGTGACATCAAAACCATGATGTGCATGAGCAATTATCCCAAGCGAATGGCAATGGCCATATTCTTCAATAACCTTATGAAATCATGAGATAATGATCATATAGTAATAAATAAGAGGTGATTGCTTGAGGAGAGCGAATGCATTACCTCCAATAGCTGATTTTTCCTCCGAAATAATCATGTGATCATGATGCAAATCAACAGAATCTGGTGCAAGAGAGGATTTAGGACCTTCTGCAATATCTAGAGTGTGAGCTGGCTCAGAAAGAGAAGAAAGTTGGAGCATGAGTGTGAAATCTGCAAGTTCTTTGTGGACAACTTCAATATGAGATGATACTGGTTCATGATCTGAGAGACCATCAAGCGGAGCGAATGCATCACTTTGCTTGTTCTCGAAAGGGTTTGGACCACATTCTGTCTGCCAAATTTTTCATCCAGATGGGCCCATAGCTCTTTTGGAGTTTCAACATCATCAATGATTGGGTAAAACATGTATTCAGGCAAAGCAGACATCATTCTTCCAAAGGCCGTGTCACCTTTATTCAACCAGTCAATATTCTCTTCAGAGGATTCGAACTCTCTTTCAAAATAACAATCAAAGAGAGGCTCTTCAAATATGCTATCATTTTTGGTTTCCCTTCATCATAGTTGAATGGAGAAAGAACAGGGATTCCTTCTAAATATGTATACATTGAAGCTGTAGAAGACCTGCAAAAACAATAGAGAATATCTGCAACTGCTACTGCTGCAAAAATGCAGAAACTGTTGCACTCGAAATCTTGGTAATAACCTGCAAAAAAACTCAAGAATAGAGATAAACAATACTCTCAACATGCTCTGATACCATGTGAAAATCCTCATAGTAGATCTAAGAGATGATGTATACCTCACAAGAGAATAATTATGATTAAGCAGGAAAATAGAAGAAGAGTGGTCAGTGCAGTATAATGAGCAACATAATAATAATACAATAGAAATCAGATAGAAGCAAAAATATTTCACACACACTAATTAATTGATCACAATATGGACAAATAAATAGTACAATGCATGAGGATTCGAATGCCTAAGGTGGCAATTCGAATTATCCTTCATGGAGTGATCAAAGGATCACTGGAGTGTCATCGAAGCACAACTAGTAGTCTATCTCATCATCAGTGGAGTCATCAATGCTCAAGTAACTGTCAACCATCAGTCTAACTGAGTCTAACTGAGTGTGGTAGGTGTAACTGAATGAAGGAGGCTCAGTGGAGGGCGCATGAGGAGCTAACTGGAGTCAGAATAGGTAGTCATGTCTCATCGGAGGCCAATCAAAGTGATAATAGCAATGAGGAGTCAGTCTGGCCTCAAATCAAGGAAAGACTGGGGGCTAACTGAAGTAAACTGGACTGGTAGGTGAGAAATGATGAGTGGCTTCCTTAAATCAAGGAGGCGCACTAAGCTCTAGGAGGGCTAAAACTAATGTGAGAGAAGCTCTCGGGGGATGGCTAACTAGGGGCTAGGTGTTGGACTGATGATTGGAATGCATGCAAACCCTAAATGATGCATGCAAACCCTAAAAGTGCATGCATGACTGAAAATGTAAATGATTAAAATACTGGTGGGACTAGGATGGAGTATAGGAATATCCTAACACTGTATAGTATGGATGTTGTTGACAACCTTTTTTCTGAGTGGACAGTTTGATGCATAGTGAGGTCCCTGACAGTCCCAACATTTAACAACTTCTTTCTGTTCATTATTTTTAACAAAATTCTTAGGTGGATCACTGTTCCTTGTAGTTGTAAATTTTGACTGTGTATTACTTGCTGCATTATTTCCTGGAAACTTCCTGTTAGAGTGATTACGTGAATTATTATTCCTAAAATTATGATTAAAAAAAGCTGCTTCTTCCTTTGCTCAAATTTGTTAGGCCTTTTTGCTTTCCAGCTTGGTATACCTTCCCTTCTCTTTTTCTGTTCATAATAGATGTTTGCCTTTCTCATGGCCTCTTCAAGAGTTCAAGGACTATCATATTTAATCATGTCTTTTATGTGAGAGGGCAAGTAGCTCAGAAACCTCTGTGCCTTAGGTTTTTCTTCAATGAAATAAGGCACATACCTTAATAAATTCAAAAATTTGCTGCACAACTCTCTCATATCCATGGAACCTAGCTTTAACTCATAAAACTCCTTAGCTCATTCCTCATAATACTATTTTGACAAAAATTTTCTTTTAAAATATTTCTTAAAATTACTCCAATTTACACTTTTCTCTTTTAAACCTTTAACTTGTTTCAGATCTTGCCACTAGATGTTCGCTTTTCCAATTAAGTTATAAATTGCCATTTTAGTTTTTAAATGACTTGAGTAATTATAAATATGGAAATACTTATTCATTCTGGACAACCATGCTTCATCTGTCTCACTCTTTTATGTTTCTCCATTAAAAGTTGGTGGATTGATCTTTTTAAACTCGCTAGAAATTTCTTCGTAGGGACTGTACTTCTTTTTCTTAGTGTAGCAGTCACTGTCACTACTATCACTAGAGTACTTATGCTTTTTCCTGTATGCCCCTGCATCAAATTCAGAAGATGAAATGCTGTCATAATTAGTCAATTTTACCTTTTTATCATTACGTTGGTAGGATGTAGTTCCATATTCAACATTATTTTCCGTTTTCTTATCTTGGTCATTTTTATGAAAATTATCCAGCAGGATTTGATTCAGCTCCTCTTGAGCTTTCAGAATTCGTTCGTTTTCTTCCTTAACATTTTTTATCTTAATTTTTAAATATTTCACTGTCCTTAACAATTCAGAGGAATCATCATTCAATTCGACAAATAAATTTACTGTATTTATGTGTCCTTGTTCATTATTAATCTGTTCGTTATTAAGGGACCTGTCCTTGGCTAACTCTGTTGGTCCTCCCATACCTGTAGACTCAAATTATAAAATGCTGAAACTGAAAACAAAATAAATTAAATCAGTAACTTGTAATTATGTTATAGATTTTCATTTGCATGCATGAGCCACTTCAGGCCTAGTATTTGAACTTGCGCTCTGATACCACATGTAACATCCCAAAAAATTCACTAAAATTTAAAATTTTGAAGTAGCAATAAATGTTGTATCGCTAAGCTAAAAGAGTTAACTTCAACACAACTAAACATTAAACAACATACTTAACAACTCGTAGCATTCAACATTAGTTACTAAGAGTTAGATTAATTAAGAATCACATCATATGTCTTAACAATTGTAAATTAAAAAACGTTTATAATGTTGTAAGTCTTTTATCGTCGAGTCAACGTCAGATGTTTAAATAATGTCTTCATAAGCACTTAATTGTTAGTTTGCACATCGTTACTTTTGTTCTATATTATATGTGTTTGTTTCCTAGAACTGATCGATTGTCTTGCTGAATTGAATGGGTCCTTTAGTACGCCCCGAGGCTTACTTAGCTATTACTAGCTAACGCTCATAGTTTCTATTTGTAGAGCTTAGGTGAGATGGAAGGTTAATTGCTATGCAACGACTCAGGTATTTTTAAACGTCCTAAAAGCTTTAACTCTGCATACTTTGTAATGGTAAGAATGCCTAGTTTTATCTAACTTGATGGACAAAGAGTACCTATTACAACAATTACTATTTTGCAAGGTATAAGTTAGTGATACCTATATGTCAATTTAGTACTATAGAAGCATTGTAATAAATTTCATTACATGTTCTCAATATAAAACTATGGAGAGAACATCGTAATGCTTTACCATTTCGATATTATTTATATTGTACCAATTTATGCAATATAATATAACTCTTCGATTATATGTTATATTTATGAGTCATGAAGTGCATTATGATTATGTAGCATTTTACAAAACCCTAAGCATGATACTATATGCAACACTATAGACTTGGAGCTTTATGCATAACTGAATTTATGAAAGTTGTATGTATAACTATATGCCGTTGTATATTGTTTAACTTATGGTAATATTTGTGATAGTGGATAATGCGCTAGCATAATCTTCGAACCAATACTTAGCATTTATGGTGCAGTAAAACGCGTTGTGGTGGAATGCTTGCTGGCAACTCTAGTGGAAATTTCATGTGTATGAAACCATGTCACATGGTGACAAACCTTTGCTTCATGAAACCCTACATGCTAAGCTGTGTATAGATTTTGTTTTATGTGGGTTATGCAATGGCACACACCGGGATTTGATAGTTGAAGGTTTAAATGCTTATTAATGAAGTTTGGTGGTCATATACAGTCTAAGACTCATGGCGAGGTTTACACCCTCGATCTTCCGGTTGATCTCGGTTCTTGGGTTTCACCCCAAACTGCATTGGTATGCCAACCTTCACACCACTTGGTTCATTTTGTGAAAGGTGAAGATGAGGCCGACTGGATCCCTATCCTTCAGGGTTTGTAGTCTGGTTGAGGGTGCCTCCAGGGGTTTCGATGCCTCGACCTACTGTGACCAGGGTTTTTAAGATATTTTGCAAATGTACAAGTCTCAATCTTTACTGAGACTCGATGGTGAGATCTTCTCCCAAGCTGTAAGCATTGTTGGAGTTTGAAGTTTTCGAATGGGATTCGGCATTTGTAACCTAACAGTTTTCTTTTGAGTTTTAAATGGAAAAGATGTGGGAAACTTCATTCTCAATCTGCACACGTTGATGCAACCGGAATGCTTCATCGTGCTCTAGTTATTTACAGGTGAGATATCAAAAGACAATTATGTGTTTAGTAGTAGGCTTAAGTTATGTCTTCTTATTTTCCCTGTTTCGTTTTTCCAATCTTTTAACCAGTTTCATAATGTCTTTCGTAACAGGTTCTACCTTGGCAATGTGTTGGAGTTAGCCTGAGAAGAGATGGGTGCTTGAGGTTCGGGTAAGCCTCGGAGATATCCCAAGGTGTACATACTTGGTTTTCATTCACATGTAAAGACAGTCTTTAATGCTGTAAGGCATGATGTTTGAGGGTTTATGCCAAAAGGCAGTGTTTAACTTTTGGAGAGTTTTTCTCCGAGCTTATAAGGCTCTTGTTGGATTCCCAACGATTTCTTAATACTGTTGTAAGATGTTTTGTTTTTGAGCTTGAAATGAAAGGAACTGTCTCGTAACGTTTGTGTTTGGGTTCAATGTTGATATGCAAATATTTTGTCAATGAAGTAAATAGCGGACAATCGTAATAATAATATTTTGGCATCACACTCTTGCATTGCAAAGTTTGAAGGATAACAAAAGTTTAGGGCTGAGCCTGTTTCTATAAGTTGAAGAGTTAATAGTTTTAGGTTAAGCTTTCAAACAACGTCGTATGACTAGCTTGTAACCCTTATGTAGAAACTGTACTGTGTTTTTGTTAAGGGTTTCGATCTATGGCTTTGATGCATTCATTCGTTTTCATAATACGAAAGGATTTAAAACTTTAAAAAGATATGGAGGCTGTAAACTTAGGTTCTGAACTATGTAAGTATCAATACCCTGTAATCGTATTTAAGTTTTGTATTCAGGCATACAATGCTCTAGTAAAGTGATAAAGTGCTCTTAAATTTACGAATGCATGGATAATATCTCTCTATTGTAATAATAATACTTAGGTTTATTTGTAAGGATTTTACTGAGGAGTTTTCGATATTGATACTAGTATGATGTTGAGTCTATCTTAGACATATTTCTATGAAAAAAAAGGCGATACGAGAAGCCTGTTAATATTTGTATATGGAGTTTGATAAATGGAAAGAATCTATTTATAAAGTATTTGGTTTTAATGACTGTTTCTACTATTGTTTGAAAGGAAAGTACTTACAATACTATTGCTGTTTATAAATAAAGATAGGATTTTATTGTTCATCAAAAACATTGAAGTATTTGGAATATTTGTATTTTCTGTTTAAAATTCTAAGATGCCTATTTAAGTTAACAATATTACAATACTTAAATAATATGGCTCTATTTATAAGATGAATCATTTAAACTTATCCATTGCATACGATCATTATGATCTACTCTAATTATCCTTTCCTATACTAGACTACGACATTGTTTCTAGTGTGTGGAAAAATGCAGGAAAGTAATTTTATAATCAATCATTCTATCATTTTAACTACATTATTCATATTGCATTTTATTCCAATCAGTAATAATTTACAGAAATAAAATGTTCACTAACTAAGGCAGAATATCTTAGATTAAATGAGAAGAGCTGATAACAAATATATTCCTATTTAATTTACTAACATGACAGAAGTAAAGAAGATAACACAATATGAACCTGTAACTGTAGAAGAAGAAACTAACAGCCAAAGGAGCCTGTTCCACCCAACCAATTTCCCGAAGACAGGCAAACTACTTGCCTTAGGACCCCCGAGCCTATTCACTGAACCACTAGGACGAAGATGCTGTGTGGATTAATGGAATAAATTCCCTTGCAACTCAGCAGTAGTACTTAGCAGTAGCACTTCCTGCCTTTAGCAATATTGAACTCAACAACGTGGCTGCACTAGTCCATAATGTAGTCTTATTTCACTCAAACACTTCTAAATTTCCCCTCATCAAATCTCTTGTGCTCAGAAATTATCACAAGGTAAGAATGAACAACCTCCTGCTGAATTCGATGGGTATATAAATAGCATGCCTAGGTCTTTTGGTCAGTTTATTTCAGTAAATGAGCCACCTGCTCAGTTCCACTTTCTTGGGGAACATGACCATAAAATTAGAGAAGTTGCCCCCTGCAAGAATTAGAAGTGAGTTGAGGATGTTGCCAAGTGTCATTTTGTTGTCCACCACAGTCCATTCCCCTTAGTGGGTCAGCAAACACTCATTCAACAGTATCATTTGGATGTTTGTCTCCACTTTTATTTATTTATAATAAAATATTCAAACTAATTAATTACAATCATCCATGACCCTGCTTGGTCAATAGTCATAAAAATTTACAATAAAAATAAAACATAATGTTTTCTCAAGAACATAAAATGTCTAGAACTTGGGTATGTGACATTGATGTTAAGTGCTTAGAGATAAAGGGGTTTGGGGGTTAGGGGATTTATGGGTTAAGGGATTGAGGGAACCAATGTAAGGGGGTTAGGGTTCAATAGGTTGAGCATTAAGGGTGAAGGGTTTAAGTGTTAAGGGATTGTAATAGATTAAGGGCTTAGTTGTTAAAGACATAAGGGTTAGGGGATTGGTGGTTATTTAAGAGGTGAGGCCTTTAGGGGTTAGTAGATTTACATGCTAAGGGGTTTAGGGCTCTAAGGTTAGGATGTTAGGGTTGAGTAGGTTAAGGGTTAAGTGTCAAGTGGTTAAAGGATTAAAGGTTTGGGATTTAAGGTCTTAAGGGCTTCTAAGAGATGAGGGGTTTGTTTCGAGGGATTTATGGGTTTTGGGCTTTAGGGATTATGGGTTAGGGGTTTAACTAGGACTTAGGGGTTAGGGGTTAAGAGTTTAGAGGTAAATGAATAAAGTGGTTAACAATTTTAAACATTTATGGGTTAGGGAGTTAATCAAATAGGGGGTTATGGGGTTTTATGGGTTATGGGATGTAGGGGTTAAGGAATTTAGGTCTCAATGGTTAGGGGGATATGGTTTAATGGGTTAGGGATTAAGGGTTAAGGACCAAGCAATTAATGATTTAATAATTTTTAGGGGCTATGGGATTAGGGATTTAGGGATTTAGGTAATTGGGATTTAAGTATTATGGGTTAAATTGTTGAGGGGTTAAGGGTGGACTAGGTCTTAAGGGTTAGGGGTTGTGGGATTAGAGGTAAAGTGGTTAAGGGGTTAGGTTTTAAGAGGTTAAGGGATCTGGAGTTAGGGGGTTAGGTTTTAAGAGGTTAGGCATTAAGGGATTAGGTGTTATAGTGTTAAGGGATTAGGGCGTTAGAGGATAAGGACTACGAGGATGGGAGCTTCGGGGTTAATTAAGGTACTAGAGATTTAAGGATTAGGACCTTTATAGTTTAAGGTATTTAGGGATTGATTGTTAGTGGGGTATGGTATAAAAGGTTAGGATTAAGTGTCAAGGGGTTAAAGTGGTAAGGGATTATATGTTAAAGGCATATGTGATGAGGGATCTAGGGCTTTAGGGGGTTTGAGCCAAGTAGGACTTATGGGTTTAAGCCTTTAATTTCCTCTATCCTCATTCCTTTCTCCACCTCCCTAATTTTATGAACCTTCTCCCCCCCTCTCGTATCCCCTCTCTCTCTATCTCACCCCCCTTATCTCCGTTCAACGCTTAACAAATAGTTTATGTGGTTTATAATGCTAGAGCATTTTGTAAGTCAAGAATGCTCAAGCGTTATGTGATTCATAAGCGATGGATTGTTTCCATAATGCAAAATGTTATATCTACACAAAACATTATCCTTGAAACCTTATTTAATATTTCCTTTATTTCCCTATCCCTCCTTATCTTCAAGGGTTTTGTGCTTCATGTTGTATGGGTTAGGAGGTTAACTAGGGAGTTGGTGTTAGGGGTTAAGGGCTTAGAGTTAAATGGATAAAAGGCTCCAGGTTTAGGGGGTTAGGTTTTTAGAGGTTAGACATTAAGGGATTAAGTGTTTATGGATAAACTAGGGCTTATGTGTTGGGTGTTAAGTGCTTAGAGATAAAGGGGTTTAGGGGTTAGGGGCTTTAGTGGTTAAGGGATTAAGGGCATCAGTGTTAGGGGGTTAGCATTCAAGAGGTTAAGAAAATTAAGGGTTAAGGGTTTAAGTGTTAAGGGTTTGAAAGAATTAAGGGCTTAGGGGATTCATGGTTAAGGACATAAGGGTTAGGGGATTGGTGGTTATTTAAGAGGTGAGGCCTTTATGGGTTAGCTGATTTACGGGCTAATGGTTTTAGGGCTCTAGGGTTAGAATGTTAGGGTTGAGTTAAAGGATTAAAGGCTTGGGGGTTAAGGGATTAATGGCTTCTAGGATATGAGAAATTAGGATTTTCTAGGGATTTATGGGTTAGGGGTTTTAGGGTTACGGGGTTAACTAGGACTTAGGTGTTATGGGTTAAGAGTTTATAGGTAAAGGCATAAAGTGGTTAACAATATTAAATATTGATGGGTTAGGGAGTTAAGTAGATAGGGGGTTAAGGGGTTTTATGGGTTATGGGATTTAGGGGTTAAGGAATTTAGGGCTCAATGGTTAGGGGGATAAGGTTTAAGGGGTTAGGGGCTAAGGCCTAAGCATTTAAAGGTTTAATTTTTTCTAGGGGTTAAGGGATTAGGGATTTAGGGATTTGGACTTTAAGTATTATGGGTTATCTTTTTTAGGGGTTAGGGGTGGAATAGGTTTTAGGGGTGAGGGGTTATGGGACTACAGGTAAAGTGGCTAAGGGATTTAGGGGTTAGGGGATTTAGGGGTTAATTGATTTAGTGCTCCAGGGTTAGGGTGTCGGGTTTTATGAGGTTAGACATTAATGGTGAAGGGGTTAAAGGGTTAAAGTCTTATAAGGGTTAAATTAGAGCTTAGAGGCTAATGCACAATCCTAAGAAAGAATGCCAAAGCGGAGAGAGGAGTGATCAATCCAAAGGGAGAGAGCTTAAGAAACCATATAAATCTCATGCAAACGAAGATCACACATGTAAACATAGATCACATAAGCAAATGCAGAGCACACTTGCACAAGGCAGGTCGTACATGCAAATGTAGTGTAGAGGTAAACAATTATTTTACCTCTATAGGGTAAACTAGAGCTTAGAGGCTAATGGTTAAAGGATTAGAGGTAAACAATTAAAGTACTTAAGGGGTTTAGCAATTAGGGGCTTTAGGGGTAAAGGGATCTGGGGTTAGGGGGTTAGGTTTTAAGAGACTATGAGTTAAGGTCTTAGGTGTTATAGTTTTAAGGGCTTAGGGCGTTAGAGGATAAGGACAACGAGGATGGGAGATAAGGGGTTAATTAAGGGACAAGGGCTTTAAGGAGTAGGACCTTTATAGGTTAAGGGATTTAGGGTTGACTATTAATGGGGTAAGGTATAGAAGGTTAGGATTAAGTGTCAAGGGGTTAAAGTGGTAAAGTATTATGTGTTAAGGGCTTAGGTTCTTAGGGGTGTAGGGATTTAGGGGGTTTGGGACTTAGGAATTTTGGGTTTAATCCTTTAATTTTTTTTCCTCATCATTCTTCTCTCCACCTCCCTAAATTTATGTCCCTTTCCCCCCTCTCGTATCTCTGTTAATTTTTCAATAATTTCATTCAATATTATCTAGGATCACTAAGAGAATAACATGTACAACATATCAATAAAAAACACAAGAGACAATAGACACAGAGTTTCCTCGGGGAAAACCAAGAAGGTGAAAAACCCCGCAACTTCTTCAAAGATAGAATAAGCCACAATACAATATCACAATGATCAAACCCAAAGAGATGTCTCTAGCAGATACTCCTCCTCCTCCACTTGTGTGCAACTTTCTCTCTCAACTATGCAAGTTGGATGAGTGAATGAATTAATAGAATAAGAGACACAACCTCTCTATTTATACACTGACTTGACCTGCCAATAAACTAAGTGGGCTGACCTCCTAAAGAAGTCTAATAACCCAACCACTTAACTCAACCAGAGCCGACCCCACACTAGTGGTCTAATAACCCATCAAATATAAGTTGCGACACTTGCAACACTTGCGACAATTACAAATACAAATGAAGACACTTATGATTGGAGGAATAAAACATCTCCAACATGAATATAATAAAGTACACGTGTAATACATAGAAGAATATATTTCGAAGTTACAAATACATAAACAATCCCTTCTCTCTCTCTCACCCCCTTTATCTCCATTCAACACTTAAAACACATATTTTATGTGGTTCATAATGCTAGAGTGTTTTGTAGCTTGTAAACACTCGAGCATTATGTAAATAATAATGCTCAAGAGTTCCAGAGATACAAAAACACTAGAGCATTTCTTCAGACACCAAGCATGGGAAAACATATTTTAATTTAAACATAATGCGTGAGTATTCCTTAGCACCTAAAACATGCCTCCTCATGCACCCACATGTCACCCACAGTCCTATGTGGTTGGTTCGGAGTTACCGACCCTGTGCTATGGAATATGCTAAACCATAACTAATTGGGCATTTCTACCATTTTTCTCAATATGCATGTCTTTCACCACTCTTTACAGCATGATAGACACAACCATTTTTGACGAAATTTTAGGCATAGATAGAATTTTTTTATGCAGATTCCAAATATGTAATTTAAAAAAAAAATAGTTTTTCTATTTTTTTTCCTAGTTTTGTTGTATCATCACTCCTTAAGTAAAAAAACATGTTGTTAGTGTTTCTTTCATAACTTTTTCATTTCACAACCATTTTTATAAAAAAATGTATGCTGCACTAGTAGACACCAACCTCTACATGCTATACAAAATCCATGTTAGAATCATTGCATTAAGACCTTCAAATGTTGCACCCACATTTGACGTACTGTTCTCGAGGTTTGATCACTTATATATTAAAAAAATTAAAAATTAAACATTTAATTTTGGAAAAATAGTGCTACACTAGTGCTACATGTTCTCTACATGTATACCAATTTTTGTATCCTGAAACCATCATTTAGGCACTCAAAGGTTGCACCCACAAAAACATATACCTTATCATTTGCCAAAAAAATAAAAAAGTGACTGTTAGAAAAGATGAAATTTGACATATTTATGTAAATTTTCAATACATGAAACTTATATATTTGGAAACATGATTCAATTTTCTACATTTCATCTTTTTTACTTAATGAAAGATATCTTGTGTAAGTATCTCAAAAAATCCAAGTAAGTTGAGGGATGCTTGATTTTTCAGTTTTCTATTGCATCCAATGCACCAAAAGTGATCCTCATTAGCTTGCACTCACCTTGGAAAGGATCAAAAGTTTCTATGTGATAATCATTTTTAATTTAAAAAAATATTGCATCATCCGATTCGTTGTCTCCAATTCCATTTCACATCACAACTTTACCTGGAAGTGCCATCAAAACAAAACATCATAACGTGAAGAAAGCTACTGTTGGAGCCAAGGCCGCAGCTATGGTAAAAGCTGCGAATTTTGAGGAAAAAGCACAAGTATGGAAGAGTGCTAAATTTTGAATAAACGCCAATTTTGGGACAGAAGCAGACGGTGCGCAGTACGGTGCCAGATGGATAATCTCAGCGTAGATTACGGACCGAAAATCGCGGAGCTCGCGCGCACATCAGAAGGGAATGAAGGTAGCAGAGTGGAAAGCCCAGCTACCACAATGAATGAAGCAATGGAGTAGAGGGCTCAGCTACCCTCATTAAGGCTGAATACAGAAGTTATGGTTGCTCGGATCAAGGAGGAGCAATGGACCAAAGCATTGAAGGCGAAGGACAAGGCGCCCATACCCGTAAGCTGCGCCGAAAATCATGGAGCCTGCAGGAAGCGGCGACATGACTGCAAGCGACGCCTACAGTACACCTAGCCATGTGCGTGGTTAGGGTTTTTGGGGATTACTGCTGGGAAAGGCCCACAGTTTTGTAAAGGTGCGACCTCCATGGCCACCTATATATATTTATAATTGTAAAGGGTAGATGTTAGTTAACTAGTTAGTGAGCTGGTTAATTAGTGAGTCAGTTAGCTAAGCCTGTGAGTGAGCTAGCTAAGATAGTAGATACTAGATGTAAGAAGGATTGATCGAGCTGATCATCCTCTGTTACGATCTTGTTGATTGTTTTCTACTGTGTTGCTAGAAAACAGGAGTTAGAGCTGGTTAGCAGTGAAGCTAATCCTTGAGTTGCAGACAGTCGGAGTCGACGTCTGAACTATTGTGATCTCTGAAGAGGAAGAGACTAGATCGAGAGAAGGGCTCCCAGCTGTGTGCGTGGAGTTTCCTAGAAAGATCTAAGGCTGCAGCTGTGTGCGCAGCATATTGTATAAATCTATCATTTTCTGGTTAATATAAGATACTCCCGTGGATGTGGGTTTTCCCCGCGGAGGTGGACTTCGTATTTCTCGTTGTTGTGATGTTGTGATTGAAGTGATTGCCTGTTTTAGTTTACTACAGCAAATACAGGAATGTTGCATTATCTTCATGAGTGCGTTGAGTAAGTTCTTAAAGCTTCCTTGGAAATTACAATCGTTAAGGGTCGAAGGAATCGGTAAGACAACATCGCCGCAGCGATAGGAGATCGTGGTGCTGCGATGGGCGCGCTAGCGAAGCGACGCTTAGAATATTGGCGCAGAGGGTAATTGGTCCTAGCGCCGGAGTGGAAGTACTGCGCAGCTCAGCTGCTGAGCAGGAGCTTGAGAGCTGTTGCGCTCATAAGTCTGGAGGGGTCAGACATTCACCCTAGAGGAATCGTCGAGGAGGAAAGAGCAGTCTCCGCGTCGCCTGGGTTAAGGAAATCTGATTCCTTAGCCCCCCCATAGCCACTTCGGGTGAGACCTCGAGCTGCTGCGCAGCTCGTTTTCGAGAGGGCCAGTGCGCCAAGGGGTTTTGTTGCTGCGCTTCATTAAAACCCGAGTCTGTCCAAAAAGCAGCCAACAAATGGTTCCGTTGCCGCGTGACTGAGACTTGTTATTTCAGCGACACACGAGATTGAGGCGAAACCCAGAGGAAGAAGGAGCCAACAAATGGTTCCGTTGCTCTGAACCCTGTGTTGAGCCAACATATGGTTCTGTTGCCTTGAGACTTGCTCAGCTAACAAATGTGTTACTGGAATCCTACAGCTACAGAAATTCAGGAGTGGTTCGATTTAAAGGCTAAAGAGTTCGCTGAACAAGAAAATAGAAGCTCTAGGCTCCAGCCAGAAGAATGGTTGCAGAAGTGTATCTATACTGACCTTCACGAAATTTTCTTTGTCACATTTGCACTTGAGTTACATGCTTGGATAGCCAAGTTAGCAGATACTAGACCCACTGTGCATATTGATCGACCAGTCGCTTGGACCCCTGAGCTAGTCAGTATTTTGAAGCGGGTAGATAATTCTGTGTCCCGCGTAGTAGACTTTTGGTTGAATAGTCTGCTGGAAGGTTTCATCACTGAGTTTGCAGTGGATACAAGAAAGAGTTTCAGTGAAGCTGAGAGGAGTTTCTTTCAAGCACCTAGAGGTAAGTTCTTAAATTCCTTGAACTTATGGATTAAAATGCTTCTGTATGAAAAAGCAAAACTATGTATAGCTTCAGATGAATAGCATAGACAAGTAATGTCCGTAGACTCTGATAGTGACCCTGAAGTTATTGGTTGCACTCGTAGTGGAAAACGGTATAAAGTAGGCCTTGACCAACATTCTTTTGAGTCGAGCCCAGAAGACAGTCAAGTTCCTAGAGCAAGCCACATAGAAAGACAAGGGAGCGTTCATATCCCTTACCACCCTTTTACATCGCAAAAGCCAGACAAAGCTCAGTATAATTCCGCAGTAACACCTTCTAGTAGCCCACACGGTACTTCTAGTACCTCTGTGCCACCTTTGTTCAACCAACCCAGAAGAACTGCTACAGCACCTCCACCTCAACCTAGCACAAGAAAGATGGGTGATGACATGAAACTACCAACTTTTAGAGGAACAGGGATAGAAGACCCTGAGCAACAATGGTTCCTATTTGAAGCCATTTGGACAATTAAGCAAATTAATGATGATGCTGTTAAACTGGTTCAGTTAGCAACCACACTAAGAGAAAGAGCCTTAACTTGGTTCATGAAATACTCAGCAGCACAGAATAGAACGCTTGCTGATGTAAGAAATGCAATGATTAGAGAATTCAAGAAACCTAAATCGGAATCACAGTGTATAACAGAGCTCAAAGACATCAAGCAGTTACCTACAGAGTCAGTATGGGACTTTGACCAAAAGTTCAAAGCCTTGATAGATCAAGTAAGCTTTGAGTTTGCACCACAACAACATAAGGAATGGTTCATTGCTGCGCTGCTTCCACACATTAGACTTCCTCTTATGCAACAGAATCTCACTACCCAGGAACAAGCTCTAGAGATGGCTATGAAACTAGAAGCTTCACCAATTGCTGGAACAAGCAACGATGTTGCGCAGTTGCAGAACCAATTAACAAACTTAACCCTGCAAGTACATGATATTAAGAAAGGCAAGGATCTTAAGGAATAAATATGGTGTACAAAATGTAAAGCACAAGGTCATTCAAAGGACCACTGTCCCGTTTTCATAGAGTATATTGCAACTGGAGCACCTAACCCTTTACCATAGCCACAGGGGCCTTGGTGTGAAATCTGTAGAACTAGAGGTCATAGAACACAAGAATGTCACTTACTTCAGAAATATGTACAAACTCCAAAGAGTCTATATTGTAATTTCTGTAAATCAGTAGGCCATGATGAAAACAATTGCAGAGCATATGACCTTATGATGGAAAGGAAACACGATGTTTATAGAGTACAATCAGAAGCACAAGGACCCGTAGCAGGTCCACAGTATGACCAAACTCGCGACGGCCGAACAGGAAATTATAGAGGCTGCGGACGTGCAACAAATTTTGGCCGCGGAAGAGGCCAGATCACTTGTTATAATTGTGGAGCGCAAGGTCATTTTGCAAGAGATTGCCAAAACCCTACAACCCTTTGTAGATATTGTAAATCTTATGATCATATCATTGAAGAATGCCCTCAATTGATGGCTAAGATGCAAGCAAAGACGCCACAGGTCAACCAGAATATTCAATTGATTGGAGCAGAAAAAATGGAACCAGACCGTACAGTTAATATCGTGACGCGCAGTGGAACAACCACTGGTGCGCCAGAATCGGGAACTGGAAAGCAAGCGACGCAATGGGTGCGCCGCGCTAATATTAAACCAGCCCCACTTAATCTGCAGAAGCAAAAAGAAGCATTCAAGCAAGCCCAAGAGTATTTCTCAGATCCCAGAGCTTCAAGTTCTGTCGCAACTCCGCATCATGATATTAGATCGCAAGTGCTAAGACAAGACAATCTGGTACAAGAACAGGCCACTACATCCGGAAGGCCCGATGAAGAAGATGCACTAGGTACTGTCCATAATTTTCTAAGGAACTGCTTAAGGTTGTTGCGCAATGAAAAAGCAACTATGGAACTTCAACACCTATTGGATAAATGTCAACAATCTGCTTCGACGAACACACCGCAGCGTGCTATTCACCAGATTGGGAGTCACACTAGAACTGGAAAAGAGATGAGGCTCACAACGCAGATTGGAGCATTTGAGATGGACGAAGTCATTTTAGATTTGGGCTCAGAAGTTAATGTTCTCACCATGCAGACATGGGAACAGATGGGAAGTCCTCAACTTTCAAGATCCCCCATCCAGCTAAGACTCGCGAACCAGCAACGAGTCTCTCCATTGGGCAGATTACCCAATGTACCTATTGATATTGAGGGAGTAAGAAGTTATGCAGACTTTGAAGTAATCAAAATTCTGGATGATAGTAAACCTTACCCAGCACTTTTAGGTATAGACTGGGCATTTGATAATTTGGCTGTCATTAATTTGAAGAAAAGACAGATGACCTTCGAGGACGACCAGATTAGGGTCATTGCACCGCTTGATCCTATTCAAGGACCAAGGTATATAGAACCCATTCGGGCAGAAGAAGAAGCGCGCCAAATGGAAAGTTTGTATCAGATGACTGCTAGTCAGAGTGACTATGTCAATCCCACAGCAGATGGCCATATCAGCTGGCGATGCGATAGCTCGTGCACATCAGACTCAGATGGAGGATTGGAAAACTGGCAGAATCGCTTACATGAGGTTTCTACAAGACGTTGCACCATGATGACTAAATCCATTCGATGGATTGGCACAGAATTGACTGACACTCCAATTTTTGATGGTTTAACTGAAGTAAGCGAATTCATACAGGCATATGAACAACAGCTTCCAGAACAGCAGCGCATACAGGCATTAGATGTATCACTGCGCGCTACACCCGCAAGATGGTGGGGTGCGCATAAAGAGAATATTCACACATGGCAGGACTGTCGCAGATTGATACTGCGCAGATTCCAGGACACTACAGTAGAAATGTCGCGCAAATATGAGGGACAGAGTGACCCCAGGTCACACATTGAAGCATGCATTCAGCAATGGTCGGATATTCCGGACGATGAGTGGGTTCACCTATTCATCCACACATTAGACACAGTTCCAAGGAACTGGTACACTGAAACAGAATTGCGCAGAGGCACTCTTACTTGGCCTCTTATGATAGAAAGTTTTCAACTTACCTTCAGCTTTGAGTCAGAGCATCCAAGCATTGATCAGGCTCTGAAGTGTATTAAAAAGAAGGTATTTGAACCATGTCTATTACCAGAATATTCCCAACCGGATTGGGCTGTTCAGATAGAACATGCCCTGGAATGTTATAATTTCACCACTGGAGAAGAGGAGGATGATCCTCGCAACATCAATATCCCAGAATCAGAAGGGACGCGCAATGTTGAAGGTCCTCAGCTTGATATCCCTGCCATTACAGAACACATCAAGCTCAAAAAGGTTAACATTGGTACAGAAGCCGAACCCAAGTTTGCTTCTATAGGAGACTATTGGGATGATGAAACTGTTGGGCATATTTCAGATTTATTACGTGACTACCAGGATATCTTTCCTACCAAGTTCACAGAAATGAAAGGCATCCTGGGAGACTTAGGAGTGATGCGCATACCTCTGAAAGCAGATGCCAAGCCAGTAAAGCAGCGCCCATACAGGTTGAACCCGCGCTATAAAGAAAAAGTCAAAGAAGAAATTGACAAGATGCTCGCAGCAAGTATTATTGAGCCAGTAGAAGAAAGCGATTGGATTAGCCCTATGGTTGTACAAGAGAAGAAGACAAAAGGTGAAATAAGAATTTGCGTGGACTTGCGCAAACTCAATGACGCATCAACGCATGATCCATTTCCTACTCCCTTTACAGATGAAGTGCTTGATAACGTTGGAGGACAAGAGGCTTACTCCTTCACTGACGGATTTCCGGGATACCATCAGATCATAATCCATCCAGACGACCGCCATAAGACTACTTTTGCGACTGAATGGGGCTCATTCCAGTACACGGTAATGCCCTTTGGTCTTAAGAACGCACCTGCTATCTTCTCTAGAGTCGTTGTTGCTGTTTTTAAAGAATTCATTCACAATTTCTTAGAAGTCTATTTTGATGACTGGACTGTATTTGGTTTATTAAAGAATCATATAGCAAACCTGCGAATGATGTCAGAAAAATGTAGACAGCATCAGATTTCCCTTAACTTGAAAAAATGTATCTTCTGTGCTCCTTTTGGTATTTTGTTGGGTCACATTGTATGCAGACAAGGACTCCTGATGGATCCTACGAAGGTTGCCATCATTGCTAATTTACCTGCGCCCAACTCAGTCAAGCAATTGCGCACTACATTGGGACATACTGGATACTACAGAAAATTTATCAAAGGTTATGCAAAGATCACAGCACCTATGGAAAGATTGCTGAAAAAGGATTCGAAATTCCAATGGACAGAAGAATGCCAACAGAGCTTAGACACACTTAAAGACAAGATGATCAGTGCGCCAATTCTAGTTTTCCCAGACTGGAATAAACCCTTTCATGTTCATGTCGATGCTTCTTCCATAGCATTGGGGGTCGTACTTACACAACCAGGAGAAGGAGGTATCGATCACCCCATTGATTACTCTAGCCGGAAGCTGTCCACACCCGAGAAGAACTACACTACTACAGAGAGAGAAGGACTAGCTATGGTGTACGCCCTACAGAAGTTCAGACACTACTTACTGGGCGCACATTTTAAAATGTATACTGACCATTCTGCTTTGAAATACTTGGTCAATAAGCCAGTGTTAGGAGGAAGAATTTGCAGATGGCTACTGCTCTTTCAAGAATATGATTTTGAGGTTATTATAAAGCCAGGTAGATTGAATGCAGGACCTGACCACTTATCTAGGATCGAGTCGGGAGAAGAACCTACAAATCTGGAGGACAATCTGCCTGATGCACAACTATTTTTTGTTCAAGCAGCAGATGAATATTATTCTGATATCCTTGAGTTTCTCACCACCGGACAAGCACCAGTTGAGTTTACAATCCAGCAGAAGAAACAACTTGTTGTCAAAGCCGCAGACTTCACTTTGATAGCAGGTCAGCTTTATAAGTTGGGCCCCAATGAAGTCTTGCGCAGATGTATTTTACCACATGAAAAGAACTCTATCATCGCAGAAGCGCACTCAGGCACCGCAGGAGGCCATTTCGCAGGAAAGCCGACTGCTCAGAAGATCTTAGCCGCAGGTCTTTGGTGGCCGACATTGCATAAGGATGCTAAGGAATTCTGCAAATGTTGCGATGTGTGCCAGCGAATAGGAAAACCTTCAAGAAGAGATGAGATGCCGCTAAGACCCCAGATAACACTGCGTGCTTTTGATAAATGGGCCATTGATTTTGTAGGTCCTATCAACCCACCAGGAAAGAGAACCGGCGCAAGATACATCATTACAACTACTGAATACCTCACCCGATGGGCTGAGGCTAAGCCAGTAAAGAACTGCGACGCTGCCACGGCCGCGCAGTTCATTTTTGAGAATATTATCACTAGATTTGGATGTCCACTGATTCTAATGAGTGATCAGGGTACACATTTCCTCAATAAGACTATAGAAGCCCTTACTGAAGAATTCCAAATTAGTCACCATAAGAGTACACCCTACCACCCTCAAGCTAATGGCACGGTGGAGGCATTCAATAAAATTCTTGAGAATGCCCTGACGAAGATCTGTAATCAACAAAGAGATGATTGGGACCTTAGAGTCACAACTGTATTATGGGCTTACAGAACTACCTGCAAGAAATTAACAAGCCACACACCTTTCAATTTGGTGTATGGACAAGAAGCAGTTATGCCTATGGAATTCATTATTCCCAGTCTCAGAATTGCGCAAATTACAGAAATGACAGATACGGATACCATGAGTGAAAGAATTTCACAATTGCTTGCCTTAGAGGAAGACAGACTCTTAGCCGGATTCCATCAACAGGTACAGAAGGCAAGACAGAAAGCTTGGCATGACAGGCATATTAAGAATAAAGTCTTTCAGGAACGAGACTTGGTACTCCTCTATGGTAGTAAATTCATCAAGTTTCCAGGCAAGTTTCGGGTACACTGGTTAGGCCCTTTTCAAGTGATAAAAATAACGGAAGGAGGAGCAGTTCAACTTGCGAAGCTAAATGGAGAAGTACTACCTACAAAGATCAACGAGAGTCGGCTCAAGCTTTACCGCGACGGCCACTCCGCCCTGTCGACTTAAATAGCTGATCAGAGATGCAGATGTCCAGTGTAGTTGAAAGAGGCATCGCATTATCAGTCTACACGGAAGTCGCGAGACCCTCAGTCTCTGGCTTCCCGCGCAGTTCTGTGAAACATCCGCGCATACCGAATAATAATTTGGGATTGAGCGAGCTTATATTTGCGCTCTTGCGAGGTTTTCCCCGGGCCATTGAACCGTCGCTCTTGCGGAGTTCCCTGTGATAAGTTGCCGCTTGAAGAAGTTCTAGATGTGGACCCCTATAGGCACAGTTACCTAAGTTGAAATGACCCACCGAAAAATTTGAATTACAGCAGTTATGTAGCCGCGTCTGAGAATAAATGAAGGATAAGCCCGCCATTTAAGTGTAGCCGCTCTGACAGATTCGGCTTGATCTCCGTAAGATATGCATTTAACTCATGTGCCGAAAAGCTTTAGCTTCTCCCGGAAGGCTGTCAGAGCCCGTCCATCATAATAAATGCACCGCAGAGGCGAGGGGGATAGAAGGGTTGTCAACTCATGCATAGCTGCCTATAGCTAGTAGCCCCACTTGCCCGCATTTACTATCACCTTTGGCTATAAATACCCCACACTTGTATATTTTCGAGTTACTTTTCTCGAGCTACATAGTCTTGTTTGAGAATCTAAGCCATTGTTTTCAGAGCCGAGTTGTGCAGAGTGCTTCCTTTGTTGTCAGTGTTCATATCCCACGCTCGTCCGCTGTTCTGTCCAAGTTCTTGTTCCCTATACCCGTTCACGACGGAGAACCTGTCGACTGAAGAAGTTGTTCGTCAATTCCTGCGCCGAGGCCTAGATTTTGGTATGACTACCCCTGTGACGGCCTCGACTTATGTACACCCTGGTTATCACGATCCCAGACAATCTCCGACCACAAGAGCGTCTCAGCCACAGAGAGCCCGTTCCAGAGCCGTTGGCCACTATGGTGAATTATATTCCATCGCGTCCAGACGATGCACCAGAGGTGCATATTCCGAAGAATGCAAAGTATCCGCTTCCGTTACCTCCACTACCGGCTGGCGTGCGAATAGAAGGGTCCTTGCTCGGACACCTTCCACTGGTCAAGTTCTTTGATTTCAACCTGGGAGACTATAAAACATATCCTCAGTTCGCACTAGACCGCTATCTGACGGTAGTGCATAATCCCACCAGAAAGGTTGACGAATTCATCCCGAAGGGATTTGCAGCAAATCTTGAGCGACCTGGACTCCTGAACCTGTTAAAGCTACCGCATTTCGGGCGAAGCAATGAAGTGAACGCAGTTGTTAAGACACTGCTATCCTGCGTTCATGGAGGTTACCTTTGGCTGGGGAGGCCAATCAATGTAAATGTCGATTTGATTCACCGTATTACCGGCCTATCTAAGGTTGGTAAAGATCCCAATATTCATTTTGTGGGAAAAGACAAGGATAGAAAATTGGCTGCACAGCTGGTGCAGAAATACAACCTTACAAGAGGAGGTCGGGCTTATGAAATCACTATAGTAGAAGACGAAGCACTTAGATTTACAGGAAGTCTGCTCGCAGGCAGACTTCTCACAAAGTGCAGACCGAAGGAAGTTACTGGAGCTGTCGTGGAACTTGCCATCGCAGCTGCGGAGGGAGAACAGTACAACTGGTCCCTCTTCCTCCTCAATTCTTTTTTGGAAGACTGCCGGAACGTCCAAGATAACCCCGGTCAGTTGTTCCATTTTTCTTGGCTTTTAATTTTATGTGCTCTCGTCGGGTGGAAGGAGCCCCCGAACACTCAGTTCCTCCCGCGTCGCGCAGGAGAACCTGCCGGAATCCGCTATGTTAACCTTTGGGAGTCTCCTAATCCCGCAAAGTGCAAGATGAACCGTGCTGTATTTTGTGAATACTACTATCTCCTCAGAGATACCATTCAGGAAATGCCAAGGATGAGTGAGGAGACAGCGAAAATGTATGACGGAAAGTTGGCCTTTACTGCCGACTTACATCAACTTTACCTCCGTCCCTGCGGCATTCAGGAGGAATGGGCCGTAGGCCTTTACAGGATGACCACCGAAGATGTCGAAGAAACTATCAAGTCTTGGTCGGATGAATGGAGAGAAGCCGCCGACATCGCATCCGCGATGCCACCCGCCGCTGCGCAAGAGAAGGATAAGGTCAAGGAAGCCCCCGAGTAGAGAGGTGATGAAGGCTCGACAGAACCAGCAACCAAGAGAAAAAAGGTGTCGCATCCCTCTGAGGCCATTCCCTCGGGGATCAACCAGTATTTGAAAGAGCAATTTCGCGAGCTGCGGAACACGCACGCTCACATCAGAAGTGCTCTAGACTTGCAGTTTGTGGAATTAAAGGGTCTCGTAGGAAGGATTGCGCAGACTCATGCGCCAGCATCTACTTCACAGGCGCCACAAGTAATTCCAAGTACCGAGCGAGTTGAAGAACTCATAGAAAGGCATACTGTCGTGCATATTCCGCCTACGAGCATGACACTTCCAGATCCGCTAGCTGCACTACAGGTAAGCGCAGTTGGGCCCGTCGAAATAAATTTGTCCCTAATTCCTATAGAGACTCTACAACTAGTACATGAGAAAGTTTCTCTTGAGTTGAGAGCTAGAGAGCTCTCTACATTCCAGGAAAATCAACGACTGCAATCGCAGGAGATAGAGCTGAAGGCAAGCCATAAGAATATCTCCGAGAAACTCGCACTTTATGAGGCGCAAGACATTGGCATAAGAAACGCAGTGGATGAGATTGCCCAGGAGTTGCCGGCTTGCGAGATTCAACCAGACCTCCCTCTGGTTGAGAAAGTTCAAATTATTGGAGGAAGGGTGAAAACCCTGGAGCACGAAATAGTTGCTATGGCTGAGGGCCATAGAACCCAGATTGCCGAGCTGGAAGCTCGTGTTGCTGCACAGTTTACAGATGATGCGCAAGAACAATTTGAAGCGCTGAGCAGAGCTTCCACACAAATGAAAGACAAAATACAGGAAGCCGAGAACCTGATGAGCCAAGCTATGGAAGCTTGGACGGAGCTTGAGAAGCTCCCTTTTAAAGTTGGTCTTTTGGAACAGGTGCAAGCCGCAGAACAGTCCCTAACTGTTCTGACTGAAGAAGCTAAGGCCTTAACAGGCTTACCAAAAATGAAGAAAATGAGTGAAGTGCGCAGAGTGCAACAGCAACTGCACAAGCTCAGAACTGAAGATGAGAAGCTCACCAACAACATTCAGCCATTTATGGATGAGTATGTTGATATCGTTGGCCAAGTCGAGGCAAAAATCAAAGAAATTGCTGAATCTCAAGAGGTGATTGATGCCATAACTAAAGAAGAAGCCACTGCAGAAACGGTGCAGACAGTTGTGGAGTGTGTCGATGAATTGGACCACGCTATTGCGCAGTGGAAGAAAACATTCGCGGAGACCCAAGCAAAAGCAGATGCGCAAGTAAGGCGACCACACGCTAGTGCGAGTGGCTCGAGGGCGAGCCACAAGTAAGTGTTAGGGGCCTGTTGGAGCCAAGGCCGCAGCTATGGTAAAAGCTGCGAATTTTGAGGAAAAAGCACAAGTATGGAAGAGTGCTAAATTTTGAATAAACGCCAATTTTGGGACAGAAGCAGACGGTGCGCAGTACGGTGCCAGATGGATAATCTCAGCGTAGATTATGGACCGGAAATTGCGGAGCTCGTGCGCACGTCAGAAGGGAATGAAGGTAGCAGAGTGGAAAGCCCAGCTACCACAATGAATGAAGCAATGGAGTAGAGGGCTCAGCTACCCTCATTAAGGCTGAATACAGAAGTTATGGTTGCTCGGATCAAGGAGGAGCAACGGACCAAAGCATTGAAGGCGAAGGACAAGGCGCCCATACCCGTAAGCTGCGCCAGAAATCATGGAGCCTGCAGGAAGCGGCGACATGACTGCAAGCGGCGCCTACAGTACACCTAGCCATGTGCGTGGTTAGGGTTTTTGGGGATTACTGCTGGGAAAGGCCCACAGTTTTGTAAAGGTGCGACCGCCATGGCCACCTATATATATGTATAATTGTAAAGGGTAGATGTTAGTTAACTAGTTAGTGAGCTGGTTAATTAGTGAGTCAGTTAGCTAAGCCTGTGAGTGAGCTAGCTAAGATAGTAGATACTAGATGTAAGAAGGATTGATCGAGCTGATCATCCTCTGTTACGATCTTGTTGATTGTTTTCTACCGTGTTGCTAGAAAACAGGAGTTAGAGCTGGTTAACAGTGAAGCTAATCCTTGAGTTGCAGACAGTCGGAGTCGACGTCTAAACTATTGTGATCTCTGAAGAGGAAGAGACTAGATCGAGAGAAGGGATCCCAGCTGTGTGCATGGAGTTTCCTGGAAAGATCTAAGGCTGCAGCTGTGTGCGCAGCATATTGTATAAATCTATCATTTTCTGGTTAATATAAGATACTCCCGTGGACGTGGGTTTTCCCCGCGGAGGTGGACTTCGTATTTCTCGTTGTTGTGATGTTGTGATTGAAGTGATTGCCTGTTTTAGTTTACTACAGCAAATACAGGAATGTTGCATTATCTTCATGAGTGCGTTGAGTAAGTTCTTAAAGCTTCCTTGGAAATTACAATCGTTAAGGGTCGAAGGAATTGGTAAGACAACGTCGCCGCAGCGATAGGAGATCGTGGTGCTGCGACAGGCGCGCTAGCGAAGCGACGCTTAGAATATCGGTGCAAAGGGTAATTGGTCCTAGCGCCGGAGTGGAAGTACCGCGCAGCTCAGCTGCTGAGCAGGAGCTTGAGAGCTGTTGTGCTCATAAGTCTGGAGGGGTCAGACATTCACCCTAGAGGAATCGTCGAGGAGGAAAGAGCAGTCTCCGCGTCGCCCAGGTTAAGGAAATCTGATTCCTTAGCCCCCCCATAGCCGCTTCGGGTGAGACCTCGAGCTGCTGCGCAGCTCGTTGCCGAGAGGGCCAGTGCGCCAAGGGGTTTTGTTGCTGCGCTTCATTAAAACCCGGGTCTGTCCAAAAAGCAGCCAACAGCTACTATTTTTTTGGATCCTGTACTTGTAGTGGGCCAGTGAACAGGGGAAAAGGACCCACAAATCCAAATACTATTCTTTTTCTGGTTTATTTTGAAACCTGTGCTTGTAGTGGAGCATAGAGGAAAAGGACCTAGAAATCCAAATATTAATAAAAGGGTGCTAGAGATGTGGCTTTACAATAGAAATTACATGTGCTTGCCCCTCTCTAGTCCAGACCATAAATTCTTAGGATAATTACATGACAGAAAGAGCCAGGAAACAACACAAGCAATGTAGGAAACATATATTATTAATAACTCTCACTGTTCGTTATCAAAATGTTGGTTCATATCGGGCTAGTATCCAACTAAACATATTCCAAATAATAATTTCATAAGCTTAAATTGTCCAACGAGTAGATGGATCCAAGAGGCTATAGAAATTTCAAATACAAGTAGAATCAATCGATCCTCTATTCATAGAGGTGTCAGATCAAATCAGAAGCACTAATCAAATGCATACATACTGTAATACAATAGACAACAATAAAACAAAGTATGTAAGCAGATAGAAATAGAATGCTAAATGAAGAGAAAATAGTTTAACTTGATCTATCACTCGATCACACTGAGTACTGAAGTCGTCGCTTCTCATGGTGTAAAATGTGCCGAAGAACATCATGCAAGTCCTCTAGGAGATCGCAGTAAACATGAGCATTGCAGCTTTGGAGGTTCCATCTCCTTTCAATTCGAAGGGATCTTTGATTGTTTCCCTCCCAACAAAATCCTCCACAATCATGTTATCCAAATATGTATTCATGGCATCCACCACCGCGAAGCTCGTACAATCTGCCAGGAATCATTTTGATGATATGGGATATAGTGCCTTCCTTCTAGGCCATGAGCTCCACGGCCTTATTTCCTTGCGAAACTGCAAAAATGTGTGGCATCAAGGTACTTGATATATTTTAGGGATTCAATGATATGGCCTGATAGAGTAGAGATTACATCTTCAATGTTGGGAGGGAGAAGAACGCGATAGTTGGAGCTTGGGAACATGTAAGGCCCCTCTTCAAAATCTCCATTCTTTATCAGATGACTGCACAAAATCAAAGGTCAAGAAACAAGAACCCAAGCTAGATTACACTTTTGATCAGATTCAGTGCACAAAATCAAAATCAAGAAGCAAAGGCAGATTACATTTTGTGAACATAGGGAGGAACATCTCCTTGATGGCCACTGTGTCCAACACCGGTCCGTAAGTGAGATCTTATGAACAGTGGGGTTTTGAAGAATGACATTCACATTGATTACACTAGAGGGATCTCATAATTCCCAATCAATAAGCATCCCAACCATTGCTATTGTAAAGGGTCTGTATGAATATGTCTCCAGAAAATAGAGGAACAAAGGCATTCAATCTCTCATTCTGTGCACAAGTCCTCGCAACACTAAATGTAAGTGAGTAATACGAGTTGCTGGTGACATTAATACCCTGGCTAATAGAAGCCTTGTTTCCTAGTGTCATAAAGTGGGTTCCTTACGACCACTAACATATCATGATAAATCACATCGGATGTAGTGGTAACTAGGCGGTGGGAAAACCGTGAGGAAGAGGAAGTTGAAGCTATAACACTACCTAAAACAACGACATCCAACGAGCTGGACAAAATATGGCATGACATAACAAATTTTGTACCTAAAACTGTGTGAATGAATCAAGGGTAGAGATGATTTCAATCATCAGACACTTTGATCCGATCGTGTAAACAAAGTTAAAGCAAACATTTGGGGAGACTTTCCCATTGTAGAATGCCTTATGGCATATTAAAATAAGGAGGAACTCTATATAGTTCTCCATAGTTTTCAACGAGATAAAATCTCCAGACCAGATGGTTGGCCCCTGGTTGAATTTTTTATGGGGTTGTTGGACCTTCTAGAGGACGATCTTCTTCAAGTAGTGGAAGACTCAAGGAAATCGGGCAATGTTCTAGCAGCTTCCAACTCAACCTTTCTTACCTTGATCCCTAAATCGGATATTCCTCGGTCTTTTGATGAATTTCACCCTATATCACTTTGCAACTACATTTATAAAGTGATTTCAAAAATTATCTCTTGCAGCCTCCAAAATATCTTATCCTTGTCTATCTCCTTGGAACAATTTGTCTTTTTGAAAGGGTGCCAAATCCATGATGCCATAGGAGTTGCGCAAGAAGGTCTCCACTAATTAAAAAACCTTCACATAGTTGTTTTCAAAATTGATTTGACAAACGATTTTGATTGAGTAAGTTGGACTTATATGAGGTGTTTAGTAACTCATGTTGGTTTCAAATTAGGTTTTACTTCATGGATCACGAGCTGTATCCAATCTATCTCCTTGGTTATTCTCATAAACAGAGTTGCCTCTATTTTTTTCAATAAGGGGAAAGGAATTAGACAAGGTTGTCCATTGTCTCCTCTCTTGTTCCCATTGGTGGCAGAGGGTTTAAGCAGGGCTATTACTGATGCAAAATCAAAGGGTCTTTTTAAGGGCATTCACATAAAAGGTTCTTTGTTTCTTTCCCACCTTCTGTTTGCCGATGATATTCTAATCTTCTACTATGGCTCTACGAGTGATATGCTAGCCCTCAATTCTATCTTGCAGTTATATGAACTGGCCACATGTATGAAAGTAAATACAAACAAGTCCTCTATTTCTCCTGTTGGATTGGAAGAAGATGATAGAAACTATTGTATGGAACTGTCTCCCTATCAAGTTGCAATTTTTTCTAAAGGTATATAAAATACCTAGGTTTTCATCTAAAGCCTAATGGTTACTTAAATTCTGTCTCGAGATGGCTTATTAGGAAATTGGAAGGTAGAATTAATATTTGGTGCAACAAATGGTTTTCTAGAGGGGGGATATTAGTACTTGAAAAATATGGTGTTACATATTTTTCTTGCAAGGTAAGCAGGAGCAAACCACTCTCCCCTGGAACAAGTGGCAATTATTAGGTAAGCCAAAAAGATAAGGAGGATGGGGACTAAAGAATCTATCCTTTTTTTCGAAAGTGTTGGCTGCAAAAAGTGTGTGGAGACTCTTAAATGGTTCGGGACTATGGCAGAGTGTGGTTTGGAGGTAATATATTTTCCCGGACAGTGTGGAAGATTGGATCAGAAAACCAAAGAAGAATTTCCACAATGGCTCAGTGTTTTGGCGTGCTCTTATCTTTGCATCCCCACTTATTGAGAAAGGCCTGACATGGGAAATTGGTGATGGTTCCAATGTTAGATTGGGAACTGACATCTGGATTGGAAGTGGAAATTCTTGTCTCCTACTTGAACATATGATACATATATTCAGATCTTTGGGTTACTATAAACTACACCAGATTGCAGAATCATATGGATGGTTATCGACTCATTTCCTGGGTTTTACAAGAGATGATGCACATATTTGGACATCTATGGTACAATCCTTAAAACATGATCACATTAGAATTCATAATCATAAAGATAAGCTAGTTTGGTTAAATGCTCCCTCAAGGATTTATATACCCAAAGCAGGCTATCTGATTTTATGTTCAGAAGGAAGTTTGATTGTTAATTGGTGGTGGAAAGTAATCTAGCACTTAAATTGTCTTCCTAAAACCAAATTGTTCATGTGGTGCTTAATTAACAACTTAGATTTAACCTGAGATTGGATTCGAAGAAGTTCGGTTCAGGGGCCAGGAATGTGTCCACGATGTTGCCAGCATGAAGAAACAAATGTACACATCATCATGCATTGTTCTTTTACTCTACATGTTTGGAAAGATTTAGCTTTATTAACTCTACTAAGGTACAAAACTTAAAATCTCTACCTCTTATTATAGCTTGGAGTATTTGGGTTGCTACAAATAAATCAATATTTGGATATTTAGTTACAAAACCTTCTATGTGTGCTCTTCAAAGTTCAAAGCTTAAATCTTTTGAGTCACTATCCACATAATCAGTTAGGAAAAAAACAAAAATTGATTTAGCCTAAAGTCATTGATACGGACAAACCATGGACATATTTTGATGGAGTAGCCCAAGGTATAGCAAGCATTGAAGGAATGATTGATATTAACAAACCATGGACATATTTTGATGGAGTAACCAAGGTATAGCAAGCATTGAAGGAATGATGGTATTTTGTATTTTATTGAATTCTCTAATCTCAAGTTTAAAACGGGACTAGGCAAAGGCTCTAACAATTTATTTGAATTAATTGCTTTAAAACTTATTCTTACTTTGGAAATTAAGAATGGTTTAGAAGTGCTACAGGTCTTGACACTTCAACATCACCTCTTGATGTTCAACACTTTTAGAAAATATGGATGAAATATGTTGAATATATGCACGTCGAAGACAACTTTGTAAATATTTTGCGAAGTGGGATATCAGTGGAAAGCAGCAACCAATAACCATTAAGGTAATCGTATTTTAATGGCTATAAAGTATTTTGTGAAGTGGGATATCAGTGGAACGCAGCAACCAATAACCAGTCCTTGGACTTGTTTATTCATTCGATTTGGTTTTGTCGTCACTGATGACTGAAGCCTAAGAGTTTCACATTCCCACGACATTTTAGCTTCCATATTCGCTTGCAGATTATGCCATTTTCCCGACATTATCCTCGAACTTGCTCTCTAGTCAGACGTCTTGCTCTTGGAGATTAAATTATTCAGATTATTCCTCACCCAGATGCTATAATTAATTTCATATCTCAGTGCGTCGCTTAAGCAACTACCCATTATTCAGTATTTCGTTCGTTTTCCATTTTCTTACAATGAAGAGTTCCCATAAACCCCACGTCGTATTAGTTCCATTCCCAGCGATGGGTCATTCCATCCCTTTCCTCGACCTTGCAAGGCTACTGGATTTACATGGCGCCGCCGTGAGCTATGTCACAATGCCTGCAAATGCCTCCCGGCTTGAAGGAGCACTGGCCGAAGCTCAATCCGCCGGTTTGGATATTCGCGCTGTACTCCTTCCCACTCCTACTGTGGAAGGCCTTCCGAAGGGACGCGAGAGCGTGGATGTCCTTCCCTCGGAGTTGATGGGTCTACTTTTCAATTTCGTCGAGAAGCTTGCAGAGCCCTTCGAGAGCTGGCTCCAGCAACATCTACAACAAGAACAAGGAGAAACGGGCCATTCTTCGCCGGTTTGTATCATCAACGATATCATGATGCTATGGACTCTGCAGATAAGCGAAAAATATGGTGTCCCACGGGTTCTGTTCAATACATGCGGGGCCTTTGCCATGACCCTTCTCTTCTCCGTCTCGGCTTCCATATCTGACAACGCGTTGCATAAAGAGGGGGAAAACGTTGTTCTCAGCATGAATCTGTCGAGCCCTCTCAGATTCAATAAGAACGAGTTGAGTCATGACTTCTTTGAGCCCCACATGTTGAACCGCTTGCAGTGTGTCATCGTCCAGACCTTACAATCGCTGAGTCATGGCTGGGGAATGCTCTTTAATACATTTGAGGACCTCGAGCCGCAACATCTAAGGCACTTTAGAAGCATGACCGGGAAGCCCATCTGGTCTGTAGGCTCGGTGCTCCCACCGAGCTTGGCAGGGAAGTCAGGCAGAGGGAAAATGGCGGACATCATCGAGGATGAGCTAGTTCAGTGGCTAGATTCTCAGAGGTCGTGTTCGGTTGCGTATGTTTCATTTGGAAGCCAGGCCTTCTTATCCGAACAACAGACCGTTGCCTTGGAGAGGGGCTTGGAAGCCAATGAGCAACCATTCGTTTGGGCCATCAAAGTCATGCCCAAACTCGAACCCATGACTGCAGATACAGAGATTCGATCCTATATTCCTTGTGGCTTTGAGGACATAATAACACATAAGGGGTTAGGGTTAATCATTTGGGGATGGGCGCCTCAGCTTCTAATTCTTTCCCATTTGTCGGTCGGCGCTTTCATGACAGACTGCGGGTGGAACTCCACATTGGAGAGCATAACTCCGGGGGTTCCTCTGATCACATGGCCGATGTTTGGGGATCAACACTTCAATTCAAAGCAAGTCGCCGAGCAACTTGGTACAGGAGTCCAGTTTTTCCAGCATAAAGATGGCGTTCATGAGGAGGAAAGAGTGAAGGAAGTGTTGAGGCTTGTGTTGACTGAAGATAAGGGCAAGGAGATGAGAACACGCATAGAGAAATTGAAGTAGATGGCTTCCAAAGCTGTTGCAGAGGGAAGATCTTTGACAACAAATTTGCAAGCTTTTGTGTGTGACGATAATGGGATCCCACAATGGATCAAAACAAATTGGGGATACAGAGTCTGTGCCAATCGGTGGTTTTTAACAGTCTTAATCAACTTTTAGTTTAAGTTTTATAATCCAACGGTTTAAATGTTTTGGGTAAGAAATTGTTCTTAATTGAATCGTTTTGAAATGGTTTTAAGTTTTATAATACAACGATTTAAATGTTTTGAGTAAGAAATCATTCTTAATTGAATCGTTTTGAATTAACTAAAGATAGAAAAATATAACAGAAAAATGTTTCAAAACCTTTTATTGGTTTCTATTTTAACTCAATGGAAATTTGTTCTTTAGTCATTCTATTCCTGTTCCTAATTGATTAGCGGAAGAGCGTGAGTTTGATTAGTTTGTTTTTCTAACTTTTCAATGGAGTAAATTTATACTAACATAGATTCAATTTAAAGGGGATCTACAAATATTAGGAAGCATTTTAATTTATCTAATTTGTGTAGTTTTATATATATGCCCGTGTTAATGTTTTAAATAGTGGACATGTTTTTTTTTATAATATTTTATTATTTTTTAAAATGGATATATGTCAACTTTAGGATGAGCACGGAATGAGTTACACATCTCTCCCTGCTAGACTGTAGAATGCGCCTCTTCAGCGCAATAAACATATATTTAAGCAACTAGCATATATTTGCAATGTGAAAATCATATTAATTTTAATTTTTCATTTTATTTTAAGAAATTATTTTTAATGGAGAATGAGTGTGTGAAAGATGGTAAACTAACTTTAATAAATATAGCAAAATGGCAAACACTTTATATATATAATATAATTGATGACATTCACACCACTATTTAAAATCCAAGTTTGGAATAAAATTCAAGTTTGGAAGGTGTTTATTTAAAAGTAGTTAAATTTTTTGTGTTTTTTATGATTAATATAAGAGTTGTTCCCTTAAATAAAGTCCAAAATCTCAAATAATATCTAGACTCTATCGACATAAATATAAACAATTAGTTACAAAAATGATTATAATTTAGAAAAAAAATTAACATGTAATCAACTGAACAATAAATTGTTTTATGAACATGAATAATTAATTACAAGGTTTTAATTTTGAAAACAATTTAATAATTTACAATATGTAATCAACTATATAATAAAAAATTAATAATTAACTGAATAATAAGATTTTTTTAATGAATATAAATAATTAACTACAAAAATAATAGTGTTAATTTAGAAAACAATTTAATGATTTAAAAAATATAATCAACTAAATATTAATAAATGATAAAAAATTATTTTCTATATATTCTTGTTGTTTCGTATATGGTCCATAATGATCATACAACATGAAAAGCTATTGCTTATTCATCTATAATAATAAATTAGAATGTAGCTATTGCTCGATCGAGGTATCATTGTTGGATTAATGTTTCCCAATTGGGTTTTATGGTTCTTTCGATGAAGAAAGTTGGAGAATGGACAACTTACATTGTTGGTTTTTGGCAGTAGAGGATACATTGATGTGGTTTTGGAAAACAAGTGGTTGTTTTATAACAACTGGAAGTGGAGAGTCCCACTAAAATTTAAATTATTCATCAAGTTGACAGGAAAGAATCACATTCAGACTTGGGATAATTATCTAAAAAGAGGGGGGCGGTTTGGACCCAATATCCACCCCTTAAGCTGTAACGAGGTTGAATTAGTGGAGCACCTGGTTGTTTCTTGTCCCTTTACTCGTTAGGTGAGGTTTTATGTCACAAAGGCTTATAATATTGCAGTGAACTAGGGGAGCTCTTCTCTTTCATTCCTATTTTCTTACTTGTTTTAAACTGGTTCCATCCTGGGGAGAGCTCCCATGTTTCATTTGTTGAGAGTTATGAAAGGCCAAGAACAAACTTATTTTTGAAGGAAAAAATACCGGTATTGTTTGGATTGGTAGCAGAGCCATCGCTACTTTTTTGGTGTTTGTTAAGGTCCCTTATCAATTCTTTGTCTCTTCAAAAGGATCCATCCTTGGATGTTGAGGGCTGTAGAGGTTTTTTTTGATGGGGCTTGTCAAGATGCTTTTAGTAGATGTGGAGCTAGTGCTATTTTGTGTATAGATAGGATCAAACATTATTAAATTTGGATGCAGTGTGGGGCTAACACAAATACCATGGGTGAACTGTTGGCATTATGGATGTTGTTATACTTTGCAAGACATTTAGTCATTGACAACATTCAGATTGTTGGAGCTCAATACATTTAGTCATTGACAACATTCAGATTGTTGGAGATTCGAAAATCATTATAGACTGGGCACTTAAAAAAAGGCTTTGTGTTCTCCATCTCTCTTCTTGGATGGTGAGTGTCAATTAACTGATTGATGAATTTCGGGGAATTTCCTTTAGGGAATTCAATCAACAGGCAGATGATTTGTTGAAACGTTCTCTGGTGGCTCAAGACGGCTTCATTTTCAGTGAATGTTGGGAGTGTTCAATTAGTATCAGAAGGAAGATTGAAAATCTATTATTCATAGTCTCATTTTTGAGCTTTTTGAGATATATGCAGATTATTGTTACCAGATTACTTTTCTCTTATTTACAGGTTTTTGAGCTCTGGATAGAGCCTTTTGGCTAGGACGACATCAATTGGCTCGTTGATGTCTGGGTTCGTGGTTCTTCAAACAGATGTTCCATATTTTTGGAGGGCGTCTTTTGGGATATTTATACTCTTTACCAACAGTTTTCTTCCTTGTCTAGATTACTTATGATAACATACTCTTATGGTGCTACTTATTGGATGGACACCATTTTTTTTCTCCATCATATGATGCAGATCAGATTTAGATGGCTTTTGGGACATGTTCTGTGCCGTGGATGCTGTTTATGCCCAACATTTATTTTGTTTCTTATATGTTATGTCTCTTATATTTGGAGGACTGTTTATATCCCTCTTGATGTTGTGGCCAGAGTAGATTGGTTTGTTTACCCATTGGGAGAATATGTGGAGGTGTTAATATAGATATTGTTGGTGGATGTGTGATTACTGTATTGTATTTTGGACATGCTGACATTTAGTTTTGTATGGTGATGATGTTGTTTAGCGTTTTAATATTTCATTTCATATTTCATATGTTAGTATAGTTTTTTTTTAAAAAAAAATTAACATTATTAATTTTTTTCATGTCAAAAATAAAATTATGATAAGCATATAACTATAAGAATATGCTTTCGTAAAACTTTATTAGAGTTTTTTTTCCACTAAAAAAATCACACTTTTTTTTATTAAAAAAACACATTTTACATAACCCATAAATAAGCTTCTTAACAAATAAAAAGCTCATTATACCTCAATCAAAAAGAAAATTGACCCGGATCGTCCTATGCTTGTTAGAAACCTTGTTAGAGCTGCCACAATATGGATTATTTAATTGGGTAATTATCAAGTGAATGTTCCAAAACCCGGAAAATTGTAGTAATTCGCCATTTAGTCCATTGCCTTTTGGATTCTACTCTTTATAAAAAATAGGGGTTTTGTTCTATTTGTATTCCTAGATTTTTTTTAATATATTAATAAGTATTGTTGTTATTTTAGTACATATGAAATGTTATTCACCATATTTCACAACAATAAATAAAAGTGATCTTTGATCTTTTTAGTCATTTGAAATGCAATTTCATTAGCCTTTTAAAATATTTTGGTCGAAGTATTTGGCTGGCTATTATCTATATAGTATAGATTGAAACGTTTATTGATGTCAAAAATCAAATATTTATTTGAAAAAACAATCATCAACCAAAATCTGTATGTTAAAAAATGAAACGTTATTTTATTATTTTACCATTATCTATGGACTATAATGGAACTGTTGTCAAAAATCAAATATTTATTTGAGAAAACCATCCTCAACCAAATCTGTATGCTAGAAAATGAAATGTTATTGCGCTGAGAGGCGCTCTACAGCCCAGTATGAGGGAGATCTTGTAACATTTGTCCATGTTTGTCCTTATAGTCGGCCATATAGAAAAAATAATAATACAAAGTAAAAAGTGAATATGAGGGAGATCTTGTAACGTTTGTCCATGTTTGTCCTTATAGTTGCCCATAAAGAAAAAATAATAATACAAAGTAAAAAGTGAATATGAGGGAGATCTTGTAACATTTGTCCATGTTTGTCCTTATAGTCGGCCATAAAGAAAAAAGAATACTACAAAGTAAAAAGTGAATATGAGGGAGATCTTGTAAGTTTGTCCATGTTTGTCCTTATTGTCGTCCATAAAGAAAAAAGAATAATACACAGTAAAAGTAAAAGAATAATACAAATTAATAATATGTCGGCCATTAATAAAAGGACGTGATCCTTCGTTTGAATAAAATGTAAAAAGTAATAGTATGAGGGAGATCTTGTAACATGTAACACATGTTCGAAAGTAATAAAATGTAAAAAATAATAGTATGAGGGAGATCTTGTAACATGTAACTTTTGTTCGAAAATAATAAAATGTAAAAAGTAATATTATGAGGAAGATCTTGTAACATGTGATGGATGTTCGAAAATAATAAAATGCAAAAAGTAATAGTATGAGGGAAATCTTGTAACATGTAATGGATGTAACATGTAACCCTTGTTCGAAAATAATAAAATGCAAAAAGTAATAGTATGAGGGAAATCTTGTAACATGTAATGGATGTAACATGTAACCCTTGTTCGAAAATAATAAAATGTAAAAAGCAACATGTAACATTTGTCAAAATTAATAAAATGTAAAAAGTAATATAGAATTTTGTAAATAAATTGAATTTCATTATCATGTAAAGTGAGTTTTATACTTGCATAGATTAAAATTAAATTTAGTGTAATATTTATATTGAATTTAAATTTATATTTAACATTAAATTAACATTTAATTTAAATTTATATTTACATTAAAATATATATTAATTTTTACATATAAGTATATAAGTTCTGTACATTGTATAATAAGAACTACATGTGGTATAGTGGTAAGGGTGTTGGGATAATGGACGTGAGGTCCAAGGTTCAATCCTCCTGGATCACCTACTTTTTAAAAAAAATATAGAATTTCGTAAATATATTGAATTTCATGTAAAGTGACTTTTAGACTTGCATAGATTTCAATGTATGGGGTCTTTTTATTGCATTTTTTTTCAGTGTAGATGTTATTCTGTGGATGCATTGATTTCAGTGTATGGATACATATATTTTAGTGTATGGGGTTTTTTAGTGCATAATTTTCGGTGTAGCTCGCACCCCTCCCTCCCTCTGTCCACCTATTAAAATATATATTAATATTTACATATAAGTATATAAGTTATTTACTATGTATAATAAGAACTACATGTGGTATAGTGGTAAGGATGTTGGGATAATGGGCATGAGGTCCAAGGTTTAATCCTCCTAGATCACCTACTTTTTTTTAAATATAGAATTTTGTAAATAAATTGAATGTCATTATCATGTAAAGTGAGTTTTATACTTGCATAGATTTCAGTGTATTGAGTCTTTTTATTGCATATTTTTTAGTGTAGATGTTATTCTGTGGACGCATTGATTTCAGTGTATGGATGCATAGATTTCAGTGTATGGACGCATTGATTTCATTGAATGGACGCATAGATTTCAGTGTTTGGGGTTTTTTATTGCATATTTTTCAGTGTAGATGTTATTCTGTGGATGCATTGATTTCAGTGTATGGACACATAGATTTCAGTGTATGCACGCATTGATTTCAGCGTATGGACGCATAGATTTTAATGTATGGGGGTTTTTTATTGCATATTTTTCAGTGTAGATGTTATTCCGTGGACACATTGATTTCAGTGTATGGATGCATTGATTTCAGTGACAACAAAAGAACGAGAAGAAGACTTGAAACGAAAAACAGAAGAACAAAAATATTTTTGAAAAAGGAAGTTAGACAAAATGATAGCAGAAGAACTATAAGAACGAAGAAAACGAAACGCAGATCGACAAAAAAGAATATCAAAAAAGAAAGTTAGACGAATTGAAAACAGAAGAACGAGAGGAACAAAGAAAACGAAATGTTGATCAACAAAGAGTGTATCGAAAGAGAAAGTTGAAGTAGTTGGAAGAACAAAGAAATCAAGTTGCAGAATGATAAATAAATCAAAATGTACGAAATGGCAAAATGACGGCAGAAGAGGGAGAAGAACGAACAAAACAAAACGCAGATCAAGAAAAATAAAATCGAAAAAAAAAGTTAGGCGAATTGACAGCAGAAGAACGAGAATAACAAAGAAAACGAAACATTGATCGACAAAGAGCGTATCGAGAGAGAAAGTTGAAGCAATTGGAAGAACAAAAAAATCAGTTTGCAGAACAACAAATAAATCAAAATGTACGAAATGACGACAGAAGAAGGAGAAGAACACACAAAACAAAATGCAGATCAACAAAAAGAGAATCGAAAAAAAAAGTTAGGTGAATTGTCTTTATTTTCCATTTTAACAATTTACTCAATCCTTAATACTTATTACCTACATTATGATAATCCTCGTAAATGTATCTGTGTTTTCAACTTAACCTGTTCCTTACAATGCTGATCAAACTCCAGTTTTGAGTCACCGCCCACGACTGAAACTAGCCTAGATCCAAATCCTAGGCTCTATCAAGCACTAAGAGGGATCAAATCTCCCGAGGTGCAAACCTCTTCTCAGGTATTGCAATCAAGGAGCTTTTCGAGGAGAGGTTTGCACCTCGAGAGATTTGATCCCTCTCGACGCTTGATAAAGCCTAGGATTTGGATCTAGGCTGATTTTATTATTTTGCCATTATCTAGGAATTATAATGCAGAGCATTATTTTCCACATGGAAAAGTTTTAGATACACATCTTTTCATTTTGGAGTTGTCATTATTTTATTCTATGAAATCATATATTTTTCATTAAACAATTTGCATTTCAATTTTTCACTTTCCTATATTTTTATCGATATTTTTTTGTTCTTTAATAAGATTATTACAAGTCACTTCGTAAAGTTCATAAAAGTGAAAAATCATTAATATTAATTTTGGAATTAAATACTAATTTTAGGTAAAGAAATTAAAAAATATCATTTAATTAAATTAATAGTTTTTTAGTATTTTCTCACTAAAATGATTTTATTTAATTATTTTCTATTTTGAAGTTATTAAGGAGACTAAAAATCATTAATAGTAGTTCTGGAAGTTATGAAGGATGAAAATCAATTATTGTTTTTAACATTTTCTCACTTAAATGATTCTATTTAATTATTTTTTATTTTGAAATTAAGGACTAAAAATTATTAATAGTAATTCATACTAAAAATTATTAATAGTAGCTCATATTGAAAATTATTAATAGTAGTTCTAGAACCGAATATTAAAGTTCATTTAATTATTATTATTTTTTATATTTTGTTATTATAAATTTTTTATTTAACTAAATTAATTATTATTTTTTTATATTTTGTACACATTTTTATTATAAATTATCTTATTTATAGGTTTTTTCATTCTTTTTAATTTTAGATTTATTATACTATAAATTATTTTAATTATAATTTTTTTTTAATTTCAGATTTATCATATTTTAAATTATCTTAATTATAAGTTTTTTGATTCTGTTTAATTTCAAATTTATCAAGTATATAGGAAAATTAAATTCAACAATAGAAACATTTATTTTTACATTAAGTTTACATCCTCATGGATTTGATGTATAGATAGGATTTCAAATTTAACATTACAAATTTGATGTAAAGTGGTGTTATTCTCCTTTTTATTTATATAAAATAAAGCTCACTTAAACTAGAAATTACAAGAGCAAGGACATTGTCATTATGTAATTTTTTTTAATTACGTTAAAAATGTTTTTTTGTTTAACAAAGCATTATGTGCTAAAAGTTGTTGGCATGATCTTTTTCAAAAAAAAACTTTGGAATAGAGTTCTTATGACAAAATAAATTAAGTTTCCTCTTGTTTTTTGGTTACGAGATCCTTATACATCAAAACAGAACTATTCCATTACTTGGAGGAGCATTTAAAAATCTTTCCAATTCTCAGTGAATTCCTTAGTTGGAAAGTAGGTAGTGGTGCCCAGATCTTAGTGGGGATCGATCATATTATCAGCTTCAAAGGGTTTGTTCAGTTATTTTATGATATTTGATTGGAGTTTCATTAAAGAAATTTCATTTTCTTATATGAGGCAAGGAATCAAGCTCCTCAGGAAAGTTACTAGTTAAATGTGTTAGAGTTTGCACTTTAATTCAATTTAGATAGATCTTTAAACTGAAAGATAGACAAGCATATCAAAATACAAAAGACACAAGAAATTTCCTTAGGGAAACCATAAAAGAGAAAACCCCGCAACTTCCTCGTAAATAGATTTGTCACTAGTACAATATCACGCAAGATGGAAAACCCAAAATATAAGATGTCTTCTACAACTCTCTCTCTCTTTCTCCTCCAACGAACTTGTCTTCTCTCTCACTTGGTGCGAACTTGCTTGAGTGAGTGTGATGTCAAATGAGAGAGTGATACTCTCTATTTATACTTTAAGTGTGAGTGATCTAATTCCTCATTGGGGTCGACCTCTCTAACTGACTGGGCCGACCTGTCCTAGGGAGACTCAAAAATACAATTTACACTTATCTTTTGGGGAGCTATTTCCCTGACTTACAGTGGAGGTTTTACCTCGATATTCTTGCATGACCGAATACAATAATGACATCCTTGATCGGAGGAAAAACATCTCCGACGGAGGTATAATAAAAGTAAAATAATAATATACAAAAGAATATATTCTAAAGTTACGTTTACAACAACACTCCCTCTTAACTAGGAAGGTTTTCTCTCACCACAGTCATCATCATAGCTGGACACAAACTCTAGACAACGTCATCATCGCTGGATCATCATCACCGCTGGAACATCATCAACAATGGATCATCAACATCACTGCTGCAACAATCCTCATCTCGTTGATAATTTACTAGTGACATCTCTCGAATCTATCTGTCATGAGAAGTTCTACAGAGCCAGCCCTTTTTCATGCTGGATGTAGACCTAGCTCCCATCTAGGTCTTCATCATCTCTACGGTCAAGCCATCAAGTAGGTAGATCCCAGGATTACACATTACATTGCCACAACAATAACTTGCGTCTCCTACTATTATCTTATCATATCCATATCATCTCATCATCTCACGTGGAGAGCAGCCCAAGTGCATACATCATGTCCATTAGAAAACCCGCGTCTTCCACCCAGTGGATACTACCCAGGGACATTTGCGTCCTCCACCCAATGGATACAACCCTGATGTATTACGTCTCTCTCTCTCAGTCAACCTGCATCTCCTACCCAGTGGGTATAGCCCATGGATATCTGCATCTTCCACCCCGTGGATACATCCAAGATGTATTACGACTCTCTCTATCAACCTGTGTCTTCATACATGTGGATACAACCTAGGAGCATCCCGGATGCATTACGTCTTTGTGGACCACCTGCGTCTTCCACCATGTAAGATACAGCCCAGGCACATCCCATATGATTTATGACCTGTGGACCTACCAGCGTCTTCAGACATGTGGATACAGCCTAGGAGCATCCGAGATGCATTACGCCCTTTCATACCATTTGCGTCTTCCACCATGTAATATATAGCCCTAGTGCACCTGCGTCTTCCTGTCTCATCACTCCCTCTTTCGAGGAACCTCAATCTGGATAACACCAAGCTTCTCTCTGAAGCACTCGAACTTCACTCTTACTAACGACTTGGTCATCACATCGGCTATCTGCTCGTCTGTCGCCACATATTGGAGATTCACTTCTCCTATCTACACTATATCCTGGATATAGTGGTACTTGATCTCAATATGCTTCGACTTGTCATGGAACACCGGGTTCTCAGACAACTTCACACAACTCTGGTTGTTACAGAAGATACAAATCACCTCTAACTTGAGATCAAACAAATCTGACAGTAGCTTCCGAAGCCATACTGCCTCACAACTAGCTGAACAAGTTGCAACATACTTTGCTTTGGCTGTACTCAGTGCCACACATGACTGTTTCCTTCTAAACCAAGAGATCATATCGGATCCAAAACTGAAGTAGCACCCCGAAGTGCTTTTCTTGTCTGTGGCACTACCTTCCCAATCCGAATCAACATAACCATGCAGGTTAATCTTCTGATTTGTCTCATATTTGATCCTGTACTCAATTATACCCTTTAGGTACCTCAATATATGCTTTGCACCAATCAGGTGAACATGTATCGGATCCATCAGGAACTGGTTCAGGGTGTTCACAGCAAATCATATGTTTGGTCTTGTGTTCGTTAAGTACATCAACGAACCAATCATATTCCTGTACATTGTAGCATCAACTGTCTCTGATGAAGCATCACACAGTAGCTTCAAGTTTGATTCCATTGGTGTGGCCATTTCCTTGTAGTCCATCATTCTGAACATCTTCAGAATCTCCACTACACACTTTCCTTGAATAAGGAAAATTCCATTTGTACTTTGCCACACCTCCATGCCTAAGAAGTAGTGCATCATCCCCTGGTCCTTCATCTTGAACTCTGCGGCAATCCTTCTCTTCGTATCTGCAATGAGCCCATCCTCTCCTGTTACAAACAGGTCATCTACATATAGTAGTAGTATCATTGGTCTACCACCCTCAACCTTGAAGTAAAGGTTGGAATCTGCTTTACTCTTGGTAAAGCCTAAGCTCGTCAAAAAGCTATCCATCCTTCCCTACCATGTCTTGGGTTCCTACTTCAAGCCATACAAGGATTTCTTTAACTTGCAGACATGAGTATGCCTGTAATGTGTCTCAAATCCTAGTGGTTTCTCCACATACAATTCCTCTTCGACTACACCATTCAAGAATGTTGTCTTGACGTCCATCTAGTGTACCTTCCATTTCATTACTACGGCTAAGGAAAGTATAGATTTGATGGAAGTGTATCTTACTACTGGTGCAAATTTCTCTTTGTAATCTATGCATTCTTTCTGGGAGAAGCCACATGCCACAAATATTGCCTTTTGTTTTTCAATGCTACCATCTGCAACATGCTTGATCTTATATATCCACTTTGAAGTCACAATAGACTTCCCTACTGGTCTCGGAACTATCTCCCATACATCATTCTTCATAATCGACTGGTATTCTTCAATCATGGCATCCTTCCATTACTTCTTTTCTGATGCTTCCTTGTAGTTGGAAGGTTCTTTATCAATGATGTCACATAGTAGGGCCACATAGCTGGAGTATGGTCTGGGTCTCTTGCTTTCTGTATGTATTACATCTGGAGCACCATACTTCTCTGCATCTTGTATTGCTTCACGTTCCAATGTTGGTCTTCTCTGTGAGATTTCTTCTCATTAGGTGGATCTACAGGTTCTTGTGGTTCTGTCATGTCACGGTCTTCATGATCTTCTTGAATTGTCTCCTCCATAACCGTGTCGCTAGTTCTGGGATCTTCAGTTTTGTCAATAGGTAATTTTCTTGATTTGTTGTATGCTGAATCTTCATCAAAAGTTATGTCTCTTCTGATCTTGATCTTCTTGAATCCTGGGAAGTATATTCAGTAAGATTTTGATGTGTCACTGTATCCCACGAATATGCCCTTCTTTCCTGAAGGGTCTAGCTTTGTTCTCTTTTCTTTCGGGATGTGTATGTACACAAGGTAGCCAAATATTCTGAGATGACTGACTTTCGGTTTCGAAACTGATAAATCTTCTTCGGGAGTTTTGTTTTTCAATACACGGTGAGGTGTACGGTTTTGTACATACATAGTTGTTCTTGCAGCTTTTGGCCATAAGTGCATTGGAAGATCTTGATCATGTAGCATTGCCTTCGTTGCTTCCATTATTGTTCTATTCTTACTTTCTGCAACGCCATTTTGTTGAGGATTCTAAGGAGTTCTCAACTCCCTCTTAATCTCTGATTCCCTACAAAGATCCTTGAATTCTTCTAAGGTGAATTCTCCACTATTGTCTGATCGTAGGGTCTTGATCTTCCTTTTAGTATGATTTTCAACCAAGGCTTTGAATTCCTTGAATTGGCTAAATAATTCATCTTTTCCCTTCAAGAAATAAATCCATGTCTTACGGGAAAAGTCATCTATAAAAGAAACATAGTATACATACTCGCTTAATGAGTTGGAATACATGGGACTGCATACATCTGAGTGGACTATCTCCAATATTCCTTTAGCCTTGGTTTCATTGCTAGGAAATGTTTTCTTCACGTTCTTTCCTTGTGCACATCCCTTGCAAATGCCTTCATGCTTTGTCTGGATTTCTAGTAAACTTGAAACTACTTTGCTTGCAATTGGTAGTGCTCTATAGTGCACATGTGCAATCCTTCTGTGCCACAATTCACTTGGTTGCATGGAGTCATGGACCAATGTTTGTTCTAGTTTTCCTTTCAAATTGTACACGCCTCCCTTTTGCTCTCCAATTACTGTTGCATCATTTATTGTCTTTCCTTTTGGCCACATTAGAACTTGGCCATAAACAAATGCAACCCGCATTCCTTTAGCATCTAAAGTTGAGATGGAGAGAAGATTTTTCTTCAAACCTGGTACATAGAGAACATCTTTCATCTTTAGTGATTTGCTGGAATCTAGCTTGTAAGAAGCTTCTCCACTTCCTTTGATGGGATATTGATAATCATCCCCAAGTTTCACCTTGTGAGGTGACTCATGTTCTGATATGTCGATGAAGGATTCTTTGTACCCCGTCATGTGCTTGGATGCTCCACTATCTACACACCAATCATTGCTCCCATGAGTGATGGTACCTGTGAGTGTTGAGATTAAGACATATTCTTCATCACTTGAAGAATCATCCCTTTCTTCTCTGGTTCTTTTCCTTGCTGGTTCATCATCTTTATGAAGCCTCTTCTTCTCAAGTTTTCCTGGAGGATACTTGGTTTCTGGGACAATTTCTTGAGTAATGTCCCTTCTCATCACATGTGAAACATCTAATACTAGAGAGATCTCTTCTAGGTCCATGATTCCTATGGGGCCTACTGGATATTTTGTGATGATGGTCCTCCCTCTTGTTATAATTTCACTTTGTGTGAGAAGTTAGAGATTGATCATCATTAGCTCCCATCTTCTCTTCTCTTGTTACTAGCCGAGCTTCTTCTTGGGTGCTTTTCCCATAGTCCGTTGAATGTGATTAACTTCTTTCTGGAACATATTCCTTGTATGAATGAGTCCTATGATCTTGGGAGACCATTCAAGGTGGTCATTACAATCTCTCCTTCTTCTAATTTGTCTTCAATTGCCTCAAGTTGCTCCTCCTTTATTTGAGAGACCCTTGTGAAGTAAGATTGCATAGTCTCTAAGTGTTGGATATTTATATTCTTGAGTTGGTTTCATAGCGTCATCTTCCTATTTATGTTCTTCCCTTCGAATATCTTCGTTAAACCATCGAACATCTCCTTGGGAGTCGTAAAGGATGATATAGGAGGGATGAGATGATATTTGATGGAGTCTGCAATAATCCTCTTTGATATGACCAATTTATTCTTGTGGATTTCTTTTTCCTCTTCTCCCTCTGGTTTTGGAACCTCCCCATTGACATATTTGTCCAAGTCATTTTCTTCTACAAAAAGAGAGATTCTATACTTCCATTATCGGAAGTTATCAGCTCCTTCAAGCTTACCCTCAAGCTTGGTGTGATTTGTCATTTTTATATGAGAACCTCAAATGGAAATAACAAAGAATTAAAACTTACAAATTTGAGATGCCCAATCTGGTTCTGGAGCTGGTTGACCTAAGGTTTGTTAGAGAAACCCTAATTTTCCAAACTTGGAATTTTGAACTTCTGTTTGGACAAAAATATGCACCTCCTCAAGGAGAGTTGTCTAGTGTACTCCTTTGTCTGGATTGATGGATGGAAGCCCCAAAAGTTTGATGCCCTAGTTTTCTCCCAACACTAGTGACTGGGTCAAAAATGAAAATTATTCAAATTGAATTCTGCTTCCTCCAAAATATGAAAACTCCTAGGGTGATTTAGCCTATCCCTCTTTTCTTGATGATCTATGGAGAGAAGACCTTAAACTAGGAAGCCCTAGTTTCTCACTGCTGTACAGTGCCTTCTTTCAGGATGGCTCTTATTCCATGTTAGATTTTGCACTTTAATTCAATTTAGTTAGATCTTTAAACTGAAAGATAGACAATCACAACAAAACACAAAAGACACAAGGAATTTCTTCGGGGAAACCATAAAGGATAAAACCCCGCAACTTCCTTAGAAATAGATTTGTCATTAGTACAATATCAAGCAAGATGGAAAACCCAAAATATAAGATGTCTTCTGCAGCTCTCTCTCTTTATCCTCCAACGAACTTGTCTTCTCTCTCACTTGGTGTGAACTTGCTTGAGTGAGTGTGATGTCAAATGAGAGAGTGATCCTCTCTATTTATAATTTAAGTGTGAGTGACCAAATTCCTGATTGGGGTCGACCTCTCTAACTAGCTGGGCCAACCTGTTCTAGGGAGACTCAAAAATACAATTTACATTTATCTTTTGTTGAGATATTGCCCCGACTTATAGTGGAGGTTTTACCTCGATATTCTTGCATGACCAAATACAATAATGAAATCCCCGATCGAAGGAAAAACATCTCCGACGTAGGTACAATAAAAGTACAATAATAATATAATAATAATATACAAAAGAAAATCTTCCAAAGTTACATTTACAACAAAAAAATTCCGATCACTTAAAGCTTCCTCGTTCGTTGGCTGCTGAGTGGAACTTGTATACTTTGCATTTGTTTCAATTTGGTATTCGATTAAAAAACTCTCAGGACTTTCTTATATGGGAAAAGAATAAAGCCTTTGTAGATGTTACTACAAAACTGGCTTACAATTCATCTTTAGAGGTGATGGAAGGTATTGGCACATTATGGTGGACAAAAATTTTTTGGCAAAGGAAAATTCCTTTCAAGATTAAATGCTTTGTGTAGATGGTTTATTTCAATAAAGTGATAGGCCCGAGCATATGTCATTTATGCGTCAAGGATTTTGAGACGGTTTCTCACATCTTTTGAAACTGTCAGGTTTTTAATTATGTTTGGGTGGATGTTTGCACTATGTTGGATGTTCAAGAAGTTTGGGGATCTGGTTAGTTTACTAATTGTTTCCTAAAGTGGATAACAAAAAAAATCAAGTTAATAATTTTCCATTCTTCCTCATATGGGAAATTTGGAAAATGAGAAATTTGGTAGTTTTCCCAAACACTTTGCTGCTCCATCATGCTGTTAGTATAAAAGTTGTTGCTGCTTTAAATGAATGGGGTCACGGGAAACCCATAAAAAAGAAAAATGATCCTTTATAAGCCTGTTTTAAATGAGGAGACTCCTACTGGTTTTTTTGATGGTGCAAAAAAACAGGGATGGTGTGGTACATGTATGGTTATAAGGTGTAGGAGGGATCATACTATTCACCTTTGGATGAATGCAGGTAGAAGAACTAACAATCATGCTGAACTCTTATCTCTTTGGGGGCTACTGTGGTTTTCCAGAAAAAGAGCCTTCTTAGATTTCAAAGTTTTTGGAGATTCCAGGATTATCATCAATTGGGATTATGAAAATTGCTCTCTACAATCTATATTCCTTCAGCATTGGATGATCAAGGTAAAGAATTTGATTTTGTCTTTTGATAAAATCTCTTTTGAGCATATCTACCGCATCTTCAACAATGTACTAGATGAGATTTCTAAACAGGCTATGGGTGAAATGAATGGGCTACTACATTTTGAAGAATTCATTGATGGCGTTCCCATCGACTCTGGCCACTATAATGTCACCTAGAACTTTTTTCACTCTCTATTTAGTCTTTTGTTTTCATCAGTTTTGTACTGGGATATCAGTATAGTATTTTTGATACATATGACAACTGTAGGAAGGTCTTTTAGAAATTTTGACAGATTTAGTACTGTTTTAAATTTTTGAAGGATTATGTAGTGAATCTACTGCTCGATGGAGGACATTTCGATATGTAAGTTTGATTGAAATAGAATAACAAGTTGCATGCTTTTTTTCTCTTGAAAAAAAAGTCTTAACATTGTTCATATATGCTATTTGGAATATTGAAGTGTGATATTCCTTAATTTAAAACCTTGCAAATATTTTTGTATATTTGTATAACATAATTAATTGAATGAGATTTATATTTAGATATATTTATTTGCATAACATAATTAGTTTAATGAGATTTATATTTAAAATTGATGTGTTGGAAACAATAAAATATCATTATTGTTAAATTTTTATTATTTTATTTTTAAAATTAAATTTTATATTAAATAAATTAAATTTTATTATTTAATAATGAAAAAGTGAAGTTAAATTATTTTCCTTAATGGAAAGTAAATGTTTAAAATTGATTTTTATTGACCAAGAGCTTGTTTTATGTAAAGTGAAGGTCTAAAACCCAAGTTAATGCTACCCAATTATAACAAGCTAGTTGCAATGGAAAGTTGGAAAAACATAAATCTAATCATTAAAAATAAATATTATAGGTATTTGCACAAATTTTTAGAACAGTGTGTCAAAATAACGAAACTTAGACAATTGAGTTACCTTTGAGAATATATAACTTTTATTTATGGAAAATTACTATAACTCCAAGAAAATGGCATTCTCCTAAGATTGATATGTTATTTTTTTCTAAAACATAATGCATACATTTGTGTTCATCCCCGATGTTGGTATGTAAACACTACATTTTTTTGAAAAAAAATGCAAAGTTGTAGTTAACATGTGGTTCTTGTGCGATACTATTTTTCCATAATTTTTAATGTTAATTATATATATATATATATATATATTTTAAAATTAAGAAAGTCAGTGAATCCTACTATGAGGGTCTTAACACAATCGATGAACCTTTTTTTTATTGGGTAGGTCTTCATCTGTACTTTTGCAAGTGCTTTTTCATTTCCAAAATAGGTGAACCAATCAAAAGTTACATAGAAAATAAGAAACCTATGTTTTTGTAGAAATTTGACATATGACCAAATAAAAAAAAAATATAAAAAAAAGTGCCTTCCTAAAAAATATATATATATTGTGAATCTACACATAAATCTCTATAAGTTTCAGCAATTTCATTAGAAACAAACCGTTCTAGCATATGTAGACTAGAGGTTGAAAAATAAGGAAAATGAAAAAATGTATGTGTTTTGTTAGTTGTAGGCCCAAACCATAGGTTTGAAAATAGGAACCTAAAACAAAAGCGGACAACTCATCCACCACGTAGGTGGAAAAATTCATTCATTCCAAACATTTTTGAAATTACAAATGCGCACGTGTTAATAATGCACACACATTCTTATACAAAAAAAAACCGTGTGCATGTTAATAACGTGCGTGTTGTTCCCCATCTTTTAATTTCCAAATGAAGGTCAACTGCAATAATCGCCAGTAACATGAAGGTAAACCGCAATAATTTCCATGGAGTATCCTTGATTGTATTGGTGACGATGCAAGTGTTCTTAGTGACCTCTCGATAAAAAGAAATAAGTACTAAAGATATTTTGTCATATACAAAAGTACTAAGTTATGTATTTACATTCAAAATTGGTCCAACTATGAATTATTACAAAATGGCACCTTGTGCCCAACACACATAATGGAAACTCATGCCCAAACATGAAATAATGACATCTCATGCCCAAAATGCCACAAGTTACAAAAAATACCACCCATGGCCAAAGTCCTAATATACATCCAATGGAATTTCATTTATTCCCACTCTCCCTGCTAGTGCTAATTTCCTTTAAAAACTTGACCTTCCTCTTCCTTGAGCTTGATAAAGCTTCCCAACTACTCAGTTGAGGATTGCTCCTCGTCTTTGGCCTCTACACATGAAACACCAATTATAAGTTATTTAACATTTGTAAATTTTATAACAAATTCACGTTCAACTATTATAATTGCAATTGAATACAACAAAAACTTATTGAGGATGCATTTAATCTCTCTCTCTCTCTCTCTCTCTCTCTCTCTCTCTCTCAATCCCTTATCTCTTTCTCTCTCACAACCCCTCTGTATCTCTCTTTATCCCTAACCACCCCCACTCTCTGTGTCAACCCCCCCCGCATCTCATATCTATATCTCTTCAAACCCCCTTTATATTCCTCTCCACCCAACTCCCCTCTCTCCCTCTCCTCCTCTCTCCCTAACCATCCCCCCCTCTCTCCCTCTCTCTCTCTTCAAACCCACCTTTAACACTGGAGGCTGGAATTAAATTCCAACCTAAAAATTTGTGAAATGCTTTGGTTTTCCAAATAAATCTCTCTAATCCCACACTTCTCTCTCCCTCCCTGCCCCCTCTTCCCCCTATTTCTCTCTCTCTTTTCCTCCCTGATCCCTAAATCTACTCCTCTCTCTCTTTAACCCCCTATGTACCTCCCTCTCTCCCTAACCCTCGTCTCTCTTACCCTAAACCCTAACCTCCTCTCGCTCTCTCTCACTACTCCTAACCCCCCATTTCTCTCTCTATCCCCCATCTTACTCTCCCTACCCATACCCCCCATTCACCTCTCTATGTATCTCTCTCTCCTACTCCCCTACCTGTAACTCCCCCTCTCTCTATCTCTCCTAATCCCCCTCCCCCTACCACTTACCACTCCCCCATCTCTCTCTCTCTCTAACTCCCCTTTCTCTCCAAACCCCACCCCTCTCTATAACCCCCCTTTATCTCCAACCCCCACCCCTCTCTCTCTCTCCCCCAACCCTATAACACCCCTACATGCTCTCTCTCTCTCTCTCTCACCCCATACTCCCCCCATCCTCTCTCTCCTCTTCCTGCTAACCCATACTAATGTACTTTCTCACTCTCTCTCTTCCACACTCTCAAACCCCTAACCCCGTCTCTCTCTCCCTAACCCCCCTCCTACTCTCCCTACCCATAAACACCCCCTCTGCCCCCTCTCTCTCTCTCTCTCTCTCCCATACTCCCCCTACCCATAACCCTACAATTTTTATGTGCATTTAATCTCTCTCTCTCTCTCTCTCTCAACCCCCCCATCTCTCTCTTTATCCCTAACCACCCCTTCTCTCTCTCACAACGCCCCCATCTCTCTCTTTATCCCTAACCACCCCTTCTCTCTCTCTCAACCCCCCACATCTCATCTCTCTGTCTCTCCAAGCCCCATCTCTCTTCCTCTCCACCCAACCCCCCTCTCGCACCCTCCCCTTCTTTCCCTAATCCCCCCCTCTCTCTCTCCAAACCCACCTTTAACATTGTACATTGGACTTTAATTCCATCCTATAACTTTATGAAAATGCTTGGCTTTTCCAAATAAATCACTTTAAGTCGACCCCTCTCTCCCTCCCTCCCTCCTCTTCCCCTTCTCTCTCTCTCTCTCTCTTTGTCCCACTGATCCCTAACTCTATGTAATATACCTAAATAAGTATATTAATATTATTAAATTATTAATTATTATTTTATTAGTCTAGGTTATTAATTATTAAGATGTCGTGTCTCCGAACGAGAAGACACGACTATCCATTCTATGGTCATATAAAACATTGACCATTGCATTGTATTATCATCAATTCAATTATAAATATATATATATTATCAATTATGATAATCATGTAAGGATGATTCCTTACACTCTACCCCCTCTCTCTCTAACCCTCCTTTGTATCTCCCTCTCTCCCTAAGCCCCGTCTATCTTATCCTAAACCCTAACCCACTTCTCTCTCTCTCTCTCTACCCCTAACCCCCCTCTCCCTAGCGCACTCCTACTCCCTCCAATAATCACCTTTTTCACCTCTCTATGTCTCTCTCTCTCTCATACTCCCCCTACCCATAACCCCCCCCTCTCTCTCCATCTCTCCTAATCCCCCCTCCCCCTACCACTTACCACTTCCCCATCTCTCTCTCTCTCTCTCTCTCTCTCTCTCTACCCCCCTCCATATACCCCCCTTCTCTCTAACCCCTACCCCTCTCTCTCTCCCCCAACCTCCTTACACCCCCCATGCTCTCTCTCTCTCACCCCTATATCTCCTCTATCTCTAACCCCCCCTCGTCCTCCTCTCTCTCTCTCTCTCTATCGTAACCCATACTAACCCCCTCTCTCACTCTCTCTCTCCCCTACTCCTCCACCTCCACCTAACCCTCACCCCCCCTCTCTTCCACAACCCCCTAACACCTCCCCCTCTCTCTCTATATCAATCTCACTCTCACTACCCCTAACCCCCCCCTCTCCCTAATCCCCCACCTAATATCCCTACCCTTAACCCCCCCTCTCTCTACTACTCCCCCCACCCCTAATCCCCCCTCTCTCTGTCATTCCTAATCCCTCTTCCCCTACCACTTATGAACCCTCCCTGATCTCTCTCTCTCTCTCTCTCTCTGTTCCCACCCTATACCCTCCCTTCTCTCTCTTTCCCCACCATATACCCCTCTTCTCCTCCACCTACCCTTAACTCCCACCCCTCTCTCTCCCCCAACCCCTAAACCCTTTGACCATTCCCAACACCCTCTCAACTCTTTTTCCTAAGTTAAATTCAATGTTAATACTATCACACTAGTGTTTTAACGATAAATATTATGTGCACGTTTTTTGTATAAATATCACATTTGTATTTTTTTATAAAAATCGTGCACTTGTTTTTTAAAAGAATATAATGCATGTATCACGTTTACACAAAAAACTCTCTTTCTCTTCCCCAACCCCCTAACACCCCTCTACTCTCTCTTTCTTAGCCTCCCTACTCCTCCCCTGACTCTCATGCCCCTACTCCTCCCCCTACCTCTAACATACCCTCCTACCCTCTCTCTCTCTCCCCCCACTTCCCCATAACCCCTACTAACCCCCTCTCTCACTCTCTCACTCCCCTACAACACCTACACTTAACCACCACCCATCTCTCTCTCCCCCAACTCCTGAACACCCCCCGCTCTCTCCCCCAACTCCCTAAAACCCACCCCCGCTCCCTCTCTCACACACTCTCACCATCCCTAACCCCTCCTCTCTCCCTAACATCCCTCCTACTCTCCCTACCCATTGTAGGACCCATGTCCTAGTTCATTTAAGTTTATAAATAAGATCATTCTTTCATTGTTTCCATTTTGTTTCAGGTCTCTGTTAAGGTTTCTACTTTAGGTTTAGACATCTTGCCTGTAAAATAATATAACACATTTTCAATTGCATGTCGAATTTATTTCTAACAATTACTACCTTTGTGCAGGTGTAACAATATATATATATAAATGCATTTACTTGTTCAAATTTAATTTCCGTTATAACATGAAGTAATGAATATTGACAGAGTTAGAAATGAGTGTTTATACCTGTGGGAAAATACCTGTAAATAGCTAGTAGATCCCTTTTTGCTGCTTCCTTTTCCTTGCTATAGCCCTGCAACCAAAGGCGTTCCCATACCCTTGAAACTCAACAAGCCCAAACTGAGCTGCCACCCACCAAATGGAGAGGTTTCACCAACCACCCAGCTCCAAAGGTACCCCTTTGGACCCCCGAGCCCAAACCAAGTACAAGCCAACCCGTTAAATCCCACAGTAAATTCTCCAACAAGAACCCCCCCCTTCTTCTTTGCTCTTTAATTTCCCCAAAAATATCCAAGGGTGAAGATGATCCCTTCTCCCTCCCCTCTTCTCGACCTTATTCCCCATTTTCTTTGTCGACTCTTTTCCTACCATTAATACCCTTATCTCTATCTTAAATGTTTTGACCCCAATGTCAGTCCTCAAGCCCTTAACCTTTGACTCAAAACATTAACTTGCATTATTTTAATATTCTTTCATTATTTCAAAATATAATATTTTATTTAATAATTCATAATTTATTTTACAATTTGTTTAATTAACTCAAAAACTTACTTTTATCACATTGTTATTTAGTAAAATTTATTTAAAGTACGGTGAATAAGTATATTCCACAATTCAACCGACCTTCACACAATCACTATTATTTACACTTAAATTTTATCAATATATTATCATATTGGTTAAATAATATTCTCTAATATTTAATCAAACTCTTCCACCTAGTACCATATTATACCTTAGGTTATTATTAAACTATTTAACAATTATTAGTTAAGATAATAATAGTCTCATTAATATTAATTGACATTATTAACACTTAGTTAATTTAAGGAATCCAGTTAATAATATTTTTAATTAATATTATTAGCACAATTAACCTATGATAACGAGGTAATTAAACTAGCTTACACTATTTACACTTATTAACATTAGTCATCAATATTTAATCGTCAATAATTAACATTATTCAACATTAATCAAAATACTAACATTATTCAACAACAATTAACATTAATCAACATTATCGACATTAATCGACCATGACTAACATTAATCAATATTACTAACATTAATCGACAATATTCAACATTAATCAATCATGACTTACATTAATCAATATTACTAACATTAATCGACAATATTTAACATTATTACTTAATCGTCTTTCATTACTACCTAATTCACTCTATTATCCTATTTAGTTATTTAAACCAAAATTTACTAACTCGACGTATTAATTTAATCTCCTAGTTAAATAAGTAGTAACAATGTAATTAATTCCTAAACATTATAGTTCAATTTTATTTCACGCAATTTATAAATATGTAGGCAAGTTATGTAAGCGTAGTTACTACTTACATACCTCGCGTAAGTACACTAATTATAATAAATCACACATATAAATCATAATCACGAAACTTATTGTTTACTGACACAGGTTTAAACATAGTTTGCAAGGTACAATCTTTTACCTAACTGAAATTTTATTAAGTTATGGCAATTCATACATTACAAAGTTACGACACTTAATCAATCAATGGTTTTCGATACACATAGTTAGATCATGTTTTCTTCCCGACTTCAAACTACTCCTATCTACCTAATCACAACTAACTTCCACATCCTATCCTTTCCTCTGTTGGACTACCCTGAAGTGTCAAGCCATGACCGACTCTAGCTAGAACCCGTAAGCAGAAGTGTCTAGTACATCAACCAGCTTCCCCAGCAGGAAACCACCAGTCATCATCACACAACTTGGGGAGTGCGTCGTAGCACAACCCTCACATGACTTTGGATTTCGGGGATAAACAGTGGGTAAAGCCTCCACCCCCCTAATGGAACAAGGGACTATGTCTACCCGACATAATAACTGCGTTGCACCTATACTCGGTTTGTCATCGTATAACCAATCTAGGCGGTTGAGTTTCCTGAAACCATACCCCACACATACATCATAATAATCATGCGAAGGTAAATAATGCATCACTCGTATACCATTTATCTTTTGCAGTCCATGTCCTTGAGGCTCTCCCACCTCATAGGATCTAGCTAGCACTTAGCCATTTTAACCTGTAAGTCGGTCCTCGACATACAATCTAGAATATTGTGCACAAATCCTCAACATGTGCACATACATTTCATCATAATATAACAACAATAATCAATTCGTTTATTCACCTTGCACCTGGCATAACATTCATTCATTCAACGTATAACTTTAACGGTATCTACATACCCATCATTCAACAATTTGCATATATGAGACATAATTAACACGACATATATCAAAACCTGACTACATATCATAACACTAACATCACACATACACATATATATCTTGGCAAAATAATGCAACTTCAAGTCCACAGTGTCATCAAACTGACGAGGTCTCATAATCCAACAAATACAACCTATGATAATAGTTTAGGTATAAATGTCAAAACAGGGCGTTACATACACCCACTTTTTAGGAAACTTCATCTCGAAGGTATGGCTAAAATAGTGTGGGACAATCATGATGCATGATCTGTGAGTCTTCCCAGATGGATGAACCTAGGGTGTACTTTCCCTACCAGGCCACCTCCTAAATATACATAACGACATCTACAATTTCATTCATTTAATCTTAATGGAGGTGTTCTTATATTTTGTTTAACATCGCATTGGTTGTTGGTTTTGACTACTAAAGGTTCATTACCATACTTAATCCATAGAATATTCAACATCCTTGTTAAATTAAATTAATTTGCACATTCTATAATTTGATTCATAAGGATACCTTGTCTTATATATATATATTTTAATTTTGATTCTAAGTCAATGTCATGAATTTTAATCGTACCTCATCTTTAGTTAATTTCACTTGACTTACGCCATTTCTCTATATCAAGATTTATTATTAGTGATAGATTATGAAGCCATCATGCTATTTATTTAAAGGTTGTTGGTTTAAATGATACACCCATTGAGACTGCAGTTTAAACATTATAAAGAAATTTCCATATCATCATTAACAACTTTCCAAGTTCAACTAGAACTTGTCTTCTACTGCATTTCCATTTATCTTGTAATCCTCACATCATTGTCCTATGTCTGGTACTATTTATCTAACTATCCCTTACCTTGGCATACCCATTTCCTTCATTCACATATCTATGTTAATCCACTAATACTATCTACTCTATTACACTCAGTATCTAAGTTACACTTATTAGTTCTTTTTATTTATTTATAAACCATTAATTACACAAGATGATGACTCTTACTTATTTGTGCACACTAACATTATAGTCCTTACTCATCATTACTTATATGACATTAAAACAATACTCTTATCATAATATGCGAATGAGCTCATTTGTTCTATCACACCATACCAAATACTAAGGTTGATGCTCATGTTGTTTAACAATCATTTGTCATTGACACGCCTATAATTGATATGCTGCAATTGTGTTGCTGTTGTTTTTAAACATACATAAATTCATTCAATGTCCAATATTATTTGTTGTGCGATACCCTTTATTACTCTTGCATGAATATGAGAAAGCTCAAAACTAACTCATCATCAACAACATATGCTAATGTGAGGTACCTTAGGTAATTCCAAACTAGGCACACTCAACAATGTCCTTCAAAAACACTGTATAACCATACTTAAGGCTAATAATTAGGTTAAAAATCAAGTCGAATTCGTTCCAAAATCCAAATTTTCCATTAAGTAATCGACTACTTCTAAGCCATACATCACACACCATTTTTCCCATCAATGTATTACATTATGAACCACTTTCAAGAAATCTGACTTATGCATCTTGCGATATATCATTTTTTTGTTGTTTACAACTTAAATTATGATATAAGGTCATTCTCTCCCAGGATAGCATCACACCTTCATGAATTTCCTCCTAGCATGACTATCAAGGTTCCTCATAAAATTTTACAATTTTACAACCCATCTTGTCAAAACCCAAAAATTTCGGAAAAATTTAAAATTTTTTAAATTAGCAAATAATGTTATTAAATGCAGTCATTAACTGTTTGTTTAGCTTACGTGGTTGTAAATGTATCTGAATGATCTTTGTTATACTTAAATCTTACTTCCCGTTACTGATTGTTTTACTATTTTACAACCGCAAGGGGGAGTTGTCCTAGCAGACTAGGCTTACTTAGCTTCTAAGCTAATGCATCAAAATGTCTTTCTCTTACAGATATACAGGTACGGTACGAGTCGCTACATTTAAATCCTTAAAGTATTAAAAGTCAGTTAGCTGTACCAATTCCTTCAGTAATAGTCTAAGCCCGCTTAAACAGGTTATCAAGTGTCTAAAGGTAGCACTCAACCTATGATTTCTTCAAGATATTACTGTTATAGAATTAGAAATTACTTAGAGAATTATGACAGCTATTACTCATCTATTGTTACTGTATCATTTGCAATTTCTCTTATAAGGATCTGGAAATTTTCCTCGTATAATTACTTATTGCTAGCATTGTATGATATTCTGTCGGTTACATGTCTTCTTATAATATCCTTAAGGGTTTGATTTGATTGCGCCACTACTCATATTCCTATAATGTTAATAGATATAAGAATAAGGCTAACAGCTATCTCAATGACACTATTACAGTAGGATTGTAAATCACCAAGCTAACTTCATTTCTTTATCTTATAGATTTAAGGTTTGATGTACTCCTTGTCTTTTCTCATGAGACTAGGTTTAGGGCAAACAAAATAATGCTATGTTATTCTAAACCAACTAAAGCTTTCATTACATCATTACCAATATAGTTTTTATAATACAAAATGCTTCCTCCATGCCTAGAATACTTCATAACTGAGTTTTGAACAACATTCGTATTGTATGAAGTGATAAGTCAAAGTTTACATCTATATAATGCAAGATTTACATGTGTTGTACAAATGTTTTGATTTAAAAGGATGATATATGAATTATCCAATATGAAGAATCATACAATAATTTGATTTAAACATATTATGGGTTTTTATTTTAGTAACAATGATAATGTTATCATCGAGATTTTGCACTTTAATATCATTAGCCTGCTTGTAATGATTGTAGGTCCAATTGTTATTGGTTTCCAATACAAAAATCGAAAGCAGAAGTTAACATGGAAATTTTTTTGGCAAGCTTGAACTATGGTTTGTTACCATAATTTGGATATCCCTGCTGTGATTTTAATTGATTAACGATAAGTGATATGTCATCGTGGAACTATGGAGTGTCGACCCACTGCATGGAAAAATTTGACTGCTACGTGGTTGAACAGGAGCCAAGTATTAGGTGATATAAAACCATGGACTTAACACTACCTCGTCATTTCCCTTTGCCTTCGGGCTCGGGTTGTTCTGCGAAACCCTCCCGTATGAATCTTACTGATACTTTGTTAGTGGCAGCTTCTATACTATTCAAGTCCTCCACGCTTGTCTGTTGTATGAAATGAGAGTCATTATTGGTTGTTATCTGCGGCCATAGTGTTGCTACGACCTAGGGTTTGTCTTTGCTGTCAAACTATATCGACCCTATCACGGTGTGTGTAGATTTTGAAAAGGTTCTGTTAAGGCTTCCTTCGTGGAGGATACTGTTCACTTCTGCCAGCTTGTTCCCTTCTCTGACGAAGGTAGGGTTTACACTCAAATTATTCGTGGTTAGCAAGCTGTTACATAGACGGAGCGCCTTCCAGAAGTCAAAGGTAAGTTACAGGTTTTTCATGTCGACTTCTCCAGTTTATTTTTAAATAAACTTTCAGCTTATGCATTAATACATATGGATTTTTAACCAACGAGCTCTGTTGTTGCAGACCCTGGCTAAATCTGGAAGTGTACAAGACACAACTCTGACGGTTCGCTTTATCGGCTAAGCCTGGTTTTACCATGGCTTCTCCTCCTTGATGGTTGTTAGAGTGGTAGGGTTTGGAATGTATAATCCTGTGGTTGCGCGCGTTCTTTAAACTGTTTGTTTAATGAGTGCTTTAACATGTTTTAACCCTGTATAATAAAGGGTTGTTATAGCTCTGCCGAGAATGTAAATAATAGTCTTATGTTGTATTAAAGGATTTCTGTATAGGAATACTGTGGTTTTAATTTGATAGATAATAAGAAACGCAAGTCCATCTGTGGATAGGATGGCGACCTTGCCATTTTGTTTTAACTCTGTCCTCGGATAAAATACAGGGTTTTTACTATGTTTTTGTTAAAACTTCTTCCTGTGTAAATTAAGCTTTGAAATTATGTATTATTAACAGTCCTCTTGTATACGGGACTTTGTTATCGCCAACGTTATGGTTTTTAAGCTGTGTGTAGTTGTAAGTAAATTATTAAGTTTTTAATCCGCTTATACAATGAATTTGGGGCTCGTCTGTATGTGAAATTATTTATTAACTAAATTAGTGGAAGCTTTGCTTGCACAGCGAGGCTGGTAGGATTTGGCTGAACTAAATTATAATTGTGATTCAATTGGAAGCTTGTTTTGTCCTTTCAAAATGACTCTGGGTTAATTGAAAGTTTTCTATGAAAGGTAAAACTGTAACCCTAAGCTCGATATTGAGCTAAAAATATCTTGTTACTCTACTGTTTTAATTTGTTAACTATTTTGATTAACTGTTGATGAATTCTGTGATGAACTTCTGTTAGGGTTTATGCATAAATGTTCTGTTTCTTCTGTTCAAAGATAATAACTATATCATTTTTCTGCTAGAAAAATCCTTAATGATAAACTGGGGAGACAGGGTTCCAAAACTCCACGGTCGTGATTTCATTTAGTTACACAGTCTGTTGTTATGTTTAGGACTCCGTCGAAATAGAGAGTTAGTGGATGTTAGAATATACTGTTAAGCTTTATACTAAGCCCAATAGGGTTCTATTATTTCATTTATGAAATTGTTGGTTCGTGAAAGTTTTTAAGAGAGGATAATACTGTAAGCTTAAGCTCGTTATCGAGCTAGCTATGATTCTGTTATTTTTATTGTTTCTAAAACAATAACTGGTTTATTTTTTTGTTGATGAAAATTATTTTGGAATAAAGTTCTATTAGGGTTTTTCTGAATAATCAATTAGTTGTTAAGAAACGACTGGTTAAAATTTGTATTTTAGGGTTTGTGTATTGTCTTGAATACATAGATTATGATAGGTTATTGACTAAAGTTTGTACATTGATATAGCTATTCTAAATATAACAATCTCTACTGAAATGTTATCTATAATGACAATGACACTGTAATTTATCTGTTTATAATTCATTTCTGTTCTTACGATGGTTTAGACGAGTTTGTAATTCCAGAACATAATTACTGTACCCTTAAACCCTACTTATCTATTTTGCTATTACTTACAGTATTACTATTGTATAGCATGCATTGAAAATACCTTATTCGTAAGATAATAATACTATGAAGGAATGCTGAAACACAGTAACTCTTAATAAATCTACTAACTTTTACTGAATTTAATTACTACTCAGACATACTGAAGATAAACATAACATACATTTAATTATTCTTAATAAACAAACATGAATAGGTGGCAGAACCTGTTTCAAACTGTGGGCAACAACAGCAATGGGAGGCTGTTCCTCCCTACCAACTCCTGGAGAGTGCCCAGACAGCACTTCTCAGGACCCCCGAGCTTGCTCTGGTCTCCCTGGCTGGAACTAGGTGCAGCAAAACAATTCACTCAGCCAAAACAGCTAAACTGGAACCAAGTTACTGCAGCATCCCACTCAAACAATTTTCCTTACTGTCTTTCCCTCTTCCTCAATGGGACTCCTGAATAGCATTCACCTGAATGTATTCTCCCTCCAGAACTATTGAACCCCCAGCTCAGTTCATTGAGTACTATTTAAAAGATTGCCTAGGTCTTTGTTGGGTTAACTGTCATTAATGAGCCACCTGCTCAGATTCCACTTTCTTGGGGAATCATGACCCCAAATATAGGGAAGTTACCACCTGCAACTTAGGAAGTGTTTAAGGATGCTGCCACTTGTCTTTTGCCTTTCCACCTAGTTCCATCCACCAGTTTGACCAATAACCTCTTTTTAACAGCTCTCCCATGCTGTTGTCTCCATAATTTATTTATTATTAATAAAATATTCTGAATTACATTCCATTTCTGGTGACTCTGCTGAGTCATCAATTCCTACTAAGCATTAAATTTAACATAATGTATTAGGAATTTAATAAAACCATTACATAATTCTTACAAAATTGGGGTATGTGACACATCTATTGTCGATCAACTTTAGTTTATCCATATAGAGTGAAGGTGAAGATCATGTATTTACTCGACGTACCCAACTTAATTTTATGTCCTGTGATGACTTGATGAAACATGCACATATTCTTTTATTACGATCTTCTTTTTATTATTACTACCAACTACTTTAGTTGTCACAAGCTTTCACTAAAATATCATATGTCATTATACTCTTCCGGCTAGGGACTAAGTTAAATGTCCTATTTGCATTTATGTCACCTTAATCTTTTGCTTCCTTGATACCACTATGGATAGTGCATTCCATGATTTATGTTCAATCAACCACTTATATTTCATTGTCTATATGTACCCTTTATGAAAATTTTGTATTACTTTACCCCATAATTATAGTATAGTTACTAACTTTTGCCTTCATCATTTGTTTACTCTCTTCACATAACCCTATCTGCCTATGTGGCGATAGTTCCCCTTCTACCTTTATTACAACCCTAAACTCTCATATATTACTATGAGTTATTTTATGCACATTCATAAATATTATTTGTCCATGCAATCCACTTCATAGGTGTTCCTCATACTAAATACATAAGCACATTACCATCTATTGCATCGAGACATCTTACATTGTACTGAATCACGTCACAGTTTTAAAACTACATCTTATCTACCTATATTATATTAATGATTGCATTTATCACCACCTGAACCAATGTACATTCCTTATGGATTGCTCCCATATTAGGAATATTTTATCCTATGCACCTACTCATTTAGTATTCCTTCTACATTGATCGCTCCCTTCATTTGTATTAACTCATGTTAATCTTTATTCCCTCTTACTATATGAATGACTATCATAGTGGTGTTCATCTTACTATACACACCTATTATCATCGACCTATACCAACTATGTTAGCACTTGCATTTACTACATCCACAACAAAATTTTAAATTGCACCAATACATGAAATTCTCCCTTATTATTTTTTTCCTACAACCTTATCGTTTGCATCATATTCAACACTTTCATGACTGTGTGCCTTAACGATTATTCTCTTATCTTCCCCATCCTTATCAACACCACATATTCTCATTCAATTTGAATTATGCGTGTTATTTAATCACCTTGAGTTATCATGATGTTACTCATTAATACCCTGCTCTCACTCTTGTGATACTATGCCTTGTAATGATTTAGTTATGCATTATGCTATCGTCATATTAACCATAATGTCCTCTAGCCCCTTAGACATACCCCAACTCCCTTGAGATTCACCACCCCTACTAATCCTTCTTTTAACAAAAGAAGTTTAACAATGGGGTGACCATGCCCCCTTCTTGTCACAAGGTTTAAATCCAACTTTAGTCATTAGAAACGACTTCCCTTGGCTTAATTATAAATAAAATTTCTCTAGGTGACCACTGTAACAGATGTATGGATTGATTCCATTAACTATTCATCTTAACCATAGGCTTGTCTACTCATAAGGAGGTAACAGTCATTAATCTTCTTGTTTATGAAATTCACAATCCTTCCTCAACATGAACACTAACATACACAAATTAATCCATACGTCCACTTATAGTTAAGTACAAGTCAACTTAATTGTCTTGCCTATGGGTAAGGCCTAGTCAACATGTCATATCCTATACCACTAAATAATAAGACATATTGTCATGACCTCTTATCGTTTTCTTGGACTCCGACTCTAGGATCATAACGCAACACTCTCATAGGGATTCCTATGTACACTTATAAAGTACAGTACTGGGCTTAAGCAATCGCTTTAGTTTATATGAACGACTAGAAGACATAGTTGATCTTTGGTGATACAATGCCAGGGTCATTCTTGGCGCGATCCCTCGGCGCGTTGCACTCTACCTTGCTTTCCTGACCTAGTCTTATTCTATGTCGGGTTTCCCTCAACCTGATAATCCATGTTCGAATTTAAGTTGTGACTTAACCCCACAGCTTGTACATGGATCCATTAGTCATAAACTCGCCCTAACTTGTAGTTTACTTTAATTATCTTATGTAACTGAGTTAATGATCAATAATTAAACCTTAACATTATAATAATTAATCGTTATTATAATTAAACATTAATCATTATTTATAATGAAACAATATAATAATTAATCATTATAATACTTAGACATTCTAATAATATAAATATTTAAACCTTAAACATTATAATAATTAATCTTTATTACAATTAACATTAACCTTAAAATAATTAATCACTAATTAATAATTAATCATTATAATAATTAAATATTTAGAAAAACCTAATAATTAATTAATTAATATAATTAAACATTAATTATTGTTATAATTAGATATTATAATAATTAATCTTAATTTAAAAATCTGAACGTTATAATAGTTATACTAATTAACAAATAATCACTAGATTATCCTAATTAAACCTAAGTGGTCTGCATGGGAGCCACGCGGCCTCACCATGCTCCACCGCCAGGCATTAAAATAATAATATTTTTTTCTATAAATAAGGTTTAACCCCAGCAACGAGTCATTCTTTGGTCAAATTTTCTGACCGAGCTAGCTCTGCACTCGGTGGTCTCGGCAGCTAAGGAGAGTAATGTCTTCACCCTGCAGCCAACCTATTCAGGTATGGCCATTTTCGCCCTCATCTCCTTCTCGCCCTCATCTCCTTCATGTTTCAAAATTTTGTGTGCCTTTGTTTTTTTTTGTATTAGATTTTTTTTTTGTAATGATTTTTTTTTCTTTGTATATATATATATATATATATATATATATATATATATTTGTTTTTTATTTTGGCCGGCAACATGCTCGCCGCAACACAGGCTGCTGGCCGAGCTGCCATGGTCATGCCCTACGGCTGCTGGCCGACCTCGTGAAAGATAGCATGAGTTAAATTTAACTGCACTTTGATTGAATTTGATGTCTCTCATTGAAAATTTATTTTGCTCAATTAAGAGAGATTTAGAGACAGTTTCCGAAGATTGATGTACTTATCATTTTTTTTTTTAATTTTTGGTAATAATGCGAGCAGGAGCAAGCACAGTGCAGGAGATGCTAACCCCCGAAGGCCGCTAGTCGTTTGGTAGCCCTTGCTAGCCGTTGCTTGGATGCGTCTTTGAAAAATTAGGGTGGGTGCTGAAGCCACTAGCAATAGAAATGATGAGATTAGAAGACTCAGAGAAATCCTTCTATAGGTTAAGAAGAAGAATTCGGTTCTCGTAGGGGAGAACGCCCACGGCCACCCCTTGCTGGGCTGCGGATCGGCTTTCCCAGGCCGTGCCCTGCGGGCTGCTGGCCGGGCCGCCATGGCCACGCCCCACATGCTGGTGGCCGGCTTGCCCAGGCCACGCCCTGCGGGCTGCTAGTCGGGCCGCCATGGCCGCACCCTATTGGGTTGCTGGGCGGCTCTGGCCGCATCATAGCTATGGAAGAGCATAGAATTTTAAATAATTTTTTTTTTGAGTTTTGACTATATAAAAACAAAATATTTTTTTTTGTTTTAATAATTTTTTTTTTTTACAACATTTCATATATATATTTTGTGTTTAATAATTTGAAAATTTTCATAATTTTTTTTTTTATATGGTTCGTATATATATCTATAATATATATATTGTTTTATTTTTATTTTTATTTTTTTCTCTTTAAATTTCAAATTTTAACTTCAATATTTTTTTGTGATTTAATTTAAATTAAAATTCTTGACCATATATATGGTTCATAATTTTTTTTTGTAATTTAAATTTAAATTCAAATTTTGATTTATATATATAAATTTTTCGTTTATATATGTACATGAATTTCCTCCCCCCTTTTTTTATCTCTTTAAATTTCACATTAATATTATAAGAAAATGTTTGTTACATTTATAAAATTTTACCTCCGTATATATATAAGTAATATAGTTTGTCCTATATATATATATATTTCATCTTTCTTACATATATATAAAAGTTTTCTAAATTTTTACTCTGTTCCAAATGGTTCACTAACTTTTATGTTCCCTTCTTTTGTAGGTGTATAAATGGTCCAAGGTTTCAGTGCTTGGCACCTCATTTCATACTTTTTTTTTCTAAGAATTTTTCAGTCTTTTTTTTTTGGTTTGGCCAGCTACGGAAATATAGTTTATTTGTAAATTCTTGTGGTAAATGTCTCAAATAGGTTACCGCAATGTAAATTTCCTTTTTACTCTACTATTCTTTTCAACCGTAGTGAGCCCTCTGGTTCCAGATTTGGAACCATGGCTCTGATACCATATGTAGGACCCATGTCTTAGTTCATCTAAGTTTATAAATAAGATCATTCTTTCATTGTTTCCATTTTGTTTTAGGTCTCTGTTTAGGTTTTTAGTTTAGGTTTAGACATCTTGCCTATAAAATAATATAACACATTTTCATTTGTAGGTCGAATTTATTTCTAACAATTAGTATCTTTGTTAAGCTGTAACAGTATATATATATATATATATATATATATATATATATATATATATATATATATATATATATATATATATATATATATATGCATTTACTTGTTCAAATTTAATTTCCGTTATAACATGAAGTAATGAATATTGACAAAGTTAGAAATGGGTGTTTATACCTGTAGGGAAAATACCTGTAAATAACTAGTAGATCCCTTTTTGCTGCTTACTTTGCCCTGCTGTAGCCCTGCAACCAAAGGCCTTCCCATACCCTTGAAACTAAACCAGCCCAATCTGAGCTGCTACCCTGCCAATCGGAGAGGTCTTGTCGACAACCCAGCTCCAAAGGTACCCCTTTGGACCCCCGAGCCCAAATCGAGTACAAGCCAACCAGTTAAATCCCACTGTAAATTCTCCAACAAGAACCCCCCCTTCTTCTCTGCTCTGTAATTTCTCCAAAAATATCCAAGGGTGAAGATGATCCCTTCTCCCTCCCCTCTTCTCGACCTTATTCCCCATTTTCTTTGCCGACTCTTTTCCTACCATTAATTCCCTTATCTTATTTTAAATGTTTTAACCCCAATGTCAATCCTCGAGCCCTTAACCTTTGACTCAAAATATTAACTTGCATTATTTTAATATTCTTTCATTATTTCAAAATATAATATTTTATTTAATAATTCATAATTTATTTTACAATTTGTTTAATTAACTCAAAAACTTACTCTATCACATTGTTATTTAGTAAAATGTATTTAAAGTACGGTTAATAAGTATATTCCACAATTCAACTGACCTTCACACAATCACTATTATTTACACTTCAATTTTATCAATATATTGTCATATTGGTTAAATAATATTATCTAATATTTAATCAAAATTTTCCACCTAGTACCATATTATACCTTAGGTTATTATTAAACTATTTAACAATTATTAGTTAAGATAATAATAGTCTCATTAATATTAATTGACATTATTAACACTTAGTTAATTTAAGGAATCCAGTTAATAGTATTTTTAATTAATATTATTAACACAATTAACCTATGATAACGAGGTAATTAAACTAGATTATACTATTTACACTTATTAACATTAGTCATCAATATTTAATCATCAATAATTAACATTAATCAACATCACTAACATTATTCAACAACAATTAACATTAATCAACATTATCGACATTAATTAACCATGACTAACATTAATCGACAATATTCAACATAATCAACATTATTAACATTAATCAATCATGACTAACATTAATCAATATTACTAACATTAATCGACAATATTTAACATTATTACTTAATCGTTTTTCATTACTACCTAATTCACTCTAGTATCCTATTCAGTTATTTAAACCAAAATTTTACTAACTTGACGTATTAATTTAATCTCCTAGTTAAATAAGTAGTAATAATGTAATTAATGCCTAAACATTATAGTTCAGTTTTATTTCACACAATTTATAAATATGTAGGCGAGTTATGTAAGCGTAGCTACTGCTTACATACCTCGCGTAAGTACACTAACAGTAATAAATCACACACATCAATCATAATCATGAAACTTATTGTTTACTGACACAGATTTAAACATAGTTTGCAAGGTACAATATTTTACCTAACTGAAATCTTATTAAGTTATGACAATTCATACATTACAGAGTTACGACACTTAATCAATCAATGGTTTTCAATACACATAGTTAGATCACGTTTTCTTCCCAACTTCAAACTACTCCTATCTACCTACATCATCTACCTAATCACAACTAACTTCCACATCCTATCCTTTCCTCTGCTGGACTACCTTGAAGTTTCAAGCCATGACTGGCTCCAGCTAGAACCCGTAAGCGGAAGTGTCGACTACATTGACCAAGCTTTCCTGGTAGGCAACCACCAGTCATCATCACACACCTTGGGGAGCACGCCGTAGCACAACCGTCCCATGGATTTGTGTTTCGGGGATAAACAGTGGGTAAAGCCTCCACCCCCCTAATGAAACAAGGGACTATGTCTACCCGACATAATAACTATGTTGCACCTGTACTCGGTTTGTCATCGTATAACAAATCTGGGCGGTTAAGTTTCCTAAAACCATACCCCACCCATACATCATAATAAACATCATAATAATCATGCGAAGGTAAATAATGCATCACTCGTATACCATTTATCTTTTGGAGTCCATGTCCCCAAGGTTCTCCCACCTCGTAGGATCTAGCTAGCACTTAGCCATTTTAACTTGTAAGTCAGTCCTCGACATACAATCTAGAATATCATGCACAAATCCTCAACATGTGCACATACATTTCATCATAATATAACAACAATAATCAATTCATTTATTCACCATGCACCTGACATAACATTCATTCGTTCAACATATAACTTTAATGGTATTTACATACCCATCATTCAACAATTTGCATGTATGAGACATAATTAACACATGACATATATCAAAATATGACTACAGATCATAACACTAACATCACACATACACATATATATCTCGGCAAAATAATGGGATTTCAAGTCCACAGTGTCATCAAATTGATGAAGTCTCATAATCCAACAAATACAACATATAATAATAGTTTAGGTAGAAATGTCAAAACGGGGCATTACACCCATAACCACCCCTCCTCCCCCCCTTTCTCTCTCTCCTAGTCCCTCTACCCATAACCCCCCCTCTCTCTCTCTCTCTTAATCCCCCTCCCCCTACCCATAACCCCCTCTCTCTGTCTCTCATGATCCCCCTCCACCTACCACTTACCACCCACCATCTCTCTCTCTCTCTCTCTCTCTCTCTCTCTACTCCTCCACATACCCCTTTAACCAAGTTCTTGATCTATTCTATTATTGTTCTATTCCAAGGTGTCTCGAAACGAATCATGTGTATTTTTGTTAAGATGTTCCCTACATGTGACCACTTTCTTGGAGAGTTCCTTACAAGGTTTAGGAGTATTCTGAAACTTAGAGGATGCATCATACACTAGTTCCATTTAGCTTAAGTTTCTTCCAACATTTCTACCAATATTATATACCTTCAGGTGAAATTCTTTCTTGTGATATTCTTTTAGGGTTAATTTGGTTTTTTTACTATGGCAGTTGGGATTTACTCTAATGGAATTAAAGGCCAATGTCTTTGGAGATATTTACTATGTTGGAATACAAGTTCATTGTGGAAATAAAGTTGAGTGCATTTGGGGGATTTGACTATGCTGGAATTAAAGTTGAGTGTGTTTGGGTACAGTTATGAAGATCCCCATGGAACACATTGAAAATATCAGGGAAGACAAGTTCTGTGTTGGGGAAAAAGAAAATCCACTTACAGAAGATTTACATCAAGTAGTAAAAAAATTATCTCTTGCATTTTCTCATGGAGATGATCCAAATTATTAATGTGTTACAATATTTTAGTCATTATTAATCTTATATTTTTTCTCTGTTTTCATGGTAAGATTAGCGTTTTATTTTGGGTGCAAAATGCAAAGGACAGTGTCTATGTACCATATGTGGAACCTTCATTGGAGTTCGTCATTACAACTGAAGATGTCGCTGGCATAGGCACTCTTGTGACCTTGCTAGTTTTTAACAATGAGAAGGGATTTCAAAAACATAATATTGATTCTATATACAACTTCGGATGATCCACCAAAAAGAATAGTATGGAAGGTGGTTATATTGGAGAAAAACGTATAAAACACAAGTGTGTCTTTGTCCCCTCCTCCCCCTAACCCTTACTAACCCCCTCTCTCACTTTCTCTCTCATGTACTGCTCCAACTACCCCTAAATCCTACCCCTCTCTCTCCCAAAACCCTCCTACACCCCCCATGCTCTCTCTTTCTCTCACACCCATTCTCCACCCCTACCTCTAACCCCCACCACCACCTCCCCCTCCTCCTCTTCTCTCTCCCTCCCTCTCTCTCTCCTCGTCCCCCCAACCCTTAATAACCGGGCCTCTTTCACTCTCTCTCCCCCCCTACTCCTCCACCTACACATAACCTTCCCCCCCTCTCTCTCTCCCTCAACCCCCTAACACCCCCCCTCTATCTACCACACTCTCACTACCCCTAACCCCCCTCCTACTCTATCTACCCATAACCACCCTGTCTACCCCTCTCTCTCCACTACTCCCTCTCCCCCTAACCCCCTCTATCTATGTCTCTCATAATCCCCCTCCCCCTACCACTTAACACCCCTCCCCCATATATCTCCCTGTCTCTTCCCCCACCCTATACCCCCTTCCCTATAAATTCCCTAATCCTCCCTATAACCCCACCCCCTTCCACTCTGATATCTATCTCTTTCTCTCCCCTAACCCACCTCCTCCCCACTACCCCTAATCACCCACACCCCCCTTTATCCCCTGGCTCTCTCTCTATCTTTCTCTCACCCCTCTACTTCTCCACTTACCCCTAAACAAACCCGTGCTATGGAATATGGGAAACAATAGCTAATTTAGCATTTCATCCATTTTCTCAATATGCCTATGTTTTACGACTCATTACATTATGCTAGACAATCATTTTTTGTGAAATTTTAGACATAGGTTGCATTTTTTTCTGCAGATTCCAAATATGTATTTTTTTTAAAATATTGATGTTATTTTTAATTTTTTTCTATTTTTCTTGTGTTGTTACTCAACTCAAAAAACACGCTGTTAGTGTTTCTTCCATAAAATTTTCATTTCTCAAACATTTAATTTTTTTTGTATGTTGCACTACTAGACACCGACCACTACATTTTATTAAAAAACCATTTTATGATCATTGTATTAAGACCTTCAAAAGTGGGACCCACACTTGATGTACTGTTTTCGAGCTTTGGTCACTTAGATAATTTAAAAAAAAATTACTAAATTTATTTTGGAAAAATAATGTTGCACCAGTACTTTTTATTCTCTATATGTATACCAATTTTTGTAGGCTGATTCCATCATTTAGGCACTGAAAGGTGGGACCCACAAAGACATATAGCTTATCATTACTTAAAAAAAAATGTAATTGTTAGAAAATATCAAACGTGGGATAGTTATGAATATTTTCATGGATAAAATTTATATATTCAAAAATGTGATTCAATTTCCTACATTTCATCTTTTTTACTCAAAGCAAGATTTATTGTCTAAGTATCTCAAAATATCCATGTAAGTTGAACGATGCCTATTTTTTTCAGTTTTCTGTTGCATCTAACGTGTCAAAAAGACCCTCTTTAGTTTGAACTAGCCCCATTCCTACTGATAACCACAAGATTTAATCCACGGGATTTGTTAAAACACTATTTGATAATTAAAACCCATGATTTTGTAGAAGCAGTTTGTAAAAAAATTACCTGAAAACTTAAATTTCTTCCTATAAATACTGGTTTCGGCCCATGCAATCCCAATGCTTAAACCAATATCTTTGATACTAATTTTTCATGCCCCCATCCATCATTCTAACTATAGGAGGGGGTAGATATGTAAATTTCATGTTTTAAAATTTCACCCCATGCCCGTCCATTATTCAAATTCATAACTAATTTAAGCCTTTCATTGGCAACATAAACTAAGAAATGCATGTGTAGGTGGATGAGTATAAAACACAATAGAATTGAAACTATATTCACACACTCATCATGCATAAAGAAACGTATTCATAATAAGAATTAAATATAATCATTGCATGTTCATAGAACATAGAGAATAATTACCTTTTAATTGAAAAATATCCAAGCATTTGGTTGTGTAAGAGCAATTTTCTACCCATTGAACATAGGTATAATCTACAAATACCACCCCCAAGTCGGTCTATGAGGCCACCACGGTGAAGGTAACACCTATAAGCTTCACTCTCTCTCAACCCAACCCATTTTCTCTCACACATAGCCATTTTTTTTTCCATTGATCACTACGTGCATCTCATTTATCCATCCCATTCATGGAACTCTCTCCTACTTCCCCACACAACACAAGGAAGACCTACCATTTCTCTATTCAATTTCCTCAGAGTAGCCAACCCTGATAGTTCTCTTCATTATGCGTAGAAAGAGTCCAATTTGTTGTATGCTTTCAGGCAACCTTTTGTAAAACCAATTCATGGCTTCTCAAGCCTCTAGGAGCAACAAATAAACAATGGGTAAATTCTTGTATCTTTCCCAACCTCTATGCTCACCTACAACCATCCTCTTCACTCCAATGTGTGCAATTTTCTCCCCACAATGCTAATTTCTAGTTAATTTCACAATCTAGTAATTGGTAATGGTAAAAACAACATGAAGGCTACATAATGTATGACTTTTGCATGAAAAATGAGTGATAGACTTGAATGGAGATTAGAGGATTGGTGAAAAGGCATATGAGAGTACTTCTAACCCTAGAAGGAATGGTCCTCTTATAATTGTCATAAAAGTATATTCATCCCATGCTTCCATAACTACATAAGAATACTTTCCCACCAATCTCACATATGTATTTGATGATTGGATTTAATAAGTAAAAAAGAAAAGATAAATGGTTCTTTTAAGGAAAAGGGTTGAAATGGATGAGAGGTAAGGATCACATTTGAAAAAGAGATTTTAATCAGGCATATGCAGCCCTTTCCTCTTCCCCTCTAGTAGAATCATAGCCCATCTATAGCTATTTACATAACTATGTTGGACCATTTTATTATTTTTCATGATAATATTTACATAGTTTTTGAGTCATCATGATATAGAAACCACATGGTCCATATTTCCATTATACATACCTAATCATTCACTAGAAATCTATACTAACATATTTACATCATTTTATATTTTAAATATTTTCTTAAATGTTAATTTAAGAATAACATTTTCTCTAATATAAATAAATGAATAATGTATATTTTTTAATATAAAGAAAAACATGATTATATAACAATAATAACTTTTTCTTTTCAATAAAAATCACCTTTTTCCAAACACCTAACCCAAAATGCCAACTTATCACATATAATTTCTATTATATACTCTTAACAAACTTATCACATATAATTTCTATTACATACTCTTAACAGTTATTTAATTAAAAATAAATCAAATACTATATTATATACATATGTAAAATATTTAAATATTATATTGTTAACGATGCCAAATTTTAATTCTCCATCCTAAGAAAAAATATATCAAATTTCTCCATTTACAAGTAGCCCAACTCCATTTTAATACTCTTAGATGATATATACTCCTACTTGTATATTGCCTTAGAATTATAAGTCTCTATTGACTAGTTTGACAACCTACTACTAAGATAACTCCAAACTCCATTCTTAGAGTGCTTTTAGATAGTATACTAGTTTATAATAAAAATTTAGTTTTAAATAAATATAATACTTATAAAATAATAATAATGTTATATATATATATATATATATATATATAAACTTATAAATTGCTACATAAAAAATATTTTTTTAAAATAAATATAATATTTACATAAAAGATGTGATACTTCTCAATGAAAAAGAAACATTTATACTAATTAAAAAAAACCAACATCTCCAAAAAAAAACATCACCAAATCTATTTCTACCATTATAATATAATTATTATTATGGCCTAATACTATTGAATATTATTGTGACTTATATAAAGCTTTATTAAATCTATTTCTAACATTATAATATACTCGTTATTTTTTAAAATGAGAGTATGGCCTAAGAGTATTGTGACTATACTAGCATAGATTCATCTTAAATTCGTATCTATCAAGCACTAAGAGGGATCCAATTTCTTGAGGTGTATTACTTTTTTCAAATTTAAAGTCAAGAAATTTGATCGATCCTGATTTAAGTTTTAAGTTTTTATTTTATAAACTAATATTTATCTTTTAATTACTTTTCATAATATTTTATTTTATGAACCAACATGGATTTTTAAAAATACTTTCCATAATTTTTTATTTTATGAGTCGACATGAATTTTTTTAATTAAAAAAATTACTTTTTATGTTTTATTAAATGTAACGCTACATACACATTACAACATCTCCCCCATACTGGACTGTAGAACACCTCTTTCACTCGGTGCAATAAAATCTTTAACTCTATATAAAGTCTTGATTGAGATTCTTATATATCTTTTTATGAAAAATTAGAGGGTTATGAGGGCATAATAGAACCTCTTATGAAGAAGCTGTTATTGATTGACCATCTCTATTTTACTTTATTTTACTTTTGTTTTGGGTAATATTATTTTTTTTCCAATTTTTTCATATAAAATAAACATTGATAAATATTATAAACGTAATGTGTACTTATTATTATACGTCAATCAGTGATATATACACTACGAAGTATTCATTGCTTATGAACATAACTTTGGGCAAATCATATCACAACCGCTGGAAATTGATTATCAAGATAAAGAGAAAAAAGAAAAAGCACGTGACTTAGAAAGAAGTAGTCGATCACAAATCCATTTTGAACAAAAAAGCCAACGCTCGACGCTACTGAAAGATTAGTTCGTTAAGTTAAACTAAAATATTTGATTAATTTGAAATTTACATCTTAAAACGCAATCAAATGCCACCTTTTTATTAACGTTAATAAAAATGATTAAAATCAAACAAATAATGCGCATTTGGATCATGTCTATAATGTTGAATATATGCAAGCGGGAGACACGTTTCTCAGACAATAATTTTTTTAAGTGGGCTATCAGCCTTAAGTACCATCGAGGTCAGGCCTGGAATTTGACGTGCTGTAAGATGTATTGGGCAAACTAGAACGTATTTTACAGGTAATATTATTTTCCACACATCACCGTCTACGTGTGATATAAATTGCGGACCGTCAATTTGACGTGTAATGGTTTCCCTCAAACGTTAAAAATGCTAGTACTCAGTCGGAGTCTCACATGGCGCTTGGAAAGTAGGTAGACCGTAGTGCAACCGTGTTTTACCAGTGGGCCGCAAGTGCAACCTTAGTTAACTGCAAATTAAATGTGCCATGGCACTTGGCACTTGCAGTGTGGCACCATGCTGGTGCATTTAAATGATGTTACACTGCTAGTAGGTAGTGGTACAATAGGGTTAAATTGTTAATGCAAGTTAAAGGTAATGGAATTAATTGCACCGTTTGGGATGCAGCGTGCCGACTGCAGCTTGCAACTTTCGGCGTGGGATATGGGGCACTCAAATCGCCCCGTCCCACCGCCAAACGGACCCACCCCCGTTGTGCTTCAACCCCGTCTAATTCCGTCCACCGGGTAGCCGACCCCGCCTCCGTTGCGTCCACGATCAACCTCCGTCTCAGACTCCGCCTCCGCCTCTACGATCAACCTCCGTTCAGGCATCAGTGGCTGCGGGTCCCCCGCCGTCACCTCCATGCATTAACTGCATTCAAAGTAGACGATGGAGCCAAAATTTGAAACTCCCTCCTGTGCTAACTCTGCAGCCTCCGCTCCCTCGTTCGATCCTCCTCTGCCCCCAATAGCTCCTGCTCCTGCACCCAACACCGGAGCTCCTGCACTCGGAACGCTTTCCCTATTAAACAGGTAAGCCCCATATCCCACGCCCGAGCTTTTGCTGTAAGTTTTGGGACACGGAATTTGTATCTCCAATTCTGAAATACGAAAATCGTCATTTGTACTATAAGTGATTTTCAAAATCCATTTGAACCATTGCAGCTGGGAGCAGTAGAGTTTCTTCAGAAACCGTTATCAGATGACAAATTAAAGAATGTCTGGCAGCATGCTGTTCGCAAGGTAGGCCTTCTGCAAATTTCAAGTTTTTTTTTTTTAATATAAAAACTGAGACTTGCTATAAACTAAATTCATCATAACTATTCTGCAGGCGTTTTCAACAGCAATTGAACCGCCAGACGATTCACAAAATGTGCCTGGCAAAGAAACACTTTGGAAAGGAGAAGAAGGTGTTCTCGTGAAAGAAGGAAATCCAAAGCAGAAAGGGGATGTATTCGGATGCGAAAAATTCTCAGCTCCTTCAACACCTCAGCAAGAACTTTCGGATAGATTTTACTCCACACATGAAAATCTTGACGAGTCTCTGTCTCTGAAATCACGCACAATTTCAAAAATGAAATGGAGGAAACCCGTCAAATAGAAGCAGTAGAGATGATTCCCACTGAAGACTCTGCCAGCAGCAGCTTGGATGAAGTTAAAAAGGAGCTTGATATCTCCAGCACTCAAATCCTGATCCCAGATGAAAATGGGGATACCTGTACAGCATCAAACCTTAACTACCCCTGTGATAATATGGAGCTGGATTCTAGTTTTGACGACTTCTGCATGGGAATGGATGGGGATCTTCTTCCAGAGCTGGATATAGATCCCGACAACTTTGGAAAATTTTCACTTGACAGTAACGAGGGGCTGGATACAAGTCCTTATTTTCTGGATGACTGTGAAGTGCAAGAGAAAGATCTTGCCGAAGAGGAGGCCTTACTGCTTGCCGAAGTTTCCAAGGCTGAAAAACAACAGCTTATGGCTGAGCTCCCTAATGCAAACAATTTTGCAATCTCTTCTGATACCAGTGTCAAAGAAGAATTATCCTCCGATGACAAGAAAACAAATGGACAGCAAGCCTCAAAATCGACATCTAAAACTTCACAGGGAAAAAGAAAAATGAAGGTAACAAACTAGATTTCAGATATAGATTGAAGATCTAAAACCACACATTTTTAGCATTGCTATTGATTGAAGATATTATTAAATTACTATATAAAATTCAAATTCAACTTCAATTTTTATTTTTTATTTATTTTAATTTTATCAATATCATGCATTAATCTCCTCTGCCCGGGCTATGAGAAACTTACTTCTCTGGAAACAAAACAAAGACAAAGTGTTTATCTATGAACATTTTTTTGAAGTAATCATTATATCAATCTCTCCACTGAAATTAGAATATCCTTCTGTCATACCAGGTAGACTGGACTCCAGACTTACACCGTCGTTTTGTCCATGCTGTGGAGCAACTTGGAGTTGACAAAGCAGTCCCATCTAGAATCTTGGAGCTTATGGGCGTGAATTGTTTAACCCGCCACAATATTGCAAGTCATTTGCAAGTATGAGACAGAAAAGCCCATCTCCAAAAACGTTGATACTGCCTGCGTAAACCCATGTTCTCATATTCTTGGAAAGCATTTTGATTAACGTACAATTCACAAACGGGTAGCAATTGGCTTCTAGCTTTAGTTTGAACCAATTAAAACACTGATCCCTAGATCTTGGTCCTAAATTAATAAATGTTGGCTGGTATTAGAGAGAGACAAATGCCATGCTATTGATTGTATGTTTATTGATTTCAGAATTATCGCTCACATATAAAGCACCTCTACTTATTGTATGCTTATTTATTTCAGAAGTATCGTTCACATAGAAAGCACCTCCTTGCTCGCAAAGCAGATTGATTTCAAGTTTCATAGCAGCAGATTGATGGCATGTTCTGTACAGACAACACAAATACAAATCAAACACTAAAATCTAAATTATTTTGCTTCTTGTAGATGCTGATTATTTTTGCTTGATGTACATAAGTCTGCTCATTGATTCTCTATTGTGAGAATAAAACTCTACAATCTCAACAATAGGCTGAGTTCATTAGTCAGAATTCATTCCCATCTTCAGCGTGCAAGTATTTATAACTCCTACACTTGGATATGGTCTATCTTAACAGCTATCAATAACCAAGTTGAATTTTGTTTATTAGACTTGTATACTGTTTAAAAGTGTATACTCATTTGTTTTCAACTTTGTGTGCATAACTGTCATTCAACAGTGAGATCCCTGCCCACTTGCAAGGATCAAACAACTAAGGAAAACGCTCTCCATTTTGATCATCGCAACTCGAGTATGCATACATAAAACTCCTAAACGAACTCTCTTTTCTTTGAGAATATAGGCATCTAAAGGATGGCACTGTTAGGCCAGCTGTAGAGCCTACTCCAAATCTGTTTGCACAAACTCGAATTGTGAATTGCTTATCAGTTGTATAAACAAAGTACTACAATTCTTACATCAATGAATAGAGCAGGGAAAAAGTCCTTGTAGAATCAATTTCTATGGGATAGAATAGCATGGCCAAATGCAATAAAGGTATAACTTGTTTGTCATAATAGTTGGCATCCACACATGACATTAGAAGCTCTTTGACCATAGACATATCACAGTTCTTGATGGCATCCCTTAACCTCTCCCCACTTGCTTCATAACCACTAGAACTTTTGTCATTAGATAAATTACTTCTTTGCCCACTTGGTAAAGAATGAACTTTTCTTGCTACTTCCAAAAGATTCCGAAGTTGAAGTTGAGATTGTATCAAATGAAGTATGTTGGGAAGTGAAAACCTTCTTTTGGTTGTTGATAAATACTGAGATGTTGACACTTCCCGCTGGACTTGAGGAGGAGGCAGAGCTTCACATAAGCATAATGTCACTTCACATTTGCTCTCATCTGCGAGAAGATGCAGCAAGTATTTTGATTCTTCAAGACATCACGAGTGACATTGTGTGCAATATGCAAAGGTCCATAACTCTTGGCCAGATTGGAAGATAGCAAGCATTACTTCCCTTTTTACCAAAGGATTTAAGTATAGAGTATGGAAAGAAAATTATGGAATGCCTCAATGACAAACATTATTGGAGTGATCAACTGCTTTGGCTAGACATGGACACATCTCCATAAATTAGTTTTCTAGATAGAAGACTATATCTGGTAAAAAGCTTTGGGCAAGCTTTATTTTCTACTTTTGAAAACTGGGAGAAGATTGATTATATTTCTCCACATATTTTCCTCATTCTTCTTGAGAAGTTGTTCTTCCTTGCATCTTCATGTGAACAACTCTTGACAGGCTTGTTTCTGCCAAGATCTTTCTTCATTGAATTCATGAGTGGCAAACAAGGGGAATTCTCCTGCACCTAGTTGCTTCAATCACAGAGTTAGTTGAGATTTGAAGGGAGCTGTGAAAAAAATTATGATCGGATGTCAAATATAATTTGTTACCTGTTATCTGATAAATATGGAACAATTAAATGGATTGAAGCTTCGAATATTGACGGCAGAAAGTATTTTCCTAAGTTCATATTGCATTTGATCATTATGATTTGCTTGATATGCATCAACTGCACAGGAAATCTACCAAATTATACCCAATTAGAGGTGTGTGGCAGAGTTAGAGAGACTTCCTAAGGCCAGCATAAGGGACTTATTCCAAAGAAGATATGCACATTCTCTTATTGTGAGTAGCATTCCTCTTAACAATAAAGTTTGCGAAATTTGGGACTAATGATTTATCAGATTTATCTTAGTCATTATCTACACTGTATGTATAGGTTGGAGTTGGTTTGATGGTGTTCCAGCAATTGGCAGGAATCAATGCTATCATTTTTTATGCCAGTGAAATTTTCCAAGCTGCTGGTAAAATTGCAACTAGCTCTTGGTTTCCCTATCAATTCAAAAGATGTATCTTTAATTTTATGAGCACAATGCTTCAGATGCTTGATTGCTTATGATTGTAATATTATTAGGCTTTTCATCGGGTCATGCCGCATCTATTGTTGTTGCTTCCCTCCAGGTGATTAGCTTCTCCTTTACATTTTGCAAATAAATTTTGGTTTGGTATTAGATTTCTTTGTGGAAAATAAGCTTCATAACATTTGAAAAGCTACCCTAAGCTAAAACTTCCTTCTTGACATTAAATAATTATGAATCTAGCTTGTTTCAAAACCATATCTCTCCCATATTTAGTGTTTGACGCATTTTTTGTCCATGCTACTGCCAGATAAGTAGAAAATACAGAGGATTACTTCAAGATGCTACTTTAAGTTATGTTGTTTGTGCTTGCAATATATGCTTGAGTAGTGGTCTAATAAATTGGTGCCCTTAAATTTTGCTAGGTGCCAACGGCAGCAATAGGTGCATTACTGTTGGACAAATCGGGAAGACGACCACTTTTGATGGTATGTACTGACATGGTCACTAAAATCAACCTGCTAAAGACTGAACACTAAAGATACTCTTTTCTTTTAAAAAGTAAACTGAAAATAATGTATTTTCAGGTCTCTACTGGAGGGATGAGCATAGGTTGCTTCCTGGCAGGATTGTCATTCTACATACAAGCCTGTTTTAATCTTTCCATTTCTTGTTTACACACAGAGATGCCATTTTTAATCAAATTGTCCATAGTTTGCATGGTAATTTTTTGATGTGTGATCCATTTTAACTCCTGATTTATCAAGCACCAGAAATGATCAAATCCTTTGAGGTGTAAACCTTTCCTCAAATTTTGCACTTTAAAAATGGTTTGCACTTCAAGGGATTTGACCCCTCTTGGAACTTGACATAACAATACAACTTTTTATGTGTTTGTTTTTGGGTTTGAATTATCATGATGATGAAATTTTATAATATACTAAATTTCTCTTGATTGGGCTCTTGTAGGTTCATTCTTCATCTTCTCTGTGGTGTCTACCTGTACAGTTTTCTTCGTTGCATATCTTTTACTGGAGACCAAGGGTCAAACTTTAGAAGAAATTCAAACCTCATTCCAATCATTTTTCAGAAGAGAATATGTTGAAGCCATTGTATGATGCAATCATCTCTCCATTCTTTTTATCAATTAGAGAGCATACTGCCATCTTTGCAAGAAGAAATACTATAGACAAGCATTTGTATTGACCATATGAGATACTAAAATTGGAAATTGGTCTTGTATATGTATTGTTTGAATTTCATGCTTACAACCTGGGCTCTGCTATCTACTTGATTGTTTCATGTTGTAAAGAAAGAACTTTCATATTCATATAAAAAGAAATATGTGCATATAATATGTACATCCATTTATATTTCCTTCTAAAGAGTTTGAGATGATTTCACCTTTAACTTATAAAGAAATGCCTAGATTGGACAAGCAAATTAATTTATAACATTAAAATCAATACTGCCATCAAATTCATAAGATTGACACAGGCCTATTCGCTCCCCTCTAACCATGCTCGCCCATAGGAGTGTTGGCGGTTTTAGACTTTGGAAGACGGAGGAGATTCATGTTATATGAATCAAATCATAGATGTAAAAGTTAGTGGAAAGTTAGAAAGTAATGTTATTCTGTGCAAAAATTCATAATAGTAAAAGATTTGATATTCACTCTTTGAATGCTGCAAGGATCCCGTATGCAAGAAACAACATTTTCTGTAGATACTGAAGAGTTTTCAACTCTGGATGTATGCATATCTCTTATGCTAGATTTCAACTAAGAAGATAAATTGGCATAACTGTTGGATTTCTAGGTTCCCTTACGTCCTAAATCTGATAGAAATTTTATATATAATTAGAGTCCTATGATTCAAGTCTATGAATAGTAAAATGATGCTTTTAGGGGTTTTACCTGGTCAAATCTAATTTCTTACATAATTAAATTTTAACAATGAAAAAGAAATTTACTACAAGATTAAATGGTTTCATGATATTACCACTTATATAATCTATACAAATAAATCACAAAATAGACTGAAATATCTATAATCATGCCATAAAGATAAAATTACAAGTCGCTAAACAGTCATGCAATAAACATTAAAAAAATGCAAAGTTAAGAGTGCCTAAATAATTGTTAATGGGTCCCAAATTTCAGTTACATCTGGTTTGTGTTCACGAATAGCAATTCAAAACTTGTAGAATTGTTAATGGATCCAAAATTTCAGTTACATCTGGTTTGTGTTCACAAATAGCAATTCAAATCCAAGTTTTTGAGATGCTAACATTTAAACCTTATATCTTTTAATTTTTTTAAGAGTCTCTAATTTATAGAAATCCTATATATAATCTAGCATCCAAACATTAAACATAATCACAATGAAGAAAATAATTCGACAAGTTTGTGTTGTTATCTCATAAGATATGTCTTGGACACAAGGGTTGCTTTTATTCATACATTGACTTTCGTGAGGTGTTTTTTTCCCATCATTGCTTTAACTTTCAGTTTGGTTTGAAATTTTAATTTTGTATTGTGATTAGTTTCACATTGACATTTGAAATTTTGTATTATGATTAGTTTCACATTCACATTAGAGTCTTCTTTTCCCTGTTGTAATATATCAGATCTTCTTTTCCCTGTCTTTTGTTTGCAACGTTAAGGCTAAATTTATGAATTTATGGGTTATATTTATCATTTTGGATCTTCAAATCTAAATTTATGAAGGCTGAGTGTCAGGGGTAATTCTATTCGTTGTTTGGTTATAAACACATTCCAAGCAAACTCATATGATAATGCTATTACACGCTGCCCTAAATCACTTGAATTTCTTAGTTCAAACATGCTTTATTACTGCTGATTCACTGTGCAAAAATCTAAGTATCGTAGGCTGATTTGAAGTTACATTGAATCCATAATAAAGTGCTTCATAGAATTGTCTTATAACACAGTCAACAACTCAGTTTGACTCATTGATATACTGTCTAATTCTCCAATATATCACGTTGCTCGTCAATGAACAGATTGCCAGATGGACTGGAAAAACTACTGAAACTGAATTTTTTCCTGTACTTAGCGCCATTTCTAGCAGCATGACGTCCAACTCATATGATAATTTTAAAACAGACTAAACAATAGTACTTTCTTACAAGTTCCCTGTGGTTTTAAAGGACCAGAATTAGGGTTGCTCGACACTGACCATTATCACCCTTTTAACAAAATCTATAATAGATGTTTCTACATGGGATTGATAAAAAATTGTAATGGATGTTTTTTAGTGCAATGACAGAATGCGTGATGAATACAAGATAGTGGAATGTGAGATTAGGACAACAAATGAAAATGAAGACTTTCCAGCATGTATACATTCTTCATCATCACATTCAACGGCTCACTGGGACCATCACCTAAGCACGCTTGACTTGACTTAGAAGCATGAAGCCAATCTTATAAGCAAGCCTGACTTGACTTATAAGCATGAAACCAATCTCGATTTAATGGAAGATCACAAACTCAACTGAGAGGAACAAGTGCCCACTTGTAGAAAGGAACCAACCCTAAAGAAGCATAACTGTCACTTGTTTGAAGTATTGAACCTGGGTGAAAACTCTAACATTGTCCCATTCTCAACAACCTAGCTCACCTCTCCTGGCTTAATAATATCCCCATATTGATAAAGAATTTGCAGCATTAAGTCGTCTTTGATGTGATCTTAGTATGATTAAAGTCATCTTGGACTTGAGGGTTAATTTAATTGATTGAACCATTCATCTATAGCATGAGGAAAACATAAGTTCAAATCCAATCATGCCCTTCAGGATTATCAGTGGATATTGTGGTTGATGGCTGAACAGCTAGCCAACTATCTAGATATTTCAATAAAAAAGGGAATCCCATGAAGTTTTTCTCATAAAACTATGATTGAGTCAACTTCCAATTGCTAAATTAAACAGTACTTTTAAATCTAAAGACACTAGAACATAAGTCAAGATCTAAGACATGGAACAATAAAATTGAACCCTTCTAAACCTTAAGACCATGTTTTTTTTAATCAAAATTAGAGCATCCAGATCGCATCCTTTATAATGGACCAAAGCAAAAATGGTAAACTCTCAACCCAAATTGTAACCTATAATTGTACTACTGCATTGATTCCTCCCCATCGATATCCTATATACAAGTTTTGTGAAAATTTCTATAAAAAAGTATACACATTGCCCCATTGCCCATTGGTATCCTGTATACAAGTTTTGTGAAATTTTCTATAGAAAGTGTACAAAATTTTTGTGAAATTCTCTATCAAAAAGTGTACACATCAGATATAACTATTCAATTTGGTAGTGCAGTGCTTTATATTTGCCTTTCATCTAGACTTATCAAAAAGTATACACATCGCCCCATTGGTATCCTGTATACAAGTTTTGTGAAGTTTTCTATCAGAAAGTGTACAAATGTTTTGTGAAATTTTCCAGTATAACTATTCAATTGACAGTGCAGTGCTCAATATTTGCCTTTCATCTAGACTTATCCATTTTTTACTTGTCTATTTCTTTTAGAAAACATGCTTAAAAGTTTAATATTTATTGAAAAAAATCTAGGAGGCAAGATGTTCATAGTGAAATGGATACATTCTCGCCTTACAACTACACTGTACACATTCTTACCATAGAATTATGCTGTGTGTAAGCTAGTAAGCTATTATGTTGATATAAGCTATGCATAGAATTATGTTGTGTAAGCTACTAAGCTTGCATTTTGATTGAGATAGAAGACTGGTAAGCTAGAAAACTGAAATGTAAAAATATATCATATTACCCAATCACAATACGCCAACCATTGATCCAAACCATAGCAGACATCATATGTCATGAGCTTAATGTGCTTGGTTATTTATGGACTATTTAAATGACCATTGAATGAAAGCATTTTAATTTGTATGTACAAAATATTTGCCACTTGTTATGTTAAGTTGAAATCTAAAATATAAACACAGAACCAATACAAAACCATAAAGACAGCCTTCTTGCACTCCCTTCTTCTCGACAGCCTTCTTGCACTCCCTTCTTCTCAACAGCCTTGATGACTCCAACAGCGAATAGGTTTAACTTAATTTTTAATTAGCAACTAATTCTATTTTCTAATACGAAAAAAGTAAAGATTCTATAAATATCCACCCAATACTTACAATGCAACTCAAACAAAAGGAAAAAACTCTAATATATGGAATGTATGACATTAAAGGATTCAAGAGCTTATAAATGTCCACCCAATACTTACAATGCAACTCAAACAAAAGGAACAAACTCTAATATATGGAATGTATGACATTAAAGGATTCAAGAGCTCGGAGAACAAATGTGGTTTGTATACTTTAAGATTATTTTGGATGGAGATGATCATTGATAGAATGTTTAAGTGGTTCATCAATTTCACATTGAGGTTCACTAGATTTGTTTATTGGTCCAACTGATAACTTCAACTACAGTTTGTAGATTGGCTATTAAATACATTCCCATAAAACAATTATGGATCCTTGGATTTTTAAATGTATTAAAAGATTTGCCAATAGTTTGCAACCTTATAAAAAATTAATGTTGAGATATGCTATACGATTCAAACTTAAATGTGTGAGACTTGCCAAGTTTTATATAATTAAATTTTTAGGGATTCCTTACAAATTTTCATGAAATTCATCAATGCTTTTCAAAGATGATACTCCTAAAACGAGCCCCCTAAACATCTAAAAAGCATTTGCACCTCAACCTATCATGAGCCGGCTTCCAAACTAACCAGTTGCCATTGCATATTTGAGCCATCCTCACTCTTTATGCTATACCTCAAGCCCTTTGACCATGTCTACAATCTGTTGAATTTTGTTGACTAGGATAACTCTTGCTCGAAATTGACTTGTAAGACTTGAAACTTATGATGTTTGCTTGTGTCTTCCATAGTAACTAGAATTCGTTCTAGAAAATATTTACGTGATCCTTTTGTAATGTTTCTAGCTTGATTTGTTGAGAAAGTATATGTTAACTAGATTCTGGGCTGTAGCAGAAGTTAATGGTCAGAATATTCACAATTTGGAGAACTATTGCTCCGACCTCCAACCTACAATGCAATAATTGAATAAGATCGTCATGCCACGTGAGCCCTTTATGAAGATTTAATTTATGGTGAGTAGGTGATAGGTGGTAAACCGTTAAAACAATGAAGTGCAAATACTTCCTGTTAAAGATTTGTTAGGCAGGAAAAATCGTCAGAAGTAGAAGACTATTGGATTTGATTGATCAAAGAGTGAAATATGTGTACCTCAGGAATCTTATTTTCAAGATCATTAGTCAGAATCTGGATGTTTTCATCCCTGTCAAAATAATACGTTGCCTTGCTATACTTCAGCAAATTGGATCTTAGACATGGTCATTGTGGATCCATATGGAAAGGCAATGCTATTCTAATTTAGAATTCGTGGCCTAAGTGTGGGATTCATGAACTAATCCTATGTTGATATTGAGGTATCCAATATGAAGCATTTCTACACTGCAAACAAATTAAAACATTTTGGTAGCAAGCTCATTTTTGGTAGCATGGATCCCTTTGTAACTTATTGTTTCCCATGGTGATATCATGTATTGACATTGTTCATGTGCAAAAATCTTAGCTCTGATCTCTGATTCTTTCTGTTGATACTGGTACCTCTTAATTTGCTTTTCGAGTTCATACTTCCTATTGTTTACCCCCATCTTGACACGTCACTGTCCATCTCAATGCCAGATTCACCAAAAGGTTAGGGGGCCTGACAGGTCGTCCCAGTCTCCAGGCTGGTGACTTCTCGTGGAGTCCAAGCACCTAGAGCCCCCACCATAACCTTTGCTCTATGCATCAATAAGCATAGGGATGGTTGAACTATATAAACACTTGTAAATCAAACTTCATAGCAAATGTGGGATAATTCCTAATGGCGAAATTAATCACCACCGTCGATCATCCATACAGGACACAAAGAGACATTCCACAGGAGTCATTGATGCTGCAACATCTCATTGATTTGTGATGCTATATTTTCTTAACTCATTTACTAGATTGAAATTAGAGGGGCCACTTCTTGTATGCACTTCCTGCAAAAACCTGGTTTTAATATGTAACTCTCTATTTTGCTCTTTCTTGACAGCACCTTACATTTACTTCATTTATCCCTGGTTTGCTTATTATAAGTGCTCCTTTTTTTACACAACAGATAGTCATGTCTTCCACTCTTAAGCAAGGTATAACCCTTTTGTGGATTGATTCCAACAGGCACTTTGGAGAATCAAGCTCTCAAGCAACGCATATCCGGTCTTGCTCAAGAAAAGTTAATCAAAGATGGTAATTATTTTATGCATCATTAGTAGAACAAAGTTCTATGCCTCTCTTCATGCCTATACAAACAAAATAAATGAATGCATTGATGACAGTGACTTTTTCACAATTTCATTTCAATACCAAGAAATTTCAATAATCTCCTGCCAATAGATTATTTCCAGTAATTGTATGGATATCCTGGAACATGCCCTTGAAGAAATAAATTACTGCTTCTTTAATATGTACACATTTCCTCCAAATAACTGCTGTGTATCTGTTCCTATTTTTATATTTTTGGTGTATTAATAATTGTTATCTATAATTTTTCATACAACTGAACATGAACTGCTGATAAAGGAGGCACAAAGATTGAAACTTTTGTACAAACAACAGCAAATGTAGCAGCATTCTTCATTACAGCCAAGTCATATGCATCAGCTCCCAACTTCTTTGGATTTTGATTTGCAGCAGTTGCAGTTTAGCAAGCTTAGTCTTGGTACAGTGAAATCTGTAGATTCAAAGCTTTCCCCTTCAAATGGTGCTTTCGGAATAGCAAAAGATATGGGGGAATGTCTGTAGTCAATGGAAATGATGGCGGAACAACTCATAGGAATGGAAGATTTGAGGTTTCAAAGGGCAACATTCCTTCCTCTTGCATGGTAGCTGGCACTAGCAAAAAACTCAATGGTAGAAGGATTATGACTGGAGGTGGACCTGTACCTGTGGATTTCATGTTGTAGAATTCTTAGCTTTTTTGGCTATTATTTGGTTGATGTCTCAGAGCAGGGTTGGTCAGTCTTTATTTTCTGCTTTTGAGTTGTGGTTTTCCATCTTAATTCCTAAATGGAAATAGTTCCAGCTGAAAACCAAAGTGAGATTTGTTTTGAATTTGTGAGCAGGGCATATTTATAAGCTGGATGTGTAGATAATGATCAGCCAGGCTTCATACACTTAAAGTTTCATTTTCTCAAGTGGGTCATTCATAAAAATAAAACCATCTACAAAGGCCCGTTGAACAAAAGCCAAAAATCCAGGGCATTTCACTTGTTTACAAAACCACAAGACAACGATGTACGCTTGCTTTTATACTTGGAACTTGGTCACATCACAATTTTAGTCCTCTAAGATATACATCCATGAGAATATCATACGAGCCCTTGTCATTTTGATGCTACTCACATCTATCGTGATTTTGCTCCCAACCTTGACATGAGCCAATGAGAGGCTAATTTTGATTTGTCAATGTGCAAAAGAACATATTTGGTAGATTCCAAACAAAATGAGATGATACATAGTAATCTAAACTTTCTGTAAACAACAGATTTTAGTTGACCATTTTTCCCTGAATAACTGTCTTGGACAAGCTTGTCTCGAAATTGCAAAAAATTATATTTCATTTGCGGAGATATATTGATGCATCCTATGTTGGAAGAAGATTACTCCCATATTTTATATCGAAGATAGATAATATAATAGTACATTGTATCAATTGAAATAATGAATGAAACGAATCTTACTGGCCAGTTTTCAACTCTGGTTGAAGAATAAAGATCCAACTAATGGACTGAAAGAAAATGAAATTTTTTTGTTTATGAAAATAATATCCACATGTAGACTGTTGACCAAAAAGTCACAGAAATGGCTGCCAATAGATAAGTCCATAAGAAAAGCACAGAATAATCTTGCTCCCCCACATTGAATAATTGTGCTATTGTTCCTGCATCCACACAAACTCCCCTCAGTTTGAAGCAAAAATCATGCTTATTAGGAAACTCAACAATAAAAAATGTGCATTGGCCAAAATACAATTATTTGCATGAAAGAAGTTGCTTGATTTGGGTGTAACTGGATAACTTTTAGTTTCAATATGTTTTCAATCTTTGACGAAATAATAAAATAATCACCAAGAATGACAATAATGACAATAACAGCTCCATAATACATAAAAAGTAAATTGAGCAAAAGAACTATTAGGAAAGTTGAAATACAAATTTGAAGCTAAGTTGAAAAATCAATTGATTCCATGATACAAACCAATACTCATAGCAAGTGGGACTGTGTGCTGGATCATCAGTACATAGTGATACAATGGATCTGCTGGCAATAATCCAAGATGGGATGCTCCTTTAACTATGAATATTCCAATCACTGGAAGTAATACGAACTTCACACAGATAATCAGTACGATAGTCACAGGTCTTAGCTTTGAAGAGTTTAAGCTTGCAAAGACAGCCATAACATGTCCAGGGAACGTGTTAAGACATCCCCAAATTTAGGAAATGTCACAGGGAACATCGGGGTCCTAGACATAGGGAACCCATACTTAAAAAACATAAATGATATAATACCTAATCTCCTTTAGCAAAAGAATTGCCAAACCACTGAATCTCCTCCATGTTTTCACCGAGGGAATGGTTGCTAGTTTGTTGAATGCAACAATTTTCCTCTCTTTTCTGCCTCTTGTCCACCAATTCACTCTTTTGCAAGTTGCAAAGGTTGTTCTTCAAAGATCCGCCTCCTAACCCAACAGAATAATAATAAAACATAAAGAAATAAATCTGAAAAAACCCTGCTGGCAAATGCCCACTGTTGAGAAAAACTCTGTTCTCACTTACAAACTCCTGAAGATTGCTGTAGAACCTCTACATACTTCTCACTATTGATTAAAAATTCTCTGCTAAAAATTCCTCCTCTGCTGCTGCTAAAACGTGCAAATACCTGCGATGGGAAAGCTCAATGGACAACAGTGACAAAATGGGTTTTCCCTCGCTCGTTCTTTTCCGTGATTTATTCGTTGGTAGGTTGCCCTGGGGTTTTAAGTCCTCTCCCTCTGACTCAGTGTTTTCTTCTTGTTTAAATTTGTTTTACTATTAAGTTTTTAAATGGGCGAAGTTCCGGATTCGGCACCAGGGACAGGGACAGGTAGGCATTCTCCTACATGTTTCATGTTCCCTCGTGTTCCCTGAACTCTGGCAGCTCTGTTTCAACAGACCCATTTCTTATTTTGACAAATAAATTTTATTTTCTGTGAGATATAAGTTTATTTAATAACTCAGAATAAAGATCGTCAAATTTCAAACAACCCTCCAAAAGTTTTAATTGCATTTCTAACATTACATAACAACAAAAATAAAAGTAAAGGCCATCTGCATAGGTATCTGAACAACTTACCACACCAACAGTGGGAGGTGCTATGAACACCTCAAGGATTAGGTGTCCGGTTTCATTCATATATCGTTTAACTTTTCTGATCCAGGCTTGAAAAGAGCTTGGCTTTTCACTCGAGGAATTGAGTGCAACCTACAAGCAAAGCACATTTGATATCAGAAACTCTGATCCTTAAAAAATTAATCACATTTGCTTGAGAACATAATATCAAAATTACAAAGCTGATTATCTGTTCTGTCTAATTTGACAGCCTTTACCCAGCAAATTCTGATTATGCGTCTATTTCTTAACCAAATTTAAACAGTTTTTCCCCTTTTTTCCTTTTTTAAGGTAGTGAGTGAAACTGAAAATGATGCATAGCTAATAGTTTTTTGAAGCAGATAACCCTCATACAATATATGCATTATTATTGCTGCAAATTCTTAAGTCAAAAAATTGTGTGCCTGAATAGAACTTCGAAGGTCTGTAGGAGTTTCCCACTGTGAGGAACAGATTCAACTCTAACAAAAAATTGTCACTATAAGATTTTGTTCAAGGATACATGCACTTTCAAATTCACATTGAGACAACAGTATGCTTTCAACGGTGTGGGTATAAATCCTGTACACATTGGCATTTGTTAACGTGATGAAGGGTTTCTAAATAAGAAGATGAGGTAAAATTGCAATGGATACAAAGCCCGACTTCATTTTGAACTTGCTGCAAAAGCATCAAGATGACTTCAACAAATGTTAATTCAGAATTGCCTATTCCAATCACAGAAGAAGTTCAGAATTGCCTATTCCAATCTCCTGATTGAAATTCTTGAATGGCAATGAAATCCTTACCGTGCTGCTTGCACTCTGCTTATCAGAAGGATAATCACCTCCACAACTTGGCACTTCTGGAATAATTTGAACTGTCGTCAAAAGTTTAGATGTTTCTCCAGTATTTAAATAATCAACATTTGGGATCTTCTCGCCAAGCCCATTTTCTAATTCCCTTTTTTCATGAATTTGGCTAGCTGATCGTAAAAGACTGTAACCATAAGTCCATACAAAGGCACTGCCAAGCTGCAAAGCCAATTCCAAATGCATCAGAAAAGAACAGAGGAATTCACCCTGCTTCAATTTCTCGTTTGCGGATGATGAATATAATTCGGTAAAAAGTAAACATCTAACAGTGGAAATGAGCGCATTCAAGTTTTTAATCATAAAGAAGCATTGCCGATACTAAATTTAAAGTCCAGAGAATGAATATCTAGTTAGAATCATACTGCTAGAGAAAACGAAGCATATGCTGTCCCAGAGACTTTGCAAACACTGGGTTCTCCATAGGGACTTCCCCGTTCTTGACACAATGCAGGAAACAGGGGTCTGCAGGAGTTTGAGCGCGAAAATGATTTGGGTCTGCAGGAGTTTGAGCGCGTAAATGATTTGAACAGGGCGGAAGTGGTAGCTCGGCATTAACTCACCAGCGGACTAGCAAGACCACCTCTGCATTAACTCACGTCGGCCACGTCGGTTAGCCGGAGTTTTGGTTATGGAGGTGGAGTCATGGAAGCAACGGAGACGGGGTCCCGTATCCAGCGGACGGTGGACGGGGTTGAAGCGCAACGGGGGTGGGTCCGTTTGGCGGCGGGACGGGGCGATTTGAGTGCCCCATATCCCACGCCGCAACTTTCCATTCAAGTTGTATCAGTTAGATTCAGACTCCAGAGGCAGAGCCACCGCCCACCGACACTGTCTGCTCATTGATCAGTTCACCGAGTTACAAGTAAACTCCATCGAGGGCCGAGGCTTTCACCATGATTTTATGATCCCTTGAGGCTTGGATGGTGGACCTTCCCTCCCCATCTCGGTGAGACTTAAACAGTGGCCATCACCAAATGGGTTACGAGTGGGGGTTTGAATGGTATACGTATATCTCCGGGCTGTAATGTTATAATCTGACTCTTCGGTTCTTGAATAGATAGAGTCACAGACATCTTAGAGTTGTTTACTAAAAACGCCTCTTTTCTGCTTAAAATAAATATTTCTCGTCTATACATCCATTGAGCCGGGGCCGGGCACTCCATTTCTACTTCAACGGTCCTTCTGCGGTCACTGGAAGTCTGGACTCCTTTTTCACATATTGGCTCTTATCAATTATTAATCAGTGTGGAGTGCACGCTGCCGAGTCTCCTGTAGCTAATCATGATGAATATAACTTGTCCGTGAAGAGGAGGAGAGTGATTTGATAAAAGCATAGAATGGGTATAGTGTGCCAAATGTCATTTAAAAAGAGAGCAAGCAGAGGTAGAGGCAGAGATGTTGCTGCTGCAGCAGCTGCATGAGAATACAGAGAATATGTGGTGGCGTTTTCCAAGTATACGCTTGTGTTTGTGTTTGTTTGCAATATATTTGAATATGAGTAAGTGGATATGTATGCATTGTATAGTGCTGCACGCGAGTCTGGGACTCCGGAGTGTTAAGAGACTCGGGGAGAGGAGAGTCGATGTCTGGTGAGTTTGGTCACGAAGAGGAAGCTGGAAACCCGGACGCTGGAGACCAGTGGAAAGAGGCTCCCCTGTTCCGGTTCTGTGAGAGGAATCTCAAATTCTGTCAGTTTTCATCAAGCATACAAGCATAAGCTATTAAGCAGGTAAGCATTTGCAAATTTTCTATTACCCTGCGTGGCTGCACCCAATTTTTTCTGCATTGCTCTTTTTCAGAGAGTAGTAGGATTATGATATTTACTCTGCTTTGTCCTCTGGCTTTCACGTTGACGGTTGAATATTCCTGAATTCTCTTTTCTTGAAGTTTATTTCTTTGGACCAGACAGTGAAATAAACTCAACTTGTAATTTTCAGGGTTAGTTGTCCCGTTATTTACTTAATTTAACGAAATAACACTCATTGAACTTGATTTTATATACAACAAACTCCATAGGTTTTGCTTTTAACAAACTTGTGTGAGGCAATTGAATGCCTAAGCGTTGTTTATTTGATCCCATCATTATATTATTTAATCCAAATTCCAATCGTCCTAGTGGGACTCGATCTCAGGCCTCCTCTGCGTGAGGAGGAAGAGTCGAGGGTCGAGGCCCGAGGCTCTTCCTCAACAGCTGCCTCAGTGCCAACTAGGCGCACAACTGCCTCATGGTGCCAAATTACTGCCTGAGAGCTGGGTTTATCCAAAAATACTTTCCAGGCGAATACTCTGTAATAGATTTAAGAGAAGTCATTTTTTCTATTGCAGGGAAGGCTGCTGAGATTGTTCTTGGTTTGTGGTGGCTTAGCTCTATAGCTGTTTTTCTTTTCATTGCTTAGTAATTATAGGTGGTGAAGGATCTTCCACCACTTTTCCTCGGTGAAGGTTAATCTCATTACATTCCACAGAACCTACTGAGTAAGTTGCATAGGTTTACATCTCATTATTATTTAGGGTTAGTGTTGGTTGGGCAGGCACTTGTGGCGGCTTGGGAGGTTGTTAATTAGTGTTTTATATTGAGGAGGTGGAAGCAAAGCTTGTTGCTTCTATTGCTGCCAACCTTGCTGAGGTATCTAAGGATGTATCACGTTCCTCCATATCTAACGCTTATAAAACATTAAAAATAGAAATTGAGAGAGATAAGTTCAATTAAAGAGAGAAATAATATGATAAGTGTAATTAAAGAGAGAAATGTCTTACAATTCTGAGTGTGCTCACAACGTTTCCATCTGGGATATTTTTCCCGCAGACCTCTAGAACTTCCTTTTGAGCCATATCTTGCTAGTCTTGATGGATTGCTAGAAGAATCATTGTCCAAGTTAACATGTTCGAAGTCGTTTGCTTGCCAGCAAAGAAGAAAGTCTTGAATTCCTCCATTATATCATGGATTTTCATAGCAGAAGGGCTATTTGTATTGCCCTGATTTCCAGCACTTCCATCCTTCGCGTTTAACATGAGTCCTAGAAGATCATGAGTAGCACTACCAACGCTCGAATCCCCTTCCCTCCTTAGGATTAGGTTGTTCATAGACCTTCGAATTTCATTTTCCAATCTCCATTAATACAAATTATTTTTGGTTGGCAGAAACCTGAAAAGATTGTACAGCTAAGCCATGGACGTGTATAATTGCAGGACGACATCAATAGTCAACAACAGCCAAAATTTTCAAATATAAGAGGGGAATTTTCTATTTGCAATCATGTTTCTGAGAAAGAAAAGAAATATGTATGGGACTACGAGTTCAAACTGATAAACATATATCAATCTTAACCTATAGTGTATTTATTTTATTTTGTTTTATTTTTATAAGTATAAAATTTAAATTGTTAAATGTCATAAAACAATTTAAATATCATAAAAATGCAAACAAATTTGAGGTTCATGAATTTACACAAAAACGTAAAGCGAAAGGCATGGAAAATACAGACCGTCATCAAATTGCCTGGTGAAAGGCAGAGTAGATTTGAAATTCCAGGCCTGACCTGATCGAGGTGGCGGAGTTTTTGGGTCTCACATGCTTGACGTCACAACGGGGCTTCCGGTCTTTAAAATCCCCACTGTCCACTGATTGGAGTTGCTTCTTCATTCGATTTGGTATTGTCGTCACTGATGACGGAAGCCGAGAGTTTCAGACTTCCACGGCATGTTAGCTAATATGGCACTTTCCAGACATTATCCTCGAACTTGCTCTGCAGTATGGATTTGAGACTTTCTAGACGAGCTGCCCTCGCAGATTAAATTAATCGGACGATTCCTCGCTCAGATGCTATAAATATATATGTCAATGCACCGCTTAAACAACCACGCAGTTCAGTTTTTCGTACGTTTTCCATTAAATCGCTTTATTACAATGAAGAGTTCCCTGAAGCCCCACGTCGTATTGGTTCCCTTTCCGGCGATGGGTCACTCCATCCCTTTCCTCGACCTTGCAAGGCTACTGGCTTTACATGGCGCCGCCGTGAGCTATGTCACGACGCCTGCAAACGCATCCCGGCTAGAAGGAGCAATGGCCGAAGATCAATCTGCCGGTTTGGATATTAGCGCTGTACTCCTTCACAGGCCCGCTGTGGAAGGCCTTCCGGAGGGACGCGAGAGCATGGATGTTCTTCCCTCGGAGTTGACCGGTCTACTTTTCAATTTTGCCGAGAAGCTTGCAGAGCCCTTCGAGCGCTGGCTTCACCAACAGCTCCAACAAGAACAAGAAGAAGCAGGCCGTTCTTCGCCGGTTTGTATCATCAGCGATATCATCATGCTATGGACTCTGCAGATCGCCGAAAAGTATGGCGTCCCACGATTTGTGTTCACTACATGCGGGGCCTTCGCCATGAACCTTCTCTACTCCGTCTCGGCTTCAATATCTGACAACGCGTTGCAGAAAGAGGGGGACAGCGTTGTTCTGAGTATGAATCTGCCGAGCCCTCTCAGATTCAATAAGAATGAGATAGCCGCCAACTTCTTTGAGCCAGACATGTCGAACCGCATGCAGCGTTTCATGGTCCAGAGCATACAATCTCTGAGTCATGGCTGGGGAATGCTCATTAATACATTTGAGGACCTCGAGCCGCAACATCTAAGGCACTTTAGAAGCCTGACAGGGAAACCCATCTGGTCTGTAGGCCCGGTGCTTCCACCGAGCTCTGCAGGGAAGGTAGGCAGAGGGAAAATGGCGGACATCAACGAAGACGAGCTGGTTCAGTGGCTGGATTCTCAGAGGCCACGTTCGGTTGCGTATGTTTCGTTTGGAAGCCAGACCTTCTTATCGGAATCACAGACCGTTGCGTTGGCGAGGGGGTTGGAAGCCAGCGAGCAACCGTTCGTTTGGGCAATCAAAGTCATGCCCAAACTCGAACCCATGACTGCAGATACAGAGATTCGATCCTATCTTCCTTGTGGCTTTGAGGACAGAATAACAAAGAAGGGGTTAGGGTTAATCATATGGGGATGGGCGCCTCAGCTTCTTATTCTTTCCCACCAGTCGGTCGGCGCCTTTATAACACACTCAGGGTGGAACTCCACGCTGGAGAGTGTAACGCTGGGCGTCCCTCTGATCACATGGCCCATGTTTGGAGATCAACATTTCAACTCAAAGCAAGTAGCCGAGCAATTTGGTACAGGAGTTCAGTTTTGCCAGCACCGAGACAGCATTCCCGAGGAGGAAAGAGTGAACACAGTTGTGAGACTTGTATTGACAGAAGAAGAAGGCAACGATATGAGGAGACGTGCAGAGAAATTGAAGGAGATGGTTTCGAAAGCTGTTGGAGAGGGAGGATCCTCGAGATCAAACTTGCAAGCTTTCGTGTTTGAGATGCAGAAGCTGACCCTAATGAGATCCCGCAACAAGGAAAAACAAATTGGGGATACCGGATCCGTGCCAACGAGTTAGTGTGCACTTTAACACTTTTAATAATCTTTTAGTTCAAGTTTTATCATCCAATGTTAAAATGTTTTGGATAAAAAGGCGCTATGTTGATCGATTTTCCTTTTTCCTTTTTAACGGTATCGTTTTCAATTAAGAAAATATAATTATCACCAAATGTTTCAAAACCTTTGGACGTTTGATGCTTTCTTTTTAAACTCAATGGAAACTCGTTTTTCTCTAATTCCATTCCCGTTCTCGGTATGAGTTTAATGGACTTTTTAAAGATTAAATTGATGGATTTTTAATTTTACTTTTATAACTCATTGATTCTATATATTAAAATTTTTGCTTTTCTAAGTGTTCTATATATATTTAAGTTAAGCAAATCAGCATATTATTTATGATTATGCTTTTTTTTATGATTTGTGTTTTTATTAAGTAATAAAAAATTATATTGATTAAGATTTTTCTTTGGTTTTATGTTTTTCTTTATTTTATGTTATTATTAATTATTTATATATGACTCATAAAATCAATCTAAACATTATATTTACGGAAGATACATAAGCGAACTCTGGACTCCTCAAAGGAAACTTGAAAGAAAAAGTAAAATTGTCCGAATTAAAAAAAAAAAAAAAACTAAAATTGATTCAAATTGCCTAACAAATATGGTTATTAAAGAGACACGTGTTTGTTAGGGCTATTTGGAACTTTGGAAGTGAAATATTCTTTTAAATTAGAGCTTTGCAAACTTAGTATTATGAAGGTGTGGAACATGTTTATTTTAGTGTCAAAAGGCTTATGTGAGCCATTTTCACTATTTGTTCTTAAGCTCCAAGTATCAAAATTTATGTATCATGTGGAAATCTCATCAAAAAACTAAGCCGTGTTCTCCAGAGGAACTCAAAGTTCTATATATTGTAATATCCCGAATTTTGAACTAACTATTTCTGATGTTATATTGGGCCTAGAGCCCCGACACATATGATTTGGTTTGATTATTGGGCATAAACCCTAGTGCACATGATTCATTTCTTTTATAGATTTACATATTAGGTGTGGACCCTGACTCATGCATTATTGTTATATGTTGGGAAAGAAAGCCCTAATGGATTGATTATGTTTTGTTATGTGAATTGGGTACAAAACTCTAATATACTAAGATGACCTTTTGTTACATACTGTGCAGAGTGATGATTTACATGATTGACTTATATGATGTGTTGAGTGTGGACTCAGGAACACACGGATGACCTACGTACGAGGCATAAGCCCCGATGTATCTAGAGGATTTTATTATTGTACTGGGTGTAAGCCCCGATGTACATTGAGTGTTGGGCAGAAGCCCTCGAGAACTCCAAGCCTGAGAAATGAATACCAGATCCGCGACCATTATACATTCTAGATGTGCTTCACAACCACATTCTAGTACTAGTGTTGAGCAGGACGCTCTGGAATTGCACTAGCGTAACGCCCATGTGAAGAGTTTTGAGTTAAAACTTTGAAGAGCACTCGGGGTTACTTGATCGTAAAAGTGTTGAGTCGAGGAGACTCTGAATAACACTTCTATTCATCACATTTATTTAAATTGGTTAAATGAATCATGATCTATCTATCATCAAGTACTGCGGGAACTACCATGTTAAACGAGGGAATTAACATGCAAAAGAGAGACCTAGAGGCACCTAATCTAGCTAGCTATCCAATCTTACCCAAAAGACTTGTCCAAAGAGTTGGACCTTGTACTTATTATTTAAAAGAAGTAGTATGAGATATACATAAATAAATCAAAGGAAATTACCATAACTATTATTGAATAATTAAGTATTCTTATGTCAAATGACATGCATAAAGGCTAGGCATAAGTTAGCTCTCAAAGTTATTATTATTATTATTATTATTATTATTATTACCTTTTAAAAGAAAAACGTTTCTCATATATATATATATATTATGCATAAAATGACTTTCACATTATCATACTATTAATGTTATGAATAGTATTATTAACATTAGGAATAATATATATGATTATTACTATCAAGATTTATGAGTTAACTTGAGTAAATCTACTTAAAACAAACAAAACTCCTAGATAAACTAGGAGTAAGATATTTAGTAAAATATCTTTTAAAAATTAATATATTTCAAATTTAATTAAAAAGAAAAGAACCTAAATATATTATTATTCAAACATTCATGTTTTCAAAACAGAACTCACCTATAAAAGAGGGAAGATCCCAAGAGAGCGGATCATCTTTTTCATTATCATTCTCTTATGGTAATAAAATAGAATTTTGCTCCAAGAACTGAAGCAGTCTCAAATTAATTTCCAGCCTTGATTCAGCAGTTCAATCTAGGGCTTTTACTTTTCTTATTGCATGTTGGAACCAGCTCGAGGGATCCAGTTAGAACCAGGAACGGTCTAAGGGTCATGGTTGGGAGGAACATGGTAGTCCCAAAGTTATCCAGTTAAAAGGATCATTCCTAGGTCAGCTATGCCATAAGTTTTTTGCATTAATTATTGTTTGAGTGTGCAGGTTTTGCAGAGGAGAATCAGACTTCAAAGTAACCAGGTATGAACTACAAATCTCCATTTCAATTATAATATAAGCTAAGAACGTTAAAATAGGATTTATTGTAAAGCACCATTCTTTTTCCCTAAAATTTTAATGTTATTTTTTTCATAAAGCCAGGGCCATTAAGTATGAGCTCTAGGGTTTATATTGAAAACTATTATCTCTACTGAGTAGGAGTCTAATCTAAAACCATCCAAAGGTCTAGCAGGTTGGCTAGACACCCATGTGAACTTAAACCTTAGAGACAATCGTTATTTAATTAATAATTGATTTCTTGGAAGCCTTACAGATTTAAAATTTTTATAAAGTTTTGATTAAATCCTTATAAAGTCTTGATTAAAATTCTTATATATTTTTTTATGAAAAATTATAGGGTTATGAGGTAAAATAAAACTTCTTCTGAAGACGCTGTTATTGATTGAATGTCTCTAATACACTTTTATTTTTGTTTCCAATTTTTTCATATAAAATAATCATTGATAAATATTATAAATGCAATGTGTAATTATTATACGTCAATCAATTATATATACACGTTAATACATATTAGTTCGATGAATAGTATATCCAACGACACTACGAAGTATTCATGGCTTATGAACATAACTTTGGATAAATCATATCACAACCGCTGGAAATTGATTATCAAGGTAAAGAGGAAAAAGCACGTGACTTAGGCAGAAGCAAATCTTAATATGGTCAATCACAAATCCATTTTGAATAAAAAGCCAACGCTCGACGCCACTGAAAGATTAGTTAAACTAAAATATCTGATTAATTTGAAATTTAAATCTTAAAACGCAATCAAATACCACCTTTTTACTAACGTTAATAAAAATGAGCTCATTTGGATCATGTGTAAAATGTTGAATATATGCAAGCGGGAGACACGTGTCTCAGACAATTATTTTTTTAAGTGGGATATCAGCCGTAACCATCGAGGTAGCTAAGCTTTTGGGTCTCACAGGCTTGACGTCACAACGGGTCTTGACCTTTATTTACATATTTCTATATTAAAAGACTGGCAACCTCTGAGTCGGCACGATAAATAATAATATATAATAATAATAATATATAATAATAATAATAATAACCTCCGGCACGATGAATAATAATATATAATAATAATAATAATAACCGCTTATTCTAATCGCGCAATAAAGTCGGTACCCTTTGATTGAAGCCTAAGTTTATTTTAAATTAATGTAATAATAATGTTAACGTCATATAGTCATATAGTTGGAATGTAAATGCGAGTTTTTTTATTTAATATGATGGAAATTTGGTCAGACTCGTCCAGGAAACCTGAACCGTACGGAAGATACATAAGCGCCTACTCTGGACTCCTCAAGGAAACTTGAACCGTAAGGATGATACATGAGAAAAAGTAAAACTTCCCGAATTAAAAAAATAAAAATAAAAATGGACTGAATTTGTCTAACAAATATGGTTATTAAAGAGAAAGGTGTTTGTTAGGGCTATTTGGAACTTTGGAAGTTACTTATAAAATTTTAAAATTCAATTTTAAATTAATTAGATTAAAAAAATAATTTTTAATTATTTTTAGATAAAACATTAATTAAGAATTTGTCTTATGTAAATAAAAGTTTAAAACTAGTTATCAAGTAATAAGCCAAAATACTTAATATGGTTGTGCTAGTAATATATATACTATGTTCATCACTAAAATGTAATATATTTATATACTATTAATACTATATATATTATTTTTATTTTACGTGAAAAACTACCTTTCTACTATTCCGAAGGAAAACTTCTCCACATATCGTGGATGGTAGGTCGAACAAAGATGGAATGAAATCCATCTATCCCCATCAATGGACCACTGTATCCTTCACACACACACACGCATATATTTGAATTAAAAATATATATAAATACAAAATTCAAAGGTATGAAGGGCATAGGTTATATTTTTATACTTATCACACCTATTACTTTTAAATATTAAATGTTTTAGAGAATGAATGGATGCCATTTCAAAAAATTACAATCTAGTTGTAGCCATGGAATAATGAGGCCAACAAAAAATCATGGTAACGTATGCAAATTAAACAATGACATTTGTCCTAACGAAGTGGGGTGTGTGTGTGCGTGCGCACTAAACCAGAAATACACATCAGTGTAAGTTGCACTTACCAATAAATTCCATAAGCCTATAGTGTGTCCAATATCAAACCCTCAAACCCACAAACTACAACCCCAATAATGGGGCTAGCATTATGTAATGCCTCATTTATGAATATACTTATACAAGCAAAGTAAGTGAGTGAAATCATTCAATATGGATAGGCAAGATGAATATATACCAGGGTGTGATGCTATAATGAATGTCTTTTATGCGATTCATTTATAAGATGCAATCTAGATAGATGCGTAAACCCCAACATTGATATCCATGTTTATGATACATAGGCAATACGATGCATGGAAATGAGAAATGAAATGATTATCTGATACTTTGACAAGTTTTTCCAAGTGTGATAGGAAAGCACATGTGCAAATTAATGCAAGGTGGCATAAATGTCGCATGGGCTCCGGATTGAGCCTGGATACGGTATCATGTGATACAATGTAATAAATTGATATTTGATTATTTTGCACGATCTATGTGATACACATGGATTTCTTGAGTGTATAAGCACATGATTATGATTGTCAATCGGTCCACACATGGGTGAAATGATTTCATGGGGGAATGCATTCCATAAATAACATAGGTTTCCATGTAACGGGTTGAAAAACAAGATAGGATTTTGCTTATTAGATGCATGTTTCCTGAGTTAGGTCGTGGATTTGGTTACTCATGAAGTTTTAACTAAGGGGTGTGCAATAAGGTGTCACCCTTATTCCTCAGCGGCCATTAGTCTGTCAATGGGATATGGGTGGATTGAGTTAATGTGGTCTCAATCGTTGTTTCATGTCCCCATTACAGGAAAAATTCTATTTGAAGGGCATGTGTATGATCATGACACCCTTGATAAGGTATATTTGAAGGGCATATGTATGACCATGGCACCCTTGATAGAACCTTGGTGAATTCTATTTGAAGGGAATCTATGACACCCTTGATAGAACCTTGGTGAATTCTATTAGACTATTCGAAGGGCATGTGTATGACCATGGCACCCTTGATAGAACCTTGGTGAATTCTATTTGAAGGGAATCTATGACACCCTTGATAGAACCTTGGTGAATTCTATTAGACTATTCGAAGGGCATGTGTATGACCATGGTACCCTTGATAGAACCTTGGTGAATTCTATTTGAAGTTCGTGTGTACAACCATGGCATCCTTGATATAACCTTGGTGAATTCTATTTCAAGGGAATCTCTAGCACCCTTGATAAAACCTTGGTGAATTCTATTTGAACGGCATGTGTACGACCATGGCACCCTTGATAGAATCTTGGTAAAAATAAATTAAGATATAGAACTTATAAAATATAAATGAGAAAAATAATTTAGAAAATGATAAATAATAAATTAATAAAAACATGTACATGCTAAGAATAAATAATTATATGCATGCCAAGGATAAATAATAATTTAATTTAAAATAAGAACATGTCACATAACAAAGGCAATCAATTACTTAAAGAGAAGATAGACTAAAACACACCCTTTAATTAAGGATAATAAAATAAGAAAATCAACTAAATGATGTAATACCACCAAGACTTATGAATTATTTGATTTAATGTTTTATTTGAGAAATATTCTCCAAACAATTATTATTTTGTAAAAGAGTTATAAAAATCTATACTCACACTCATGTGGGTGAATATTATGCATAAGAAACATTATTTTATTATAATTAATAAAAATAGACACTTGGGAGCAACCAGTTGAAAGATGGAACACCATCATGAGACAATGAACAACTAGATAGCAAGCAAGATATTTGATATCAATCAAATCCAATTAAAAATCTCAGCAAACCAACTGATCCACAATTATAGAGATCAAGATATTTGCTTGAGATTTGATTGAGATGTCACAAGACCCGGGCAAAATTATATAGTGGTGCACTGAGAAAGCACATGACGTTGTGTGGTGCATAGAGAAAAATTGTTGTTATGTTGAGGGCCAGCTGCTGAGTACTCTCTTTTTTTGAAAGTCCATCCTTGAATCTATTACAAACTCTTGGGAAGAGTGTCATGTTCAGATATCTGTTACAAAATCTTGGGAAGAGTGTTGCATTAAGATTGGCTTAGCTAAGTTCATTGGTCTATGGTGGTGATCCATCTCGGGGGTGAAGTTGGGAAAGTATGTGTGGCTGTCCTCTTCTATTGTTGGGAGGAACTGGGAAACTCCAAGTGTTGTTCCCCTTATATTTTCAAGTAAGTGTTTTATTGCATGCTTGGTTAATGATTATTTCAACCACCTAAAGTATTATTGGTCAGATGTTCACTACAGATCCATTGTTAGTGGCCGGTAAAGTAATTTTTTTTTACAGTAGCATAGTTTGTTTATACTAGATTTTGGTATCTTACAATGTGGTATCAGAGCATGGTTCAAATGCTTGGATGTAAGAGCTTGTCATTGCTTTCTTCTATCGCTTGGGATAGAGTATTTTTTTATTTTTATTTTTACTATCAGTTCATAGCTTTCCATTTAGCTATAGAAGAGGGCTGCTCTCAAGGAGTAGGGTCCCCATTGCATGTTCGACTTCCATTGTATGGCTTGTGTGGCAGTCTTGTCTTTCGTGATTGGAAAGAAATTTTATAGTAGAATTATTATTGTTTATATAAAAAATATGTATTGGGGTCTAGCTCATATTCATTAAAACAGTTTATGGCGAAATTGTTTAAATTATAGTTGGTATTCTGCATATTGGTCGTCTCAGATCTGCTACATATTAATTATGTTCCTTAACCTGTGCGCATCTGAGCTGCATTTTGTCTCGTTCTACATACCTGGGTAGTCTTCCAACTAAATGTTACTCCTGATACTTGCTGCAAACCCTAATCCATGAATCCCCTTGGGTGATCCAATCCACGCATTTTATTCTGTCGATTATTCTCTTTGTGTAAACCCTTACTCAACCAGAGTACTTTTTCTTGGGTTCTTCATTAGAGGAGTTACACATGACTTCACTTGCTGTACACCACACCCAGGTCTCCTTCATCGAGTTGTCCATTGAGTTTCATATTGAGCTTTCCTCTTTATAAGCTGGTGGAATCATCACATGTGCTCTCTTTGCGGTTTATTCTGTTTTCTTGAACTCATACCTACATGAATCCCTCATACCTATGCGATATCTCATACCTACATGCATGAGTGCACATATGGACAATTATTTTTGGGTAACCAACGTTGGGAATTTCGGTTTGGCCTGAATAATTGTAGAATATTTATTTATTACTTTAGATCTTGCTTACTGCCAAGATCGTCACTCTAGTAGGTGTTGTCCTCGTTCCTTAAATGACTCTATGTAGATTGGAGTTTAAACCCGATTGTATGCATCAATCATCTCATAGAACTCCTGTTAGGTTCCATTCCGAATCTAATCAAACATAGTTACTTCTAGTCTAAGGAACTAAATTGATGTCAGGTCTTAAGCAAATATCTTTTCATAAGAGCGAATAACTTGTAGAATGTTGTATTTTGTAGTGATCCCAGTCTTAACCGTTGTATCTTTGTAGATATTGAGAATATCTTTGGCTCGCCATAATCGCTGTCTTTTACTTGGCGGTTGTAATGTGAATAAAATGGCAATTGTAGTTACTGTTACACTTTCTCTCTGTTCTTAGCCGAGATGGTTGGTTTCTTCATCTTACTGCATGTTTCCTTACTTAGCAGCTCTAATTTCCTTCGTGAGATCTGCTCACCGTAACTATCATGCCACCTACCACAAAGTAACAAACCCAAACACCAAGCCAGATCCACTCACTGTAAAGATTGATTTTCTAATGTCATTTGGCAGTGGTATTGATTGTGCAGGTTAGTAAACCTCTGCTAAATTGATCAACACTCCTTTATTCACACCTTGTATGATCAGTTAATATCCCGGTTATCGTGACCTAACTTTTTGGCTCAGAAAGTTAAGTGGAATCAGTTAATATCCTAGTTGCGAAGATCCTGGAAATCTTGCCTTGATCATATCACTTCCTCCTCTTGAATCCTTGATTAAATGGAGAGCTATCCGACCGAGTGTAGCTAGGTTCGTGTTGTGTTGACTCATCTGATTAGTTAAACTATGTTAATAAGCTGTAACTTACTACTACCACGAATAAATTAGTTATGGAATCGATCCCCTTTTTATTTGTTAGTTGTGTGCATATGACAAAGGGCGTCTCTGCAAGAGAAGGCCCATGTTTTTTACTTTACATTATTGGTTTGTTGAGTATGAAAAGAGGGTATCTCTCTGTCCATTAACGAATTTCCTTGGTTAATTGATAGTCTAAAGAGGAGGGTGACCTTTCCATGGAAGGAATTGACACCTAAATGATACATTGTTATGTTCTTTTATTACGATTTTAGAGATCTGAGCGCTCCCCTTGAGAAACCAATCTCATGCTCCTGAGTGACTAATTGTTGTATCGTTATGTTGATGCCAAGAGTTGGGCGATTTTCTAGAGTAATCGTTCTCATGTACTAGATTGTTTGAATTCTATTACATTTGTTATTTATTCTTTTGATCTCTAAGAGGAAGAGGGCATCTCTACTCTTGAAGACCGTGGTTGGAATGTTTGAATATTTTCAAGTAAGTGTTGGATTTCATGTTGGCTTAATGATCTTATTAATTGCAGAAATTATTCTTGGTTAGACATTCTTTTTTATGATTGTTCTAGTTTTATTTGAATACATACATTGCAGACTTATGTGTTATTTTAATTTTAGAAAACAAAGATCATAAAATGTTCAGTCATTACACAGAATCAAAGGTGGAATGTGTTTTTAGCTGTGATATTATAGGTCTAAGTAATGAGCCATTCTTGTGGTCTCAAATCTAAGGTTTTGTGCAAAGGAGGGTTTTATCCAATTATGTAAATACGTAATTCATGTTAATGTTTAATTGTAGATCTGGTATCAAGCTTCTTCGGAAATAAATTATAGAGAAAATGTATGTATGGTTATTATGTATATCACATCAATTCTCAATAGAAGTCTGTGCATGATCAGTCCCTGTATTTCTCGCAAATTCTTAGATTGTATTGTGTTATATATTAGCTATATGCTGATGTTGTTAGCTTTTGTATGTTGCACATGGCTTAAAGTGGGTTCTATTATCTCTTAAAATTCTTTTACTTTTTGCATTGGATAAAGGATGCAGGAATATTCAAATCTTCGGGGACCCTATGGTTGTCATTAATTGGGTCAAGGAATTGGATAAAGGATATTCAAATCTTCATGGACTCTATGGTTGTCATTAATTGGGTCAAGGAAGTTCAACGTTGCTACAACCTTCGTTTGGAAACTTTACTAGATGAACTTTTTCTTATTAAAAGGAATTTTAACACTTTATCCTGTCAACATGTCTACAAGGAACACAACCGGGATGTAGATTCCCTTTCTGGAGAAGGTCTTCAGCTAGCTCAAGGACAGTGGCACATCATGGAACACTCCAATGTTGATCACTTTGAGTACTATCATAGGCCTTTCCACGAGGGTCCCGGGATCCTAGAGGAGCTTCATATTTGATTTTTGTGTTTTGCCTCAACTTATTTATCTCAAGCTATATGATAGTATTTGAATCACGTGACTGATAGCATATCTCTGCTAATGTATTTAGTTGTACTGTTTATGTTTATTTCAAAGATTAATACTTAGACATATCATATTTTTTGGCTCAATAGGCTTTGGCCTTTTTTATCAAGAATGCATGATTTTCAAAGAATATATATGTTCCATGTAATTTTATTTTTGGTAATAAAGTTATGATTTTTACCGCGGATATATATATATATATATGTGTGTTGTGTGTGTGTGTAATTTTCAAAGCATATATATGTTCAATGTTATTTTAGTTTTGGTAATAAAATTACGATTTTTTCCTATATATATATGTATGTAAGTTGGTTATATATATATATATATATATATATATATATATATATATATATATAACACACTGAGTTAAAATGTACCATTTCCCTTATTACACGTTTTCTTATTTGTTGTTATAAACATCTAGTTTAGCAGTAAGTTAAGATAATTAAAATAGCCATTTTTAACATGAATATGCATGCATGCACAATTTGTTTTTGAAATTTTCTATTTTGTATATATATTTTTGTTCATTCTGACTTTTCTTACAGTATATATGTATTTTATATGTGTTTATAGGTGTTGGGATGGATTATGAATAAGACAAGATGTTTGTTAGTATCCCACTAGGCTACAGGTTTGAGTTATGATTTTGTATAACAACTTTTTGAAGGCTTGTTGATTCCTTTCTACAGTATGGAACTAAGTTCCATTTTCTTTTGTAATTTATTGTTTTTCGAGGTAGCTTATCAAGTTCACCCTCAATAATAAATGACCTTCTTCTTCTTTTTCAAGGTTCTATTAAATTTCAAATCGATATTTATGTTCTATTTAAGTACTTATTTTGTTTCTATTTCATGGTTGTCCATAAGTTTTGTGCATGTTTCCTAATGTTCTAGCATCATAGGAGTACAATGTCTGAAATTTTCTTCCTTCTTTTTCAAACCATAACAATATCAATTTATTACACTATTGATAAAATAATAAAGTAAATGAAAACTAGTAGAATACCTTAGTTTCTCATTGAGTTAACCGGTTATGTAGTTGTAATCCAACCCTTATTCCAATGAAGTGATGTTACCCAAACTGGGAATATTCCTCCCAACCAACTAGTAGCTAAGCTACTAGCTCTAGGAAACATGTGGGTTTCCTATCCCTTCATACCCACAACTATAATAACCACAATAACTGCCCCTTAACCTCTCAAGGACTAGTATCCAAAGTCAAGTATCAATCTCAGGTTTAATCACATAGTGTTTTTCCCCCTTCCACAGCTCTCTCCCTCTGGAATGTCAATTAACCAACCCCCTTTCATCCTTCAAAATATATTTTTGATCCCCTCGTTCCATCACCTTCCTCCCTTTTAGAGAAGGGCCTTGGGAAGGTCATATTATTATAAAATAAAAATGGTTTACCTACCTACATAATGACCTAACAACTCACTCCAATACAAGGTCTCATATTAAATCAACCCATAGTTCTCGAAAATCTAAATACCATTAAATAATAAAATATATCATATTGTAACTATTATTGGACAACCCACTATCACTCACATCATTATTTGGATGGCAAGCATTAAATGGTTCATCTATAACATGACATGGAATTAATAGATGATGCATACCAATGTGAATTAATTAAATGTAATGAAATGCAATTAATGCAATTACAATTTAAATGTGATTAATACAAGGTAATGTAAATGAACCTAATACAATTGAAATGTAACTATTGTAATACTATTTAAATGATAACCTAGTAATTCTAAAATCAATACTATATCTTAATCTTTATTACATCCATCAAACATTATTCATGATAACCAAGTAATCATCAATATACATTAATCAATTCTAGTGTACACATGCAAGGTGTGTGTGTGTGGCCAATGTGCACATAGCTTGTGTGTGCACTATAGGTAACGATCACCACCTCTAATGCATAATTTCGGAATGACAAGATAATAACAATCACATGAATGACAAGTTAACCACACATGTAAGATATTAATCCAATAATTACAACATTAAGCAATCTTATTAACCAAGCCACAATACATGCACACTAATCAACATTGTACTTATATTTATCTTATGAATTAAAATGATTTACAGGTGAAAGGAACCAATTACCACTAAGATGGCATCTCAAATCCCAAACCGAAATCTTAATAATATATTCATCCTTCCTTCCTAACTTAATTCCAACTTCTACTTCATATACGCTCCTCTGCTGCAATATCCTAGAGCATCAAATATATTGACCTAACCTCAAATATAACTTGTAAGTGGAAGCGTCAACTAAATCCACCTAACTTCCCTAGTAGGCAATTGGTAGTCGTCATTACACAACTTGGGGAGTGTGGCTTAACATAGCCCTCCCATGACTCTAGGTTTCAAAGGATAAGCAATGGGAAATACCTCCACCCATCCTATTGGAACTAGGGTCAACATACTTTCCATTATCACATAGTGTTGCTATTATGGTTCTTAAAGTTGCATCATCAAATGACCAATTTGGGCAACCTGGTTTCATGCATAAAACTGCACTAGCCCACATATCATAACAACTATTGAACCAACAATTATTCCATCAATTAATGCCTCATATCTTACCATTTTTTTGTTGATGTCCATGACATCAGGGTAAAGTTTAGTATCACATGTACTTGGCTATCACTTAGCCTCTCTAACCTTTGGGTTAGTCTCATCCACTACCAATCAGTATAAAGAAGTTAATCTATTTATCATGTGCACGGAATCCATTCATTCATTCAATCGTAACATACATTGGTATGGACTCAGATAATAAGCAAAGAAATACAATATAGGTCTAAATGTTGTTTAGATATCCAATCAAAATATGGGGTGTTATACCTGATGTAAGCTACTTTTGTGTGTTTGGTAGTGAAGCATGGAATCACATTCCCGATTAAAAATGGAAAGCATCACAACCTACGAGTGAGAACTTCTTCAACTTAAATCCAATGACATTATTATTAGAAGAGATGTTAAATTTGATGAAATTCTCTTAGCCATTGAGATTACTTCGATATTTATGCCATCTTTGACCTACAAGCCATCTTTAGAGATTGCGCCATCTTCTATTCCCAACTTCTCTACCAGTGATCCTAGTATGGTTTCTTCTTCAGATGTTGAAAGTGAGGATGAAAATCCACCTTCAACTGCTCACTTTCCTCCAATTGGTTCCATTGAACATGAACATGCACCAACACCACCACTTCCTAGGTGGGTCTATACAACATGAGAAGCAACTAGTTATCTTGCCAATTATACTAGAGATTAGCGTTGAACATGTTCACAATTCCAACGATCCTCTTCTCTATTGGCTCAATTTCAGAGACTCGTGATCTAGAAATATTTACGGAATCTTGTAGCCATCTTGATTGGGACACAACTATGAATGACGAAAATCATCCCTTAGTGGAGAATGATACTTGGGATTGTGTATCTCTTCCGAAATGAATTTTTTTTTTTTTACAGGTGCCAATGGGTGTATAGAACTAAGTATGCATCAAATGGGAGTGTTGAAAGACTTAAGGCAAGGTTAGTTTCCAAAGGATTTTCCCAAGTTGAAGGAAATGACTACAATGAATCCTTTTCCCCTGTCACCAAAATGAACTCCATCCACCCTGTTCTCGCCCTCGTTGCTTCACATAAATGGGAGGGCCATCAAATGGATGTCAAATATGCCTTCTTGCATGGGGATTTGCAAGAATAAATTTACATGGAACAATTTCATGGCTATGTTGAGAATGACTCCAACCTTGTTTGTTGCCTTAAGAATACTCTCTATGGCCTTAAGCAAGCTCCTCGGGCTTGGTATGCCAAAATGGATAGATTTCTTCTTAACACCATTTTTTAATGATTTCATTCTGATCCCAATGTCGGTCTATACAAAGAAAGTAGTAAACCATATCATAATCCTTGTTCTTTATGTTGATGACCTTATTCTTATTGGTAATGAACCTAAACTTTTAAGGCATGTGAAATCCAACCTTAAGAAGAATTTTGAAATGATTGACTTATTTGGATGCCTATCCCCACAATCCTAACTTAGACTCTCAATTATTTTGTGACTTCAAATGGAGTAGTTAAGGCTAAGGGGATGCATTGATTGTCATTAACCATTGGATTTGATAAAATGACGTGATAAAGGAGGTATTTTAGACTTCTAACACTTTTTGATTCACCAAGGTCACTTTATGGGCATAGGATGAAGATAATACTTTGACGAGAAGGATCTTTAGGTCCTTGATGTGTTTGTTTCAAGTGAAAAACCACAATGTTGAATTGAAGTACTTGAAAACAAATTGTAGAATGTAAATATCTGCAAAAAATTTGAGAAATTACAAAGACAAATAATTGAAATTTTAGGGGTTCTTTCATTGTCTATTAGTTTCCTAAGAGTTATGAACTTTGCAAAAACAAACCACAATTTTAATACAAATGTGATAAGGGAGGCATTTCACTCTATCACCCTTTTTTGATTTGCTAAGATTTATTGTGAGTGCAAAGCAAAGATCATACTAAAGATGAGAGAGCTTTTCCACTCGTTGTTTGTGTGACTTGTGATAGCATAAACAAGTAATATAGAAGTATGCTAACTTTTAGATGTTGGATGATCTTGAAATTCTCAATAACAAAAATAATTACAAGTAATGAGTGATTAATTAACCACAAGAGTCCTTTTCCCACCTAGCTCTTCCTTTTTAAATGAGTTGAAGCAATGTAAATTAAACCAACAATTGCAATGGTAGTAGATGAGGTCCTGAGTTATGCATCCATGTGTAATGACAATAAATAAGCCATACATGTGGACAATATTAGGAATTATGATTCCACCTACTACCTAAGCCAAAAAAATTGGTTTTGTGTAGACTCTTGTAATTTAACATAGAGATAGTAGAATGAATCACATGCAGGAACAATTAAACTTCCCACATGGTAAAAGTGGTGCTACTCACACACAATCAATTCCTAGAATTATTGTGACTATCAAATTTTTTGCCACATAATTGTTGTGAAGTAGAGGAAAACATGCACATGAAGCACCAAGATTTTGAAAAATAAGATTTCTCAAAATCTAGCCTCTAATGGTGGGTGCTAAGTGAAATAACATACCTACAAATGACCGTAGAAGTCACAAGAAGTTAGAATTGTGTTTTGAGATTTCTACGACAAGATTCATTGTTATTAGTTCTTGGATTTTCTGTAGTTTCCATTAGCATGTCGACATTTCAAACCCTAGATCCAGGATCATCTTCAGGACAAAAGACCTACAAATGACTGTTGTCCTGAAGATTATCCCATATCTAGGGTTCAAAATGTTAACATACTAATGGAAACTATGGAAAATCCGAGAACTAATAACAAAGAAGTTATAAATCAACAAAAAGATACTTAAGAAGTAAGATAAGATGATCTAAACCCAAAGTGGGGTTGCCAATCTGTACAGGGGATTTTTTTGGATTGTTGAGAAAAACCTCTTGATTTAACTAGGCTATAAACTAAACAACAGACAATGGTTATTCATGGGACAAGTATAAGAGTATTATAACATCAAATAAACGACAAGACATCATGCATGCAATTATATTACAAATTTAACCACAAGAATGCCCTTCAAACACAAAAAATGGAGGGAAACAACAATAATCATATATTAGTCCAATGGAAAAGCATAAGATACTCCAACACTTTCCTTGGGATGGGTCATTTTGCTTCTTGAAAGCTCTCTCTAACAACAATGAAAGAAGAACCGTTGGTTCCTTTGAATCAATAACACATGCAAACACTAGGAAATTAAATTATAGAGATGAGGGAGTGAGATGTTTGATATCCTAACTCATTCGACCTCCTCCTCTCAAAATGCTACCCCATGGCTTTCATTTATAGGAAAAAATGGAGCTCCGATGGTGACTAGTTCCAATGTGAATAATCCTCATCCAACTTGGATCCCTAATGCTTGATATAGACCCTTGAGAGGCCAAATGACTCAACATTTATGAGATAGGAGCTCAAATTTGGTTAGTATACCACCCCAGTTCCACATAAACCAGGCTTATTTGTAATTAATGCACTGCATATATAGTTGGCTTCCACTTTAGTAGATTCACATGGGTATCAAGGGATTTCTCGTGAGTCTCACACAAGTATCAAAGGATTTCGTATGAGACTTGTACGCTTAACTAAAAGGATGGTCATGCGATCAAATAAGTAACACAATTTATATTTGATTTTACTTAGTAAGGTATAAAGTAGCCATGAGGTAGCATGATTATTTTGCATTATTGTCTATTGGTGATGCTTTTGTAGATAATTGCCTTAGTGTCACTGATGAGCAAAATTTAGGTGATAACACTTGTTTCATCTAATATTTGATAATGTTTACCTTGCTATGTGACTGAACATATTGACTACACACAAATTGTTATTTCCCAAGACACAACTCTTTGGTAAGAAAGCATAAATCTATGAATGTTATAATCATTTTTTGAACTACTTTCTATGAAGTTTGATGAAGCACACACATAAAAAAATTATTGATAAATTGTAAGTACTGATTTTTGACCTATCTGGGGAATTTAGTCTAGAATAAATTACTCAACTAGATCGAATTTCTCAATGTAAGATTAGTGAAAATTTTAAATGGGGCCAATCTAGGTTGGAAAATCAAAATGAAAATGCGGAACCACCTTTTTCTACCTCCCTCTTAGGGGCGTGTAGGTAATCCGAATAAAATGTAATATGATAGATGAATTGATTGGAGTTGTCATAGTGTGGGTCAAATAAGGAAATTATTGCATTATATGGTGTTATGCTAGAAACTTAGTAGGATTTTGAGACATTTCTTGTGCAACATTATAATTCTCTCCAAGTTTAAATTGGAATATAGTGTGAAGAGGGAATTCCTAGATTAAACTTCCCATTGGCAATTGTGTTTTACCTTCCACATAAGGAATAATTAACTATGGTGAAGATGTTTTCAAAAGTTATTGTTACCATTAGGGGCTATGTGTAAAACAATGTAACCATACATATAATCTCAGTGGGTTGGGGATGGTTTACAAATTGTGAATATTGATAACATGTACTCTTAGGAAAAGGACGTGAAACAATGGTTGAAAATGACACTAACAAGTTAATGTTCACATTTGAAATAAAGTGGAGAAGGACGTGAAACAATGGTTGAAAATGACACTAACAAGTTAATGTTCACATTTGAAATAAAGTGGAGAAGTTTACAAATATGTTACCATGAGCGAAGAATTAGGAAGGTGTTGAGTCCGTCACACTCTTGCATTGAATATATCTCACAAGTAAATCACGAGGTTTTTCATTCAGTGTATTTTTGGAAGACATCATTGAGCTCAATATACTTGAAGTACTTAGTTAATCCTTTCTTAGCCAATTCTCAAATTCCCCAAGACAAGCTTCTTCCATTTCTTTCATAGTGATGAGCCTTTCTAGGCATAAACTACCTAGTTAGATGGTTGCATTGGTATATGACTTTCCATGATTGGCCGTTTGTTGGTAAACGGTACATTGTATTGAGCAAGTTTTAAATTCGTTCTTAAAACAATTTATCTTTCTATCGATTTGTTTCTATATACATAGGATGGATGGGTATTATTCAAGCTCATTTTCTATTTTAGAAGAAGCTCCCTTTTATTTCTATATCCTTGTTTCCTACTTATCATTTCTAAGTAAGCTTGGCTTTAGTTTTTTATTTTATTTAATTCATGAAGATAATGTGCATACACATTAATCAAACTTTGGTTTCTTAACTACAACTAAATTCTCATGTTATTTTTATCCTTTAGCTCATAGAGAAAGCATTACACATAGAGGATAAGCCCAATAAATTTTGCATGTCTATGCTCGATTATAAGTTTGAAGGAATGAGGATTTATGTAGATGATGTATATTCTAGAATGGTGTGTAAGTGGTAGGACCATGAGTGATTTGAGTGACAAATATTGATTGTTCTTGTGTCCTAGTGTGGCGAATGAGTCTAATCTATAGGGGAATCCATCCACACACTAAACCAATTGATTGTGTGAAGGGTGACAAGTCGAAGGGCTACGAGCTAAAAATAAAAAACGAGTTTACTATAGTAATTGAGTACAATAAATCATTAAATAAATCCCAACAATAGGAATGCCATCCCCTTCAAGATTGGAAAAGGCGACTACTTCCTTGTTAAAGCAATTCATAAAAAAAGGTGGCAAGGAGTGGGAAATGAAGTTCAGTTTATTACAAGGGACATAAAAAATATATGTTGGGGTTATGGACACTTACTAGTAGCATATAAAGGTTTGTGACATTGTGGTGACTCCATTGGGGCTATGGATTCTCACGAGCAGTGAAACAACATTTGATGGATGACATATATTACACTTAGTGGAAATATTCTTACCCCAAATGTATTACACCATATGACATAAGCTTCAACTTGATTCATTGATTAATGCTTGAAGGAAGTGAACCTCATTATATTCATCTTTCAACATAATAGATGCATTTCTTAAGATGGCGTGTAAGCTTGACCATTGAATCCTTCATAAATAAACGTGCCACATATTAATTCTTGAACTCACTTGAGAGATAAAAATGACAATGTCTACACTTTGTTGTCATAATTCAAGAGACTCAACAAAGGTTCATGGGTTCACCTAGTTTGTCTCCATTTGTTGAGGCCTCTACAATCCCCAAGTCTCCAAGCTTGGAGAGCTCCCCTTAAATCTTTTAATAAGCCCAATCAAGTAATCTTGGTCTCCCTTGGCTTGTTCTTTTGCGTTCAATTGATGATTGTGTGTTACTGTTTGAATTCATATGATATGGTTGGATGTTTAACCTTGTTGCTTTTGAAAAAAAATCATGATGGTTTGCAGCATTTTCATTGCCAAGCTAGTTTTCTTTGCCAATTTTGTTTTCATACATCCCTCACATTGCATGCATACTGTTTTTTTTTATACCTCCTGATTCAAACTGGTTTTGATATGATTGGAATTATTATGCAACCATGTCCAAGATTTGCAAATTTGTCCCTCACTATCAAATGTCTCATGTATGAGTTTTAGAGTTTTGGATTAAGAAAGAAACACCTTATTTAATTTTCAAAGAAGAGACAACAAATAATTTGGTGTCCTTGCTCAATTTTAGCATTAAGGGCTATGTGTAAAACAATGTAACCATACATATAATCTCAGTAGGTCTCTGTTACAACTCGAGGAGTCTTAGTCTTTTCACCACTGGAGAAAGGTTGGAGCTAGGGCCCTTTAGAATTTTGGGATATGGCAATTTGAAATGCTTGGGAAAACTACCTTTCTCAATCAAGCATTATGCAACTCTAGTGGAATTTTAATTGGGTTTCTTCTATAAAGCATATCGTTCACGCATACATTTTCCAAGAATTTGATCCATGCCCACATTTGTAGAACAATGCATATATTGATGATGCATATAATGTTTTTATTGCATTGAGAGTAGCGAGGTGCTCTACAACCCAATATGGAGGAGATGTTGTCACATAACATGACATAATTAAAAAAAATTCATGTCTGCTAATAAATAAAAAAATAAAACCAAATGAAAAGTGATTAAAAAAATCTACGTTGGCTCATATAATAAAAAATTAAAACCAACCTAGATCCATCTTAAACCCATATCTTTGGACATGTAAAAAAACTAAGATAAAAAGAATTTACACCTTCAGAAAATTGGATCCCTATCGCCATAATCTAGAGGTCGAGGATGTGAATGGGACGGAATAAAGAACAAAGGTCGAGAGTGATCTCTTGGTTCAAATGGGGGGTTCTATATGTTTACCACCATGATAACGACCAACATTTTCTTTACAGATTTATCTACCACGTCTGCCACGATTTCCATAATGATCCAATCTTCCCTTACTTGCTCATGATCCTCCTCCCGCATGCTTTCGTCCTTCATTGTCCTCCTCTTTGTACTAGGTAGGATATGCTAGTACCGTCGCACATCATTTCCTGCGTCAACCACTTCAGGAATTAATAAATCAACTCATGGCCATGTGCTTTGCATGGTGCTCTTCTTCCAGCTATCCAACTCTTGGTGACGTGTAGCTTCCAAACCTTGCCTCCTTCCCATGTCCCGGGTGCTCTAGATGGCCCTTGTTTGAGTTGTTTGTGTGTTTGAATGAATGATTTTAATAACGTCCATGAGGCTGATCAACCCAAGGGACCAAAAGAATCACATCCCTAATTCCTCTCCATACTCTTTTCCAAGTCGGATCTTCTGCTGTAAATCTTGACTAGAAGACTTGCAATCTAGTTGATCTTATCTTATTCAAAAAGATGGTGCATGTTGTCGGCCTTTAAGCTATCTTCATATTGAATGCATATATCCTCATAGGCTACACATTCCATAACGAAGTGCCACTTTGTCTCCACCATACCCTTATTGCAGAATATGCAAGTTCTCTCTTCCCACACTTCCTTAGGTACCGTCCACCTACCGGTCTCACATCTAAGGTGATGTGAACTCGTCGTCAGCTGAGCAACTAACATCTTTGATTTTCCTTTGATAGCTGCCCCTAAATATGTTTTCTCACCATGATCCAGTTTGGGTTAAACTCTTTGATGTAGTAGTCTTTTTTACGCCCATTGTGATTGGTCCACATGGCAATCCTGAATTTTCTAGTCAGGAAAATTATTATTTCTTTCTTGGTGTTAGGACATTCATGTAGCTTGATATTCCACTTACTTAGCCATTTTTTATTTTGCTTCATCCAAGTTTTCTTTCTATGGCCTAACTCCTCCTCCACCGTTACCTTCGGCTAGCATTGATTGTCCATGTTTTCAACCCTCTTTATGTATCTTATTAGCTTGGCTATCGCCGTTGCCTTCAGTGGGAAAGCACCTGCTTCAGCTAAAAGTATTGTGTACGGTACTGTGGCTTTAACTTTGATATTGCTAGTAATTAGTTGCTTTTGAATTCTTTCCAGTTGTCTCCATCTGCAAGTTGACATGCTGCTCCCCTAGACTTCACAACCATAAAGAACAACCGGTGTGACCGACAAACCAAAGAGGGTCTTTTTGGTTTTCCAATCCCAAGTTTCAGCTTTTCTATACCTGTTTTGAAGTGAAAATAAGGCCTTCCATCCTCCATGCACCCTTTTCTCCCTACAAGTTTCCCAACTGAGCTTATAGTGGAAGTCAATCCCAATATATTTGTATTCCTTCATTATCTCCAATGGGATGCCTTCGAAGAGGAAGGTGGTTGGTTTCTCTTTTCTACTTAAGGAGAAGATCATGATTTTGGTCTTGGAAATGTTCACTTGCATCCCGACCTCCTGACAGAAGTGTTCTAAGGCCTTTAAGTGATCTCTTAAACCATGAGCTGTTTGCGAAATTAGAATAAGGTCATCCGCATACAAAAGTAGCTTCACCACATAACCTGCTAAGTGGACACCCTCTTCATCTGTTTTGCTCAACCAAGCTTCTAACTTATCAATATATAAACCAAACAGCGTGGGGGATAATGGGAAGCCCCGCTTAACACCAATATCACTGCCGAAACATTCGGACATTCCCTCACTTGTTCTGATTTTAGCTCGAACCTTTTCATAAAGACTGTGGATTGCCGCTCTATAGACATCTGGGATACCCAACTCTTCCATTCTATTCCAAAGTTTGTCTCTAGGCACTGTATCGAAGGATTTCTTAAAGTCCACAAAACAACAATATGTTGTTCCACCTTGTTTGTCCCATATTTTCTCTATCAAATGTCTAAGGGTGATGCAAAGGTCAATCATAGAGTGCTTGGGCCTAAAACCCGCTTTCCCTTTTGCTCTTTTTCCCTCATCTTCTACCCATCTGCTGATTCTCCTCTCTAACATGCTCCCAAAAAGCTTGCCCATGAGGGGGTTGACCATAGTAGTGCGGTAATTGGAAGGGTTATTGGTATCTCCACTCTTAAAGAGAGGAATAACCACGTTGGTGGTCCATTCTTTTGGAAAGCCATCCCGGATGACCATTTGAGGGGTTCACTTGGCTCTCAGGAGGGGCCCTCTTTTCCTCTTATGCATCCAATGCGGGCTGATAAATTCAATTGATTTACCCAAGAATCATGATCACTTTTTGCTTTGTATTTTCTCATGTAGTGGAGCGAAGACATAATTTCATATGGCAGTGTATTCTTATAAATACTTAGTTCTCCATAAATTCTGATAGTAAGCATGCATTCAAGCAAAGGTCGATTTCCAAGTAGGTTTGAACCCCAAAAAATATGTGCATGTGTACACATAGTCCATGAGATAGGTCAACATATGAAAATGAGATGTATCACCATATGTTGACATTTAAGTCTCTTGAATGTTCTAAGAGAGATTGCTTGAAATGATATCCACCTAGTTGAATTGATACCATGTTTGAGAACCTCATACATGATGGAAATCCATTTTACCCATATGTATTGGGTATTTGGCATTCCATGTAAGTGGTTCATGAGCACTAATAAGCCTCTCACTTCTTTTTGTGATTCTTTAACTAAGTAAAATTTGTGTGTGGTCCTCCTAAAGGGCTTAGATGAGAGCCCTTAATCTTTCAGAATGTTATGTTCATCATGCTTGTCCTGAATTATCACAACTAAGGGTGGTATTGCACACATTATGGGCATAGGGAATTTGTATATATTCTATATGTTGGCAGTATTGAGTTACCTGATAATATAACCTAGATAATATTTAGAGTATGTATTGGAGTGTCTGTGTTCCATATAAAGCTCCACAACATATCACCACATAAGAATAATTATTTTCTAGTTCCCACCTCATGAAGATGTGACATCTTTACATTGAAGTCTTTATGCATTTTTCCTTAGTTTCTCTGATCACTACTGACAATATTATATAGGGGTTCAACATCATTGTACACATGATACACTGTTGAGTATGAATGTTTTGAGGTGGTCTTTGGTGTTATGACAATGTTGCTAAACAAGAGTTATGATTTGGTGGTAGTGATCTCCCCCCTCACCATAGCTTGCACATGGAAATAACCTTCATTAAATATTACATCAGCAAGGGAGCTTTGTGCTAGTCACAAATAATTTTTTCCCCCTTTGAATTAGACCACAAACCTCAATAACATATGAAATCCTACTTTCCTTGAAGGTTGTTTAAAGGATTCACAAGGAAAATAATAACTCCAATTGTTTAGTGTCATGGATTAAATCTTGTTAAAAAATCATATCAAACTTCCATACATGTCTTAAAAATGCAAAGGCTGTATTTCCCATTACCTGGAAGAAATCCATGCAAGCAAATTCAAACATCATTTTTAGACATGTTTCTTTTAATATAACACATAATGATTATACCTTAAAGATACTTAGGAAAACAATTTGGCTACATGCACTTGGTTATCTTAATCTGGTTATGAACATTTAAGAGATCTCATGCCATCACCACGGTAATAACCCAATTTTGACCCTTGGAATGTATTAAATTAGATTATGGAAATATGTTATTAAAAATTCCTATTGCGGATCTCAAGGCTAGGGATTGACTAATGAATGGCTAGTATGATGTAAATGTATATGGGCCATGTGATAGGCTTGTCATGATGACTCAAGGTTGTATAAACATTATGTTGGAATAGAAAAAATGGTCCAAGGTGGTTGTGTAAAGAGCACTAAAGGGCCTATGATTCCAGTAGATGGGAAGAGGAAAGGGTTCCTATGGGAGAGTACATCACATTTTTCTAAGTGTTAGCCCGAAACTCATCGTTTATATTCCATGTGTTTAAAAAAATCCATTTACTTCCTTTCACTTATCAAATCCAATCATTGAGTACATGTGTGAGGTTAGTGGGAAAGTCATCTCATGTAGTTATGGAAGCATGGGATGAATATACTTATTATGACAATTGTAAGAGTCCTTCATTCTATGGTTATAAGTAATGCCAACTCTATTTTCACCAATCCTCTCATCTCCAATTGACTCTGTCACTCATTCTCCATGCATAGTTCACACACTATGTAGTTTTCATGTTGTTCTCTCCATTACCAATTACAAGACATATAAATTATCTAGACTTGGCACTATGAAGAGAAAAATTGGAGACATAAGAGTGAAGATGATGCCTACAGATGAGCATAGAGGTTAGGCATGTTAGGAAACCTTTATCCACTGCACATTTGTTTCTCTTTGGATGCTTGAGAAGCCAATAATTGATTTTACAAGTAATCTTTTGAAAGCATACAACAGGTTGGAATATTTTTGCACACATTAAATAACATTGTAAGGGATGGGTACTCTGAGGGATTGTTGAGCAGAGAAAAGGTAAGCCTTCCTTATGTTGTGTGGGGCGATGGAAGAGAGTTCCATGGTTGTGATGGATGAATGAGATGTCTATAGTGCTATGTGGTGAGTAGGTTGGCTAAGCCATGAGAGAAAATGGGTTGGGTTGAGAGAGACTGAAGCATATAATTGGTTCATTCACACTCATGGCCTCATAACCCAACTAGGGGGTGGTTTTTGCAGCTAATACCTATGGTTGGGTGCAAAATAACCCTTACTCAACCAATTTTTTGGATCTTTTTTTAGTTAAAAGATGAGTATACATTGTTGTCTATAAATATGCAAAATTATCTTTGTTTTCCATTATGAAATAATTTTACTATGCATGTTATGTGTGTAAATTTATCATTGTTCCACTGTATTTTATATTTATTCACCTGCACACTCATTTTGTTTAAATTTTGTCTCACATGGGAGGTTTAATTAATTTTTGAAATTGAATATTGGCCTTTGTGGGGTGGGATTTTGAAATATGGTATTTGTAACTACCCTTCCTATGACTAGTTGATATATGGTGATGTTAAAACTACTAGTACATTGGTTCAACAAATGCACATTATTCATATCTTGTATATTTCTATTAGCATGTAAGATCATGTGCTCTTTCATGTCATCTCAATCATCCTCATTAATAACTATATATTTTTTTTGTTTGCTCGAATCTCCCTAACTTGTGGGAGTGGACTGTGGTATGAGAAACCATGACCCAGGGGCATCTAAGCCGTCAAAATCACCGGAGGATCGCACCCATCCTGAACCGCACCAGCCTCAACTTGAATGGGCTTTTGGGTGTCGCCTCCCAACTAAGTCACCCTTAAGGGGAATTGAACTCGAGTCACCTTGCTGACGAGACCCACACCTTAACGGAAGGAGCTAGCGGGAATTGACTTCTTCATTAATAACTATATCAAACAAGCACGAGCAAAGCAAAAGATTTGAAGAACATTATCACATGGAGTTAGAGATGTGGTTCATGGTTTGTGGATGAAATACTTCCCTCCATTTCATCCATTTACTATAATTTTTATTTATATTTGAATCCCTCTTTACCTTATAACTCTTGTCAATGAAGACACTACAAGGAAAACACCTTTTAGTGGAGGTCTTTACGGATCCTCCACAAAAAGAGCCCATTTATTCATTTATAGTGGAGGTTGCTAGCAGAGGCAAGCAGGAAAAGGTTTTAGTGGAGGTTTGTAATTTATGAATATACACATACAACACAGGTGGTTGTGATACATAAAATGACACACCAATGCATCAATATGAAAAAAAGTCAAAATAACTCGTTGCAATTTGAAAAAAATATGTTTATACAATTGTTTTCACTGCAAAACTATCCGATGCGTGGACCTAATCAAGATGCACTAGTGCGGACTACACTATAACACATCGAGTACTATAAAAATAACTCGCCATTGTCTAGAAAAATATGTATTTTTAATTTTTATTTTCCAAAAACATGCTGGTGCGTATATTAAATATGAACACATTGGGGTTTGAGGAAGTAAAACACATTGATTAAAAGACAAAAAAACACAGATTTTTTTAAAACAAAAAAATGAATGGTGCTCCCTATCTACCTAACCACCCTTGTGGTCCAACAACATAGACACACCTATGCGCCTAATTATGCAGAACATTGAAGTGAAAATAACTCGATGCGATTTGAAAAAATATGTTTTTTTAAAAATTTTTACCTAGAATTTTTTTTGGTACATGTTAAGAACATAGACGCACTAGTGTGCTTCACAATCCAACACACCACTTCATGTCAAAATAGCCCACCCTTAAATGGAATAAAGCTATTTTTTTTATTTTTCCCATAGAACATATTGATGTGTTATAAATACATTGATGCACTAGTGCATAACTAACTACAATGCACTACCTTATAAGCCAACAAATATATATTTTTTAATTTTTATTTTGTAAAAATATAAAGACCTAAACGGTGCTTTCTATAATTTTAAGTGCACTGATATGCCACAAAAATGAAGCACACTGGTGCGCCACAAAAACAAGGCGCACTGGTGTGCCACTAACTTAGGTGCACCAGACTAGGGTAAAATAAAAAAATTACTGCATGAGAAAATCATTTTTACCTAACTATCAATGCTGCAGACTGCCTAAGACCACTTGAGACCACATAAGCATTGGTGCTAAACTTTATTGCTTGACGTGCCCCGTAAACGATTCTCATTAGTTGTTGGATTTCTCCCATCCTTCACTTTGTCAGCACAATTCAACTTTTTCAAAATGGAGCAAAACAACATTTGTTGTATACGTGGAAACCATGCCTCACCAACGGGAAAGAGTCTAGGTAATGTCTTTATTACCTTCTTATTTACATTTTTTGTTGATTAAAATCGAAATTTCACTTAAATTTTCCATTTTTCAATTTTTTTTCAAAAATCTGGGTTGTGCGTTTCAACTGTTCAACTCGCATTGATCATATCAGTGCTCTCTATGTAAACAAAAAGTACACCCTTGATGGGACTAATGAATAAAAAATTAAATGCATGGTCTACGATACATTAACTTAAAGGAAACACGTTGTTTTTTTTTTAAAACCAAAACGAGTATTAATATTAAAAAAAAATAACAACCGTGGTTTGTAAACCAAATCGGCAGGTTACAGAGAACTGATCCAAAATCAACATTTTTCAAAGTGAATACAAAATGGTTTCGAGAATTGGAAGAACCACATATATGATGTAACTCAGAAGCCCAATAAGGCTAATTGCATTGCAAGTCTGTCATTCAGAACAGAAGAAGTATGAAATACTAGAATGAGTAGAACTGAATCTATTTATTCCCAGCTTCCAAGTCAGAGAACAACCTGAAGATCTGGCAAGAAGATTTGATGGATGCAACTTCACCAGAAGTTAAGGATTAGGTAGAGGGAGATGGCATCACATAATTGAGATCAAAGAGGAAATCGATTTGTCCCAAATCACTGTTGAATAACAACCAATATATTGAGTATGTGATTGCAGAGTTGTTAAAATTACTATTACTGGTAATGAGGATGCTGATGTATGTTCATTTCAAAACAGAGAAATTCCTTTGAATCGTGCATTGATGTTCAACGTTTTCCAGTCCTGGAATATCAATTGCTGAGATGTAAATGCCAATCACTCGGATTTTGAAGAGAAGAACAAAGAAGGATAGGAATCAGAGAACCCGGTCAAGGGATTTGGTGGAATTGACTATTGCTATTGCAGATATTTAGAACTCCACAATCGAGATTGTCGCCAACATTTGCTTCACTGTCAGCATCCTCATTTAGATTCCTTAAAATGTGAAAAACTTTGAACTTAGTGAATGTGCTTGAGATTTGCATTATGCGTTGAATAATTTGATTTAGAGCAAGGTTTCTAAGATTTGTGTTTGCGTTTAGAGCCCCTATGATGAGCAGAGAATCGCCAAAAACATTTAATTTGTTGATCCCATGATCTTTGGCAATTTGGCATCCTTTCCATAGGGCTAACGCTTCTGCTGTATTGTTTGAGCAAATGGCCAAACCCCAACTGTACTTAATTCTGATGGTTCCATCACTTGTCCTCAGAACTCCTCCTACCCCGACTTTGCTAGGATTGTTCTTTGAGGCACCGTTGAAGTGCAGGCTGTTTGTAGCTTGATTGATTCTCCATTCATGAAACTCGGGGAGAGTGAGCCTGATATGCCAAACATGCTGATGCTGAGGACTGCAATTTTTGATTGAATTAGGAAGATTCCCCCCTATCCAATTCATTTCTCTCATGCTAAGTGTTGCATCCTCTTTGTAATTGGAGTTTTTTAAACAGTCTAATAGTAAACTTTTTGCTTGACCTGTAGTTTGAAGAGGGGTGTAATGCCTTTCATTGAAAATTGCATCATTTTTGGTGGTCCATATTTTCCAACAAATAAATTTGGGAATGGAGATCCAAATCTGCCGCCAAAGGCTCTTGTTGGATATGCGGGTGGGATAGATAGAATTCGAGTCCTGGAAGACTTGAATTACATAAGTGAAGGTTGGATGGGTATCAATGAATTCAAAGAGGAGAAGCTTCCAGACAAGTTTAGTAAAAAGACAATCCAGGAAAAGATGGTTAAGAGTTTCGAGGTTATTGTGACAAAGGGGGCACCAAAAAGACCCGTGAAAGCCTCTCCTGATGAGGTTGTCGCCGGTAAGAATTTTGGAGTGAATTAAAGTCCATGTGAATAAATTGATTTTAGGAAGCACGAAAGAATTCTAGGCTATTTTCCATACATCTTTTCTTGCATCATCATGGGATTGAAGCACTTTGTAACCGAGAATCGAGGTGTATGCACTATGGGACCCCATCCTCGATGGTCTTTTGCCATGAGATTTAGGGGAGCGCAACCTTTTAAGGTATCAAAAAGTATATTGTTGGCAGCCTCAAGATGGGGAGGGATAGTTATGGTTTTCTAACTTTTCCAATTGCCATAGGAGTCCCAAGTGCTGAATTCTTTAAGAGTGGTAATTCCATGATGCCTGAGCCAAGCTGCAATGTCGTGTAGCTCTTGGTTTTTTTGAAGGGCCTCATTGTTCATAATCTTGTCTACAAATATATTAATTTTCTTGCCATTTCCAGGGACCCAGTAGAGACCTTATGAGAAAAAATCCCATGCAGCTTTGCATAATGCCCATATTCTGGATCCTTTGGTGATTGGTTTTTGATCGAGACATCTCAGATTGGTTCCATTTAAGTATTTCTTTCTGATCACTTGACTAACCAAATGTTGTTTGTTGTGAAGGATTTGCCAAAGGAGCCTACCGCCTAAAGATAGATTGGTGTTGAAGGGATTGCGAATTTGCAGACCTCCTGAGGATTTTGGCTACTTGATGATATCCCAATTCACTAGATGGATTTTGTTTCCATTGTTTTTCCAACCGGACCATAAAAAGTCTCTCAACAACTTGCCAATCTAATTGGATACTCCTTTTGGTGCTAAAAGGATGGAAGAATGATAGATGGGAATTGTAGACAGGACGAAATTTACTAAAATTAATTTCCCAGCTTTGCTGAGCCAATGTCCTCCCCATCTTCTGATTCTATTTTTTATTTTGTTGATCGTGTCATCCCAATTCCCAGCTTTTGAATTGCCGAGAGTAATGGGAAGACCTAGATAATTGAATTTGTCCCATGTATTGTGGACTTTGATATTCAAAATTCTGTTGATTCTGGCTGCTGTGTTGTTGGTTGAGTTCCAGCAATAAATAGCACTTTTGTGCAGGTTTATTTTGCCTCCGGAAGCACTGCAGTACAAGTTAGATTGCGGTTGAATTTTCGAGCAATGGTGGAAGAGGCACCACCTAGGAAGAGAGAATCATCGGCAAAGAGGTTATGATCGAGGGGATGGGAATCTAGAGAGAGATAGAGGCTAGGGATGGAGTCGGAGTTCAGATCAAAATTCAGCTTGCGACTGAGAGATTCTGCAATGATGATGTATAGAAAGGAAGAAAGAGGATAGCCTTGTCTGATGCCCCGGGAGGCTTGGAAAAAATCAGTGGGACGACCATTGATTAAGGGGGCGATCCATGGATTGCATATACATGCTGAAATCCATCTGATAAACGTGTCGTAGAATCCAAAACAATTCATAATTTTAAACAAAAAGGAGTGTTGGACTCTGTCAAATGCATTGGCCATGTCAAGCTTGATTATCATACCTTTTTCCTTTCGAATTCTGCTGGAGTGGATTACTTCTTGAACAAGTATGACATTGTCGAGAATTTGTCTTCCTTTCAGGAAGCCACCTTGATTTCCTGAGATGATATTGTTGAGTAGAGGCTTCAACCTGGTTGCCAGCATCTTGGAGATGATTTTGTATGAGGAATTGCAGAGCGAGATTGGTCTGAATCTGCTGAAAGAGTCCGGATTCGTATATTTTGGGATTAGAGACAGAAGCATGATATTTGTGCAACCACTGATTTTTGCTTTCAAATGAAAATTCCTAATCATTCTCATAAAATCTTTTTAATGTATGTCCAACATGCTTTGTAGAAATGCATTGAAAATCCATCGGGACCCGGAGCTTTGTCAGCTTCGAAGGATTGAATTGCCTTGATGACTTCCTGCTCGGTGAAGGGTTTGTTAATGCTAAAGTTCTTCTCCTGGGTGATTCTTTTTGGGATATGATCCAAAAGTTTGGCTTCATCTTCTCCATCAGAAGTGCTATCATCTACATACAAGTTGGAGAAATGTAAATATGCAGCGTTTTTAACATTCGTATTGCCACTCACGATTAATCCATTATCAGTTCTAATTTATGCGATATAATTGGTGGAAAGATCAAAACACTAGATTTTTTTCGAAGATATCAGCGCTTTATATATAATAATGCACCACCCTTAGCGTGTATAGATATATAAAGTGCACCAAAAATATATAAATCCAAAAAAATTGTTATTTTTATTTTTTGAAACTTATCAATGCTTTGTATATATACGAATGCGCTACTGACAATGCATCAATATATACAAAAACACTAGAGTTTTTTTTTGAAGACATCGGTACTCTAGATATAATGATGCATCATCCCCAGTGCGTATAGTTATATAAAGCGCACTGAAAATATATAAATAAAAAAAAAGGTTTTTATTTTTTCAACGATATCGTTGCTCAACTTTAATATTGTAAATTCAACTATTGGATTTGGGGCAAAATCTTCCTTAAAAATAATTTCGAAAGTCAATTGTTTTGCTTACAGATTAGCCTACACCCCATTCTATCTTACCATTAGAAAAATGGATATATTGGCACATTCCATTGCACCATTATCCCTCTCTAATTATCATGTAGAATAAATTGTATTTTATTCATTCAAGGGTTTTGCTTAGAGATTAGCCTACACCCAATTCTCTCTTAGCACGAGAAATATGTATTTATTGGTGTATTGAACCATTATCGCTCTCTAGCTTTTATGTACAAAAAATTATGTTTTATTGACTTATCAATTCTTCCACATGAGCACTAGAAAATAAATAGAACATCATGACATAGAAGGAACAAAATGTCATGTCTTGATGCTTTTAAAAAAAATTGTATAACTTTCATAATATTAATTAGCTAAAAGATCATGTAGCATAGATTATTATCTATCTATAAGAAGGAAGTAGTTACGTCTATCACTGGTCACATAATTTAAAGGTGACATGTTAGTTTACTTTTAAAATTTGGTAATAATAAGCAGCTAAAATTTGATGTTATGTATTTTATAGGAAGTAGTTAGTTGTAATATTGGGTTAATATAAATAAAAAATCATAATTTATTTTTAAAATTGGGAAATGGTCATTTGTATTGAGGACATTATTCAAGGTTGGGCAATATGGAATTGGATAGAATTAGCTGAAAATATCTGACATTGTCTATTTAGTTTATGTGAACTATTTAGTTTATGTGAAGACATTTGGTATTGTCTATTTAGTTGTTTCATTTTTCATTGTTTTGGTCTAAATTTAAAGAATATAATTTTTTTGCAATTTGATTAATCTATTGCTTAAATTGTAATTTTGACAATTTAGATCAATATAAAAAACATAAATCATACTAAGATTGTGGTTTTGAAACTATGAAGTTACATATTTGAATTATTTCAATTTCAACAACTAAAATTATGGCAAAATCCTATTTGAAAATAATATAAAAAGTAAGGTGATTTGGTTAGAGATTAATCTATGCCCCATCTTAGCATGGAAAATACTGATAGGTTCCTTCTCTGAACTTATTCATCAACAAAAGTCTAAAACGAATTAGTCCTATTGATAAACTAATTAAATTGGTAATACCATAAAATAGATAAATCTACTTTTTTTACTTTTTACTAATTAACATAAATGCTATTATGTATTAGTTTTCTTATAATAATTATCATTATCATTTTAATCTCCATAAAATTTTGAAATTCCATAATGGTAATGGCTAGTGTGTAATACCTCCAACAATTCCTCCATATCCAAAAGGTGGAGAGGATCAACATGGATCAATTATTCTATTATGGGATACCCAAATCTTCATTCTTGAATAGCCATTTAGGGAGAGAATTGATTTAAAATTTACCCATGATATAGACATATATATTAACAATTAATTAAAAACCTCATTAATGAAACCTATAAATTCAATTCATTATATACACACAACTTCTTTAGGTTTTGTTATATTGACGTGAAGCACACAATTTCTTAGTAGTTTCAAAGAGTTGAATAGTGATGAAATTCCATAGTAGGATCCAACAATGATATATATTTTCTTTGTTCTCTATTTCCAATTCCATTAGCAAAGAAGTAGGCTTGTAGAATGTAAAGCATTTTTAGCAAAGTTTCTTGAAATATGTAGTCAGGCTTATCTAAATGCATACTACTAATGTTAATATAATGTCTATTATTAAAACTATGTCTAGATTTGTAACAATATTAAAATTTAAATTATGTATATTGTAAATTGGATTTAAGTATCACTAACTCTGGATCTATCAAGTGTCTAGAAGCTGGATCAAATTTTTCTTGGTACAAATCTTTTTTGAGTTAAGATAGATCTAAGCTTGAACCAAAAAAGATTTGATCCATAATCCAAAATTAACATGTATCTAGAATAATTACATAAAAATCACTTTTTTTCTTAAAAAAACTATATTAAATATTTAAACATTTTAAAAATTAATTAACACACAATGCAATATAATAATCAACTTCTTTCTAATAAAATTAAATATTAAAAAAAAACTAATGAAAATCTATAAACAAGAGCCACGAGGTGGCAATGTCCGTGACATTGCTACTTGTTGTTTGTTACAATTGCTTTTGACATAGTTCATTTGATTGATAGGAGAACTAGTCCAATTCGTTGTTACAATTGCTCTCAACTTGGACATATTGCATGACATTGTTCTCAGCCCTAGAAACTGATAATGGACACATGCGGAGACATAATCTCAAGCTCATTAAGCACTGGGAAGCCTGCAATATACAAAAGAATGCTAACCATAGTCTAGTTAATTGTAACAAAATCTACGAGGAAGTTAGAGAGTGTAAGTGGAAGTTGAGATTAGTTACATACATTTAAGATGATGAGATAAATCTTTTTGCCTATGCATATTTGTATAAAATGCTTCATTTAACTTATGATAAATATGATTAAGTACATAATAAACATTTTGCACAATCACAATCTAATAAAATTTATCTTAAAAAACATTTAATAACTATGGTCAAAATTGTAGATAAAAATACAACTTATAAATTTTCTTTTTGATATAATATATTTTAGACATTATCTACTTCTATTATTTGTGAGAAATGTTAAAATAACAATAATATTTATAATAATATTTCTAATAAAACCAAAACATTTAAATAAAAAGACACTTTATATAAAATATATAAAATCCCTCAAACCAAAACATCTAAATAAAAAAAAGACACTCCTGTCACTCCTGTCACATTTTAAGACAACAACTAATAAATAAGTTACAATACAAACATATATGCTCTCTAAGTGGGCTCTTTACTCTCAGACCAGGGTCATCATGTGGCAGGAATGGCGGGATGATATGCTTTTTTCCCATGGTTCTCATCTGTTACATTGGACATGAGGATTGTTGTCATTTTTGTTTCATTCTTTTTTGTATTCCTTCCGGTTATATGCGGCATGTGTTACTTATATGACTTTTAGTTTCTATGTGCAGATAATTAAAAACCGCTGAGTTCAACTTCTTGTTGGACATTCTATATACTCATATATTTTTTGCGGCCTATATTTCAGCCCTTGCAGATGCTGTTCAGTTCACTGAACGGATGTAATCTCTGTATTACACTCCGTTGTTGGCTTCTATATATCTGCTGGGGATGTTTTTGGTAGTTGATATTGTGGTTATATATACTTTGGACCTATTATGATACATATGTATTTTGTTGCTGTGGCATGTGATTTCTGTTATGGTATTGGATGCAGATCTGTATTGTCATTTGGGAGTTTTTAGGATATTGTGGCAACTTCTTTTGTCATTTTCAGAATAGTTTCTTGATACATTATGATGATGTAACCGGTATGTACCGGGAGCTACCTATGACCGCTTTGTATGACTTTGTTATGGTCTGACAGTTGGACATATTTTACTATTTCGTATATTAATAGTAAGTTGCATTTTTTTGTGAAAAAGTTATAATACAAACAGATATTAACACGGTCTTCCCATATTTCGGTTTGTTCACGGCCCACGTGATGAAGTCATCAAGGATTGCGAGCGGTATTACGAACCCGTCCTCCAGGCTCCAAGTAAGCATTTGAATAACCACAAATTGTGGCAGAAAGCAACTTATTCTAAAACAAGCCGATTCTACAATTGCGCTCAATCCTTTCTTCACTCTGCATTGCTGGAAATTTAGACTATTGTAACATTCAAATGAGATACCATGTAGGGTTTTATTTCAGTTGCCAGTGTTTATGATGGGCCATCAGCTACTCATTTTCTGCCCATGCTTATGCTTTATTGGATACTGATGATTGCATCACATGTGATGATGCTACATATTTCAGTTTCAACCAAGATGCATAATGATATTCAGCTGTTACTCATTGTTACTAAAATTTGCGGTTCATTATGATTCTATTCTTGTCAAATAGGATGAAAAGTGTGTGTTTTCCTTGCCAAACACTGCTAAAAACATATATTCAAGTTGGCGATGATTTTAATGCCTCTTATTTTGTTTTTTTAATCTATTTAAGGAGGCATCGTGCTTAAGCATATATCCCTTTGGCCATGGAGACACTAATGCAAATTTTAAAACCCATGCATATCAAATGACACACTCTGCTCTGTTTGAGTATCACGTTCGCAACTTCAATACAAATTGCTAGCATGCATATTGCATGAATCGCACGTGACATTAACGCAAGTGGAAAATGGAACACAGAGTACTCTGCATGCATGCCAAGTCAACAACTTTAATCTGAAGAACAATGCAAAGAACTAGCACCACATATCCCATGCATCTATGCGACATGGAATTCGAGGTTCTCCTATGCAACTCATTGTCTGAATAAGATACCGAGAAGAATGTTGTTCAAAGGCTTAGCTCCTGTATGAAGAAAATGATGAGAAGATGGTTGTTTAGAGGGTTATCTCGCTCAATCCTTTGGCAAAACATACCAGCATTGGCTGAGTGCAATAGTGGAGCATTGTTTTGAACAATTGTTTGAACGAATGCAATGAGCAGCACATTGAGGATTGCAGATCAAAATTGAGAGATATTGTAGTATGTATTTGTGATAGTCAGTTGTTTTTAGTGCTTCATTGAATTTGAGCTTGTGGGTTGTCCTGGATTGGGAACATTTTTTTAGTTTAGTAAAAAAAAATTCATGGGGTTTTGAAATAATAAGTTGATATTGTTTCCTAGGAGTCTTTTGGTTTTGCTCTCAATTACTTGGTTGCATGTGCTGGGACAAAGCATGAAAATTCTTTTAGTTCAGTAAAAAAAATTCACAGGTTTTTGAAAGAATAAGTAGATATTGCTTAGTATGATTCTTTTGGTTTTGCTCTCACTATTTGGTTTCCTTTCTTAGATATAACAAGAAAAACATTGTTTTTTTTTTGGGATGTTGGATTGAATGAAGTTAATGTGAGTTACCTACACTTTGTAAGGTTTCCCCTGTTTGCAAAACTGGTCTTTTTTTTTGGCTTTGGATTTGAGACAGGATTCTCAAGATTGGAATTTGGATCATTCTACCAACATGGTTTGACAAACCCTGCAATACTTTCCCAAACTTTCAACGACAAAGAGAGCTAGTAACCTAAGGTAAATATGACTATATTTTTCGGGGAAATATTTAGCGCATTGGTATTCATGGGATGGTCCATTGTTATCAAATACCATGGTTTAGGGATTATTCGGGATATTTTGTTGACATGGGTTACCGGGAAATTCTAGTCGTTGGAACAGATTGTGGGTTGATATTTTGTTGATGTGGGTTACCGGGAAATTCTAGTCGTTGGAACATATTGTGGGTTTCCCTTCATTGAGTACATTTAAAAAATAGGCACCGAGTTACCAACACATACTCTCCTGTTATACAACCCTTCCTCTATAGATTTAAAGGTCAGATATCCAATACTATGCATTCTTGGGTCAACACGATATATCATGCCTTGCAATGTATTGAAAATTGACACCATAGTTTGAGTCTGAGTGATAATTTTCTCCCTAAGTGGCTTGCTGAGGGTCGCTACAAAGTTCATTAGGCGCATAATTTCAGCCTTCCTGTGCGTGATTTTGTGGTGTTGGTTTGCTAAGGTTATCGAAACTCAGGAAACTCATCTGGTTATCCTAGAAATCATGTGAATGATATGATCTTGCGGTTTAAGGTATGTATGTCAAAATATGCCACCCTTAAACCATTGGTTTAACTGTTGAAGCGTGATTGTGCAGGAGGATACAGTCACCCAAGAATGTCGGGCATTCATGATCTATCACAAATTATTCATGCTGTTGCTTTTCCCAAAACCACACAGGCCACACAGTCTGCTATCCGTTTGTATATTCTAGCAATAATACCTAATGCTACATTCTATCTCTCCATGTGTTATAGTCGATCTGGTATTAGTGAAATATGGACACCATAACTAATGAGATTACACCCATTATTGATGGCCATCGATTCTTATACGGTTTTTATAGGAGATACAATATTTTCTCAATCACTGATTTTATCCAACAAGTGAAAAATTGATTTCTTCATAGTGCCTTCTCTATTAAGTTACTGTCAATGTTTCATTCCCTTATTTGGGTGCTAGTTTATTATTGAAATTTGGAGTATTCTCCCTTTGCTTGTTTGTCGATATGTTTGCATGTTATTCCCTAGGCCTTCTGTATGCGCCTGACATCCCTACCAGTATGCTAAACAAATGTTGTCGACCTGAATGAATCTCCACCCACTCTGTCATTTACATTACGTTATTCATATGAGGATACGTGGATGGTGAAAAGACGCGGTGTCAGATTAGTTTATACTATTCACTATATCTATTGGTAAGAAGGAAGGCCAACGCGTACTCTCCTGTTATACAACCCTTCCTACTTACTAGATTTTTGAATAGACTAAACACTATTGATGGAGCACGGGGTACATACAGAGGCTGCATTAAAACTTAGCTGATGAGAGCCCACTGCTGGGGCCTCGGACACAATATCCCAGGCAAATGTCAGCGGCACGGCACCAATGAATGGCCAGAAAAATAATTTTTAATTTTTTTTTAATATACTTAAAAACCAAACTATGCAAAAAACTTTACAAAACTCAACAAAAATTTACTCCGTGAACCCTGCGAACTCAACTAATTGACCTACACGAAAAATAAATGTCACGGACATAACAAATAAAAACTTATGATGGACATCCGAAGTAACATGAAACTAAATGCAATATAATAATCGCTTCACATAAAAACAAAAAATTAAAAACTTTTCCAAAATAACCATTTTATTTTCAATGAAATATGATCATATGAAAATAAAATCTTATACTCTAAAGAGTTCAAGTTTGAAGGCAAGTAGAGATATGTCAACCCTACCTACGGTTTCCATTCCATCCATGGAGATGGGGCAACTTCTCTCTTCTACAGACTGGAATTGAATTTTTAAAGCTAAGATGATATAATTAGGGTTTAGGTTCAACAGCTAGGAGACTGGTAGTCACAAAATCTTATCCCATGGTTAAAAAAAACTTTGAACTCTACTTTTGTAACTAAAAAACTCACTCTAAAAATGAATTTGTCTATTATTTAACTCACTCCCAAAAACTTTCTCATCTACATTTTAAAAAATAAAAAATATTAAAAATATTTTAACACACCAATTCTAAATTTATCATTACTAAGACCCTGCCAATTGATGATAATAGTTAGCTTTGAAATAAATCATAACTAAAAATTAAAATATCTAAACATACTAAAGTTTTTCCTCACAATATTATTTAAAAGGAAAAATAAGATGCATTTTCAAGAGCTTCACCTTTATTATAATCCTCAAACCACGCAAATCATGTTTTTGTAAAACAGAAATCCGAATCCGTTGCACTTGAAGTCAACGAAAGAGATTCATGTCAAGGTTAAGTAGAGGTTATTAAAACAATTGAAAACCAAACAGACACTCCTGAAAACAAATATGCCCGAGCATCATTTATTGTTTACACAGACATTCCCGAATAGATTCATTTCCTGTAGAGGAGGTTAGGTGCCTCTTGCTTTTGGTCACGACACTGGTCCACTACACGTACGATGTGTAACAAATCAGTTTCCCCATATTATATTATGTAGATCCTTTAGTGCAGAGTCTTATATGCATTAGGTGGTATGCCATTTATTTGCAATAGTTTTGATTTGCTCTAGATCATTGTCATGTTAAGTTTTATGGGAGGATAACTTTCTCATTTGCTTTAGAGTTGTTTTGCTTATTTTTTGAGAGGTTTCTAGTCACTCAGCCGTCATTCAACCACCACCCTCTTAGGACAATGACTAAGCTGTGTATGCACATGTGGGGGGAGCTATTAATCATGAGGGGCCATTTAGATTTCCCAGGTAGGACTACTCTAGAGGCACTGGATTTTCTTGCCAATGAGGATGATTACACCAAGAATCTTGTGGCATACCCATAAGCAGAGTTGGATTGGTGACGATGTCCAAACATCCTATTTACCCAAGATAAGACACCAAATACCAGAGGTGATATTAGAATTATGTTTTGATTAAGCTAGTTGTATTTTATTATCTTATTTAATGCATATGTAATTTATTCTAACATTTTCTTTCAATTATTTAATTCAATTGTTATTTTTTTGTACTATTTTGTAGATATTAGCACTTATGTTGGGGATGGACCTCCCAAACATAACAAGGATATTATTGAGGCTGATGAGGTGCCTTACTTATAGAGACCTAGCCTGTGATGCCGGACAAATCGTAGATTCCTGATGTACACGAGAATGACCAAAGCCAAACTAGCCCACTTTCCCAGGAAATATTGTGGTTCCCCAAAATCGAACCGCTAGACTTAGCTAAAAACTAGCTTGGCTCTTCTCAATTGTGGCCCTTACCTTGAGACTGGGATTTCCGCAATGTTATGATAGTCAAAATTGACCTTCCGCAACACTCTTGCGAAAACACCTTCCTTCCGCAATTTCAGTGCTCTTCTGCAATTATCTTTCCGTAGTCGCCTTCCCACAACGGTCCTTCCACAACACTTCTTTCTGCAGCTTGCGGATTGTGGATTGCGGGTGCGCCTTTCGTGCTTTCTTGAAAGGGCTTCTGCAAAGACTCTTCTGTAACTATCGCCGTAAACTTCCGAGCTCTTCCCTTCTGCGGAACGTCGTAGCAACCATCGATCTCTTGCGGGTTTGATCTCATCCGTTGATCTATGATTAATGAGGAATACTTTGCATTGGCTTGCAGAGACACTAAATCTGGTACACGTTCACTTGATGGATTCTTTCCCTGCCATTGATCTTCCTTTCGTCTTTGATCTGCCCTATCCAACCTCTGTTAATTTGAATTGACTGTGACTCTATGATTTTCTCGTTGATTGATTAGAGAATCGATCAATCTAGCTCGAGCTTCATTCGGATCTGATGAAAAACTAAACACAACAAGAAATTATCTCCGCTACTTGACGATGATTGGTTTTCAAAGGATTTGGGTGTCCTTATCTATTCATGCAAACATGAAAGGGAAGATTCGTTCAAATAGATATCAGGTTAACACTTGCACACAACTTTACCTGATCGAATCTAAGCTTATCTCTTATTCAAATGCATAGTAACACCATTAACATCTAGAACTTGCTAATTTCATTAAGTGATAGCAAAAACATCTATACAGTCGTATTTTCCTCTGGTATTCAGGAAAAATATCCCATTGACTCTTCCCTACGTAGAGCTTTCTCTTGCGCTGATCGATCTCCATTGAGTCCCCATTCTCCTCCTATTTCACCCATTCCAAAAAATCCCGAAAACCGAATGGATGAACCGTCAAACAAACTCACTAATAGACTCTCCCCCATCATTGAAGGGGTCACTATCCTTTGACAACAAACTAGATAACTGGCTTGATCTCCATGCAGGGAGTATCAAATTGCCACTATGTCCTATTTTCTCAAAAACTAACAACATACTAGTTGGTTACATACTTGCAATTATTTAAAATACTTAATAATGAATCTCCTTCCCACTTCAGGACAACTTGTCCTCTTGCTAGCCACAACATGTGAACACACAATCACATTGTTGACTTAGCATTGATGCTACTGCATCAGAATCCCAAGGTTAAAACTTATGAACCCATGTTTAGTAAATCAACTGTTGAGAAACTCCTTGTATCCATTTCTTTACCATTAATCCATGTAGAATCTTCTACAAGATGTCCTTTCCATTTGATCAAATATTCCAAGTAGACTCTTTGTATGGTACTCTTTGCCACTCTAGTATCCAAGATAGACTCAGCTTCTAATGGCTGGGCCATAGGCAACTGCTTCAGCCACTGAAGATCTTCCATAGAATCCCTATCTATTGTCATTTTTCCTGTATCATCAGCCACATAAGTATACAAGTATACAACATTAAAAATCTAGGTGAGATGCCAATCCCTGTTGGCATTTCCAGTTCATAGGCATTTGCCGAAAACTTTTTGAGTATTATGCAAGGTCCAATCTTTTTCACTTTCAGCTTGTTATACTCTCCTTTTGGAAGTCTCTCTTTCCTAAGATGTGCTAAAACCAAATCTCCTACCTCATAGTTTTTCTCTCTTCTCCTCGAATCTGCTCTTGTTTTGTAACTATTGTGACTCTACTACAACCTTGCTTTAACTTTCTCTTGTAGTTCACTAATCCTTGTTGCAAACTCCTCTCCATCTGCACTTCTCTTTTCCATTTGACCCAAATCACGAAGTTCACAGACCCCTCTTGGATTCTACTATACATAATTTTGAATGGACTCATTCCTGTACTTCGGTTTGGTGAGTCATTATATGCAAACTTTGCTTGAGCTAGCACTTTGTCCCATTGCTTTGGATTTTCTCCAATCATACTTCTCAACATGTTACCCAGAATCCTATTTACCACATCAGTCTGGCCATCAGAATGTGGATGATATGCTGAAATGAAGTTCAACTTGGTGCCCAACTTCTTCCACAAGGTCCTCCAGAAATGACCTGTGAACTTTACATCTCTGTCAGACACAATGCTCTTAGGTAAAGCATGTAGCTTCACCACTTCACTGAAAAACAAGTTAGCAATGTGTGTGGCATCACTGGTCTTATAACATGGAACAGAATGTGCCATCTTAGTAAATCTATCCACCACTAAAACAATAGAATCATTTCCCTTCTAAGTTTTTGGTAAACCCAAAATGAAATCCATACTCATGAAATCCCAAAGCCTAGTTGGAATAGGCAATGGTGTGTGTAAGCTTGTGTTTTGGATTCTTCCCTTGGCATGTTGGCATACCCTACATCTGCTCACAAATTTCTTAACTTCAGACCTCATCCTTGGCCAAAATTAGAAATGGCTCAACTATCCAAAGGTTTTATCACTTCCAAAGTGACCTTCCATTCCCCCATTATGTTTCTCCTGTATCAAATTCTCCCTCATGGAACATTTGGGAATACAAAGTTTACTATTTTTAAAGAGTAAGCCATCTTGCAACATATACTCCATCCATGGCTCTCTGTCCACCTCCATAGGATTTCTACAAACTTTGTATGCATTCTGAAAATCAATGTTAGTCTCATACAAACCTCTTAAATGTTCAAATCCTAAGACTTGGATCTAATTTTTTTGCACAATCATATGTCTCCTTCTTAACACATCATCTACCCGATTTGATTTCCCACTGATGTGCTTCAACACAAAGGTAGAGCTTTGCAAGAACTCGACCCATTTGACATGCCTCTGATTCAGTTTAGGTTGTTGCATGATGTATTGCAATGCGTGATTATCAGAAAACAAAACAAACTCCCTAGGCATCAGATAATGTCTCCTATGCTTTAGTGCTTAGACAATAGCATAAAATTCCTTGTCATAAGATGAGTATTTCTGTTTTGAATCATTCTGCTTCTCGCTGAAATATGCTATAGGTCTGTCTTCCTAACTGAGCACGGTCCCAATTGATACTCCACTAGTATCACATTTCACTTGGAAAGGGTGTTTGAAATCTGGTAACTTCAATACTGGTTGCTTAGTAATCTTCTTCTTCAAAAACTGAAAGTTTCTTTCAGACTCTTCTATCAATTGAAATGGTTATTTCTCCTTCCTAATTGTTTCAATGATTGATGAAAAAATACCACTGAAATTCTTTATGAATTTTCTATAAAAACCTGCCAATCCATGGAAACTTCTTACCTAAAAAATGATCCGAGGTGAAGGCCAATCAATAATTGCTTGTACTTTTCCTGGATCCATCTTCAATCCATCTCTTGAGATAACAAAACCCAAATACACTAGTTCCGATTTCAGAAATGTACACTTCTTCACATTCACCAACAAATTTTCCTTTTGTAATTTCTCCAAGACACATCTTAGATGCTCTAAGTGTTCTTTTTCTGTTTGATTGAAAATCAGAATATCATCAAGGTAAACTATTACAAATTTACCTATGAAATCTCTCAAGACTTCATTCATTAATCTCATGAAAGTGCTTGGCGCATTGGACAATTCGAAGGGCATAACCAACCACTCATACAACCCATCATTGGACTTAAAGGTTGTCTTCCACTCATCTCCTTCTCGAATTTTGATACGATGGTATCCACTCTTCAGATCTAATTTTGAAAAACATGTTGCCCCACTCAGGAAATCCATCATGTCATCCATTGTGGGTAATGGAAACCTGTATCTAATGGTAATCTTGTTGATGGCCCTGGAATCAGTGCACATCCTCCATTCACCATCCTTCTTTGGGGTGAGCACTGCTGGTACTGCACATGGACTCATACTTTTCTGAACCAACCCCCTTGTCTAACAAGCCTTGTACTTGCCTTCTAACTTCTTCATTCTCTTGGGGTGTCAACCTGTATGCTGTCTTGTTTGGTAAGCTTGCTCCAGGAATAAAATCAATATGGTGACTTATATTCCTCTTTGGTGGTAACTCATTGGGTAAATCGTTTACCACAATGTCACGAAATTCCCTAGCATCTCTTGAATCTCCTCATGTAGATTTGTAATGTTGGTCTTCATTTTTACCACTCTAGGTTTACATACCACATCATAGTTCAGTTCTTCCTCATCCATCTGCTGTAAATACTATTTCCCTGTCAACATTAGGACCTTAGGTGCTTGCTGTTATGTTGCACTCCCTTCTTGTAAAGGAAGAAGAACATGTCTTATCCCATCTTTCTCAAAACTATGACAATTTCTCCTACCATCATGTACTACCCTTTTGTCAAATTTCCATGGTCTCCATAGAAGAATATGCAAACATCCATGGGCATGACATCACATATAATTTTATCTTTATATGTGCCTATTTGCAAATCAACTTCACATTGTTCACTTACCAGGATTTGATTTCCTTTATGCATCCAAGATACATTGTATGGAAGAGGGTGTTTGGTCTTCTTCAAACTCAACTTCTCCACCATCTCTGTGGAAACAAGATTGTCAGTGCTGCCACTGTCAATCACCATCTTGCAACACTTCTCTTTGACTTTACACATGGTTCTGAATAAAGCCTTCCTCTGAGTGGGTTCCACCTTCTCTTTCTCAGGATTCAATAAGACTTTGTTCATCATCAAAGCCTCCCCCATCTCTGGCAGATTCTCAGTCACTATCATCTGCTCTTGCTGCTGCTCGTTCTAAGCTACATAGGCTCCTCTATGTCCTATGCCTTCCTTCTCAGGAAATTCACTGGGATTTGTGTCCCAATTTGTTACATTTGTAACATCTGTAGACAGTTTCTCTGCCTCTTCCTCTACCTCTACCTCCTTGGTAAGGTCTTCTCCCTCTTAGGTCACCTCCTCTACCTTGCTGCTCTTGTTGGTTTGAGTTGCTGGATTCTCCTTTTTGGGATGCAAACCTTCCTCTTGCAGTTGTTTTCCCCCTTCCTTTGGCTGAACATCTCCCCCTATTGAAGTTCTGCTTTCTCACTAATTTTTCTTCTGCTCTCAAGGCACATTGGTATGCCTCTTCCATGGTTCTCGGTGATATCATGCTGATCTCATCCTGAATCTCCATCCTTAGACCATTGACATATCTAGCAGTCTTCTCTGTTGATTCCTCTACATAGCCTACCCTCAGGTTCACTTTGTAGAACTCTTCAGTATACTCTCTTACAGTCAATAATCTTTGCCTAAGGTTCTGCATTTGTCTATACAAAGTCAGCTGGTAATCCATGGGAAAGAATTTGGCCCTCATCTTATCCACCATCCTATCCCATCTCTTTATCAATGGCTTGTTATTCCTTCTTCGTTCGGCCTCCACACTATCCCACCATAGGGATACATGCCCTTTCAATATTGCCATTGCTAACCTGACCTTCTTGTTCTCTTCAACTTCATCATACTCAAAGTACTTGTCTAACTCGCTGATCCAGTCAATGAGGTGTTCAGCAGTGAGGCTTCCCTCATAGGTAGGCAACTTAGGTTTTGGCCTTGAAGTTTCTCCAAGAATTGATCGAAAGTATCTTAAATCTAGTGTCTCTTGCATGGGTGCTACTTCTTATCCTTGTTCCTCTTCTTCAGGTTCACTCACATCCCTTGCTTCTGGGTCTCTTCGTCTTCCCATCTCCATAGCTTCCATACGTGCCCGTATTTCTCTCATTTCCTCCACGACCTTCGCATTTGTTGCTGGTCTTCCTCTATCACGACCTCTTGCTTTGCCTACACGTATCGCCATGCCTTTCTTCTACTGTGCTGATCAAAGACCGCTTTGATACCACAAATGATGCAGGCAGGAATGACAAGAGCCAAACCGACCCGCTTTCTCAGGAAATATTGTGGTTCCCCGAAATTGAATCACTAGACTTAGCTAAAAACTAGCTCAGTTCTTCTCAATTGCGGCCCTTACCTTCATACTAGGATTTTCGCAACATTCTGACAGTCAAAATTGACCTTCCGCAACACTCTTGCGGAAAGACCTTCCTTCCGCAATTTCAGTGCTCTTCCGCAATGATATTTCCGTAGTCACCTTCCCACAATGGTCCTTCCGCAACACTTCTTTCCGCAGCTTGCGGATTGTGGGTGCGCCTTTCATGCTTTCTTGAAAGGGCTTCTGCAAGGACTCTTCCACAACACAGCTTCCACAACTCTCACCATTAACTACCGAGCTCTTCCATTCTGCGGAACATCATAGCAACCATCGATCTCTTGCGGGTTTGATCTTGTCCGTTGATCTATGATTAACGCGGAATACTTCGCATCGGTTTGCAGAGACACTAAATCCGGTACATGTTCACTTGATGGATTCTTTCCCCGCCATCGATCTTCCTTTCGGCTTTGATCTGCGTCATCCAACCTCTGTTAATTTGAATCGACTGTGACTCTACAATTTTCTCATTGATTGATTAGAGAATTGATCAATCTATCTTGATCTTCGTCCGGATCCGATGAAAAACTAAACACAACAAGAAATTATCTCCAATACTTGACAATGATCGGTTTGCGAAGGATTTGGGTGTTCTTAGGTGTTCATGCAAACACAAAAGGGAAGATTCGTTCACACAGATATCAGGTTAACACTTGCACACAACTCTACCTGATTGAATCTAAGCTTATCCCTTATTCAAATGCACAGTAACACCATTAACATCTAGAACTTGCTCATTTCATTAAGTGATAGAAAAAACATCTATACAGTTGTATTTTCCTCTGGTATTTAGGAAAAATATCCCACCGACTCTTCCCTACGCAGAGCTTTCTCTTACGATGACCGACCTCCACTGAGTCCCAAATCTCCTCCTATTTCACCCATTCCAAAAAATCCCCAAAACCGAATGGATGAATCGTAAAAAAAACTCACTAACAAACTCTCCCCCATCATTGAAGGGGTCACTATCCTTTAACAACAAACTGGATAACTGGCTTGATCTCCATGTAGGGAGTATCAAATTGCCACTATGTCCTATTTTCTTAAAAAATGACAACATACTAGTCTGTTACATACTTGCAATTATTTAAAATACTTAATAACGAATCTCCTTCCCACTTCAGGACAACTTGTCCTCTTGCTAGCCACAACATGTGAACACGCAATCACATTGCTGACTTAGCATTGATGCTCCTGCATCAATTCCATTAAGAGATAGGGACCTAGACCTCTTAGATATATGGATGCCCCTTCCGTGTGATATGCAATCATTGATGCATGATATTGTTGGTGTAGTCATCCAAATAGAGAGGTGGAGTCCTGCTTAACCTTCTTCTGATTTATCTAGTGAGGGTGGTGATCCTCCACCTCCTCCTCCTTCTCATAGAGCTGATTGACCACCACCACCACCTCATCCTCATAGAGCCGATTGATCACCACCTCCTCCTCCTTCTCACGGAGATGAGCGAACACCATATCCTCCTCCATAGATCAACCGACCACCCTCTCCTCCTTATCGAGTTGAACCACCACCATCTTTTACTCCATAGGTCGATCGACCACCCTCTCCTTCTCACTGAGTCGACCAACCACCATCTCCACCTCCATAGGTCGATCGACCATGCTCTCCTCCTCATTGAGTAGACTGACCACCATATCCTTCTCACATAATCGTCCCACCTCCATCTCCTACTCCATTTCACAATGTTATAAATATGATGATTGCATGGGGTTATCTAGATATTCATGGAGAGATGTATGATCTACTTCATTCTAAATTTTTATCTAGCAGAGGTATTGATGCCTTTGGTTCTACTGGAGGAGGTACTAATGCCTCTAAATTTGATGGTGGACTTGTTAGCTCATAGCAGTTATTGATCACATGTATATATTTGATTTCAAATGTATATTTGACATATATTATGAATTTAATATTATTGTTCATATATATTTTGCATTTTTATATCAAGTTGATGTTGATGTATATCATATTGAAATTGTTCATGTATATTTATGTCTTTTCAAGTCATGTTGATGTTGTTTGATTTATAAAATGTATTGTGTGTTAGTGATCTAACTTAGAGGTGCAATATAATGTTTGATTTTAATTAAAATAATTTAATGTCATTTTTTTGCAGTAATTATTTAATATCATTATACATTAATAAAATTAACTACCTAACCATTTGTATTAGAAATGCATTTTTTAATTGATTTATTTAGATGAATCACTGGTTAAGGAATGCTTTTACTATGCTATTAGTTTATTTTGAAAAAATTAAAATTTGTAATTAAAATAATTTATTGAGATTTATATACTATCTAAATTTTATTTTAAAAAACAAGTATGAACATAAGTGCAAATTTACAATGGCTTATTTAGCATATAAGAATAATAGAAATTCAAAAAAACACATATTTCTTGATTTAGACGTTTTTTGAGGTACCTACTCAACGGATGCATAAAGTTGATGTCTATCATAATGTATCATAATGTGTTTGAGTACCTAAATGATATAATAAATAAATAAAAATTGATATAAATATAAAGAACAATGAATAGTAATATATATAACTAAAAAAGCTAATAATATTAAAATTTAGAAAAATATAAATCATAAGTTATTATAGGTTTATGGCTTAAATGTATGTATTTTTTAAGATTGATTAAGTGTAACTTTAATGTTCATTCAAAAGATTATGTGGAACAATAATAACAAATTTGATTAAAATGATTTCAATGTTTTTGTGTCTCATTACTTACTTTGTCTCTCTCCACAATTGTTCTCTTTATATATAAAAACACATGGGTTAAATAATCAATAATGTGACCATTGCCTTGTCATGATAAAGTTACACATAGTATGAATTATCATTGGATGCTATTATTATGATTCCACTCATATTAAAAATTAGTGAAGAGTTGAACTATTAGCGGTTACACTACAACATAAGCATTCCATTATTATCTTAACAATTAAATTTAATGAATACTCTTGAACTATTAACATAACATTACAACTATATCAAAAAATTTAAACATTTAATTATATTTAAATAAATATAGTAACATTTCGTCAACCTTATTCCTTTTGAAGCCTCATATTCTTTGAACCATGTAAATGACCATTTCCATGCAATTTAAGGCCACTTGAATCCATTTTAAGGGTGGACTTCACCATGGGCATTCAAACGCCTATGGTCAGGCTAATATGAGGGTGATTAGTCCTTATCCTCATATTCAAGAAATAACCCAACCCGGTACTTTCATTTATGGACTCCTTATCTTCAAGTTTGCTCAATATAAATTATTCAACATTGGTTTTGATTGTGGATATAGAATCTTCCTCAAACTTGAATATAGATTCTTCAAGATTCTCAATGCAGGTTCCTCTTCAATTCTGAACATAGATTATTCAAGTTTGTTTAATTGTGAATGTAGAATCCTCTTCAATTATGAACATAGAGTATTCAAGTTTTCATAATTGTTGTTAAAACTCTTCAATTGCACGGGTTTGTTTGCACTGATGTTGGGGAGACAAAACACAAAGAATTTGAGGATGAAATAGGCAAAGTATTCGGTTGAATTATGCAGAGCCAAAATGCTCTAGTGTTATGGTTTTACAAAACTCTCTAGTGTTTCTTAAATCTAAATTGCTAGTGCATTTCTTCTATGATAAAAAATTCCCTGCCAATTAATATGTTTGGTGCACGAATAGGTAACGTCTAATGAAGGAAAATGCTCGAGCGTTTCTTCTACAATAAATGCAATAGGGTTATGGCTATCTACACAATTTACATTTTCCTTGAAACCTCATTTAATATTTTCATGTCAAAAAAAATTTCCTTTATTTCCCTATCCCTCGTTATCTTCAAAGGTTTTGGGCTTCATGTTTTATGGGTTAGGAGGTTAACTGAGGATTTGGTGTTAGGGTTTAAGGGATTAAGGGTCTTAGGGGTTAAGGGATTTAGTTCTTAAAATGGATTTAGGGCTCCAAGTTTAGGGGGTTAGGGTTTTAGAGGTTAGAGATTAAGGGATTAAATGTCTGTGGATAAACTAGGGCTTCTAAAGGTGTTTGGTGTTAAGTGCTCAAAGATAAAGGGGTTTAGGGGTTAGGTGATTTATGGGTTAAGGGATTGAGGGAACCAATTTAAGGGGGTTAGGGATTAATAGGTTGAGTGTTAAGGGTGAAGGGATTAAGTGTTAAGGGCTTGTAATAGATTAAGGGATTAGTGGTTAAATACATAAGGGTTAGGGCATTGGTGGTTATTTAAGAGGTGAGGCCTTTAGGGGTTAGTAGATTTACATGCTAAGGGATTTAGGGCTCTAAGTTTAGGATGTTAGGGTTGAGTCGGTTAAGGGTTAAGTGTCAAGGGGTTAAAGGATTAAAGGTTTGGGGTTTAAGGTCTTAATGGCTTTTAGGAGACGAGGGATTTGTTTCTAGGGATTTATGGGTTTTGGGCTTTAGGGATTATGGGTTAGGGGTTTAACTAGGGGTTAGGGGTTAAGAGTTTAGAGGTAAAGAAATAAAGTGGTTAACAATTTTAAATATTTATTGGTTAGGGAGTTAAGAAAATAGGGGTTTAGGGGGTTTTATGGGTTATGAGATTTAGGGGTTAAGGAATTTAGGGCTCAATGGTTCGGGGGATAAGGTTTAAGGGGTTAGGGGTTAAGGGTTAAGGACCAAGCAATTAATGATTTAATTGTTTATAGGGGCTATGGGATTAGGGATTTAGGGATTTAGGTAATTGGGATTTAAGTATTATGGGTTAGATTGTTGAGGGGTTAAGGGTGGACTAGGTCTTAAGGGTTAGGGATTGTGGGATTAGAAGTAAAGTGGTTAAGGGGTTAGGTTTTAAGAGGTTAAGGGCTCTCGGGTTAGGGGGTTAGGCATTAAGGGATTAGGTGTTATAGTGTTAAGGGCTTATAAGGGGTTAAGGGCTTAGGGCATTAGAGGATAAGGACTACGAGGATGAGAGCTAAGGGGTTAATTAAGGTACTAGGGATTTAAGGATTATGACCTTTATAGGTTAAGGGATTTAGGGATCGATTGTTAGTGGGGTATGGTATAAAATGTTAGGATTAAGTGTCAAGGGGTTAAAGTGGTAAGAGATTATATGTCAAGGGCATATGTGATTAGGGCTCTAGGGCTTTAGGGGGTTTCGGCCAAGTAGGAATTATGGGTTTAGGTCTTTAATTTCCTCCATTCTCATTCCTTTCTCCACCTCCCTAATTTTATGACCCATTCCCCCCCTCTCATATCCTCTCTCTCTCTCTCTCTCTCTCTCAGCCCCCTTATCTCCATTCAATGTTTAACACATAGTTTATGTGGTTTATAACACTAGAGCCTTTTGTAAGTCAAGAATGCTTAAGCATTACGTGATTCATAAGCGATGGATTGTTTCCATAAAGCAAAACATTATATCTACAACAAACATTATCCTTGAAACCTTATTTAATATTTCCTTACTAAGAAAATATTTCCTTTATTTCCCTATCCCTCCTTATCTTCAAGGTTTTGTGCTTCATGTTGTATGGGTTGGGAGGTTAACTAGGGATTTGGTGTTAGAGGTTAAGGGCTTAGAGTTAAATGGATAAAAGGCTCTTGTTTTAGGGGGTTAGGGTTTTAGAGGTTAGACATTAAGGGATTAAGTGTTTATGGATAAATTAGGGATTAGGTGTTGGGTGTTAAGTGCTTATAGGTAAAGGGGTTTAGGGGTTAGGGGCTTTAGGGGTTAAGGGATTGAGGGCACCAATGTTAAGGGGTTAACGTTCAATAGGTTAAGCATTATGGGTTTAAGTGTTAAGGGTTTGTAAGAATTAAGGGCTTAGGGGATTCATGGTTAAGGACATAAGGGTTAGGGGATTGGATTTAGGAGGTGAGGGCTTTATGGGTTAGCAAATTTATGGGCTAATGGTTTTAGGGCTCTAGGGTTAGGATGTTAGGGTTGAGTTGGTTAAGGGATAAGTGTTAACGGGTTAAATGATTAAAGGCTTGGGGGTTAAGGGATTAATGGCTTCTAGGATATGATAAATTAGGATTTTCTAGGGATTTATGGGTTTTGAGATTGAGGGATTATGGGTTAGGGGTTTTAGGGTTACATGGTTAACTAGGACTTAGGTGTTATGGGTTAATATTTTATAGGTAAAGGCATAAGCTGGTTAACAAGATCAAATATTTATAGGTTAGGGAGTTAATAGATAGGGGGTTAAGGGGTTTTATGGGTTATGGGATTTAAGGGTTAAGGAATTTAGGGCTCAATGGTTAGGGGGATAGGGTTTAAGGGGTTAGGGGTTAAGGCCCAAGCAGTTAAAAGTTTAATTTTTTCTAGGGGTTAATGGCTTAGGGATTTAGGGATTTGGACTTTAAGTATTATGGGTTAGGTTTTTTAGGGGTTAGGGGTGGACTAGGTCTTAGGGGTGAGGGGTTGTGGGATTAGAGGTAAAGTGGCTAAGGGATTTAGGGGTTAATTGATTTAGTGCTCTGGGGTTAGGGTGTTAGGTTTTATGAGGTTAGGCATTAATGGTGTAGGGGTTAAAGGGTTAAAGTATTATAAGGGGTAATCTAGATCTTAGAGGCTAATGCACAAGCCCAAGAAAGAATGCCAAAGCAGAGAGAGGAGCGATCAATCCAAAGGGAGAGAGCTTAAGAAACCATAGAGATCTCATGCAAACGAATATCACACATGTAAACGTAGGGCACACAAGCAAATGCAGAGCACACAAGCAAATGCAGGGCACACTTGCACAAGGGAGGTTGCACATGTAAATGTAGTGTAGAGGTAAACAATTATTTTACCTCTATAGGGTAAACTAGAGCTTAGAGGCTAATGGTTAAAGGATTAGAGGTAAACAATTAAGGGACTCAAGGGGTTTAGCAATTAGGGGCTTTAAGGTAAAGGGATTTAGGAATCTGGGGTTAGGTTTTAAGAGGTTATGCATTAAGGACTTAGGTTTTATAGTGTTAAGGGCTTAGGGCGTTAGAGGACAAGGACAATGCGGATGTGAGATAAGGGGTTAATTAAGGGACTAGGGATTTAAGGAGTAGGACCTTTATAAGTAAAGGGATTTAGGGTTGACTATTAATGGGGTAATGTATAGAAGGTTAGGATTAAGTGTCAAGGGGTTAAAGTGGTAAGGGATTATGTGTTAAGGGATTAGGTTCTTAGGGGTGTAGGGATTTAAGGGGTTTGGGACTTAGGAATTATGGGTTTAGGCCTTTAATTTTCCTCCCTCATCATTCTTTTCTCCACCTCCCTAAATTTATGTCCCTTGGCCCCCCGTCTCGTATCCCTTCTCTCTCTCACCCCCCTTATCTCTATTCAACACTTAAAACACATATTTTATGTGGTTCATAATCCTAGAGCATTTTGTAACTTGTAAACACTCGAGCATTATGTAAATAATAACGCTTAAGAGTTCCGGAGATACAAAAATGCTAGAGCATTTATTCTGACACCAAGCACAGGAAAACATATTTTAATTTAAACATAACACGTGAGCATTCCTTAACACCTAAAACATGCCTCCTCATGCACCCATGTGTCATCCATAGTCCTATGTGGTTGGTTCGGAGTTACCAACCCTATGCTATGGAATATGCTAAACCACAACTAAATGGGCATTTCCACAATTTTTCTCAATATGCATGTCTTTCACCACTCTTTACAACATGATAGGCACAACCAGTTTTGACGAAATTTTAGACATAGATAGCATTTTTTTTATGCATATTTCAAATATGTAATTTAAAAAAAAAATAGGTTTTCTCTTTTTTTCCTAGTTTTGTTGTATCATCACTCCTTAAGTAAAAAAACATGTTGTTAGTGTTTCTTTCATAACTTTTCATTTCAAAACCATTTTTATAAAAAACTGTATGCTACACTAGTATACACCAACCTCTACATGCCATAATAAATCCATGTCAGAATCATTGCATTAAGACCTTCAAATGTTGCACCCACATTTGACGTACCGTTCTCGAGGTTTGATCACTTAGATATTAAAAAAAATTAAAAATTAAACATTTAATTTTGGAAAAATAGTATTGCACTAGTGCTACGTGTTCTCTACATGTATACCAATTTTTGTATCCTGAAACCATCATTTAGGCACTCAAAGGTTGCACCCACAAAAACATATACCTTATCATTTTCCAAAAAAATAAAAGTGACTGTTAGAAAAGATGAAATTTGACATAGTTATGTAAATTTTCAATACATGAAACTTATATATTCAGAAACATGATTCAATTTTCTACATTTCAGTTTTTTACTCAATGCAAGATATCTTGTGTAAGTATCTCAAAAAATCCAAGTAAGTTGAGGGATGCCTGATTTTTCAGTTTTATTTTGCACCCAATGCACCAAAAGTGATCCTAATTAGCTTGCACTCACCCTGGGAAGGATCAAAAGTTTCTATGTGATAATCATTTTTAATTTTAAAAAATATTGCATCATCCGATTCGTTATGTCCAATTCCATTTCACATCACAACTTTACCTGGAAGTACCATCAAAACAAAACATCATAACGTGAAGAAAGCTACTATTTTTTTTGGGTTTTTTTTGGATCTTATACTTTTAGTGGGCCAGTGAACAGGGGAAAAGGACCCATAAGTCCAAATACTATTGCTTTTATGGTTTATTTTGAAACCTGTACTTGTAGTGGAGCATAGAGGAAAATGACCTAGAAATCCAAATATTAATAAAAGGGTGCTAAAGATGTGGCTTTACAGTAGAAATTACATGTGCTTGCCCCTCTCTATCCCAGACCATAAATTCTTAGGACAATTACATGACAAAAAGAGCCAGGAAAAAACACAAGCAATGCAGGAAACATATATTATTAAAAACTCTCACTATTCGTTATCAAAAAGTTGGTTCATAGTGGGCTAGTATCCAGCTAAACATATTCCAAATAATAATTTCATAAGCTTAAATTGTCCAACAAGTAGATGGATCCAAGAGGCTATAGAAATTTCAAATACAAGTAGTATCCATCGATCCTCTATTCATGGAGGTGTTAGATCAAATCAGAAGCACTAATCAAATGCATACATTTTGTAATACAATAGACGACAATAAAACAAAATATGTAAGCAGATAGAAATAGAATGCTAAATGAAGAGACAACAGTTTAACTTGATCTATCACTAGATCACACAGAGTACTGAAGTCATCACTTCTCATGGTGTAAAATGTGCCGAAGAATGTCATGCGAGTCCTCTAGGATATTGTAGTAAACATGAGCATTTCATCCTTGGAGGTTCCATCTCCCTTCAATTTGAAGGGATCTTTGACTGTTTCCCTCCCAACAAAATCCTCCACAATCATGTTACCCAAACATGTATTCCTGGCATTGCCCACTGCGAAGCTCAAATGGTACAATCTGATAGGAATCATTTTGATGATATGGGATTCCTTCTAGGCCACGAGGTCTAGGGCCTTCCTGCCTTGCGAAACTGCAAAATGCGTGACATCAAGGTACTTGATAGCTTTTAGGGATTCAATGATCTAGCCCGATAGAGTAGAGATTGCATCTTCAATGTTGGGAGGGAGAAGCATGCGATAATTGGAGCTTGGGAACATGTAAGGCCCCTCTTCAAAATCTCCATTCTTTATCAGATGATTGTACAAAATCAAAGGTCAAGAAATAAGAACCCAAGCCATATTACACTTTCGATCAGATTCAATGCACAAAATCAAAATCAAGAAGCAAAGGAAGATTACATTTTGTGAACATAGGGGGGAACATCTCCTTGATGGCCACTGCGTCCAACACTGGTCCATAAGTGAGATCTTCTTCAATGCCGGGGTTTTGAAGAATGACATTCACATCGATTACACTGGAGGGATCTCATAATTCCCAAGCAATAAGCATCCAGGCCATTGCTGTTGTAAAGGGTCTGTATGAATATGTCTCCAGAAAATAGAGGAACAAAGGCATTCAATCTCTCATTTTGTGCACAAGTCCTCGCAACACTAAATGTAAGTGAGTAATATGAGCTGCTGGTGACCTTGATACCCTGGCTAATAGAAGCCTTGTTTCCCAGTGTCACAACGTGGGCTTCTTACGACCACTAATATATCGTGCTAAATCACATCGGATGTAGTGGTAACTGGCTGATGGGGAAACCGTGAGGAAGATGAAGTTGAAGTTATCACACTACCTAAAACAACGACATCCAATGAGCCAGACAAAATCTGGCATGACAGAACAAATTTTGTACCTAAAACTGTGTGAATGAATCAAGGGTAGAGATGATTTCAATCATCAGACACTTTGATCCGATGGTGTAAACAAAATTAAAGTAAACATTTGGGGAGACTTTCCCACTTGTAGAATGCCTTATGGCGTATTAAAATAAGGATGAACTCTATATAGTTCTCGATAGTTTTCAATGAGATAAAATCTCTGGACCAGATGGTTGGCCCCTAGTTGAATTTTTTCTAGGGTTTTTGGACCTTCTAGAGGATGATATTCTTCAAGTAGTGGAAGAGTCAAGGAAATCGGGAAGTGTTCTAGAAGCTTCCAAATCGACCTGTCTTACCTTGATCCATAAATTGGATATTCCTTGGTCTTTTGATGACTTTCACCCTATATCACTTTGCAACTACATTTATAAAGTGATTTAAAAAATGATCTCTTGTAGCCTCCAAAATATCTTATCCTCGTCTATCTCCTTGGAACAATTTGGATTTTTGAAAGGGTGCCAAATCCATAATGCCATAGGAGTTACATAAGAAGGCCTCCACTAATTAAAAAACCTTCAAGTAGTTGTTCTCAAAATTGATTTGACAAACGATTTTGATTGAGTAAGTTGGACTTATATCAGGTGTTTACTAACTCATGTTGGTTTCAAATTAGCTTTTACTTCATTGATCATGAGCTGTATCCAATCTATCTCCTTGGCTATTCTCATAAACGGAGTTTCCTCTATTTTTTTCAATAAGGGGAAAGGAATTAGACAAGGCTGTCCATTGTCTCCTCTTTGGTTCCCATTGGTGGCAGAGGGTTTAAGCAGGGCTATTACTGATGCAAAATCAAAGGGTCTTTTTAAGGGCATTCACATAAAAGGTTCTTTGTTTCTTTCCCACCTTTTGTTTGTCAATGATATTCTAATCTTCTAATATGTCTCTAGGAGCGATATGCTAGCCCTCAATTCTATCTTGCAGTTATATGAACTGGTCACATGTATGAAAGTAAATGCAAACAAGTCCTCTATTTCTCCTGTTGGATTGGAAGAAGATGATAGAAACTATTGTATGGAACTGTCCCCCTATCAAGTTGCAATTTTTTCTAAAGGTATAAAATACCTAGGTTTTCATCTAAAGCCTAATGGTTACTTAAATTCTATCTCGATATGGCTTATTAGGAAATTGGAAGGTAGAATTAATATTTGGTGCAACATATGGTTTTCTAGAGGGGGGATATTAGTACTTGTCAAATATGTGCTTGAAGCTACTCCAGTTTATTGGATGTCTTTGGCGTGGATCCCTAGAGGCATTATTGAATCTATGAGGAAGTTGTGTTACATATTTTTCTTGCAAGGTAAGAAAGAGAAAACCACTATCCCTTGGAACAAGCAGCAATTATTAGCTAGGCCAAAAAGATAGGGAGGATGGGGACTAAAGAATCTATCATTTTTTTCCAAAGTGTTGGCTGCAAAAAGTGTGTGGAGACTCTTAAATGGTTCGGGACTGTGGCAGAGTGTAGTTTGGAGGTAATATATTTTCCCGGACAGTGTGGAAGATTGGATCAGAAAACCAAAGAAGAATTTCCATAATGCCTCAGTGTTTTGCCGTGCTCTTATCTTTGCATCCCCACTTATTGAGAAAGGCCTGATATGGGAAATCGGTGATGGTTCCAATGTTAGATTGGGAACTGACATCTGGATTGCAAGTGGAAATTATTGTCTCCTACTTGAACATATGATACATAGTGTAACATCCCTCCAATTTGACCCCCTATTATTAATGTTTTTGCAAATGAATATGTAAATTATGTAAATGGACCTGGTGAGGAGCTCAAGGCCAAGGCCCCACCTGTGGACCTTGAAAAACATTGTTATGTTATTTCCTAAAATGATACTTTCGATTTAGGAGACTTCGGAATGACACAACTTAACGACAGGACAACTACATTCATTAGGGGGAGAGGTTAAAGTTGAGAGACGTCATGTGTGGCTAGTAATAATGGTCAAATGTCATCTTTTATTCTATGGGATACCAAGAGTATATATATAAAGAATAGATTGAACTTTAAGCGATTCAAGTAATTTCAATCTAACTAAGTCTTTATTTAAAAAGAAGGATAGTCCTTTAAATAGTATATATATATATATATAGATGTATATAATATATATATATATATATATGTAACGAATATATTTTTAACCTTAAGTGATTAGATCCAATCTAATGAAATTCGTTATTAAAAGAAGAGTGGTTCTTTTGTCATGTAACCACTAAGTTCTACTAAAAGAATGGTAGTACTTCAAGAGTGTGTATATATATATATATATATAAAGAATGTCTTTTAAACCTTAAAATATTTGATTCAATCTAATCAAACTTCTCTTGAAGGGAAGAGTAAATTTCTTGAAAATATTTATATATATATATATAGGATAAGCTACTACATGGGGAGCGAGGAACCTATCGAGGGTTATTATCATGAGTAGTTGGGAGATTTTATAGGAATATTTGTCTCCTTAGAGGAGGAAACGGACCTCCTATCGACATATGTTCCCTTGTGGAACACTTAAATAGACTCCCATCGCAACCTGTCATCTGAATGGCACACCAATTCTTGTAACCACCGCCTAGCTGTAGATCTAACACCTTCTTAAGGAAGTGCGGGAGGAGGCAAAAGGGGGGAAAACGCTATGGGGAATGAACGATGGAGGTTCCGAGTGAGCCATGTCTGCGTTGGATGTGTGATCCCCACTCAGAATGAACAGCGTCTTCGATGGAATAACAAAGTCAGTGTAGGATCTATGTTTTATGCCGCAACTATTGTGTTAGTGCGCACTGATTGGGGAAAACAGAGTATGAGGCTGGGAAAAAGGGGATTCCGTTGCTAAATTTCCTTGGATGGAAATGATACGATAGGAATGCTGGATTTGTCTACTATGGAGGAAGGAGACGGTGTGTTTTCTTCCTTAAAAGCAACCTTAACATCTGCACTACGACTTCTGAGGTAAGCAAATTCACTGTGGCTTTCGAGGTAAGTGATTTTTCCTTTCTCTGCATAATACTATCTAAGGTAGCAGTATGTTTTATTTTCTCTCTCCTAAGTGCATAGTCGCAAACTCTGACCTGTTGCCTAGTTTCTTTACATGTGTATTCCTCTGAATCAGCCGTAGGCATGGGTTGAAAAGAAACGAACTCTGTCCAGGATTACCACTCCTGTGACCTCTGCATATTACATCCTAGAAACTATGTTTATAATAAACGTGCTAAACGTGAAATCACTTCTTTAAAGTCTGATCCCTAACAAGTATTACTTGGATAAAATTCATAGATCGGAGTTGGTTGAGAGTGTAGATCTAAGTCTTTTTGCTGGTGAAAGGCTATTATACTTTTAGATCAGAGTCTTTGAAAAACGTTGTTAAGTATTGATAGGGCCTGATCTCTAGAAATTTTCATAGGTCAAATTGTATTACAACTTTAGAAAAATATGCACCTCGGAATGTCAAGTTCTGTGCTCTTCTTTACATTTTTTTATATGTGTGCAGATCTCTAAAAAACGTGATCAATAGTGGAGAGGTACTCACTAGAATATTATAAGGTAGATTTGTGCGAGATCTTGTTGCTTTGTCACTGTCGTTGCTTGATCACTAAGATCCCTGAAAAATGCCCGAATTATTGCTTTAGATATGTACTAGATCCCTGATCCCTGTCGAGTATTTGATTTGGCTCTGAATGATTAGTATGGACCTGCATGGTTGCATACGGAAAATCTATAATAAACCCGAGTAATTCATGACCCTTGTTGAGTATAGCGTATCTCTGATTTTCGTATTGCTGGATTGAATAAGGATTATGTTTATGCTGGATTCGAATTGGTATTTGATTCCTGTTGATTCGTTTTGTTTAGATGCAAAAGTAAACTCTGCATATTCATTATCGGAGTTAAAAATCGTATAAATTCTTTTAATAAGTCTCTGCATGCCTGCGTGACTCGCATGGTTCCTATGATGCTCGGATTATGGATATAGGTGTCTGCGTGAAGTCATTAGGGATTTTTCGTTGTGATGATAATTGTTTTAGGTTTAAAGCTTCAACACATTGTTTTATTAAAGAAAATTTTAAAAGGTATAAACACTTGAGTATTATGATTTTAGATTTTATAACAAAACTTAAAACCCAATTGGAGTTTGGGAAGGAAATTATCATGCGTTTTATATAATGCTTAGTTAAAGTTAAGATAGAAAATATATAGACGTGGCTAAGATGTACTTAGTTATATGATAATGAATGTTGTGGAAAGTAAAGGAAGTTATGGGGGTTACTAGGCCTTATTTGGATATCGAGGTTGAGTATCCTCAAGTATGATACTCTCTAGTTTTATTGATGTGCGGCCATGAAATTCATGGGATCCACAGGTCTTGGATCTTTGTGGTGATTGTTGTAACCTCTTTGATGAGATAATAATATAATACAACCTTTTGTGGACGTAGCCCAAGGAGTGGGCGAACCACGTTAAAAGTGGTCTCTCCCTATGATGTTATCTCCTTTACGTGTTCTCTTGATATTGTGTTTCCATATTAATTCAATTTAGTTTGCTTTGAGTATGTGTTACTAACTACGATGGCTTGTTGTTTATATCTTGTGCAAATGTATAGTTGATGAAGATAGCTCCTTGTATTTTATGTTGACTATGTGATATCCGTGTAAATGTGTCTATTGTTCAAACATTCCGAGTTACCACTACGAGGGAAAACTTTATGAAAATGTTCAAAGGTAAATGTAGTATTACAAATTAATCCCTATTTAAGTTAAATAAGGTATTGGGTGCATACTTCTAGTGGAAGCATTTTACTATGTAAATACAAGTAATTATTATTAACATCATGGACTGATTGACAGGTTGACTGAAGCCTTTGTATATGATAGAAGGAATGTTGATATATGCTCAACATTTCTGATGAATGAATAATCGACATCATGTTTTATTGTATCTCATAACTTATTGTTAATATTCATAGTGAAAAATTTTGAAAATTCACTAATTTATTAATTCTCAAATTTGGGTATGTAACATATGGTATCAGAGCCGGAGTTACAGCACTCGGGCCTATTTAGGGCTCAACACAAGGAGGAAACAAAGAGGAAACATGCGAAGAAGTGAATTCATTCTTAAGTTCCGCACGAAGGTAGATTGAATACTATGACAAAATCATCGGTGAGTTACAAGTAAGTATTTTGTTGATGTTAGTTTTGACAATTGATCACGAAGTGCCTTTGTTAATCGATCTTGATGGATGGTCTTTGTTATGCTTAAGTTAATGTAGTCTTACGATTAAATTATGATATGTCTCGTTTTGTAAGTATTCATTGGAGTTCCTATGACGATACTATGTAAAAATGAGTTCCTACTTGTTAACTAAACTTGACTTCAACTGAAGAAACTTTTATTTATTATGAGGCAAATAATAATGTTGCAAGTGATAGGAGAAGTTTATTGAATGTATATTTTGTTATGAAGTCTTAAAGGTTTCCCTTCTGATTATAGTATTACATTATGCATGAATTTGAAGTAGTCAATGAAGGATAGAGAATGTACTAGTATAAATATTGGGTTAGTTGTTTTATAGGAACAACTTTATGAGTGATGCCATTTTACCTTAAAGGATTTTACATATAGAACTAGGTGTGCTACGTATAAGTGTTAAGAGAGAGGAAAAGTATAGTAATGTTGGAAGTAAATTTTATAATAGTGTCATACTATTAGTTATCTATTTAATTCCACTCAAAGTGTTATAAAAGATTCATATCCATTGCCTATAATGGTACAAGTAGAATTATCATGATTATAAAGAAAAATAAAGAGATAAATCCAAAGTCTTCAAAAATATAGTATATGGTGGATCCCACATGCTATTTAGACTTGGAAAATTCTCTTGGACAGATAATTGGAAAAAGTAATTTGATTTAAAATTAGGATAGACAATGCTTAATATATATATATATATATATATATATATATATATGAGTTGGAGTTGGTGTGTGATTTGGGACTATCCCATTATTTTAAGTGGTACATCGAACTTATTTGAGAATGCATACGAATCTAATTATTTTCTTCATAAATAGACTCTTGGTAGAATTTTTTATATTTTTTAATAAAAGATGGATGTGCATCAAGTTAAAAGGTTTTGTCAATAGTAGGAGTTTGATTATCGAAAAAGAAGAATCCTAATTTTGTTGTGATTGATTGAATCGTGGGATCTTTTTACAAATAAAAGTTTGATAGAATCATTAGATGATAAGTCCCAATTTGAAATGAATCTATATGAAACTAAAATGTTTGAACTATGATACTAACATGTTTTCAATAGATCTAACCTCTGACTCACATTAAGGATATTGAAGAGTTTACATCAGGATGCAGAGAAGAGGATGCACAAGTAATTGAACGAGCATGCGTATAATGCTATGGAACCAATGTGTTCAATTGTTAAGCAATTGAAGCAAATAAATTTTTATACTAACATTTTAGGAAGTGATATTAAACAGCGATTGATGTCATGATCAAGGAGGAACGTAGATTTTAAAAGCACTTATAGAGATAAGTTGAGCTAAATCGCTCAAGAGTAACTAATGATTTACTTGACATTTTGTTTATAATCATGATTGGTGGTAAGACTTATGATTGTTAATGTGTAATCATGAAAATGCAAAGAATATGATAGGCGAATATATGTTAATATTTTGTTGCTATTATGTTGCATGTGGAATGCAAGAAATAATAAATGATCGTTACTAAAAATATTTCCTGGACTCAAACGAGAAGGTTTGAGGGGAAACGAATATTTCTTGGACTTAAACGAGAAGGTTTGAGCGGAAAAGAATATTTCCTGGACTCATGCAGAATGGATGCATCTTGCACTCACTCACTAGCAGTTGCTGGAGGCAACTTCCCTAAAAATGTGGTCATGTTCCCCATGGAAGTGGAATAGAGCAGGCGGCTCGTTGAATGTTAAACTGACTAAAAGACCTAGGAATACTTAATCCATCGAATTGGGCAGGAGGCTCACTAGATTTTACTTGTGATTTGCACACAAGAAGATTCGATGAGGGGAATGCTAACTAATGAGTTGCAGAGCAAGACTATTTGATTATTCTGTTGAGTTTACAGAGAGTATTATGTTTGCAAAGTTTGATGTGCTGAGTTTTAAAAGAACATAACTCGAGAAAGAATTCTGTGTACAGCAGAGGAACTACTGAAATTCCAAACTTATGGGAGAGTTTGATGATAAAAAAAGTCTTGTTGAAAGAATGGTATGTTGATACAAGCAAAAGTTAAGGATTTGTCTTGTAATTATACTATGAGATATATTTATGTGTGTGTTATGAATGCTAGAGTAAGCAAATATTTCCTCAAGGATGAGGATGAATGATAAAACATTTACTGTTTTAAAATTTTGTATACTTTATGTTATACTGAAGACTATTGAAAAATCTTGTACGAGTTGTACAATGTGCAGGTTATAAGTGAAGAGAGCTTGCGGAAATCGTAAAAATGTGAAGGCAACCAAAGCAGAAAAATAAAGCGAGTGAATGACGGTGAAATGATGCAAAAGACAAACTGTCTAACACCGAGGAAGGTGTTATTTTTAAGGGGAGGAGTGTGTAACATCCCTCCAATTTGACCCCCTATTATTAATATTTTTGCGAATGAATATGTAAATTATGTAAATGGCCCTGGTGAGGAGCTCAAGGCCAAGGCCCCACCTATGGACCTTGAAAAACATTGTTATGTTATTTCCTAAAATGATACTTTCGATTTAGGAGACTTCGGAATGACACAACTTAATGACAGGACAACTACATTCGTTAGGGGGAGAGGTTAAAGTTGAGGGACGTCATGTGTGGCTAGTTATAATGGTCAGATGTCATCTTTTAGTCTATGGGATACCAAGAGTATATATATATATATATATATATATATATAAAGAATAGATTGAACTTTAAGCTATTCAAGTAATTTGTTGGGCCTGGCCCAGATGGGGCATTTTTGAACAGGAAGAATTTTGAGAACTGCGGAGCTAAGCATAGTTAAGTTTGAACAATTTTTGGATAAGTTTTGGTATGCTGTGAAGTTGCGCGCAACATAGTATCAGAAGAGATGCGAGGTCGGTGCTCCGAGGAGTACAACGCCGCGATGTGCCACGTCAATGAAGATCCAGCTAAGCACAACATCAATGGATGAAGGCAGTTATTTTGATTAGGTCACAGAAGACCTATTTTGGCAAAGATCGTCGATAACTACCAAGCAGTGGGTAGGTGCAGATCGGAGGTAGGTGACTGATCACAACAGGCAGAAGACTACTACTACTCGAACCAGCCATCTAGGGTCAAAAAAGAAGGAACAGCTCGGTGGAAGCAACCTGTTGGCGCGCATATAATAGAAGATCTGCTGCCAGATACTAGTAGTCTGGTTTTGGGAAAACCGCAACAGTTTTGTAAAATTAAGGGTTCTGCTTTCGTAAATGTAAAGACATGACCTACGGGTCTTGATCTATATATAAGGAAATTTTGTAAAGGAAAAGGGTTAACTCTCATTTTTGGTTAATATTATTGAATATTGTGAGATCTGTTAGAGAAAAGCATTGTAAAGGCTCTACAGCTGAGCGCGCAGAGACTTAATTTTGAGAGAAAGAAAGAAGAACGTCTACAGCTGAGCGCGCAAACGAAAGAACTGTTGTACCCTTTTCTAAATAATAAACAACAGTTCTTGTGGACATAGCTTCCCATCCGGGGGGGCGAACCACGTTAAACCATTGTGTTATGTGATTGCTGTACATGATTATTATTAATTTGTTACTTAAATTACTTATAGTGCATGCATAAGGTTACGGTTATCTTATATGTGTTTATTTTTATCTATATTCTCCGTGGAAGGGATGGAATAAGATGATAGTAGTTCATGTATGGAGGAATATTAACAGTAGAGCACCTATACGTCTCGAATGAATGGATCAATGAGATAACCACACAGTTAATTGTTAGGAGTGAATTGTGGTATCAAAGCACACAACACTGCGTATCTCACTCATTTGCATAGATCATGATGTTTATCAGTCTAAATAATGATGAATGCTTAAGGGCTATCGAATAATATTGAGTAGGGGCGATTAAGTCTCCTAGACCCCACTGTGCAGCCTCTGGATGCGCTAAGGGTGCAAATATCCTTGTTCCTAAAAATACTCGACGCGGAGTAAGAGACTCTGTGCAATCACTAAACGCAGTTGCGCAGTCCGTCACCACGCTACGCATTAATCAACTGAATCAATCGCATCACAAGGTTGTGGAAACCTGCTTCTGCAACCACCCCCTCAACTTCGCATTGGGTGAGACCTCAGGTTGCTTGCAGTCTGTTGCCGAAAGGGCCAGTGAATAGGGGTTTTGTTGGTATCTTGTACCGCGAAGTACCTGGGTCTATATTAGAAAACCTTTAGAATAGTGCTACGGCCAACATAATTTCAATCTAACTAAGTCTTTAATTAAAAAGAAGGATAGTCCCTTAAAGAGTATATATATATGTATATAATATATATATATACGTAAAGAATATATTTTTATCCTTAAGTGATTAGATCCAATCTAATCAAATTCGTTATTAAAAGAAGAGTGGTTCTTTTGTCTTGTAATCAAGTTCTTATTAAAAATATAACTAAGTTCTACTAAAATAATGGTAGTACTTCAAGAGCATATATATATATATATATATAAAGAATGTCTTTTAAACCTTAAAATTTTTTATTCAATCTAATCAAACTTCTCTTGAAAGGAAGAGTAAATCTCATGAAAATATTTATATGCTAGAAAATCTGTATGCTACTCTTGAAAGGAAGAGTAAATCTCATGAAAATATTTATATGCTAGAAAATCTGTATGCTAGAAAATGAAATGCTAATTTACTATTTTACCATTATCTATGGACTATAATGCAATTGTTGTCAAAAATCAAATATTTATTTGAGAAAACCATCATCAACCAAAATCTGTATGCTAGAAAATGAAACATTATTTTATTATTTTGCCATTATCTATGGACTATAATGCAAAATCTGTATGCTAGAAAATGAAACATTATTTTATTATTTTGCCATTATTTATGGACTATAATGCAGAGTGTTATTTTCCACATGGGGAAGTTTTAGATACACATCTTTTAATTTTTTTTTTGGTTGGCAAAGTGGTGGAACCTTCTTGATTAGCAAGTTTGCCTTTGGCTAAGTTACCTTGTCCCAGGGGCATCTAAGCCATCAAAATCACCAGGGGATCGCACCCGGCCTGGACCGCACCAACCCTTAACATGGTTGGATTTTTTGGTATCCACGAGATTAGAACCGACGACCTTTCTTCTTAAGGGGCGTCTTAACCATACCCCGACAACCAACTATTCTACATCTCACGGATTACACATCTTTTCATTTTGGAGTTATCACTATTTTATTTTATTTTATGCAATCATATATTTTTCATTAAACAAATTGCATTTCAATTTTTCACTTTCCTATATTTTTATCGTTTTTTTTGTTCTTTAATAAGATTACTACAGGTCAATTTATCGATTTTTTTGTTCTTTAATAAGATTACTACAGGTCAATTTATCGATTTTTTTGTTCTTTAATAAGATTACTACAAGTCACTTTGTAAAGTTCATAAGAGTGAAAAATCATTAATATTAATTTTGGAATTAAATATTAATTTTATGTGAAGAAATTTAAAATTTTCGTTTAATAAAATTAATAATTTTTTAGTATTTTCTCATTAAAATGATTCTATTTATTTATTTTATATAAATTGAAGTTATTAAGAAAACTAAAAGTCATTAATAGTAGTTCTCGAATGTAACATCCCCCAAATTTGATTCTTAATATTATTATCCTTGGTAAATGTAATTGTATCTTTGTAAACTGTCCTGGTGAGGAGCTCAAGGCCAAGGCCCCACTAGTGGACCTGGAAGATGGTGACACAACTAAACTACGGTCACATGAAATACACTAGGAAAGAGATAGGTCAACAATGACGTATGTCACTTTGGTAACCATAGGTAATTGCGGTAAATTAGTCTAGTGATGATCACTCGTTAAAATACAAATCCTAAGAATGCCCACCTAGGTAAAGTCAAACATAATTGGAAATTATACATATATTTAATGTGGATATATAAAAGATGTGTATCTTACATATGTTGCGTCATAAATAGTTGTAACCAGCATAGATCCATCTTAAACTCGTATCTATCAAGCACCGAGAGGAATCCAATTTCCTGACCTCCATTTATCAATCCAAGTTAGAGGTGGGACTCTTTGTTTTTAAGTTTGAGGAAACTACTGGAAGGGGGGAATCCGGGGAAAACCTCTATTTCGAAACTCGTAGAGGAATGGGGAAAATCACATTTTGCTAGTAAAGTGGTGCGGGGACTCTAGCATTGGGAGGGCGACTTCCTGCACATGATACTGGATCTATGTCGGTGTATTGCTAACTGGAGGTTGGCAAATCGACTCCTAGTTTAACCAATCGGTTGACCTGTAAGTATCCATATCCTCCTTCTTGTTGATAGAATGTATGACGCTGGAACGTTACTGTGATTGTTGATCGGAGGACTACTTTAACACAAGTCGTTGTTTAAGATCTGAACTTATCTTCCCTCTGACCTCTATTTAGATCTTTCCCCATTTAGGTTATTATCGATCTTTGCAAGAGGAGAGCCCGATATCCAAGAGAGTAGCCGTCAGTATATTTTTTTATATATGACTGTTTCCCTTATGCCAATGGATTACATCCTGTACCTTGAATGGAAAAGGGGCGGCATAGAGAAGGAACCCGATTACCTGTTTTTTTGCTAACAATATCTTTGGACCCCGTTTTCCAGTTTGACATTTTAGCTGCCACGCCTGATGTATTCCTATTTTCTGTTGTTATTCTAACAATGTATTAAGTATTGCGCGTGAAGAGTTACAAGTCATTTCGATATCTGCCTCTTTTATCCCTATTATTATATAAAGTCTTAGCATTAACGTACAGGTCGATCGCCTGGCAGAGTTTATGCCTCTGCGCGTTTTGTAGGCGATCCCTTGTTGGATACAATCCTTGTTTGTCTTTTGAGTGTTTATATGTATGTACCTACCAGAGAGGTAAAACAATGACTCGTCTGATAGGTAGATCTCAGTAGGTAATACTGTTTTGGGATGGATTGAAATCGGGGAAACTATACTCTTAGAAGTCTTCCCTAAATTTTAGGATCTCCGTGCTTTAACAAAAATGAAGTTGCAATGTTGCCGTTACTCATTGCGGCTTGCTCAGTATCTATGTGTAAATTGTGGATCTTGGATCTCTGTAGACAATATATATTGTGTCTTTCGGATTTGCTACGCTAATAAGCGCAATACTGGCCTTTTACTGTTTGCAAAAACCTTTGGAACCGCTTACAGTTTCATCATGGTTTTGTTTTTCAGGGTTAAGCCTTGGCTCGCTTGTAAGACCCTAGATTTTCCTAACCAGGATTGATGCGCTAGCTCAAGTTGACCCCAACTTGACCTCTTCGTTGTTAACCCTGGATCGATCAGTTCGATGGATCGTTTTCTATGTGATGTACAATACTGAATTGATTTTGTTAGTATGTATCTTTAGAGTCATCTCCGTTTTGTTGCGTCGATATCTATTAATAGTTGAGTTGCATAACTTCATATGCATTATGTTATGTTGTGTAGATATCTTTTACTTTGTTAGAAGTTGCATGAGCACTTTAGCATAATGAAAAGGGGTAAGTACTTGATTTAACCTCTAGATAAAAGTTTGAGGCATGTGATATGTTAACACTTTTAGCATAACAAGAAGGCTGTTATCCTTTGTTAGAATATTATAACAATATATTGAGGGGAAACTTCTTAGACTAGACTAGGTATATTATTACTTAGTTTCGTTTTTTGATTTAGAAATTTCATACAAGGGTAAAAAGGAGGTTTAGTGAAAGGATTGTGATAATTATCGCAAACGCTAAATAAAATATAAGACGTAGGACTTATGGCAACAATTATGTTGCAGAATGTAATCCTTGATTTGAGGAATAATAAGATACAAAGCCTTTGTGGACGTAGCCCGACTCAGGTGAACCACTTGAATATGATCTTGTAAATGTGTACTTGTGATGTAAATGTGTGTTTGTAAATGCGTGCTTGTAATGTTTTTTTTTTTTTTTTTTTAATATACGAACGCATGTTGGTGTCGAATGATTTCTTGATATAAATTTTTAGAAAATTCACGAATTTACTAACCCAAAAATCTGGGTATGTTACATATGGTATCAGAGCATTAGGTTACAATACTCGGGCCTATTGGGCTTAACATGAGATAAATAAATATGAATGCTAATGAAGTTGTTCTTATTTGGTTTTTACGCATGGATTGGACAGATGAGGGAGAACTGTTAACGGAGTAAAACTTCAAGTTCTCCACATGAGTAGAGATAAGTATTTTTCGTCATTGTTTTCCTTACAAAAATTGAGAGTCGCGTATGTTTTTCAGTTTATCTTGAGTTGTTCTTAGCTAGATGCAAGATATAGATGCTCACATTATCACATGGTATTGTTAAGGAAATTAATATTTTGATTTTAGTATATATGTAAAGGGATATGAGATTTACATAAGATAGAAATTATTTATACTTAGTTAATTTTAATTATTACTGCAAGTATGTAAGTAATGTATTTCGATCTGGAATCTATGATAGTGAATGCATGTTATCATAAAAGATCAAATTAATTGATGTATGTACATTTGTTACAATGTCAGTTAGTTTGGGTAGGATACCAGGAAAAATACATGGAAGGTTTTGAAAGATACACTAGGGTGTAGTTTATTTCATATGAAGGACGAATCAAAATACATGATTATTTTATGTGTTTTTGAGGTTGATATGAAATATAATGATTTTTGTTTTATAATTGATTAAAAAAAACATCATGCTCTTTTATGTTAGACTAATATTTTCAGTGTTTGTACGTGAAGAGAATGAAAAACAGTAAAGAAGAGGACAATAAATATTAGGTTCATTACATATAGTGAAATCACTTGAACATCCTCAAAAAAAGAAGAAAAAAGAAGCTCAATGTTATTGGATAATGCATAGTTGATACGACGGTCTCATGTAATACTACCTCATAAAATATTGCTTCGTAGATGATATAGAATACGAATGAAGTTATAGGCGTTTTTCTTGAGATAAAAGGTGGATTCCCAAGTATCAAGTTAGAATGAACATCATTTTGCTCAAGTCTTGGTAGTATGCTTATTGCAAAAATAATTGTTGATTTTCTTACATTTTCTTCCCTAGAACCAATGGTAAGTAGTCCATAGACTAAGCTATTACTAATCTTGATTATTGGTAGCCGGTTGAATTTGACGTACCAGGTTACAAATATATGAACAAAATTCAATTGATAAAGTGATTCATGCATGTTGAATATTGTCTTGCTAAAAGTTAAGACTGTATTCTGGAATCGCATTTTTAAGGTATAAAGATTCTTATTAGAACTTTTTAAAGATAAAGGTGCATTACTATAAGGAATTGCATGTATAAATTATTAGGAGTTTAAATGATCTTATCTTTGAATGGATTTCTTAGATAGACCCCTAGTAGGGTTGTTGAATCTTCTAAATAAAGATTGATGTGTATTAAGAAAATAGATTTTGTTAAAAATATGAATGTGAATATAGAAATAGAAGAATCTTGTTATGATTGAATTAAATCATGGTATGTTTTAATAGAGTATGGGAAGATCCAAAGAATCGTTCGATAACGAGTATTAAATAATAATGAATCCATATTAAATTATGATACTAACATGCTTGTTTGTTAGTAGACTTGACCTCAAAAGGATATTGAGGAGTTACATTCATATATCACGGTGAATTGAAAACGATGTACAAGTTATTGAATGAGCATGTGTGTAATGCTATGGGACTAATGTATTCAATTGTTGAGAAATTGAAGCAAAGAAATTTTTCTTTTATACTAACATTCAAGAAGTGATCTTGGTTACGAACGATGTCATAATTCAAGTGGAACATTGATTATAGATAAGTTGAGCTAAGAACGCCAAAGAGTAAGTAATGATTTTTTTTACATCTTATTATGGTATTAACGATTTTATGCACCATGATTTATGGTAAACTTATGATTAATGATGTGTGATCCTCAAAATGCATAGAATAAGATAAGAAAATAGATTTTGTTGCTATTATGTTCAGAGGAACATAATAAATGATTATTACTAAGTAAACTTCCTGGACTCAAACGAGAAGGTTTGAGGGGAAAAGAATATTTCCTGGACTCAAACGAGAAGTTTTGAGAGGAAAATAATATTTCCTGGACGCAAACGAGAAGGTTTGAGGGGAAAATAATATTCTTGGACTCAAACGAGAAGGTTTGAGGGGAAAAAAATACTTCCTGGGCTCAAGCATAATGGCTTCATCTTTCCCTCACTCACTAGCAGTTGCAGGAGGCAACTTCCCTAAAAATGTGGTCATGTTCCCCATGGAAGTGGAACAGAGCAGGAGGCTCGTTGAATGTTATACTGAACCAAAGACCTAGGCAAATTTAATCCATCGAATTGGGCAGGAGGCTCACTGGATTTTTTCTTGTGATTTGCACACAAGAAGATTCAATGAAGGTAATGCTAACTAATGAGTTACAGAGTGAGACTATCTGATTATTCTATTAAGTTTATAGAGAGTATTATGTTTGCAAGTTTGAATTGCTGAGAGCTGGGCGATCCTCCTCCATGAGGATCAACCCCTGAACCCTTTTATTTATACAATTATAAATTATAAGTCTGACATATTACACTACACCGATTTGAGTGATCTCTCCTCAGTGAGGATCGACCCCCGAACCCTTTTATTTATACACTTATAAATTATAAGTCTGACATATTACACTACACCGATTTGAGCGATCTCTCCTCAGTGAGTATCAACCCCTGAACCCTTTTATTTATACAGTTATAAATTATAATTCTAACATATTACACTACACCGATTTGAGTGATCTCTCCTCAGTGAGGATCGACCCCTGAACCCTTTTATTTATATAGTTATAAATTATAAGTCTGACATATTACACTACACCGATTTGAGCGATCTCTCCTCAGTGAGGATCGAACCCTGAACCGTTCATTTTGTGGGTATCTATGTGGTCTTATTTTGTCTATGCACAGATATGGGCGATCCCTCCCCAGTGAGGCTCAATCCCCAGTATTATTGTTGAGACATTTATCCCAAGATCTCACACCTTCCCTCTCTACGCCTTTTCAAGAGATGTCTAGATAACTAGAATGAGATATGGGTTTTCATAGTATGAATTTAGCATGTTTAGATAAATGAAGATTCAGGTTTACATTTCTGCATATAGTATGTCTAGAAAGAAGGAATGTAATCCAGGTTTACATACTATGCATAGGTTATGATTGGATAAATGAAGTATGGATCTAGGGTTACTTATTTTGCATATAGCATGTCCCAAAAGAGGAATGCCAAAAAACCCTCTTTAAAGGAGGCCTTAAGAAAGGAGAACTATATTCGCAACGACAGGATTGCTGGATGTAACATCTTTATAATAAAAAAGTGATAACCTTTCTTTGTGGACATAGCTGAGTTTGGGATGAACCACCTAAACATGTCTCTTCTTATGTGTATCTGTGTTATTGGTTATTGTTTATTTAGATGTATGTGTTCTTTTAAGTTCTTTAATGTCATGGAATTCAGATTGATAATCTATTCGTGTTAAATGTATGGAAGGAGAGAGAAGGAATTAATGGAAATTGTTCGAGATGCAAATATTACTTAGAGAAAGAATCCAAAGTTTATCATGAAGTCTCTACTATAAGCTAAATAGTCTTTACTAAACTTGGTTTTGGATTATGTTTTAATAAAGGTAGAAATTCACAAGTTGTCAATATGCATCTATGTTTATGGCTTAATGTTCTCATAAAGGATACTCCTCATACTTTCAATGTTGTAATAAGATAAGAACAAGTTTGACTATCCTTATCACCAATAACACCAATGAGGACGCCTTAAGAGTTTATGAAGAGTATTTCTCTTTTTTTTATTATATATTTTTGAATTCACTAACTCCTAAATCATCTGGGTATGTTACATATGGTATCAGAGCACAAGTTGCAAACACTCGGGCATGTTTTGGGCTTAGCTGGAGGAAGTGAATAAAAGGTAGTTAAACTAGAAAATGGACTCTATTTATAAAACGCAACGGAAAGTCTCATTACCAAGGATCAGCAAGAGGTAGTTGACAAGTCGTCATTGAATTGCAAGTAAGTATGTTTCATTTTATAACTTTGTCTATTGGTCGACATAGCATATGTTTCATTATGAAGGAGAATGAGAGGTTATATTAGTTGATAAATATCGCCTACTCTAAAATTATATTTATTGGACGACAAGAAAGTACCCTTAGAATAGTTAGACTAACGGAGTTAAGTTTTCTCTTTCGAAATAAGTCTTAAGTATATTGAAAGTCATTCTAGTTGTGATTATGCCTAACTGAGGAACTCCCCTAAGTTTGTTGATTTGATAATTCGGTTTAAATGCTTATTACATTCTCTACATATATTGTTATTCTTGAGAATGGATACATTTCCATTCAACAAAAGTTTTATTTGAGAGAATAGGGTGGTTAGGTTTTGTTGACTATATAAGACTAGTCCAAGTTTTGATCCAATCAACAGGATTTCCGAATATGAAGTTCAGATGGATAGTATAAACAACTTAGATGGGTTAAATATCCATCAAGTTTCCCTTTTATATATATGATAAGATTGGACTATTTAAGATGGTCTAGTGTTCCGACTATGTTAGGAACTGTCAAGTTCCTTTCCATTTATAAAGACATTTTAATGATAAATTTATGCTGGGGACATAACTAGTAAATTCTTTAAAAATGCATGCTACCAGAGGAGTTAACATGAAGGAAAGTTAGACATTCATAATATTCCTTTAGTTATTAAGGAACCATAACTATGTTGAAATTAAGATTTTGTTCCTTAGTACAAATTATATTTCATTACAGGAAGTATCATCTAGAAAGTATGAGTTGTTTACTTATGTTAAACTAACCTTCCACAAGAAGTGTAAACTGGAAAATCCAGATACTACTAGATTCTATTTGTCGGATATAGAATATTAGTTGTTGGATAATAGAATTTATGACGAAAATGCATGATCTCCTTTATACATCCTTAGTTCAGTGATCCTTACGGTGGATGTTGGGATACTATGAGTAGCAGTAATAGAAGTTATACTTGTAGGTGATCAAGATTTGATGTTCATACAAAGTGATTATTTTGTTGAAAGATAAAGTTAGGATTAATCATGTTGTTCACATAATGATCGCATAGAAGAGGTTAAGATTTGTCACATGAGTATGTTCTGTGTTATGAATAAAGGTATTGGAAATCTAGAATTGACTTAAACTGGTTATTGTTTAGGAAGACACTTTAAATTTTCTAACTTATTTATGTGGCCGCAGGGAATGATTATTTTATATTCGCATTATGAGTTAAGGAAACCATTAACGACATGGAATTTCCATGGTAAATCAGAAGTAGTTGTTAAAAAACCAAGTCATGTGTAAGCTTTTATAAAACAAGTAAAGGTAATGATTGGACATATCTTTTATGCAATATTGTTCTTATGATTTAATTACTTTTATACGACTAATACTTGAAGGTTGTGGTCGAACAAACTTTATATTTCCACACATCACTTGCTTACAACCGTCAATAAGTCAATATGGGATATATAGGTTCATATGATATTCAGTGTAAATATGTGATGATACAAGCAAACTAGTACCTCGACATATGAGGGCCTTATAAAAGGGGATATGCGGTCGCCCTTGCAAAGGTATATGGTTATCTTTATAAGGTACGCAAGTATACTTTCTTTACAGGATTGGTGAATCCTGTAGGATGTTAGTGTATACAAAGAAAAGTGGTATAATTAAAATAGGAATTGTATTTGAAATAATGAAAGCTAACATTCGAGGTTATGTGATCATAATGGACCATAATAAGAAGGTTATTTCTTGTTCAAAGCATTATGTAAACCTATTAATTAAGCTAGATATGCTTAGTAAAAAAATAATGTTTTGATGATCAAGTACGGATATTGTAGTATGATTTTCTTATTTTACTGCATAGGAAAATGATATTCTTACAAATATTTAATTTTGTTACAAACAGGTGAATTTGGCAGATGGTCAAAATTCTGTGGAGCTTGTGGAAAGACAAGGGCATAACCATTATGCATGGTAAAATAAGGGGGTGAGGATTTAAAATCCACACCACAACTGTTATTTAAGCTTTAAATTTTGATAATTATTGTTGAATAAAGAACTAGACCCAAATGGGTCAGAATAATCGTATGGTTACAAAATATAATATGACGAAATAATTGATAAATTTGAAAGAGATGTTCCTAGACTCAAGCGAGGAGGCTTGAGGGGAATAGATTCCATGAATCAAGCAAGAAGGCTTGAGGGGAATCATGTAAGAGTGCTTTAAGGTCATTGAAACACTCCTTAGAAATCAGGGATTTGACAGCCGCTAGGATTCTTGAAGAAATCGGCGGGCTGTAAAGACCTAGGCAAACTATAAGAGAATGCATATGCAAGAGGCAGGACACTGCTTAGTATGCATAAGAGAAAGTATTGCTGCGTGAGCACTGTGGTGTTAGGCAAGAAATATCTGAAAGAATTACTGTGTGAGCACTTGGGTGTTAGGCAAGAATTTACGGACTCAAATAAATGTTGTGTTTCAAGTTAACACTCTACATTCTTGGAATGTTGGATCTATGTGTACCTTCGAAAAATAAAGGCACAAACAAAGGCTAAAAGATATTCCATACTTGCAAATGTTATGTTACAATAAAATGATCATTGTTTACGTTTTTGAGTTGGGTTACAGAATCGATGACAAGTTTTTACGGTTTCTTTGAATCCCAGTTTTGTAGTCGAAAATGCAGGCATGATCCAAAGCAACTTGCGAAGAGTTCAGGAAATTTTAAAGAAGGTCAAAAGCGAAATGATGAAGCAAGAAAAAAAAGGGAGTGGGTCAAGAGGAGAAGATGAAACTGCTGAAGGATACGAACACCGAGGATGGTGTTATTTTTTAAGGGGAGAAGGATGTAATATCCTTCCTTTATGTCCGATTATTTTGTAAAAACAATTAATTATTGTACTGGTTTTTGGTGAGGAGCTCAAGGCCAAGGCCCCACCAGAAAACCTTATAAACCTATGAGGTTTAATTATGAAGTTATAAAGTGTAAACTTGGGGAAGACAAGAGGCAATGGCGTGCAACTAAATGAACGACACCTGAACCCATTGAGGGAATGTAAGGTCAAGGGAAGTCTTAAGGATCTAAACAATGATGGCTAGGAGTCTTTCGGGAATATTAATTATAGTTTTATCTATGGTCTTAACCAAAAGACTTTCATACGACGCTATTAGTTAGGCAACACTTTGACTTATACCTTAGTGATATGCTAATAGTTACGAATGATTACAAGTAAGTGATCCTAATTATTTTAGCTCAAGTACTAATCCATTCCGAAGAAGAGAATGCTGGAGTGAAGCTTAGCTTATTGTTGTCTTTTATGATATCAGTATGTTGTATTAAACTCAACTTAATAGCTAAAGATGAAGTTACACTTCGTATAAATTATAACCATGGTATGATGGTATAGTCATCTTTTGATTAATTAATATATGACTATATGGAAAAAGGAGTTTTCCTTAGAAGAAAATTATATCTTTATAACCCTAAGTATGTTATAATTATATACATAGGTAAATGTATATATATATATATATATATATTTGCTATATGGCAAATAAGGCTACTGTAAATCTTTTCATATAGAATTAATTGTAGTAAGGAAAACATGAGCTATGGTACTACGTATATGAGATATAGAGAGCAAGTTTGTACACATGTATATCTATATAATACCTTAGTATATATATACAAGCAACACGACATAGTTGACCATAAATACCTTTGGTAATATAAATACATTTTTAACATAGAATCACTTCTGGCACGAATGGATAGAGGTGTTGCTTAGCCAGCTATATTTTGGCCACGTGCATGTTTTCCCATCACTAATTACTACTTAAGCATGGTCACACTAGCGGACCGCAAATATAGAGCTTCAATTATGTTTTGGAGGTAGTGGTTGTTACAATTTGAAACATGCAAGTGGAGCTTTGCAGCTTCCACTTGGCAGTAAAAGTGAGCGAGGAAGGGCCACCATGACCCCGATGGACTCGCCAAAGCACCGCAACTCCAAATATTGAAGAAAGAACTGATCGCAACTCATGGAGGGGGGAAAACGATAGTGTTTGATATTGTCTGTGTCTGAGATCTAGCTTGGCATTTTCTCGAGTGAACTCTGTCTCTGTGGGGTAGTGGTTTTGGGTGATTTGCGACTAGATCTAGCTTGACCTTTTATCCTGGAGTGAAATGCTATCTCTGCAATGGTAGTGCAAAAGCAAAAGGGAGCTCGTAAGGAAGGGAAGAAATATGGTTTGGATTAAGGCGCTAATGCTTGTTTGTTTGTTGAGTTAGTATGTTGAGTTACGTTCATAGATCTTTTCATATTGTGTATGCTGAGTTACATTCGTAGATATTGTGATCTCGGTAGGAATAGTAGGATTCAAATTTCCAAATTTTATGAGAGTGTAATTACATGGAATTGTGAACGGTATGCCTAGCCGAGAGTGTTTGCATTACATATGTTTTTGTAATTATTGTGTGGCTACTTTCTTTGCATGCCCTCATTTGAGATCCATTTGTTTTGTAACTACTGTGTGGCTGCATTCTATGCATGCCCTCGATGGAGATCCATGCGTATTTTGTAATCGTTGTGTGGCTGCATTCTCTGTATGCTGGCGATTGAAATCCATTTTGTTTATAAATGTCATGAGAGGCTACATTCTCTGCATTCTCTTGACTGAGGTCTGCGTTATTATATAATCGTGATTCCGAACCCTGAAGTAGTTAGTTGGTAGATGTTAAGTGTTGGTTATATATATGTTAGTGTATGTACGCTATATCGATCAGAGTGATTCCTCCTCAGTGAGGATCAAACCCTGAACTTGTAATATTTATAGTTATGATACTGTTGACTATTCATAAGTATGTTGCACAGAGTTGGGCGATCCTCCTCCATGAGGATCGACCCTTGAACCCTTTTATTTATATAGTTATAAATTATAAGTCTAACATATTACACTACACCGATTTGAGTGATCTCTCCTCAGTGAGGATTGACCCCTGAACCCTTTTATTTATACAGTTATAAATTATAAGTGTGACATATTACACTACACCGATTTGAGCGATCTCTCCTCAGTGAGGATCGACCCCTGAACCCCTTTATTTATACAGTTATAAATTATAAGTCTGACATATTACAAAACATCGATTTGAGCGATCTCTCCTTAGTGAGGATCGAACCCTGAACCGTTCATTTTGTGGGTATCTATGTGGTCTTATTCTGTCTATGCACAGATATGTGCAATCCCTCCCCAGTGAGGCTCAATCCCCAGTATTATTGTTGAGACATTTATCCCAAGATCTCACACCTTCCCTCTCTATGCCTGTTCAAGAGATGTCTAGATAACTAGAATGAGATACGGGTTTTCATAGTATGAATTTAGCATGTCTAGATAAATGAAGATTCAGGTGTTAGCACCATATTTGTTCTAAGTAATTGAAGGGAGCCAGACCCATGGAGAAGTAAGCAGGGTCTCAATTCCTTATGCCACATGCCAAATGAAGGTGAAATCAAACAAATTTCAAGCATTGGTCCCTAAGTCTAAGAAGAAATAATGATAAAAATGCTTAGTTTAGCACTGCAGTAGTAATGGACGGCCCAGATTAGCGAGCTAAGGAGATATACGGTCCATATAGATTCAAATTTTAACATACAAAGGTGGAAAAATCAAAGCTAAATGCAATTTTATGTGAAGGCATGGGGGTTTACACCGAAAATGATTATTTTAGTCATCATTTTGCAGCAACTGTTTCCACTAAACCGAAGGGAATTATGGGAAACTGAGATATTTTTATCTCCATCACATGCCAATATCCAATAACCTCTCTCAGAATCTTCACAGGTGTGACGGTTTAAGAGAATCGAAGGGTTTTGCAGAGGGTAATTTTCCAGTTTTTACGTCTTTTGCGTGAGTCATCATTTTCCAAAGCCAATCCTCGCCAGCTGGAGGCGAATCTGAGGAAACGGAAAGAGGTTTTTCTTCAGCATGGACCAATATACAAAAATCGCTTTGAGTTTTTACACAGCTATCACCGTTTGGGATATACAGCCGTCGCACCGAGAGGCCATTTTCAGCAGTCCACAGCCAAAACCATTCAGGATTTGTTGAAATCGACTCTTAAGTTGTTGAATCTCTTTGTGTAGGTGTCCAATATTGTTGTAACAGCTTTTTACTAAGATAGCTCAAACATAGGGCTGAATAGATCTATAAATCGAATGTAATAGAAGAAGAATGGGTTGGAAAATCATCTGGCTGAGGCCTGGGGAGCTTGGCTCTATTTTGAAGCATTTTCTTGAATAAATTTGCAGTGTTGAAGTTGGATTATTAGCAGAGATTCCTTTGTTATCTTTCTTGCAGTCTGTCTTTTTCTTTTGCCATCTTAATTTGTATCTCTTTCTTTGTTATTCCAGTCTGTTAATTTCTCTCATGCTTGGATAAGTGTAGCATCTGAATGGATTCACATTAATGGTGCCCTGTTCATTTAATTTTAGGCATTTCATAATTAACTTCTGCTAAAGTTGGTGTAGGATTCATCTTTGTATGCCTTACATCAATGGACTGTTCATTCCTCTTCTGTTTCACCAATTAAATCTCTTTGACTGTGCGTGGGTGGCTACCTTGCCTCTGTCTAGATATCTTATGCAGCTACATTGTTATGTGTTTTATGATTCATCTTTTGACTCCATTGCCCAATAGTTTTCCCTTATGATTTTCTCTCCAAGCAATTTAAACAATTGTTCCAGCAGGAATCTGACCTCCTGAATGTGTTTTGATTGAATAATTTGATCTAGAAGGCTCATGTGTTTATCATTGATTATTTTTCAGTCTTCTTTCAAATATGTGTAATTCCTCATGGGTGCAAGTTATTGATTATTTTCATTCTTTTGTGAGAGTTGTAGAGATATCCCTCTTTGTTTGTGCTGGGTCAGTAGCACAAACTAAAGTGGTTTTGCTGTTACCCCAATTTTTCCTCTCCCACAACCTAGGGGGTCATTTTGGGTGTTAACAAATTGGTGCCACTGCCAGGGAGCGATTGTTTTATCATCCCTGGGAGAACGACAAATGTTTTAGATCTGAATGTTGATGGTGAACAACAGACAGACATTGAGAAGGTTGTATCATTCACCTGGCGACTCCACCTATCAAATTCCGGTATGAAGGTGACTCCACTAGGAGGATTAGTGACTCCAGATCAAAATGTTGAAGGTTTCATGGCGACTCCACCGGTTAAACAGCTTCAAAGTTTGAAGGGCTGATTCAGTCTCTTCATCAAATCAAATGGCAGGGTATGTAAAAATTCCTGCTTCTGTTGATGGTTTTAAAGAATATTTCAATATGTATGATGATGGCCAAATCGAAGAATCCTTCTTAGAATTCTTATCCATATATTTGAAGTCATGTAAATTTTCTTATGAAGATAAGGCAAGGTTCTTAAAAGAATTTGCTAAAAAAATCAATGAGGATCTTGAAGCCCTAGAAAATCAAACTCAGTCCCAAGATCTTCATGTGTTTTTTGAAAAGCCTTTTTGGCTGCCTCTAGATGTCTATATTGGTAAATTTTTCATGTCTGAAGATGAGTTTTATGATCCGAAACAATATGTGCAAATGAAAGATACATATGGAGAAGCCATGTATGATGGCCAAGTCATAAAGTGTTATGGGAGGCAACCAAACATCCATAATTTCTATGACCCTGTTAGTGAATACATGGGAGGGTTTTTCGGTTTGAATTTGCAACCCTATTCCCAATTTGAAAATGAAAAGAATTATTGTTGTCCTAGGCTGTCATATCCTCTGTCATCGACTAATTTCAAGCATGGTGGAAGAGTCAGATTTTTCGGGCATCTAATAAGTTGGCTTCATTGGCATTTGTGCATTATTTAATTGAGCAAAGAGTTTGATAGATTAGGGTAGGTAGGCAGTTGGAATAAGCTTAGAGCTGAGCATCTTTTTCAGCATGTACAGTTATGTTTTGGGTTTGATTTCAAGCTTCTTCAGTATGCACATATTTTTAGCATTTTCAGTTCGATTTGTAGAATGTACAGTTCAATCTTCAATTTCGATTTTCAGTTCAGAATTGTAAGGGTGAATTTTCTAGTTTTCAGTATGAATTTCGGTCTTCAGCTTCAGAGTGCAGTTCAGAAAGCTTTTAGTGTAGTTTTTTAGTCAAAGGTTACACATCCAGGCAGTAAAGGGAGTTTCAAGCAAAGAGAAAAGAGAATTGAAAGAAGTTTTGAACAAAAAGAGAAAGGGATTTTTGTTGGCTTTATGTGTTTTAAACCAAAGTTCTGATTTGTGTGCGTTATGGACAAAGGAATTGATTATTTGAGCCATAATCAGACTTTTATAGAGTCAAATGTTTTAATTTTTTGGATTGAGGCCAAAATGCTAATTTTATAAAGGTTCAAAAATTTCGATTTCCATGAACGCAAAGGTTTTGAAATATCTTGTGTTTGGGCCAAAAATCTTTATGTTGGAGACAGGTTTTAATCAAAATCGAACCAAAAGGATAATCGGGCCCATCCCTAACACTTGTCAACTCAGCGCATATCAATGCAACCAAGGACAAAGACCAAGGGGTCGAGCCCGCACACACGTTGCTACAGCCCGAGCGCCCAAACCTTCTTTGTTCCTTGCTATATAGTGGAAGTTGCGGTATATATAAATTGCAATACGGTTATTCTCCTTTTGCATGGGGGATAATGCCCATGAAGAAAAGATATATATGAGCTACGTGGCAAGCATCAAAGCATTCACGCAGCTGTCTAGGTGAAGGCTTAGCTGTCCAGCAAATGCGCAGGTGTCGAGAGGATTCGACTCGTTATTTCACTACGTAACTTCTATCACGCTCCATATGATGAGTTGTCGAAGGATGTTGAAAAACTCTGTGTCTATCTATGAAGCTGAGGTCACGCTCCATATGATGAGTTGTCGAAGGATGTTGAAAAACTCTGTGTCTATCTATGAAGCTGAGGTCGTGATAGGAATAGACGTGTGGCAGTGCTGCATCCACCCCTGATGCAGCAAGCTAGAAAAAAGTAAGGGCCGTTTCTGTCTGAACCTTTTCTTATAAAATCCATAGAGATGAAGCCGTGGAGGGAAAGGAAGGTCATCTGCGTGTTAGAAGAGGAGCTGCAGCTTTAGAAGGGAAGCCGCATTGGCACTGCGGACAGATCTAAAGACGATATCAGTCCTGGCTTCAAAAAGCCTTGTACAGTAAAAAGTTGGGTCAATAGTTGCATATACTGGATCGTGCCTCTTTACGGTGGATATACTCCATGAATATTTTATGTTGGGAATGTAGTACGTTGAAAAAAAGAGCCACCACCTGAGCATCACTGTGCCAATCCATGAACCCCCTTTGCCATACCTGCATCCACTTCCTGCGTCCGCGTGAAGGAATCCTTCATATAGAGCACATTTTTGTTGAACCTGGAGTGGACACGGAGAGAAATGGGTAGCCCAGGTATGAAGTTCACAGTTTCACCCGCAGGGGGAGTAAACATTTCGATATTTGCGGTATATGGGTATTGAATACCCCTGTGTTTTCGAGCTCAAACTTGTCAGGGCGTTCACGTAGCTGTCAAGAAAGATGCTCAAATGTCAAGTGAGGTAGATAAGCCTGTTATTTACAGCTTGGGGAGTCCGTAGCGACCCAGATTTTCTCTTTCTCTGTAATATACACGCCCTTTGTTACCACTGTCACCACAGTCCCCAAAAGAGAGCTCCTCGCAAGAGAGAAACACTCTGCTTAAGCACAAAATTACTGGACTGATTCTTGCCTAAGGGGCTTCTACAAAAGATACAGGTCCTGGGTTTCGCCTGCATGACACTTGCATTCAGAATTGAGGAGAGTCGGCCGTGAAACTGAAGAAGGTTGAAAATGATGGACAGCGTTATAATGAATGAAAAGGGAATTTATAAACTTGCAAATAGCTAAGCTTCTCTTAATTTCATGCAGCCACGTGTCAGTTTCCACTTGAAAGAAAAAGATCGATGGCTCTTGTTTTATCGCACTCATCACATGCTCGAGAAATAAATGGGTGAGTATTGCAATGGATGTGACAGGAAGTCACATTCCATTTGGTCGTTGGCATCGCAAGCAAGGAGGGGCATTCAAAAAATGTCTTGTTGCCGTCGCGATGGTTAGCAAAGTCAAATGAACGCCAAAGTCAAGATGATTTTTGCTGGTAATTAGGGCCAAGCGCCATATCTACACTCAACATCAAGCGCCCAGTTGCCAATGGTGGAGTTCATATGAAGATAGTCAGTGAAAATGCTTGTGAATTAAAATGTGAAAACTCAGGATGAAGATTGTTCACGCCAGATGTGTTGGAAAGGAAAGCAATGAGAGCTTGGTTGATAGACGAACCACTCTACTCATCCTCTATCACACTCCACACGATGAGTTCTCAAAGGCTGTGAAAAAGACTCTATCCATTTATTGAAACTGACGGTGTGAACTTCATTGATTACTATTCCTTCATATCTCCAGAGCATGTCAAATGTCTCTAGCTTTGAAAGTTCAAAATTGGGAAGCTAAGCTGGTCGCAGGTGTTTGCTAGTGATTCATCAGCAAATAATGGGAACGCATTTTTTTAGTGTCCACCTTGGTCCACCGTATGCCTTATTGCAAGGCTCTCTTTTGAAGCTCAAAGTTTAGACTTAGAAGCGATTCCCAAGGAGACTTGTCCAAGTATAAAGGAAAGCGCTGTAGCATGGGTTATAGCAAGCCCGATTTCTTCATTGGTCTTGAAAATCATGATGAATGGGACATGAAATATACAGTGTTTGTCTACATTATTGTTGAAAAGATTGTTGAACCTCCAACGACCCCAACAATATGGAGTGAAATCAAAGTAGCCGTGTTAAAGAAGTACGTCAGCTTGAAATCACAAAGGGCTATCAATATTGAGACACATGGTTCCTCTTGAGAAGAAGCCTAGCAGAGACAAGCATTTGAATCCTATTTGGTTCTATTACTTCAAAGTGCCGATTCACCCAAATCCTACAGACAAGGGCAGCAATACCAAGCATTCCAATAGTCCTGAAGAAGTTTTCTCCCTAATATCACAATTCTCGAGTTAAGTGAACTCACTAATAAACTTCCAGGGGAACCGTTTGCTGCAAAATTAATGTTGACAAGGAGATTTTAATTGAATAAATTAAATCATTTGTCCAGGGTTATGAGGAATGTCAAGCAAGAGATAAGGGAGTTTCGAAGGCATGGGTTGGCAATTGCAAGGCCACAATACCTTTGTTTGTCTGAAGGTGACTTGACAGAAGGTTGCATGTGTCTGCACATGACTTGATCGAAGACAATGTTTCATTCTGATTGTTGAATGATTATGGCACAACATAATGGAGGGATCCGGGGGCTTTTTGCATGCTCCTAGTTGCACTCCAAGTCTGGATTTTAAGAAGAGTATCATATGTCAGCAGCAGCAGAGCAGGTTCGTCTTCAGTAGAGAGGATTGTTTCAATTGCAAGTTACAAAGTTCAATTGCAGGTCAGAGCGCAGGTTTCAATTTGGAATTCGGAGTCGCCCAATGGATCAAGCACTTGGTCTATGGGTTCTTTGCTACCTCGCAGGGAGGATAGCTCCCCCGGTTGGAGCCAGTTGTTAGCACCATATTTGTGCTAAGTAATTGAAGGGAGCCAAACCCATGGAGAAGTAAGCAGGGTCTCAATTCCTTATGCCATATGCCAAATGAAGGTGAAATCAAACAAATTTCAAGCATTGGTCCCTAAGTCTAAGAAGAAATAATGATAAAAATGCTAAGTTTAGCACTGCACTAGTGATGGATGGCCCAGATCAACGAGCTAAGGAGATCTACGGTCCATATAGATTCGAATTTTAACATACAAAGGGGTCAAAATCAAATCTAACTGCAATTTTATGTGAAAACATGGGGGTTTTACACCGAAAATTACTGTTTTAGTCATCATTTTGCAGCAACTGTTTCCACAAAAATGGAGGGAATTCTGGAAAAATAATAGACTTTTATCTCCAGCACGGGCCAATATCCAATAACCTCTCTCAGAATCTGCATAGGTGTCACGGTTTAAGAGAATCGAAGGGTTTTGTAGAGGGTAATTTTTCAGTTTTTACGTTTTCTGCGTGAGTCATCATTTTCCGGAGCATATCCTAGCCAACTGGAGGCGAACCTGAGGAAAATGAAAGAGGTTTTTCTTCAGCATGGACCAATATACAAAAACCTCTTTCAGTTTTTACACATCTATCACCGTTTGGGATATACAGTCATCGCACTGAGAGGCATTTTTCAGCAGTCCGCGGCCAAAACTGTTCGGGATTTGTTGAAACTGACTCTTAAGTTGTTGAATCTCTTTGTGTAGGTGTCCAATATTGTTGCAACAGCTTATTACTGATATAGCTCGACCCTAGGGCGGAATAGATCTATAAATTGAATGTAATAGAAGAAGAATGGGTTGGAAAATCATCTGGCTGAGGCCTAGGGAGCTTGGCTATGTTTTGAAGCATTTTCTTGAATAAATTTGCAGTGTTGAAGTTGGATTATTAGCAGAGATTCCTGTGTTATCTTCCTTGCAGTCTGTCTTTTTTCTTTTCCCATGTTAATTTGTGTCTCTTTCTTTTTTATTCCAGTCTGTTAATTTCTCTCATGCTTGGATAAGTGTAGCATCTGAATGGGATTCACATTAATGGTGCCCTGTTCATTTCATTTCACGAATTTCATAATTAACTTATGCTAAAGTTGGCGTAGGATTCATCTTTGTATGCCTTACATTAATGGACTGTTCATTCATCTTCTGTTTCACCAATTAAAGTTTTTTGATTGTGCATGGGTGGCTACCTTGCCTCTATCTAGATATCTTATGCAGCGACAATGTTATGTGTTTTATGATTCATCTTTTGACTCCATTGCCCAATAGTTTTCCCTTATGATTTTCTCTCCAAGTAATTTAAACAATTGTTCTAGTAGGAATATGACCTCCTGAATGTGCTTTGATTGAATAATTTGATCTAGAAGGCTCATGTGTTTAGCATTGATTATTTTTCAGTCTTCTTTCAAATCTGTGTAGTTCCTCACGGCTACAAGTTATTGATTATTTTGAGTTTTCTGTGAGAGTTGTAGAGAGATCCCTCTCTGTTTATGTTGGGTCAGTAGCACAAACTAAAGTGGTTTTGTTGTTTCCCCAGTTTGCCCTCTCCCACAACCTAGGGGGTCATTTTGGGTGTTAACATCAGGTTTACATTTCTACATATAGTATGTCTAGAAAGAAGGAATGTAATCCAGGTTTACATACTATGCATAGGTTATGATTGGATAAATGAAGTATGGATCTAGGGTTACTTATTTTGCATATAGCATGTCCCGAAAGAGGAATGCCAGAAAACCCTATTTAAAGGAGGCCTTAAGAAAGGAGAACTATCCTCGCAATGACTGGATTGTTGGATGTAACATCTTTATAATAAAGAAGTGATAACCTTTCTTTGTGGACGTAGCCCAGTTTGGGGTGAACCACCTAAACATGTCTCTTCTTATGTGTATCTGTGTTATTGGTTATTGTTTATTTAGATGTATGTGTTCTTTTAAGTTCTTTAATGTCATGGACTTTGGATTGATAATCTGTTCATGTTAAATGTATGGAAGGAGAGAGAAGGAATTAATGGAAATTGTTTGAGATGCAAATATTACTTAGAGAAAGAATCCAAAGTTTATCATGAAGTCTCTACTATAAGCTAAATAGTCTTTACTAAACTTGGTTTTGGATTACGTTTTAATAAAGGTAGAAATTCACAAGTTGTCAATATGCATCTATGTTTATGGCTTAATGTTCTCATAAATGATACTCCTCATACTTTCAATGTTGTAATAAGATAAGAATAAGTTCGACTATCCTAATCACCAATAACACCAATGAGGACGCCTTAAGAGTTTATGAAAAGTATTTCTCTTTTTTTTAATATTTTTGAATTCACTAACTCCCAAATCATCTAGGTATGTTACACTTCACAAGGAGAAGGTAGGTAAAAAGTGCCTATTAATGACCCATAGAGCCCTACTCCTAAACTCTCAGTAACTGGGCGGGACTGATCAACCATCAGAATTGTTGAATCTGAGGAAGTCTGGTTATTCTTCCGAGAAAACAAAAGTTCATCAACTGTTATGATCTTGCTTTCGTGAGGGAACATTATGACCCGGAAAAAAGACGACGGCACTGCTTTCATTGCATACGTCTAGCTCCTACCCAACAACAAGTTATAGTTGAGTGGAGCATCCAGAACTTCAACCTATATAGATACTAGCTTGCCCACAAATTCAACATCAAATGATGGTAAGACTCTGTGTGGATGGAAGTATATTCCATCAAAGGAAGTAAGTACTGTATTCAAGGGAGATAAATCAGGTTCATTCAAATCCTTCCAGCAAGAAATGGGCATTACGCACATAGACGCGCCCTCATCTACAACAGCTCGTCCAATGGTCTTGGGACCATGGATTACCTCTATTAGGAGAGCGACGTGGTACGACAACCGGAACTTGATATCATTCATATCAAAATGGGAAAGCATGTTGGATGAATCTACACTCCTGATCGTTGCGAGAAGTGAATTGCGTTGTAATGGACAACTTTGCAGTGCTTCCAAAGTGGACATGGCACAGGGTGTTTGGGCTAAATCCTCCACCACATTGTAGTTAGTGGAAGCCTGTGCGTTGGGATTATGCACAGCCCGTTTGAAGACACCTTTTGAGATCTTGGACAACGAATCTACCAGTCTCTCGATGTGGAGAGGGGTAGATGACTTTGGAACATCCTTCTGCTACGGATCCGGGGTATAATTTCTAGCTTGAGTTTGCAAAAGAGCGTCCAAATTAACCATATTAATGAACGATTGATCAGCAGTTGAGGCATGATGAGTGCCCCCAGAACTAGAGTTTCCAGAAGTTGAACTTTGTCTGTGATGGAAAGGGTCTTTTAAGAAAAAAAGTTTTTTTTCACAGAGCAACTTCCGGGCTTCTTCCATCAGAGGGCATTGATGGGTAAGGTGATCTTCTTTGCATACCTTGCAAGGAAACTTTACCTTCTTTTTCTCTTTTTTTCCCTCCTCGACATTTTCAGTGATTTTGGGATTTTGGTGGTTTCCCTCCCCTCTCTTGTCCTTTTTTTTTTTTTGGGGCTACCGAGGAGCTTTTTGATTCATCTGCACTTGTTGTATAGATTCTGTTTTTGAATGGGAGGACGCAACTGAAGTTGCTTCTGCAGTAGACTGTTTTACCGATAAGGCATGAACCTGCTTCGTTAAAGCATCAAACGCTACAGAATCTACTGAACCCACGATGCCGTCGGCATGTGGTCCAGGCTTAGGTTTACCTAGATCTGTGTTAGATCTCGGTGCGTCAGGAATGATTTCATATAAGATCCCAGACTAAGCGTATATTAGATCAAGCTACTGGGTTCTAAGGATGGCTTCTTCTTCGGAGGACACCCAAGAAGTTGTTACTTCCTTTGAAATGTAAGGAAGGAGTGATTTGAGATACCACTCTAATAAGAACTCTGGAGGGATGTCAGCTTTAATGAGCCTCTTCCTTCTTTGCCACTCCTGAATATGGTCAGATAGGTGAGTGGCTTTGTTCTATCGAAAAGTGGACAGAAGGTCTATACCAGCATCATACCAGACAGGAAGTTGGAAGTGGTTCAAAAAAATAGTAGCTAGATCGCAAAAGGTGCCATAAGCAGTCGCGGGAAATTCAATGTACCATTTAGCTACAACACTGGTCAAGGTTCTCTGAAAGAGCCTCAATCTGATGGAATCGTCGTTCAACGAATTTGAAGAGAACCAGAGATGAAAAGTAGTCACATGATCACCAAGATCCTCCCAGTCTTTCCTTCAAACTTTGGGATGTCAGAAGGCAGTTTAGTCGGAAAGATGGCCATGCAGGGTGATGCCGCATCGGATCATTCGTAAGTTTTGAAAGATCTGGCAAATTCAGCGTTGCCAGAAAAGGTAAACGAGGTATTGCTGATGGCACTTGGTTAGGAGGTTTTTGGTAGGAAGAACCACCTAAAGCCTAACTGATGTATTGCTGGTTGGGGTTGCACCCAACCACCAGTTGTGAAGCAAACACATTGCTAAAATTGCTCCAACCAAAAGAGAGAGGCTTAGTCCCTTGAGTGTGTGTCCATTGCAACTGGGTGTTAGCCCCTCCGTAATGTGGGTTAAAAGAATTACCACGTCCTCCACTAAACAGTGAAAAGGGGATACTCCCTGCAGGTATATGAGATGTATGCACATTGGAATGATCTACATGTTGACCTGTGTAGGGGTTAAACCCAGGTGTAGATGTAATGGACGGCACAGGAATCAAGCCTCCTATAGATGTAGATAGAGTGGGCATCGACCCTACAAAGGGCATGGAGGGAGCTATGTGCCCTCCAAACCAAGGGAAACCTTGTCCGAAAGGAGCAGTTTGTGGAATACCCTGTGAATGTTGCATAAAGGGAGATGAAGTAGATGGTATTGATGATATCCAAGTGACAGGAATCTGAAAAGGTCCGGCGGTAGAACCAATAGGGGGAGTGGTTGTCAAAGGTTGAGAACTAGACATCCCTATGGTACTAGTGCTAAAACTAAAAGCAGGAGCTAAAGTAGATGTAGCCTGCAACGAGGTAGATACTGACATGCTTGCGAAAGAGTGAGAGATACCTTTCATGACCATGGTAGTAGAATGAGTTTGGGGAACTCCGGTTTCACCTCCAGAAGTAGCCATATGGTAACCAGGGGTAAACCAATAAGCACTATATTCAGGTTGTCTTAGAAATCCTACAGGTACCAGTAGTGGATTGTTGGGTCCAGTCGGGGGAGGTTGAAAGGAGTACTGAACTCTCTAGAAGTTATGTCCTCAATCTCAACAGTATCAAAGACCTGTTGATCCTGAACTCTAGGCCGTGGTTCTCTAGGTACTTTTGTTTCTCCCGTAAGTTCGAATGAACCATGGGAATTCATCCTCTAGCATCGCAGTGGCGATGGAAGCTCCACAATGAGTGGGGGAAGGTTTTGCAACCTTTGAGACCTACGAAGAGGTTGGTCCTCTATAGCTATATAAAAAGAAAACTAAGTACAAAACCTAGTGGCCACTACGACTAAGGAGCAAACAACATACCACTAAAAATTTCCTAAGTGATCAAACCAAGCAATACAAGGAAAATACTCTCATAAGCAAGTCTGGGATGATGAGGGCCTAGAACAAACTAATAGAGTATCGACGGTCAGTTACGCGGCATCCAATGGAGGTCCTATGGGTGCAAGCATTTGATTCACCAAACCACCCTCCCAGGATTACTGCCAAAGGGTTACCTTCCACGTCTGTCTGAGGTGAAGTGGGAATATCCTTCCACTCTACTTGTTTAGAGCCCTAGGGTTGTGATACTAAGGATACCACCAATACGAAAAAACTTGGGGGAATAGTCATCATCCTAGCCAAGACGTATGGGCAAGGTAGCAAAGCCCAAGTCCAAAAGTACTTGAACGTACTAGTGAACCCCCGTACACGAATCAACTTTGGTTTATGGCTAAGACGAAAGTGAGGGGGTATCCTCAACAGTTCCAATCGCCCATGGCCTTAACTCTTGTTTGAGTAGAGCATTCCTAGGATATTTTGATAGAGGTGGGTTTACCTAATAGATAGTCTTACTACGATTGTTGAGTAATGATGCCGATTTTAGGTAGTTTAAGGTCATTTAAACCCGAAACCCTAGCCTAAACTAGTTGATGATGTGTATACCTAAAAAGAAAAAGTTGCTAGTTAATTTTATTAAGATTTCTTTTTAAGGGCTACTTTTTACTCAAAAGGGGTAGTAAAGTGTGTGGAATGGTTTCGACAGAAAGAAAACTGCGTATGAAATAATGCTTTTAAATTCACAGAAGACTCTTTTCTTTTCATTTATATTCTTCAAAACTCAAACTAGGCAATCCTAAATAATTTTTTTTGTAATTTTCTTTCAGTTTTTCAAAGCAAACGATCTATGATACTTCGAAAAAGATGATGAATCTTACTACTAAGCTACCAATTTCATTTTTTTTTTTATCTTTTCTAATATTTGCAAAAGAAAAAGAACTTGGAAAGGAGAAAGTAAGACCTAACGCAAAGTGTGAGTACGGAAAAAAAGCTAATAGCTTAAACAATCAAATCAAAAGACTTGAGGAAGACTCCACCTACCGAGTTATTTCGATGAACAAACTCAAGGTTCAGAACAAAGTGTAAAAGAAAAGGGGAAAAGAGATGCTAGCAATGGAAAGACATACCTAAAAGGCTGCTCCTAAGCACCAAAACCTAAGAAAACACCCTTCAAACAAAGGAGTAGGTAAGAAAACCAAAGAGTAACCCTACCATCACACAAACTCAAAGGAAAAGTTAACTAGAAAGATTTTACTCGTTTAGATTGGTCTGAATAAATGTTCAGAAGGTATCTGGACCAAAACAACCCTTCAAAACCACCCTAAAAACTCAAACTGGGATCAAACCCTAACAAAAAGGACAAGACTCAGTAAAAGTGCGTTGCTATTGCCATAGACAACAAGCATTCAGAACGCAGGTCTGTATAACTGCAACAAGCGTCTAGGGAAAAAAATGCGCAGGTTTGTCTAGCAGAGAGTAGCGCACAACATCAAAAGGTATAAAACAACATAAAAGACACCTTAAACAAATGCTAAAGTAAGAAAAATCAAACTACAGGACTTTAGAGAGGCAAACAAGACTAAAAAAGGACATACAAGTCTAAGTAGTCAGTCAAAGAAGCAAAGCAAAAGGCTAGATGTAGATCCTTCAACTAGAAGCAAACCCTAACAGAAGGCTTGAACCTACAGGAAAAGTGCGCTATTGTGTGGTACACGAACCAATGTCTGTCACAAGAAGTGCACTACTGTGTTTCAAGGAAACTAGCGTACATGACAGAAAATGCGCTACTGTAAATACATCAAACTAGCACACAAGGACTTAAAGCAAACAAAAGGGCTTTGCAGAAGCAGAATGAGATGAATCAAGATAAAAAGAACATGAAAAAATGACCTATAAAACCTCTCAGAGAACAAAAGACTGAAATAAACTTGAAGAAAAGCTAACAAGGTCCCCTAGAGCAGAAAAACAACCGGTTACATCCCAGTGGAGTCGCCAGTTTGTTGTGTAGGAACATACCTTATAGTGGGGAGATGACACTACCAGCTTGAGTGGGGTGACAGGTAAATACATTCATTCTATTGCATTAGTTACTACAAATAGAAAGATATTAAGATATCGAAAGTCGTACCTTTTTAATGATGGTTGGTCCTAGCTGTCACTTGATCCGCAACACAAAGTTAACCTTCTTCAACGTATATTGACTGTAATGAATATGATGAAATTGGAAACAACTTAACATCAAGTACAATCAGATATTCAACCAAATAAACATTCAATCAAATAGACATTCAGTCAAATAGACATTCAATTTGGGATGTGAAGGGTATTTCCACCTTTTATTGTCAAAGAAATGTAGATAAGTACAAATATACCTGATCTGTCCAGACACTTCTACAATTGAGTCCTAGGCTCCTGCTCTTCACAATGACTTGGGAATTCCTCCAGCGTAACAACAGTTAAAGCATTCCTTCTAGGTCCCTCTCTCATGGCTTCCCCTTGTATTTATGGGACAAGGTAGGCAATTGAATTCGAGAGGTGGTTGAATTGGGGGTTGGGGAAGTTGCAGAACCAACTTCAACTAATCCCAATTCGTAATCTTAATATATTTTTTTCATTTCATCTTAAGATGTGCGCAAGTTTCATATAACCAGACTAGTGCACAATATGCAACGTTTGCACTTTACAACCAGCATTTGCAACATTTTAAGGGATGTGCGCTGGTTGTCTTCAAGTAGACCAACGTTTAGAATGCTAGATCATTGTGGCAATAGTAGTGCACATGTCATGAAAACTGTAGAATTTTTTTTAATTTTTTTAATTTTTTTAATTTTTTTTAATTTTTTTAATTTTATTTTTAATTTTTATTTTTTTCAGTTCAGCTGAAGAGTGTAGTTTCAACAATAACTCATCCAGGGTCAACCTAGCTCTTCCATCCATAGTTTCCTTTTGTGTGATCGACAAAGAAATGTGATCACGGACAGAGAAGTGGAGATTTGACCTATAACAACAACCATGGATGACCAGGCATGCTGAACTGTGGTTGACCATGGTTGAATTTGGTTGAGCATGGTTCAACATGGTTTAGACTGCTGACCATGATTAATATTGTATTATAGTATAGATTGAGATATTAAAAAATATCATAATTTAATTATAGAATAATGATTAAAATTAATATAAGAAAAATAATAATAAAATAAAATTATTTATAGTTAAAACAATTATTGAATAATTAATTTTGAAAGAATTATTATTTAAATATATGATTATAGTATAGTAAGTATTAAGGCACATGCAGAGTGTTAACGGTTTCATTGATAAAGTAAATTAATTTTTAATAATAATAATAATAATAATAATTTATTATTATTTTTATTTTAATAATAAATAATGGTTATTATATTAATAATGATTTTATTTTGTTAGTAATGTTGTATCATTATGATATTTGTCATTCATTTTGTTGCATAGTAAAACAGGTTATTTAATTGTGATATTATAATTATATATTAACTATATAGTAAAAAACCTAATTATGCCCTATTATAAAAAGGTATTTAATTGAGATATTATAAAATAACATCATAATATCACAAATTTATAATAGAACCTATCTAGAATGTGACATAAACATCGCATTGCGACATAACCCTTGATGAATGTTATCTTCATGAAATATATAATAATTTGTGATGTTACATCAAGGGTCACATTATGACATTCAAAATGGCTTATGTCATATTGAAACATGTATTAATGGTTATCTCACAATGCTACATAACCTTTAATGAATGATGGCATTAAACATTAATGAATTTATCTTGCATTGCATTGTCAATATAAACATCAAAATGCGAGATAACCCTTGATGAATGTCACAATGTGACATAACCCTTCATGAATGTCATCTTCGAGAGACAATGAATAATTTGTTCTCTTACATCAAGCGTCACATGATGACATTAAAAAAGGCTGCATTGCATTGTCGCCATAAACATGACAATGTGACATAACCCTTCATGAATGTCATCTTCGAGAGACAATGAATAATTTGTGCTCTTACATCAAGGGTCACACAATGACATTCAAAAAGTATTATGTCACATTGCAATGTTTATTAATGGTTATGTCACAATGCAACATGACCCTTAATGAATGACGACATTTAACATTAATGAATTTATGTCGCATTGCATTATCGACGTAAGCATCGCAATGCGACGTAACCCTTAATGAATGACAACATTTAACCTTAATGAATTTATGTTGCATTGCATTGTCGACGTAATCAACGCAATGCGACGTAACCCATGATTAATGTCACAGTGTGAGATATCACTTCATGAATGTCATCTTTAGGAGACATTTAATAATTTATGATGTTATATCAAGGGTCACATTATGACATTCAAAAAGACTTAAGTCACATTGCAACAATTATTAATGGTAATGCCACATTGCAACATAACCATGGAAGAATGTCATACTCGAACATAGCACTTGATGAACGTTGCAATGTTCATCAAGGGTTATGTCACAATGTTACATAACCCTTCATTTATTTAATTGTTGTGTCACAATGCAACATTCATCAAGTATGTCACATTGTGATGTAATATGGTTTTATCTATTTTGATATTTATGTTGATTGACTTATTTCGAAATATTATGTTACTTAAGGGTGATTCCATGAAGATGGGTAAGTCTTTTTGGCAGAATATGGCGATGAAAAATGGAAATTTTACCCATTTATTAAATTGAAGCCCTAAAAACTCATATTTTCCATATGAATTTCGACATCCAGTTAAAAAAAAATGTAGAGAATTATGTTGGATTTCCAATAATATTTTTTAAAAATATACCAATGTCATTTATCATGTCAAAGTTTTATTTAATGAAACATGTGTCCTTAAAATTTTGAAGAGAATCTAACAAGTGGCTTCTATGTGTGCAAAAAATTTAATGTTATACTAATAATTAAAAAAAAATGAAATATGTGAACATGATCTAGACATAATGCACTAGTGCATACATATTTTTCTTTAAATTTTCCTCTAGAAATTATATTTGTTATTATTTTTCAAAATTGACCAGTGAATATTTCAGTTGCATTTTGCACACATGTGCGTGTGTGCGCCAACTATTTTGTTTGTTTACATAATTTACAAAACTAAAAATACTCTTTTGAAGAGGATGCACTAATGTAGCGCTTGTATATTTTTTCAATTTTTTGGATGTGTATTTTGAATGTTGTTGATTTATCTTTGAGCTCATTCGAAGTTGTCAACATGGTTTTTTAGGGTAAGCTTTAGCAAAAATTTAAAAACAAATGACATACGAAGATAAAAATCAATAAATTATATGTACATGGATAGAGGATTCATTGAGGAATCCAACGGTATCAAGTATTCCCATTAATGTGAATTTAATGACATACTTTAAGCCTCTGAAAGTCATACAAAGTTTTCTTTCCGCAGTGAAAAGGGATTTCAACATGTTTTTTAGGCCCTCGTTCGAGGTATTTGCTAGATCGAGGTTTTTAAAATACCTCGATAGAGGGATAAATAAGACCTAGAACGAGGGTTCTACATAGTCCTCGATCTAGGTCTCTTCAAGCCCTTAATCGAGGTATTTTAAAAACCGCGGGCCTGTTTTTTATATTTTTCATTTTGACTCAACAGCTCGATCGAGGGATTAACCAAGCCCTCAATCGAGGTTTCGATAGCTCAATTGAGGTCTTGGTTAAGCCCTCAATTGAGGTTTTGATAGCTCGATTGAGGTCTTGGTTAAACCCTCAATCGAGGTATTTTAAAGCCCTTGAACGTTAAAACCTCAATCGTGGGATTTAAAGGACCTCAATCGAGGGTTTGCCACACAAATTTTTGGTTCTTCACTTGCCAAAAATCGTGAACCACCATCATGGATTAACCCTTAATTGTCCTGTCACACTGCAATGTTCATCAAGGGTTGTGTAACAAATGACATTGATCAAGGGTTATATCAAATTTGACGAAAGGGTTATATCGCATTACAACATTCATCAAGGATTATGTCAAATTTATACTGAACCATGGTTGAATTTAATGAACTGTGGTAACCCATTGTTGACTTTTGGTGAACCACGCTTAACTATGGTTGACTTTGGTTAAGTGATGATAATCATGGACAATTGTTATTGACCAATTTTGACTATAGTTGACCTTGGTTAATGTGGTTTTACCATGGTCACTGAAGGTTGACTTGTTTGACCATGGTTAACTTTAACTAACCATGGTTGAATTTGGTTAACCATGGTTTTCGTTAATGAACGTTAGTTGACTATGTTAACCATGGTTGAATTTAGAGAACCATAGTTGACTTTGGAGAACCATAGTTGACTATGCTTGACATCTGTTAGCTAAGGTCAAGTCATTGTCAACTATTATTTGACCAGGGTTGTCTTTAGCAAATAATGTATCACTTTGGTTAACCATGCTTGACTTTAGTTTAACCATAGTTAACTATGGTTGAATTTATTTAACCATCATGGTTGACTTTAATGAACCATGGTTGAATTTGGTTAACCATGGTTGACTTGGTTAACCATGTTTGACTTTAATTACCCAGTTTTTACTTTTGGTGAACCATGCTTAACTATGGTTGACTTTAGTTAAGTGAGGTTAACCATGGAAAAGTTTGACTATAATTGACTTTGGTTAATGTGGTTTGACCATGGTCATTGAATGTTGACTTGTTTGACCATAGTTAAACATGGTTGACTTTAGTTAACCATGGTTTACTTTAGTGAGCCATATTTAACTTAAAATAATGATGGTTAAATTTGGTTAACAATGATTGACTTTTTATATATATATATATATATAATTTTATTTTTATTCATTTGTTATATTGATATGTAGATATATTAATTAAATTTAATTGTTATAAAGAAAAAAATTATGGTTAAATTTGTACCACTATCATTTATAACTTAAAATAAATGTTATATATATATATATATATATATATATATATAATAAATTTCTTTTAAATATTATTATATATTTTAACTTAAAATGAATTTCATATATATAAATAGATTAATTAAATTTAATTGTTATAAAGAAAAAATATTATCAATTTTTAATATTTTAATTTTTTAAATTTCTAATATATTTTAATTTATTTTTATAATATTATACATTATTATTTACCTTACATTTGTTATTTCATATCTATTAAATTTTAGATTAAATACTTCTTCACTTGTATTTTAAAATATATGAATCATCATGTCAAAATCATTTAAAGTGACTAAATAAAAGCATTAAAAATGATACCAAATATAATTAATTTTTTTCTATTTTTAAGATTTAATTTATTTTTATAATATTATGATAAAATATTAATTTATTTTAATATTATTGTCATAAGTTTTTAAAATATTATATTATTATAATTTTTTAATATTATTATTTATTATTTATTATTTATTGTATTAATTAAATATAAATAACATTAGTGTTATAATATTTTTATTCATAATCTTTAAAAAATACTCACTTAAAAAAAAAAAATTAAATTATACATATCTACATGAGCTATTAAATATTTATAATTTTTTTTTACGATTTTGTTACTAACTATTTTATAATTTCTTTATAATTTTTTTTTACGATTTTGTTACTAACTATTTTATAATTTCTTTTGTTATATATTTTTATTAACCGACAATAAATATAATAAAAATAAATAATATTTTTATATCATTTAAATATAAAATAAGTAAAACAAACTATAAAATAATAAGTAAAACAAATTATAAAATAAAAAGTAAAGCAAATTATAAAATAAGTAAAACAAATTATAAAATAAGCAATATTTTTAAAGATTGTAATTTTTAAAAATATTTAATATTTAATTTAATTTTTTACTTTTCTAAAAGTGTTTGTTGATGAAGCCCCAAGAGTTAGCTCAATCGGTCGAGCACCCGTAGTTAGGCCTCTCAGCGTGTGAGGTCGCGGGATCCATTCTCCTCGACACTCTTGGGGTTAGGTACGCAAAATGTGCCGAGGGTGTGAAGGCCCCTTCGGGTGGGCCCGCCAGCTATTATTCCGTGGATGTAGCGATGCCGGCCAGTGAGACCGGTACGTGAACCACATTGAAAAAAAAAAAAGTGTTTGTTGATGGTAAAGCTACATATCTTATTGCTAATAATTTGTTTTTTTAAAATTTATTTTTATAATATTATGATAAAATATTAATTTATTCAATATTATTGTCATAAGTTTTTAAAATATTATATTATTATAATTTTTATTAATTTTTTAATATTATTATTTATTATTTATTGTATTAATTAAATATAAATAACATTAGTGTTATGATATTTTTATCCATAACCTTTAAAAAATACTCATTTAAAAAAAAAAATTTAAATTAAATTATACATATCTACATGAGCTATTAAATATTTATAACTTTTTTTTTACGATTTTGTTACTAACTATTTTATAATTTCTTTTGTTATATATTTTTATTAACCGACATTAAATATAAAAAAAAATAAAATATTTTTATATCATTTAAATATAAAATAAGTAAAACAAACTATAAAATAATAAGTATAACAAATTATAAAATAATAAGTAAAACAAATTATAAAATAAGCAATATGTTTAAAGATTGTAATTTTTAAAAATATTTAATATTTAATTTAATTTTTTACTTTTATAAAAGTGTTTGTTGATGGTAAGGCTACATATCTTATTGTTAATAATTTGTTTTTTTTTTTTTTAATTTAATTTCAATTTTCAAAGGTATGGATTTTTTTATAAATCTAAAACATAAAAACTAATGAGCTAATATAAAACATAAAAGGGATAATCCATTAATATGAATTCAACAATGACCTAATTTCATTTAACTTAATACCATTTAACGTTACGGAAAAAAGTGCAATGAGATTTTATAAAATATAAAGGCTCATTAAATTCAACAATAACCTAATTCGCTCATTGAAACAACTCTCTTTTCTAGCACATAGATTGAATTAAAAGAGAGAGGGTTTATCTCTTCTTTAAATTGCAAAGGATGTTCTTTTTTGAAGACGCATAGAAGGAATTAAGAGAGAGTGTGACACCCCCTCATGACAATTTCTATTTTTACTTGAAGTGAAGGATTTATTATTATTGTTTTTATTCTTGAGTTATTAAAACTTAGAAATATGTAACTCACATTATGTGAGAGTTATGTTGCACCAAAACTATTTTTATTTATTATTTTAATAAAAGAAGAAAAACATTGGAGAGGATCAATTAAAATAGGGGACACCACCTACAACTATGGACAAAAGATAGCACGACCATTATGAAAATCAATCAATCCAAGTCGAGATCTCAACACTCGAACAACATCCACAAAGATAGGGATCCAAGGATTTACTTGAGATTGGGTTGGTGATGGCACAAGACTTAGGAAAATACTATAAAGAGGAGCACTGAGAGAGGATGAGGGCATGTGGTGCAAAGGAGAACCATTATGTTGAAGAATTTTTGTTGAGAAGTCTTATTTGATAATTCCATCGAGTTTAACTGTTACAGACTCCAGGGTAGGAGTGTTGCGTTGTAGTAGTGTTGGTCCAGTAGTTGAGGTGGTGATCCAACTCGGGGGTGAGGTCTAGTGATGTTCAGATCCTTTATGGTTGGGAGGAATTGATACCTCTCCTTTTTATTCCCGCTCGGCATAAAGTTTTTGTCCAAGTAAGTATATTTGTAACACTGGGTTCTATGTTCAGCATTAATCAAATATTTTTGGACAGAGTCATCAATTTTGTATTTATTTTAATAACTTTGCTTTCTGGCGCGAACTATTCCCTATTTGGATGAAGTATGTATTTAGTAGGGTGGATCCCTTTGTGTTGTTTGATTTTAATCGTTAAGTTGAACAGAGATATATTTTGTATTTTTTTCGTAATGTTGGTTTGGGTGTTCAATGTTAGCCCACACCCTATGCGAGTAGAATTATCATACGTATTTATGAATTTAAACCTCTGTGTTATCTCTTCCTATGTGAGCGTTGACTCAGCATAAAATGTTGTGTTGTACCTTTTTGCAAGCGTTGCTCCAATTTCAACCTTTTCCTTAAGTTGAACAGAGGTATCATTTTTTTTTGTAACGTTGACCACTGTAGGATAAGATCCAGCCACATGAGGCTAGATCTTTGTGGAAACAGTTTTTAGGTATTTTCATACTCTATAGCATGGAGTAGACCCTCACGACGTCGGTATTCGGTGTTAGTAGAGATTTGTGTATATGCTTATTTACTCTATGGTTTAATAGGTTGGCCTTCTGGATCTATCTCGGTGGTTGGATGTTGTGGTGGAATCCATTTTCATTCCGGTTATCTTCCTATGTTGATTTTCGTCCTGCAATCTGGTCTGTTGCGCATTTCTGGGTATTTAAGAGTTAAATTATGTTGTTGAACGGAAGATATCATTTAATTACGGCCTCGGTAGAAGCATTTCTAATGAATTTGTTATGTTTAAAAGTATGTGTTTGACATACTGTTGGAAATAGTAGTTCCTGTTGATTTTTTTATGCTTGATATGGTGCTTGTGATTTCTATTATATAAGTAAGCACTACCGGTGGATCACCGATACCAGTGCTGGTTTGTTCGCAGTGTATGGTTTCTTTTTAATTGAGCTTTATGTTAAATATGAAGGTGAACCTCTAAAAGGGCGGCCACAACATCTATTAATTGTTTAAATGTTTGCACACACAATATTTCGACATAGTATCTATGTATAATATGAAGGTCGACCTCTGAAAGGGCGGCCACTACCTGAAAGTATTTCACCATGTATAACTACTCTAACTCAATGAAAGCAAAAAAGACTATTTTTAATTTGGTTGGGAAAGATGAAATTTGGTGGAAAGACCTAAAGAAATCTAAGGAGATTAATGACCATAAAGTTACTTGGAATTGGCTTAAAAGGGTATTTAAAAAAAAGTATTTGTCTGAATATTACTATGAGGGTAAGTCTAAAGAATTTTATGAACCAAGGTTAGGGAAAATTTCGATGCATGATCTATGCATTAAATTCCTATCCTTAGTAAGATATGTACCCTACCTCACTGAGGAAAAGCTAAAAATACAAAGGTTCCTTAGTTGTCTGCCTAACTTCTATAAATATAGACTAGAATTTAATAACCCTATAACACTTTATGAAGCAATGAGGAAAGCTAATTTAGCTTATGATCAAGCCAAGAATAGACAATATAACCCAAAAACCTTTAAGAAAAGGGAGGGACAAGATTTTAAAATAAGAGAATTCAAACCCTTCAATAAGAATAGAAGCTTCACCAAAAATAATTTTAACAAAAGTCAACCAGCCAAACCTGAATTTAATGATAACACTGGATACAAGAAAATTGAAGAAATAAAAAGATAACATTTAAAATGTTGGGGATGTGGAGAAATCCATTTCTACAGGGACAGTCCGCATAAAAAGGACAACAGAATTATGCATGCAGTTAGGGATGTTGCCATAGTTGGAGAAGTTGCGAGGAGCATTCCAAAGATAAGCACGGCCTTGGATAATCGTCAAGCAGAATTTCAGCCCTCCATGATAGAGGTAGAAGGTAAAATATCTGGAAGATCTATTTCTGCTTTAATTGAATCAGGTTCAACATTAAGTTATATATCTCCTAGGTTGGTAGATGCTTGTAAATTAAAGAAAAAAGAATTTCAAAAATCCCGGTTAGTTCAGTTAGCCACGAGCACGAAAAGAAAAGTAACAAGTTTTATTTCCACATGTAAATTTTTTTATGAATGATTATGTTACAAAGGCTGATTTAAACATATTACCTTTAGGATCCTATGATATATTGATTGGTATGGACTAGCTTGAAAAACATAGAGTAATTTTAAATTTCTATGACAAAATTTTTACTTGCATTGATGAATTTGGTAATCATAGATTTGCTAGAGGCATTCCAAAGAAAAGTACAATTAGAAAAGTATCTGCATTGCAATTTAAGAAGTGTGCTAGAAAAGGTTGTAAATTTTTTACCGTGCATATAATAGAAACCTATAATGAAAAGAATAAACCTAATCCAGAAGATTACTCTATCCTACAAGAATTTAAGGATGTATTCCCACACGAAGTTCCTGGATTAACTCCAAGGAGGGACATCGATTTCACTATCGAGTTGGTACCTGGTGCGGTACTTGCCTCTAAGGCCCCTTATTGAATGAATCAACCTAAACTAATAGAATTAAAAATGCAATTGCAAGAGTTAATTTCCAGATTTCTACTGTGATGAGCAGTTATAAAACAGACTCGGAGAACATAATAAATAATGCTACCGAAAATGATGAAGAGTATTTGAAAACTAAATAAAAATGGAAAATAAATGTTGACGAGGAAGAACCAACCGACTTTAATATTGGTACTGACAATTTACTTAAATACAAGAACCGAATATATGTACCCAATTCGGAAGAGGTAAAAAGATTAATCTTAAATGAATTTCATAAGAAACCTTATTCTGGACATCCTAGATACCAGAAAATGTTAACAATTTTGAAAAAAAATATTATTGGCCTAACATGAAGAGTTTCCAACTATCTAGCTAGATGTCTAGAATGTCAATAGGTAAAAACCAAACATAAACATCCAACTGGTTTGTTGCAACCCTTTCCCATTCTGGAATGGAAGTGGGAGGTAATAAGTATGGAATTCATAACTGGATTGCCTAAGAATAACATACAACGTGATTCAATTATGGTAGTAGTTGATAAACTGAGTAAAGCTGCGCATTTCATTCCAATTAAGTCTACTTTTAAAGCTGTTAATATTGCTTACATTTTTATGAAGGAAATATTTAGATTGCATGGCATTCCAAAAGTAGTTATATCAGATCGAGATTCAAAATTTACTAACAATTTTTGGAAAGAATTATTTCAAGGGTTAGATACAAAGTTAAATTTTAGTACCGTATACCATCCGCAAACAGATGGGAAGACGGAAAGAACTAACCAAATACTTGAAGACATGTTAATAATGTACGTGATGAACAAACCAGGTAAATGGGAAGAATATCTGCATTTAGTCGAGTTTGCATACAACAATGGCTATCAAACATCGACAAAAATGACACCCTTTGAAATACTATATGGTAGAAGGTGTCACACACCTATAACATGGGATAGCCCCATGGATAGGATTGTGTTGGGACCCGATTTTTTGAAAGACATGGAACAAATCTTTAAGAAGGTACAACAAAATCTAAAATGTGCACAGGATCGTAAAAAAAAGCTATGCATATCTCAAAAGAACTCAGAGAGAATTTAGTGTCAGATACCATTTCCACTTAAAGGTAAAAGCAAAAAGAATTTCCTTAAGGTTAGGTAAGTGTTCGAAGCTGGCTCCCAGGTATTGTGGACCGTTCGAGGTACTGGAAAAGGTAGGGTCGGTAGCCTACGAAATTGCACTTCCTCCCTATATTAAAGTTCATAATGTCTTTCATGTATCGTTGTTGAAAAAGTATGTTCATGATGCTACTCACATACTTGAGAGGGAGAATTTTAAACTGGGCCTATGCGTATCCTCAAGGGGAAGGAGCTAACGCTACGGAACCGAGCTATCGCTCAAATTAAAGTGCAATGGAAGCAGTGTGGCCGAGGAGAGGATACATGGGAATTGGAAGATAAAATGTGAGAGGCATACCCGTCATTTTTCCAGCAAGAGCAAGAAGGCTCCGATTGAAAAAAAAAATATAAAATAAAAGTAATGTCGAGGACGGTGTTAAGAATGAGGGGGGGAGGAATATGACACCCCCTAACAAGACAATTTCTATTTTTACTTGAAGTGAAGGATTTATTATTCTTGTTTTTATTCTCGAGTTATTAAAACGAAAAAATATGTAACTCACATTATGTGAGATTTATGTTGCACCAAAACTATTTTTATTTATTATTTTAATAAAAGGAGAAAACAATTGGAGAGGATCAATTAAAAGAGGGGACGCCACCTACAACTATGGATAAAAGATAGCACAATCATTATGAAAATCAATCAATCCAAGTGGAGATCTCAACACTCCAACAAGATCCACAAAGATAGGGATCCCAGGATTTACTTGAGATTGGGTTGGTCATGGCACAAGACCTAGGAAAATACTATAAAGAGGAGCACTGAGAGAGAATCGGGGCACGTAGTGAAAAGGAGAACCATTATGTTGAAGCATTTTTGTTGAGACCTCTTATTTGATAAGTCCATCGAGTTTAACTGTTACAGACTCCAAGGTAGGACTGTTGCGTTGTAGTAGTGCTGGTCCAATAGTTGAGGTGTTGATCCAGCTCAGGGGTGACGTGTGGTGATGTTCAGATCCTCTATGGTTGGGAGGAATATATACCTCTCCTTTGTATTCCTGCTTGGCATAAATTTTTTGTCCAAGTAAGTATATTTTGTAACATTGGGTTCTGTGTTCAGTGTTAATCAAATATCTGTGGACAGAGTTATCAGTTTTGTATTTATTTTAATTACTTTTCTTTCTCGCGCGAACTCTTCCCTATTTGGCTGAAGTATGTATTTAGTAGGGTGTATGTTATAGCTTGAAATGACATCTCTCCGTCCATGACGACACTTATTTCCCTTGGTCGCATGACGACACTTCTTGAGATCAAGTTCAGTCACACAACAGGACATTTGTGGATGGAGGAGTCATTTGGGACACTAAAAATGGTTGAAATTACCTCGTTCTTGACTCATTTGATGTATATGACCCTTAGGAACATTTTTCCAGACCAAACCATCTCCTGAAAATGAGCAGAAAAGCCTGTTTTTGGCCATTTTTCAACATTTGCGCTCGTACATAGGCATGATAGTTGCGTGTGTACCCTACTTTGCTTCATTAAAGTAGCGCTTAACTCCATATGTACGCTAATTTGTCTACTGTAGAGTAGAGTACACCCCTATTTTGGTCAAAATATTGAAATTTTGGGAAGTTAAGTTGGTTGGGGAACCTCCTAATCGGTTATAACTTCTTTTCCTCTCCTTCACTGACTATATAAGGAGGGTAGAAGGGCCATGTGAGAGGACTAAGCCCAATTACAAAGTTATGCTGGAGGAATGGAGACAGTCATCCCCCTCTCTTGTGCTTCAGTTTTGGTAAACCCTAGCACAGTTGACTAGAGGCTGGAATCCTTGGAGAACAGAAGTAGGAGACCTTGAATCTAGGTTTCGTGAAGTGTCAAGATTGAAGGAAGGTATAACTTTATGTACTTGCTTTCATTCATTAATAAAGATCAGACGTTCTTCCCTTTCCAAATATGACATATTCTTGTGTATCTTAGATTTGATTACAGTTTGTTTATAATCTGATGTCTTCTTCTATTATGAATATCAGTCTTATATATGTAGTCAAATGTGTTTGAGAAAGGTATCAAGTTGTTTTGCAGGTCTGGCATTGCAACACTGGATAAGCATTGAAGAGCGAGGGAGGAAAAGCTAGGATCAACCTTCTGAATAAGGTGCCTACATATATAAACCCTAATCTCTTCATTTACTTGTTGTACTTGCAGAATGCTTGTATGTCTATCTTTATCACCGTAAGTTGGTATTTTCTCCCCTGAACTATAGGTGCATTTTCCCCACAACAGAATGGCGACTCCGCTGGGGAAATCCTAACTGCTTATGGGTATCCAAGGTCATTTCTTCAGTCTTTTTTGATGGTCTTTGTTCATTTTCTTGATTAGGATCAGTTAGTAGGCTCTGTTTGACCCTGTTGGGCTTTTACAGACTCTTCCTAGCCCTTACAAACCCTTGTGGACCCAGGTGTGGGGGGTTTTAACCCCATTTTTTCAATTTTTTCAACTTGTACGCTACTGTTGTGTAGTACAGTATCTCCCTGGGCGCTAGTCTCCTTCATACACAGTAGCGCTCAAAATATGGGTTTAAATTTTTGATTTTTTTGGGTTGTGGACCCAAATCTGGGGGTTCTGGCTACATTTTTGTGGTCCCTGATGACCCTAGGTCTGTGTTAAACCCCTGTAAGTGGTCTCCCATCCTTGTACTGATCCTACATTCATGATTTGAACCTCTTTTGATCAATTTGGGCTTGTTTGGAAAGTTTTGGGGCTTGTTGACCCAAGTTGGGGGGTTGTGGACCCGTTTGGTGTTTTGTACCCTAATTTGAGTCTGACTGAACTTGCTTGCCCCATTTCCACTGGATTTGAAACCTTTTGAGTCTTCTTGACCCTGTTTGTATCTATTTGAGTGAAATTTCTCTTTTAGATTGGTTTTTTATCCTCCCTTATGCTTTTAAGTTTTCTTTTGTAGTGAAAGCTCAAGTGTTTTGGCTGTTGTTCAAGACCTTGTTTGCATTGTTTATGTGCAGACCTAACTTTACCAAACCATACTTCTTCGTAGGTCATTTGCTTCGTTTGGGTGTAAAAGTAGTTTTCGTACTCTTTTCCCAATGTTTGGCATGCTTACATCAATAAGAATTTGAAAGTCATATTTGGTAGCTTTTACTGTTTCATAAAGAGAACCTAAAAATTTCTTTGCTTTGTTTTGATAATAGGTTAGTTTTAGTTTTGTTTCTTACCTTTGAAAGCATAAATCATTTTGATTAATTTTCTGAATAGAGTACCTTGCAAGTGGCTTAAAAGATTTTAGAGTGCTTTGCATCAAAAAGAACAAGTTTTCTTTTGCATACTTATTGGTTTGAATAGCTGCATTCTTAGGTTTTGAGTTTAATTTTGTACATTTAGACTTTATTTTTACCTTTTTTGCATTCGAAAGATTAAAAATTGCATTTGCATATGCATTTTAGATCATAATTTTAAGACTTGCATTGAAAAGAAAAGATTTGTTTAGTAGTAAATATTTCATTTTCAGTACTCTATCTCTATTATAACCACTCTCACACACCCACTACCTTTTTGAGTAAGCAAGTAACCTTTAAAATGAACCCTAATAAAATGTACTAGTAACATTTTCTTTTCTAGGTTACACTACACCAACTAGTCTTGGTTAGGATCTTGGGTTTCAAACACCTTAAACCACCCAAGATCACACATTACACAAAAATCGTAGTTCGACTATCACAGGTAAACCCACTTCATTCAAAGCTTTCCTGAGATCTATGCACTAGGTCTTGTGAGATCAGATTGTTGGGAATACTCCTCCTACTTTCTGTTTTGAGCATATACCAGGATTGGATCGCGTTTGGGGACTCTTTTGAGTTTTGGGCTCATTTACCCTGCCCACGCCTTCTGATTCGACCAACGACTATTCCCCCAGGAGTTTTCGGTGTGGTGGTATCCTTAGTATCTGACCATAAGTTCATACACAGGTGACAGCGGGGGGTATATCTGCTGTACCTAGGACAGAAGTGGGAGGAAATCCCTTGTAGGTCTTTGGGAGGGCGGTTGGGTGATTCCAGTGCTTGCACCCTTAGTCATTGTATTATGGACCTCGGGTAATTGTTCTTCATCCTTCGTTGATATGTTCTGGGCCCTCATCATCCCAGACTCTTCTTCGGAAGGCATCTGTTTTCCTGGTTTGATTTACCTAGGACCTTTTTAGTGGTGTGCTCTTTGTGCTACTGGTTTTAGTTTGCCTTAGATAACTTCTTGTTCATTTGAGCAGGAAACTATGTCTAGCATTTCGGCGAGTGCCAATCAAGGTACCCCTGTTCCAGGGGATCCTTGTGCTATTCCATTCATTGGAAACTTGGTACTCCTTTGATGGATACTCTGAATCTTCCTGGATTCACTATTGGGCTTCCGGTTTGGTTGTTTTCCACTCCAAATTCCTTGCATGCTCCTGGCGCTTCTTTTGTGAGCACCTCAAATCAAGAGCATCAGAAACCTGGGCCTTCTTTTCCAGTAAAATATTCTCCTCCTCCTTCTACCTCATGTGGCGAAAGTAGCAATACTAGTAACCAACAGTCTAAAAGGAATAGACGGGGGAAGAATAGGAAGAAGATGCCAAAACAAGGGGGCAACAACCCAGCCTCTGCAAGTCATGCTAGGGGCAAGCACCCTGCCTCTGCAAGTCATGTAGGGGGCACCTACCCAGCCTCTGGAGGTCATGCTGGGAGAAACATTTTAGTCACTGAAAATCATACTAAAAGTTTGTCTTCAACCACTGTCAGTCATGTTGAGGACACGTCATTGATCATTACTAGTCATATTAATGACAAGTCACCAGTTCCTGTGAGTCATATTGGAGACACTAGATCAGCCACTGCAAGTCATGCTCAAGGAGTTGACATTGTCGACAAACCAAAAGAATAGAAGCTTAAGTTCCCTTGTAAGTTTTGCAAGGGAGATCACCTTACTTACTTGTGCCTTGTACTTCCAGAAGTGCAAAAAGTGTGTTCCTTAGTTCAAAGGTCTGATGCTTCTGAGCAAACAGCCTCTGTGAGTCATGCTGGGGGAAAGCTGTCAACCAATGCTAGTCATGCTGAGAGTACTGACCTTGTAAAGGAGTCTAAACCTATAGGACGAAAACCAAAGTTCCCTTGTAAACTTTGTAAGGGAGATCACCTTACTCACCGATGCCCTGCCATTCTAGAGGCACGAAGAGTGTGGTCCATGTCTGAAGGAACCTCTGTTCCTGAGTTGTCTATAGATTCCCTGCAGTCAGATCAACCTTTGATTGATAAAGTGGTTGAACCAATGCAATCTTTGGTCAAGCCCACTCTTCCTTCGAAGAGTGAAGTGATCGAATCGATGCAATCTTCGATCGATCCCATTAGTCCTTCGGAGATTGATGCACCTACTGCTGAAGTCTTCTACATTACCAGTTTGGATATTCCTGAAAAAGGGGGCAGTTTATTTGTGCCATGTGAACCCCTACCAAGCCCTAGGATTGTTTCCTTTGATTGGAATAGTCTAGCCGAGCCTCATCTTCCTTCTTCGACACCTTTCCAGATAAAGGTTGATATCGGGAACCATACGGTTGATCGATGCATTGTTGATGAAGGTGCTTCTGTTAGTATCTTATGCACTTATGCTTGGAGAGATTTGGGTTTCCCTAATGTTATTCCAGCTGCTAATTGGCCGTTGACCTTCGATAGAAGACCTAGTGAACCGATCAGATTCCTCCGTCAGGCACTTGTTACTTTGGGTGGAAAAACAGTCTTAGTTGATTTTATGGTTTTAAAGGACCCTGTGGATTTTGATATGATCCTCGGGCGTGATTACATTTATGCTATGCATGCTGTGGTGTCTACGCTCTTTCGTGTGATGCATTTCCCTCATAACGAAAGCATCGTCACTATCGACCAACTTGCATTTGTTGATCCTCCTTATTACCCAACTATAGACCAGTCAGATCCCTCGTCATTAGGCACTACTATGTCACATGGGACTTATGTGGCATATTGTTCCTTGATTTCAACTGCTACTGAGAAGAAGTCTCTGAGTTCATGTTTACCTTCTCGGGACTTGGTGCCAACTTTTGACCAAGTGACACCTCCATCTGAATGTTTAGATATGTGTTCTATCTAGGATGATATGCTTCCTTCCGATGAATTTTTTCTAGAGTCTATAGTACAGTCTGCCATTCACTTGGATGTTGATCCAGTCGCAGTCATGTCCAGCCCCGGTTTGACCTTAAAGCCAGATCTTCCTACTGTTGAGTCTTTGAACTCTTCGATAGATCCACAAATTGGTGTTCTTGCTGAGTTTGATTCTGCTTCTAGAATTTTCAACTCCCGTGATGATGAATTTGTTTCTGCAGATTCCATCATGTCCTTCAACTTTGATCTTCATCCTAAAGTTGATCTTTGTTGATTGTAAGTCCTCGGGATTGGGTACCATAGAGTCTTCATTTGAAAAATCTGCCTTGTTTATGCCTGTTGTTGATGATAGTGAAGTTGAAAGTATTTCTACCACAGTGACTTGTATCGGGTCTTTCTTTACATATGTTTTAGATATGATCTTGGTACTGATGTTTCTTGGAGACAGGATTCTTAGCTGGATGTATACTTGCTTACTGGTCCTTTTCGACACCTTGTGCGACCATGTCAGGTATATTCGGAACCTTGCATATAGGTTTAGGCTTCCCCGCTGTTATGTTTCATTTGAACCTTTTGCCATCCGAATTCGCCATAGGGTCGAATCTATTGGATATTGGTGTGTTAGCCATCTCTTTATGCATTGTGCACCAGTCCGACAGCAGAGCCTACGTAACATGGGTCACCCTAGTCAGCACCCTTATGCCATTCTGGTGCCCATGCTGAGTTTTTCTCATAGGCTCGGGAGCCTTTTTAGATTTACCATGACTTTGAGAAGAAGCCTCATATCTTTCTTCCTCATATATTTCTGGCCATCCCTGGTAAGGCTCCCATCTTTGTGTTCAAATTGCATATGCATCTGTTATGATCCCGCTTGCGCTAATGAGCCTGAAGCCGGATTCCACGCTTTTAGCTCGTTATATAAGCTTCCATCTCTGATCTCATTTCCACTAAGCTCTGTATCATTTTGCCTTTGCAATTTGACACCTTTTACCTGGAGGAGACACACCCTGAGTGTCCTTATCTTGCTCATGTTCCTTACATTAGGCATAGCTTTGTTCCATGCGCTTGGAGCTAGTTTTACATGTCCCTGACATTCTTCTCCTCCCATTTTGAGCATTCTTCTTTTACTTCGAGCTCGTTAAAAACAGTAAGTAGGTTACGAGCATTCTTCTACCTTTACTTCGAGCTCGTTAAAAATAGTAAGTAGGTTACGAGCATTTCTTCTACCTTTCATTCGCGCTCGTTAAAACCAGTAAGGAGGCTATGAGCATTTCTTTCATCTTCACTTCGAGCTCATTAAAAATAGTAAGGAAGTTGTGAGTATTTTTTTGTATCTCCTTTGAGCTCATTAAAAACAGTAAGGAGGTCATGAGTTTACTTTTCCAGACTCATTAAACCTTTACGGAAAAGATATTTATGGAGTTCTTTTAAGCCCTTTTTAGACTCCTTAAATAGGAAAAGTTTTCCGAGCATAGTTGTCTTTTTGGGCTCGTTAAAATAACTGAATCGACATCAACTTAGGTATAGAATTACCCCTTTTTCGGGCCTTGGTGGATAATTTACGGAAAAGGTATACTCTAGGTATACTCTTGTATGCGCTAGAAGAGTTCTTCTTCCATCATTTTACACTTTTTCGGGGAAGGAGACTAACTTTACGAAAAAGGACCTTTGGAGTCATCTTTAGGGTTTTCAGACTCTCGAAATGTGAAAACACCAAGTGAGCATTCACCTACTCGGGCTCGATGTGAAATCCACGAGATGGTTGATAGAGGACTGTTTAAGTTTTTCAACTCTATAAACAAGAAAACACCACCGAGCACAGACCAATCCTGGCTCGATATAAAATCCACGAATAGGTGTATGGAGTTTTCTTCTAGGTTTTTCAAACTCCTTAAATATGAAAATACCATCGAGCATGCTTTAGTTCTTTGTCAAGCTCATTAAAACCTGAAAAAGGAAAGGGAAGGGAAGAATGTTAAAATATCTTTCAATATGATGGCAGCGAGTCAATTATCTCCTTGAACAAAGCACCTGTTTTGAGTCTATCAAACAAGTTGGGTTCTAGTGTTGGCCTTAGGATAAACTAATCTCAGAGTTCTTACTCCTCTGTTTGGTTAGTCTTCCAATCATATGGAGAATCTGCTAATGTCTCCTAAATTACAGATTTGTATTGTGGTCTCTTTATGTTCAAAGCTGCCTAAGTCACTCTTGTGTCGTGCTCACTGTTCAAGGATATAACCTGTGTCGGCCATTCTGTTGTTGCCTTGACCTCATGCGTCGGCCATTCCTTGGTGTTAGTATGTTTCATCTTGTGTTCAGTCCTACTCCAAATCGGCTCATACCTATTGAGTGTCCCTTGTGTTGGATGATGGAGGATGCATTAAGGCCTCCCTTCCAATGGACTTCTTCCCATCGACTTGAACTCATTGTGCTCTGGGAATGAAGTTTAGAGTTTCGGTTAGTACCTTGGGGATTGCAGTCATTAGTGGCAGTTTCCCTCGCTATTGGATAGATGGGAATACATCAATGTCTCCAATCCGATGGATTCTTCAAGTGTTCGACGACAAGACCACTTATTCGCACTTGCTTGAATGTACTAGGTACCTTGGGTTCCATTTTCATTATTGGTGGACACCCTCGCATTTGTTAACGGTATACATCAATGAACGGTAATCAAACAATACCTCCCATGTTCGACATCAACTCATTTATTCGCATGGATAGGTTTGTACCTTGGGTTGTTTTTGGATGAAGACCTTGGGATCCTCGATAGCATCACCTCATTTATGTTATCACCCAAGTTGCGCAAGACTGAGCCACACTCTTTTTGGGCTCTTGATGAGACATAGATCCAGCTTGTTCTCTATGGCTATGTTCTCCAGTTTTGACATAGATCCACCTTGTATTTACGTGGCTATGTTTACACTTATGTTCCTCATGGATCCATGCTTGTATTCTAGTGGCCATGATATATGCATCAGAATTTGGATCATTATTGTATCCTCTTGGAGGTCATGTTCCACCATTTGAACATGGACAGTTACCCCAAGGATGAGTTTATCTGACATTGCCTTTGCTTTCAGGTAATTCATTTGAGCCTATGATTCTTGGTTTCTCTGTTCCTCCATGATTCAACTCTTTGTTATTTATAATGTATTTCGGCCATCGTTTCCCCCACTCCCTTTGACCTCATACATTAGGGGGCATCTGTTATAGCTTGAAATGACACCTCTCCATCCGTGACGACACTTATTTCCCTTGGTCGCATGATGACACTTCTTGAGATCAAGTTTCGTCATACAACATGACATTTGTGGATGGAGGAGTCATTTGGGACACTAAAAATGGTTGAAATTACCTCATTCTTGACCCATTTGATGTATATGACCCTTAGGAACATTTTTCCAGACCAAACCATCTCCTAAAAATGAGCAGAAAAGCCTGTTTTTAGCCATTTTTCAACATGAGCGCTGGTACACAGGCATGATAGTGGTGTGTGTACCCTACTTTGCTTCATTAAAGTAGCGCTCAACTCCATATGTACGCTACTTTCTCTACTGTAGAGTAGAGTACACCCCTGTTTTGGTCAAAATCTCGAAATTTTGGGAAGTTAAGTTGGTTGGGGAACCTCCTACTCGGTTATAACTTCTTTTTCTCTCCTTCACTGACTATATAAGGAGGGTAGAAGGGCCATGTGAGAGGACTAAGCCCAATTACAAAGTTATGCTGGAGGAATGGAGACCCTCATCCCCCTCCCTTGTGCTTCAGTTTTGGTAAACCCTAGCATAGTTGATTAGAGGCTGGAATCCTTGGAGAACAGAAGCAGGAGACCTTGAATCTAGGTTTCGTGAAGTGCCAAGCTTGAAGGAATGTATAACTTTATGTACTTGCTTTCATTCATTAATAAAGATCAGACGTTCTTCCCTTTCCAAATATGACATATTCTTGTGTGTCTTAAATTTGATTACAGTTTGTTTATAATCTGATGTCTTCTTCTATTATGAATATTAGTCTTATATATGTAGTCAAATGTGTTTGAGAAAGGTATCAAGTTGTTTTGCAGGTCTGGGCATTGCAACACTGGTTAAGCATTGAAGAGCGAGGGAGGCAAAGCTAGGATCAACCTTCTGAATAAGGTGCCTACATCTCTAAACCCTAATCTCTTCATTTACTTGTTGTACTTGCATAATGCTTGTAAGTCTATCTTTATCACCGTAAGTTGGTAGTTTCTCCCCTGAACTATAGGTGCATTTTCCCCACAATAATGTATCCCTTTGTGTTGTTTGATTTTAATAATTAAGTTGAACAAAGATATCTTTTATATGTTTTTTGTAATGCTGGTTTGGGTGTTCAATGTTAGCCCAAACCCTGTGCGAGCAGAGTTATAATACGTATTTATGACTCTAAACCTCTATGTTATATCTTCCTATGTGAGCGTTGGCTCAGCATAAACTGTTCTGTTATACCTTTTTGCAAGTGTTGCTCCAATTTCAACCTTTGCGTTAAATTGAACAGAGGTATCATTTGTTTTTGTAGCGTTGACCACTGTAGGATAAGATCCGGGCACCTAAGGAGAGATCTTTGTGGAAACAGTTTTTAGGTATTTTCATACTCTGTAGCATGGCGTAAACTCTCATGGCATCGGTATCCGGTGTTAGTAGAGCCTTGTGTAGATTCTTATTTACTCTATGGTTGAATATGATGGTCTTCTAGATCTATCTCGGTGGTTGCATGCTGTGGTGGAATGCGTTTGCATTCTGGTTATATTCCTATGTTGAATCTCATCCTACAATATGGGGTGTTGCATATTTCTTGGTATTTAAGAGTTAAATTCTATTGTTGAACCAAAGAGATTGTTTAATTACGGCCTCGTAGAAGCATTGCCAATCCATTTAGTATGTTTAAAAGTCTGTGTTTGACATACTGCTGGAAATCGTAGTTCCTGTTGATTTTTTTTATGCTTGATATGTTTCTTGTAATTTTTGTTATATATGTAAGCACTACCAGTGGATCACCTATACCATCGCTGGTTTGTTCGCAGTGTATGGTTTCTTTTTAATCGAGCTGTGTTAAATATGAAGGTCGACCTCTGAAAGGGCGGCCCCAACATCCGTTAATTGTTTAAATGTCTACACACACAATATTTCGATAGAGTCTCTATGTATAATAACGATCTCTTATGACCTCTCGTACTTTTATTGTTGTTATTGTTGTTTCGACTGACTCCACTTAACCGGAAGAGTTGTGCCCTCATTTCATTTTTCCATTGTCTTTTCCTTGATAGAGTATGGTCACACTTCTGTACATACTGAGTCGTACAGTGTTAACTAGTTTGTTTAGCCACACCCTCAAATGAGAAGAAGATGAAACCTATTGGACCTCGTAGCTATGTGTAAGTTCAAATATGACCCTTTTCTCCTTGTTTTACTCGAGTGAAAGGTTATTTATCTTAGGGTTACTTGAGTTTCTCCCATCGGCGACAAGAATTGTTACGCCAAACTTCGGAGTTGTAACTCTCCTGTCATCGTCGATGCTCACCTACCTCAATCTGTTGGCAAGGAGGTTTAATTCTATTCTTTACTTGGCCAAGTATGTTTTTTTTATTTATCAACCCAACTCTAAGCTGTCCCTTACCAATAAACTTGTGAATCCTCGAGTCATTTTGTTCCGTCATCGCATGAATTAAAATAGTTTTTGGTTTGGACTCTAGGCTGTCGAGCTTGTATCTCGATCTTGGGTTTTTCATTTTTTATAAGACATGTATCGATTTCCATATAATATATTGTTGAGTACTTTTTTTTTGGAACTATGTAAATGGTTTAGTGAAGTTAAAATTAATGTCTTATTTGTAAATACATTTAAAAAGGTGTAACCTTTTTAAAGTGATATTTTCCATAAAAAGTTGAATAGCATGGAGTATATAAGAAAGTAGTTATTATATATATATATATATATATATATATCCTCCTTTTTAACTTTAGTTGCTGGCATAGGTATATGTCTATTGATTTTGGGATGAAGTGAAAGTTAATACATGTCTAAGGGGTTTATAAATGGAAGAAGATATGCATCTTATAACCAGAAAATTTATAGGATATAAATGAAAAAGTTTATAAATAGCTAAATAGTAAGGTAACAACTCTAGTAGTATGACACAGAGATCGTTCACCTCTTCTCCAAAATGCAAGATAGTTTTCTTCTTAACACAGAGAATAAAATCAAGTATTATTTAATAATAAGCCATGAGTTTGGTTCTCTTACACACAGAGATAACCATATTTATACAGATCGATACAAAATCGAGACGGTCCTTCACCTAACAAAATCTTAGTTCTCCACCATCAAAGTTTTCATTTGCATTTCGACTTTGACTAACTTGAAAATGTCCATACTAATTGAACATAGACGGTGTCTCTATGTTGTCTGTGCAAACAACCTGGTGAAATTCTGAGTTATATAATATTAAACAAACAAAGGGGAATGTGATATTTTACCCGCTACCTTATATATTACCTGCTTCCTTGTAATGATCTAGAAAAGGAGAAATTGAGTATGTGCCACTGCAAATCGAGGATAAACAAAAGAGTTAGTTTTCCAAGCAAATGTGTTTCTTTTGTTTCAACAATGTTTAATGTGTAATATTTCCATTACAGTAGGAGTATTGTTGGAAATTAGAGTTGTGCATCAACATCTGATACTCATTCCTGGAACGTTTCTCCATCATCAGGTTATTTTGCAGGTAGCCGAACGTTTGGACAATCGTGATATACAAACATAGAAATGGTATTCATGGCGAAAGATTGCAAATGAACAGGTATGCATTCATCACGGGATTTCAACCTGCCAACACCGCATCCGCTTGGTCCGTAAATCCTGAGCCATCCACAAACCACGTCTCCATTCATCACGGGCTTGCAACCTGCCAACTCGTCATCCGCTTGGTATCCAAATCCTTATCCATCCACACAGGAATCCAAGAGAGCATGGGAAACACTATTACAATTTTTCAAAGAGAAGAGCACGGGAAACACTATTACAAATTTTCTATGAGACATGCATTCAGAGTCTTCAAAATTAAAACTCTTCTTAAACATGAGACATGCATCCAAACTCTTCTGAATTGAAGAAATGGCTATTATAAATGAATCCATACTCTTCTCAAGCGCATGCATAACCTACAACATCTAAAACCTATGCCTTAATAGAACTAAATTGGGCACCAAAAGGGCGTCTATACAAATCCTCTCTACAACGCATCATTTTAGAGACCTGTTGCATGTAACGACAGGTTATGGATTGTACGTGGAGGAAGTAGTTAAATATTTATTATACGTGGAGGAAGGAGTTAAAGATTAATTAAACCTTTTGTTCTCCTGGAAAAAGACCTCGATTAAACAAAAGAAGCGACGGATTATTGCTAATCCAATTGAACCTATGGGTACCCTTTCCGCCGACAACAAACATTTGTCATTGGATATGTGTCCTCGACGGAGAATATTCCCAGCCACTACATCCTAGCCTTCCATCCTTAATTACTGATTAAAAGACCGCGATGGCTATAGAGTGCAATTTTCATTGTAGTCGCCTATCAACGAATTAAATCTATTTTTAAAATTATAATAAAATTATTATATATATATATATATATATATATATATATATATATATATATAAACTACTACATAAAAAAAAATCTTAAATAAATATAATATTTACATAAAAGATTGGATACTTATCAATGAAAAAGAAACATCTATACTAATTAAAAAAACCAACATCTTCAAAAACTTCACTAAATCTTAGATTTCTTCTTTAACATGGGTATGACAATATTAACATCAACAAGACAAAAGTTATGATTATATAAAATCTAAGAAAGGCACCTATGGAAATTCTATTTATGATAACAGTAAACTGGAGGAAGTGACTTCTTACAAATATCTTGGAATTGACATTCATTACAACCTCAATAGGAACCATAGCATTGATAAAATTATTAATGGATGATGGAAAGCTTATTTTGGTCTTGAAAATAGTTGTAAATCATCCAACCTAGTCATGTGGGATAAAGAAAAGTTCCTCTTTGAAACTCTTGTCATCCTTGTTATCTTATACAGTTATGAAGTAAGGGGGTGCAACATTTCTAGAGAATCCTGGAGAAAGATTGAGCAAATCTAGAAGTGGTTTATAACTTATAACCTCAAAATTAAAAGCAATACGCCTGATCCTATTCTCCTCATACAAGTGGGTCTTTCCCCCATCGAGAGCATGGCTATGACTAGGTACCTGATATACAAGCAAAAGATAAATAACATGGGAAACTAGAGACTTCCTAAAATTGCTTTAAATTCAAGTCAAAACCAACTACGCCTCAAGGAGAGATGGTGTAAAGATATGATGGCTTGGTTAGACCATTGGGGCGTTGATGAAAATGACACTTTACAGAATATCGATAATGCCAAAAATATTATTACTTTTAAGTTTAAAGAGAAATTATGGTGCGAAAAAAAATTAGCGATTAAGAGAAAACTAAGATACTATAAGGAGGTCATTAACCATAATTTGGAAGATTCGGAATATCTCTCGATAGTAACTATTTCAAATAAGAAAATTAATATAGCCAAGATTAGAACGAACTACCATGAACTTCATAAAGAAACATGACATTGGTCTATTCCCAAAACTCTGTGGGCGGAAAGGGTTTGCGATCTTTCTGAGCCTATGAGTGTTGAGGATGAAAATCACTTTATCTTAGAGTGCCCTGCTTACACCCGTGCATTAGATATGAGTTTCATAGTATTTGCTACTACACAAACTTGCTAACATCCTAACTTGCCAAAACTATAGTGAGCTTGGGAAGCTTCGTACCAAGCGTTTTTAGCAAATGAACACAAGTTTAAAGCAAATCAAGTAATAACCTTCTTAAGGTTCGATAAACCAAAGTTAGTCTTTATGGACATTAATCATCATCATCATAATTATTATTATGGTAAAATACTATTGTGACTATATAAAACTTCATTAAATCTATTTCTAACATTATAATATACTCGTTACTTTTTAAAATGAGATTATGGCCGAATAGTATTGTGACTCTATAAAATCTTTGACTCTATATATTTTGGACTTTTTTGATGTTGATGATGACACATCTGACATTGTGTCTAGCTTGCCCATAGGTGCTCTCTAGGTCAGGGTTTGAGAGCAATCTGTATGTTTTTGACAGCTAGTTATATTTACTATTTCGTATATTAATAATAAGTTGAATTTTTCTGTGAAAAAAAAATCTTTGATTCTATATAAAGTCTTGATTAAGATTCTTATATATATTTTTATGAAAAGTATAGGGTTACGAGGGTATAATAAGAACCTCTTCTCAAGAAGAAGCTCTTATTGATTGAATGTCTCGAATGTACTTTTGTTTTAAGTGTTTTTGGGTAATATTATTATTTTTTCGAATTTTTTGATATAAAATAAAGATTGATAAATATTATAAATGTAATGTGTAATTATTATACGTTAATCAATGATATATTCACGTTAATACATATTAGTTCGATGAATAATTTATATATATATATATATATATAAAAGTAAAAATACATGAATCAATAATAAATGCATGTTAATATATATCTATATATCCAACGACACTACGAAGTATTCATTGCTTATGAACATAACTTTCGGTAAATCACAATTGATTACCAAGGTAAAGAGAAGAATGTATAAAAAGCACCTGACTATATTAAGAAGTAAATCTTAATATAGTCGATCGCAAATCTATTTTGAACAAAAAAGCCAACTCTCGACGCAACTGAAAGATTAGTTCATTAAGTTAAACTAAAATATTTGAGTAATTTGAAATTTATATTTTAAAACGTAATTAAATATTATTTTTTATTAATGTTAATAAAAATGATTATATAGATAGATGTTTAGATATTATATGAGATTTTGGATTTCCTTGAGTGGATCAACAAAATTAACCTAGTGTAGCAAGTATATAATGTAGATTCATTTCATGGTCATCCTATCTTGTTATGCTCAAATGTATCTTGATTAAGATTTAAATAAGTTTCAATTAAATTAAGTTAAGTTAAAAAATGGATAAGAAAAATGATTTGTTTATAAAATAACATTTATTTTTATGTTTGTATTAATTAGTTTAATGTTTAGTCTTTGTTTAACAATCAACGATCTCCACAAAATTAAATAATTAACTACATCTATCAATATTCACCAAACATTTTACTAATGATCATTTCGATCATGTCTATAATGTTGAATATATGGGATTTCTGATAAATTTGCTGGAGACGTTTATCAGACAATAAATTTTTTAAGTGGGATATCAGCCGTAACCATTGAGGTGGCGGAGTTTGTGGGTCTCACACGCTTGACGTCACAATGGGGCTTCCGGTCTTTAAAATCACCAATGTCCACCGACTGGAGTTGCTTCTTCATTCGATTTGGTTTTTTCGTCACTGATGACGGAAGCCGAGAGTTTCAGATTTCCACGGCATTTTAGCTTCCCTCTTCGCTAGCCAATTACGTATGGATCTTTCCAGACATTATCCTCGAACCTGCTCTGCATTTACGGATTTGAGACTTTCTAGACGAGCTGCCCTCGCAGATTAAATTAATCGGACGATTCCTCGCCCAGATGCTATAAATATATATGTCAATGCACCGCTTAAACAACCACCCAGTTCAGTCTTTAGTTCGTTTTCCATTAAATCGCTTTATTACAATGAAGAGTTCCCCGAAGCCCCACGTCGTACTGGTTCCCTTTCCGGCGATGGGTCACTCCATCCCTCTCCTCGACCTCGCAAGACTACTGGCTTTACATGGCGCCGCCGTGAGCTATGTCACGACGCCTGCAAACGCCTCCCGGCTAGAAGGAGCAATGGCCGAAGATCAATCTGCGGGTTTGGATATTAGCGCTGTACTCCTTCACAGACCGCCGTGGAAGGCCTTCCAGAGGGACGCGAGAGCATGGATGTTCTTCCCTCGGATTTGACCGGTCTACTTTTCAATTTCGCCGAGAAGCTTGCAGAGCCCTTCGAGCGCTGGCTTCACCAACAGCTCCAACAAGAACAAGAAGAAGCAGGCCGTTCTTCGCCGGTTTGTATCATCAGCGATATGATCATGCTATGGACTCTGCAGATCGCCGAAAAGTATGGCGTCCCACGATTTGTGTTCACTACATGCGGGGCCTTCGCCATGAACCTTCTCTACTCCGTCTCGGCTTCAATATCTGACAACGCGTTGCAGAAAGAGGGGGACAGCGTTGTTCTGAGTATGAATCTGCCGAGCCCTCTCAGATTCAATAAGAATGAGATAGCCGCCAACTTCTTTGAGCCAGACATGTCGAACCGCATGCAGCGTTTCATGGTCCAGAGCATACAATCTCTGAGTCATGGCTGGGGAATGCTCATTAATACATTTGAGGACCTCGAGCCGCAACATCTAAGGCACTTTAGAAGCCTGACAGGGAAACCCATCTGGTCTGTAGGCCCGGTGCTTCCACCGAGCTCTGCAGGGAAGGTAGGCAGAGGGAAAATGGCGGACATCAACGAAGACGAGCTGGTTCAGTGGCTGGATTCTCAGAGGCCGCGTTCGGTTGCGTATGTTTCGTTTGGAAGCCAGACCTTCTTATCGGAATCACAGACCGTTGCGTTGGCGAGGGGGTTGGAAGCCAGCGAGCAACCGTTCGTTTGGGCAATCAAAGTCATGCCCAAACTCGAACCCATGACTGCAGATACAGAGATTCGATCCTATCTTCCTTGTGGCTTTGAGGACAGAATAACAAAGAAGGGGTTAGGGTTAATCATATGGGGATGGGCGCCTCAGCTTCTTATTCTTTCCCACCAGTCGGTCGGCGCCTTTATAACACACTCAGGGTGGAACTCAACGCTGGAGAGTGTAACGCTGGGCGTCCCTCTGATCACATGGCCCATGTTTGGAGATCAACATTTCAACTCAAAGCAAGTAGCCGAGCAATTTGGTACAGGAGTTCAGTTTTGCCAGCACCAAGACGGCATTCCCGAGGAGGAAAGAGTGAACAAAGTTGTGAGACTTGTATTGACAGAAGAAGAAGGCAACGATATGAGGAGACGTGCAGAGACATTGAAGGAGATGGCTTCCAAAGCTGTTGGAGAGGGAGGATCCTCGAGATCAAACTTGCAAGCTTTCGTGGGTGAGATGCAGAAGCTGACCATAATGAGATCCCGCAACAAAGAAAAACAAACTGGGGATACCGAATCCGTGCCAACGAGTTCGTGTGCACTTTAACACTCTTAATAATCTTTTAGTTTAAGTTTTATTATCCAACTTTTAGAATATTTTGGGTAAAAAGTTACGTTGATCGATTTTCCTTTTTCCTTTTTAACTGTATCGTTTTGAATTAAGAAAATATAATTAACACCAAATGTTTCAAAACCTTTGGACGTTTGATGTTTTCTTTTTTAACTCAATGGAAACTCGTTTTTCTCTAATTCCATTCCGGTTCTGGGTATGATGTGGGTATGAGTTTAATGGACTGCTGATGAATGTACAGTCTTTCTAACTTTTTAACGGTTTTTTAATTTTACTTTCATAACTGGTTGGTTCTATATATATTAAAATTGTTGATTTTCTAAGTGTTGTATATATATTTAAGTTAAGCAAAACAGGATATTAATTATGATTATGCTTTCTCTTTTTATGATTTGTTTTTTTATTAATTAATAAAAATATATTAATTATGATTTGTTTTTTTATTAATTAATAAAAAATATATTAATTATGATTTTTATTTTATTTTATGTTATTAGAGTTATCTATGTATGACTCATAAAATCAATTTAAATATATCTCATCCTCCTTTAATTCAAGAAAAACATAGATGATACTTCACCTCATATTCACAGAAATTGATGTAAATATAATAAGCAATTCATTTATTATGTATGACATTGACAACATTATTTAAAATTCAATATATTTATTTTGAAATAACAAATTTTTTAAAATCAATTTTATTAAATCTTTTATAAATATAAATATGGATCTTAACAATTTGTTATAAAAATGGTTTTATCTTAGAAAGCATATAATTAATTGATAACATTTATAAAAAAAAAAATATACCACATTTTTTTTTAAATGTATTATATAATTACTTCTTATTTTTTATTTGTTTATAATAATAATATAACATGTATAAACTAGAATAACGAAATATAATAAAAATTTATTTTTTATATAATGTATAATTATTGTATTTGTTTAGGATAATAATACAACATTATTGCATATTTGTTTATACTAATCAAAGAAAAATAACACTATTAATATTTTTTAATATATAAAAAAATGCAAATATATTAATATAAATAAAACATGAATATACTACCCTGTAACATTTTTACACCTACCACAATATGGACTATTTGGATTATTTGGTTAGTTGATAATGCAGTGAAAGTCCCAAAACTTGGTTTTCCCAAAACTTGGTTTTCTATGTAATTTTCACAAGTTTAAATTTTGAAGGTGGTTTAATACTAATACACACATATTATAGGAAAAAAATATTAATATGAAAAATATGTGCCCAATTTACGCTTATCAACGTATTCGGACACATTAATATTATTAATGTGGTTGTTGCTAGTAACGGGTGGGCACATACACATATCTCCAAAAGATTAATAGAATAATATTATTTAATAATTTTAATGAAATACATATTTAATAGCATTGCTTAATTAAACATAATAATTATAAAATAATTTAATTCATATTAATGTTATTTTGTTAATAATAATAATTTATTTATTTATTATTTCATTAAAAATATTAATAGATTAATATTGTTTAATGATTTTAATGAAATACATATTTAAATTTTTTTGATTAATAATATTGTTTAATTAAAGAATATTATTATTTAAACAATACTATTATTTTATAATAAGTAATTAAACAATATTATTATAAAATAATTTAATTGGTAATATTGTTATTTAGTTAATGATAATATTAGATATTAATTAATTAATTAATTAATAACTAATATTTTTATTTAGTTAATAATATTATTAGTTAATAAAATAATTAATTATTATATTATAATTTCTTTTTGTAAGTAAGAAGTATTGCATTATAGAAAAAGAGGAGTTACAAAAAGGAACAACCCAGCCGAGGCACAGACTTGTTCATTAGAAAATACCATCTTGTTGTTGACCCATAGATCCATACACCCTTATCAATTATGTAGGCCATTGCCCCAAAAGTAGAGAAGAGACTTCTATTCATCTGACCATCCCTATCCTTAAAAGCTATAAAGCTGCAAAATCTACTACCTGTCCAAAAAACAACAGAACCTAAGATGTTATTCCCATAGGCACGCAGGCCATATATAAAAACATAACCCTTATTAATGCAAAATTTCAAATTATTAATGCCTCACATGACCCTTGATAAATGTCACAATGTGACATAACCCTTGATGAACACCGCAATGCAACATAACACTTGATGAACACCGCAATGCAACATAACACTTGATATACATCATAATGTGACATAGCCCTTGATGAATGTCTAATGTCACATTATTAATGTGTCACATCTTGGGCATTGTCGGTGTATACCATTTTTTAATCCTTAATGAATGTCAGAACTGGACATAACCCTTATGTCAAATTAGACATAACCATTGATCAATATGGCAAAGTGACATAACCCTTTATGAACGCCACAATGCAACATAACCCTTAATAAGCATCAAAATGTGACATAATGGTTGATAAATGTCACAATACAATGTGACCCTTGATAAGAATCACAATGGGACATAGCGCATGATGAATGCGGAATGTCAAATTATTAATGTCTCACGCGACCCTTGATCAATGTCACAATGCGACATAACCCTTGATGAATGCCACAATGCAACATAACAGTTGATATACATCACAATGTGACATAGCCATCGCTGAATGTTGAATGTCACATTATTAATGTGTCACATCTTGGGCATTGTTGGCGTATACGATTTTTTAATCCTTAATGAATGTCAGAACTGGACATAACCCTTATGTCACAATGCGACGTAATCCTTGATGAATTCCGCAATGCAACGTAACACCTGATATACATCACAATGTGACATAGCCCTTGATGAATGATGAATGTTACATTATTAATGTGTCACATCTTGAGAATTGTCGGTGTATACCATTTTGTAATCCTTAATGAATGTCAGAATTGGACATAATCCTTATGTGAAATTAGACATAACCATTGATCAATGTCGTAAAGCGACATAACCCTCGATGAATGCCACAATACAACATAACCCTTAGTAAGCATCAAAATGCGACATAATCGTTGATAGATGTCACAATGCAATGTAACCCTTGATAAGCATCACAATGTGACATAGTGCATGAATGCGGAATGTCAAATTATTAATGTCTCACATGACCCTTGATCAATGTGACAGTGCAACATAACCCTTGATGAATGCCAAAATGCAACACAACACTTGATATACATCACAATGTGACATAGCCCTTGATGAATGTAGAATGCCACATTATTAATGTGTGACATATCAGGCATTGTCAGTGTCAAATTATTAATGTCTCGCATGACCCTTTATCAATGTCACAATGCGACATAACCCTTGATGAACGACATAATGCAACATAACACTTGATATACATCACAATGTGACATAGCCCTTGATGAATGTCGAATGTCACATTATTAATTGTTGAAATATTGTAACTTCTAAGAATATTATATTTGTACTTTATTATTCTGGAGATGTTTCATTCCTCCGTGAAGACCTTATTGTATATCTAGAGATGTTTTATTCCTCTGTGGAGAATGTGGTAACTTGGGTTATTAGACTTTCCCAGTGGGGGTCGGCCCTGTATGAGTCATGTGGGTTAAAGGGGTTATTAGACCACCCTAGTGGGGTCATCCTTGCCACATTATGTTAAGAGATTAAGTTGGGGCCGACCTAGTTAATGTAAAAGACAAGTCGGAGATGTGTATAAATAGAGGAGGTGTGTTCCTCATTTAACACACAATACACTCACTTGTGAATAGCGCATACGTGAGTGAGAGATCTGCTATGGAGGAGAAGGAGCTCATGTCTAGGGTTTACATCTTTGTATTTGCTAACCATCTATATTGAGGAAGCTTTGCTGGGTTTTCTACCACATGAGGGTTTCCCAGGATAAATCTATGTCTCTTGTGTTTATGTTGTGCTTGTTGTTCTTTCAGTGATCCTATATATGCTATTGTTGTGAAATGGAATGTAATGCTGATATTTTCTGTCTTAGCATATTGAATCTTAACATGGTATCAGAGCTAACCTGAAGGAAGACAATGTATGGCACTTACGACACTTGCGACAATTTGAAGGTTAGGGTTTTATATAGCAAAACCTAGTCATCGTGGAACTTTCTCTATAAATCCATTTTGGCGAAGGTTTAGGATCTAAAACCTTTACAGGTCGTAGATAACATCCCCTATACCTTGTGTCCAAAGGACAACCTCTAATTCATTGTACTTTGTGATTTATGATCAGTACAAGTTAGGGTTTCTGCCTCTTCGAGATCTCAGTCATAAACAGGTGACCTAGGAAAAAAGGTCACAACTTGGGCTAGGAAGATCCAAATGAAATTTCATAAAAAGTGGTAGGTAGAGCACGGACTGTAGTTTCTCAGGTAAGGTTTTTAGAGGCCAAAGTTGAACTAGTGACACGTGGCACGCCGTACAAGTTCACTCTCCTGTTTTACCCCATAAACAGGTCACGTTGCGACACTTGGAATAACTCTCTCTCAGAAAGTCCAATTGAGGTCAGAATTGTGGGGTTGGAAAGCTGACAGGTCAAGCTACAATAGGAAGAATTTCAGACCCTATGGATTCACAATTTCAGAGATGCACTAGAAACAATCAGGTGCATATTTCTGTCAAAACAAAATTGTTTTTTGAGCACCTTCATTCTTGGCTTATCACTATTGTGAGCATTTAGGGTTTCGGAGAAAGTTGGAATTTTTGGAATCAGAGTCCACGACTGAATGATACTTAGAAAAATCAAAATTTAGAGACCAAAATTGAAATTTTTGGTTGGTCAGAAGGGTGGGCTTAATCAAACCCTAGTTCAGGATTTTGATCGAAAAGGTGGAAAATTAGGGCTTCTGCAAAAGTTGGAATTTTTTAAGTGTGTGACTGTGGTTGGAAGATCCTCAGAAAAATCAAATTTTAGAGCTTTGGATCGAACCTTTTGATTGAGCAGAAGGGTGGGCTTTATCAAACCCTAGTTCGGGGTCCTATCTAGTGAATCTAGAAGTTTCAAAGGCAATTTTGAGGGGTCAAAATTTTGCAGTTTTCAAAATTGAAGTATACCAGCTTGATCAGATCAGCAAGCCACATCTTTCCATCCATTTAGAATTTTGAAATTCAAAATTTGAAATTTTAGGGTTTCTCTGACAAACCCTAATCCATCTCGAGATCTAGTTTCAGCAAATCAAAGTGGATTGGGTTAAAAGAAATACTGACAGGTATGACTTGAGGAGATACAAGTATGTGTTGAAATCTATTCATGATTAAGTTTATGATATGTTTGTCTTCATATTATTAAGGTTAGTACAATCTTGATTAATCTTAGAAGTATGAATGCATGTGAATGATAGAAGACATTCATTGATTAGGGTTATATGATTGTACTAATGCACCTATAGTTTTGCATGAGAATGATGTTGTCTACTAACAAGATACAGGTACACCAAGACCATGATGACATGAAGACAAAGACTCATTCATAATCTTTGATCACATAGAAGCTCCACTTATGAGGTATGTATGACCTTGTTCTACTATGCTTAACCTATGAGATATGAAGGTTCTAGCACAAGATATCTAAACCATTGAAGAGAACGAGAAGATATTGTTTGGGTATGTTAAGACATAACCAAGTTTGATAATCCAGGTATGTTTTCCGATATCAAGTTAGAATCCTACTTTGTGTTAGGATCTTAGGTAAGTATACCTATGTGTGAAATGATCATGACCATACATACTTAAGATTATCATGTTTTGATAGTATTGAGATTATACTAATAAATGTATGTTTGTGTATGAGATCATGAGGATGACACCAGTGCACACTTAACAATGCATAGTGGTACAGAATGAATATAAGTTCAAAAGACATATAGAGATCAAGCGGGAGGCAACCACACAAACATAAAAGATAAGCATTTGAGTTGTTATTTGAATATCTGAATAAGTTAATGATATTGCTTGTAATAGTTGCATGCGTATTTGTATTCATAGAATATATCATGCATAGTGTGAGCATTCATATAGCATTGAAAAATATACTACTAATATGCATATGATGGGTAAGTTGGACAAACATTCCATTGTTGCTTGTCTAGAATGAAACCTCTTTGATGACATGCTGAGAGCTGTGCACACTCTTGATAGTATGTTATGGTAGAGATGGAAGACATCTAGATAACCACTGTATGCATACATGATATGGAAATGTGTTGTGCCAAAGTATTGGTCAAGATAGTTGTATGACTATGTGAATCATATCAGTATGCATAGTAGGTTATCATGTCAACATAATTTGATGATTATGAAGCATTACTAATCATGTGATTAACTTTGATTTGTAGAAAAGATCATGTGCTATGATGATCAACACCTGTTCCAAAGAATGAGTGATGGATGTTCAACAAGAAGACTTACAAATCAAACATATTATAGAAGGCTCATGGCAAAAAGATTCTCTTAGAAAGAAGAAGAGGAATATCATGACGATATGTTTGCTCCAAGTGGCTAGATAAGACCATTCTCTTAATGGTGTAATTGAAGAAAGCTCTGTACGGGCACCCAGGATCGATAGTCATTTGATGAGCTTAATGATCACCATGGGTGATGCAGATTTCAACCTTTGCTACAAGGTTGAAGATGGTGTCTATATACAGATGACATTTTTCTCTTAGATGGATGCAAGAAGTTCGAATGATCTTGAGGCTCATATCAGTAGACCCATCTGATGAGAGATGGCATGGATAGGTATGCAGAAGATCACTCAATGCAGAGTGTGAATGATGTTCAGTCACAGAGGGAGAATTGATAGCTTCTTGATAAGATTGGGCTTTACCAAAAGTAAAGTTGATCCTAACCTTTATCTTAAGGTTATGGAAGATGAACATGTCATACTATTACTGTATGTGGATGATCTCTTTCTGACAGGGAATGAGAAACAGATCATGGAAAGCAAGAAGAAGTTCTCTTCAAAATTTGAGATGAAATATCTCGGATTGATGCACTACTTCCTAGGTCTGGAAGTATGGCAGGGCCCAAGAGGAATCTTTCTCAACCAGGGAAAGTATGCTGTGGAAATATTGAAGATATTTGACATGTTGGAATGTAAAGCCATGGCCACTCCCATGGATTCCAAATTGAAGTTATTAGTTGATGACTCATCAGAGTTAGTGGATATGACTCTGTATAGACAGATTATTGGGTGTTGATGTATATGACGATACCAGGCCAGATATATGCTTTGCTGTGAACACCTTAAGTCAGTATCTTGTGGAACCTAGATGCAGCTGCAAAGCATGTGATGAGGTACCAAAAGGGTACGATATACTTTGGTCTATGTTATTTTGGAGATCATGAATTCAGATTGTATGGCTACACAGATGTTGAGTGGGAAGGAAGTGTATCAGACAAGAAGAAGAACATTGGGACGATATTATTGTCTGGGATCTTCCATGATCTCATGGTTTAGAAAGAAGCAGTCTAGTGTGGTGTCACGTACCCTAATTTTCCTAAAATTTAAAAACTTTTCTAAGTTCCCTAAATGCCACTTAAATATATGCGGAACCATAAAGTGTGGGTTTACTTTCCTTAAATATCGCTTACAATTAATTATAACTCTTCGAAATTCAACACATGGTTTTCTTTCTTTGAACTAATTAACTCTTCATATGTGTGTACCAGATACAACCTAAAGAAAAACATAGATCAAGAAACCATAGACAACTATATTTAAGTCCCATATTTCTTTTAATCACTTCATTCAGTTATTCGTCAAATTAATAAAATGCACTTCAAGATGTTAATTCATTTTCAAGAAGCATGTACATCTTTTATCAGTTAATTTGTACCAGTACAACAACCTAAATGGTAACAACATAATCATAATCATAAGGGAAAACATATTAGCCATATACATCATATAAACAACCAACTTTCTAACTGAATCATATACTTCAAAGTAATCATAAACATTTTAAGAAAGAAGCAAGTACTCAAACCTAAAGACACATTGAGGAACATCATAAGAGACAAAATATAACGTGGTTCACCCGTACACGGGCTAGTCCACAAAGGTGTGTGTGCATCTTTTATTATTCTTTAAAGGAATCAAGGATTACAATCCAGCAACATGGTTGTTGCAACAATATCTTTCTACTTTCTCAGCCCCTACCATATAGAGCACTATTAAAAATTACACTTGCACCTATAAATGCTCCTTTATTCTAGGAGTTGTGTTTAACAACATAATCGATATGAAATTCTTTAACATCAAATGCCTTTCTAGTTCCAACTTTACCTATGCATTGTATTAACCTTAACAACAAGGCTAATCCACTTTAGACTCTAACAATTATACAATCTCTTATGCAAGAGTTTATAACATAAATACCTTATGTTAATATTAATAACAAGTCTAATCTACATTTTATACTATGAACTTTACATAATCTCTTATACCAATAGATTATAACGTAAACACATTATGTTAACTTTAATGGCAAGTCTAATATTCACTTTAGACTATAACCTATGTATATTCACTTATATAAGATAAACAAATCCAAGCTTCACTTTAATCTATAGCATTTTCAAAATATCTTATGCCAATGGTTTACAATATTTATAACATAATATACATTATGTCAACTTACTACTTAAACTATAACCTATGTGTATTCTCTTACACTAAGAATTTATAACATGAATACATAATGAAGCTCTCTATGGACTTTATTATGAAAAAATGTGGGTGATCTTCTAAAGACATCTTCGAATATATAAACATATATATAAAACCAAAGTGCAAAAATCTCTAATTCATGACATACTAATTCAACGGAAAGACTTTTGGTTGACAAAGGTCGTCTTCCTAACTCGCTGCAATCCTAAGTAGATCTTCGCGCTGAGGATTATTTGGACAATAAAATAAGGATATGGAAAGACCCCTATTTGTCTCACGCAGAGATCTCACCCAAGGTTAAGGTAACTTTCACCAAACATATTTGTAAATGCTAAAAGATGCAGCATACAAGGAGAAAAAGATCACGACTCTCTCATACAGAGGTTTCACTTGCTGGACGCAACCTACAGGGTTTCGAAAAATAAAAACATCTATACAAGGATCATCTAAGCATCCATCGTATTCACCAATTACAGAAATCATTCCAGCAGTACACATAATCATCAACTACGCTCTGATCACATTATTTATGCAGAAACGCATTTATCACTAATACAGGATCATCAAGCAATAAACATATTCACCAACGAATGTGGGATCATTTTTCGGCATAAATCTCAGAGTCAGTACTCTACGCAGTAATACACACAATATAAAAAAACTCAGAGAAACGGAGTTATGGGATTACCACAAGGGTACACCGCAGAAAAACAATCCGCAGGGATCGAGTCCTAATAAAAAAAAAACAAACTCATTCTAAAGGATGCAACCATGGTTCATCTAGTCCAGATGCCATCCTTCATTATACCACGAACAAGCAGATCTATACTATGTTCTCCCTCACTTCAGTCACATTGCCTATAATGTTTATTCTAAAACCAAAAGGGGATAGACTGATCACATTATCTGTCTGTACAAAATAATTTGATGTTGTGAGGAACAACAGTCCCACACACAGAGGTATCGAGTTCATACTGCGTTAATCCAGTAAGTTGCTTAAAAGACCACACACGAATCGATGGAAGCAAAACCCAACAAGGAAAATGTCCTATCGCTTTCACCCAAGTTTCAACGCATCTTATACAGAGTTTTTAGCATAATAATCAATCGGGGTACAAAGATTAGTTACACACTTCATTATCGCGAGACCTACATACCTTATTGCAAACTGATCTCCATTATTGATGTTGTAACAGCCATATAGCGCAGAGTTCCACACTGCCAGCTTACTGTGTAAACGCCTCATACAAGAACTGAACCCCATTTGCGTAGCGATGCCATCCAGGGAATAGCATCTCCAGGGCATAGATCAACCCTCTTCAAATGCACAGATCTCAGACGATTATCAGTTTTTTCCATCCTCAGATCCTCGAGATCTTTTTATTCTACTGCAGCTACAGATATCTCCTCGCTGGCTCCCCTACGTTGAGGCACATCCCCCCTTTCATCAACTGTGAGTGCTAAGATGTAGGAATCGACCCCGAAATTACCTCATCATGCTGCAGAGATCTCGGCATCACTTTCCTTTCGAGGAGTCCGTCCACCTTCTCACATTAAATTTTAACGACAACATTCTCTCTTGGAGAGTCCGTCCACCTTCTCACATTAAAATTTAACGACAACACTCTCTCTTGGAGAGTCCATCCACCTTCTCACATTAAAATTTAACGACAACACTCTCCTTTTTGTTAAGTGGTAGTTACACTTCTCACGTCTTTTATTCCTCCAATACCTTTGGAAATCACAGTTAAACCTTGTTGAGCTATAATACTTAATTAATATATGTAAATGTAAATATATATTAAGGTATTGGGTAAATACTCATTCGATTACCAAAACGAAACCTTACGCATAAACACCAAGATGCTTCACTATACCATAAGTTGATAATTGAAAGTCACTCCTTGTTATGCATCCTCTATGCTCTATTCAATAGAGTACCTAAATAAATTCTTAATAATAAAATATCTTACCTCCATATGCACTTTTAAACATATCTTATATATTCATAATATGTCTTTTTACTTTTTCCAAATTTCCTTTAAGTTATATAATAGTTTATAGCTTTGTATGAAGGTAAAATGGCATAAGTACTATGATACCCTTCTTTTTATTTCAAGGTGATTATTCCACATAATACCTTTAAAATAACTTCCTTGGCTTGAATCTATCTTTAGAGATGACACGATGGCATTTCATCCCTAGTTAAGATGTTCATGTGAACTCGGATTAGTCTTACTAGGGTCGTCATAACTTATAGAGCATAATAACTTAGTTAGATACTTACGTAAGCTCTACAAGGATGAAACTTTTACACTATCATAACTTAAGATGATACTTATGATTATGGTCATCAAACCCATGGCTTCCTAGCCATCTTACCCATTTCATGTCTTCTAATGAATAATCGATGTTTTTCCCTTTTTCTTCTTTGCGCTACCCATGCTCAAATCCTAAGTTTATAATTTTACGACTGATGAGTTAAACCTTATGAATCTCAAACCTTACTGATGGGCCTTAAGGTTCTCACCAATGTCACTTACACAATTACAATTCATTTATATATATAAAAAAAGAAAAAATAATAAAAATAAGGATCAAAATAGGTCATAAAGGAGGGATATCACATCCTCATCCCCTTTAAGATAACACCGTCCTCGGTGTTCACTCTTCTCTTGGAGCAATCCTTTGTATCATAAAACTGGAATTCAAAAAGAAACAATGTTTAGTAACAACTTGTCATCAACTTCATAATCAAACTCAGAAACATAAATCATGAGTTCTTTATTACACATATCTCTTGCAATATATGAAATAAATCTAGTGCTCCTTGATTGTATACTGTTGACAAAATCAACAAACAACATTCACTTGATCCAGGAAATTCTTTCCTAACACCTTAGTTCTCACGCAACAATCCTTTTCCTCATGCCTTGCCTAACACCTTAGTGCTCACGCAGCAAACATTTCTCTCATGTTTTGCCTAACACCTTAGTGCTCATGCAGCAAACATTTCATTCATGTCTTGCCTAACACCTCAGTGCTCACACAGCAAACATTTCTTTCATGCATACTAAGCAGCGTCCTGCCTCCCACATATACATTTTCTTATAGCTTGCCCAGGTCTTACAGCCAGCCGATTCTCCGAGAATCCTAGTGGCTGTTCAATCCCCGATCTTAGGGAGTATTTCAATGCCATTACAACACTCTTTACGCAATTCCCCTCAAGCATTCTCACTTGAGTCCCGGAATTTATTTTCCCCAAGCCGCCTTGCTTGAGTCTAGAAAAATCTCCTTCAAATTATTTCGTCACATTACATTCTGTACCCATACGATTACTCTGACCAATCTGGGTCGAGTGCTTTGTTCAACAATAATTATCAATTTTTTTTTTTTTACCATGCATAATATTTATGCTCTTGCATTTTCACAAGCTTCACAGAAATTTCACCATCTACCAAAATCCCCTTGTTAGTATCACTTTATAAACAAAATCAAATATTGTAAGAAGATCCTTTCTTTAAACAAAAAATCATCTTTCTTTTTAAAATATCCATATGTAATCATCTAAGATGTCATTTCCTACTACACATATCTAGCTTATAAGATTACATAATGCTTTACACACGATATAACATTCTTTCTGTGATGATCCATGGACATTATGACCATTTAACCTCGAATGTTAGCTTTCACCATTTCAGCACAATTCCTATTTTTAGTTATACAACCCTTTTTGAACACCCTAACATTATATAGAGATAACCAATTGTCTAAAACATACTTACATAACTTATACGGATAACCATGTGTCTTTGTAAAGGTGACCGCATAGCTCCCTTCATCTGCCGAGGTTCTAGTTTACTTGTATCATCACGTATTAGTATTATACATGAATCGATATATATATATATATATATATATCCCACATTTACCCATTGATGGGTGTCAGGCAGTGATGGGTGGGAAAATAACATTTGCTCGACCACAACATTCAAAGTGTTAGTCTTTAAGTCATAGGAACAATCGTATATATAACATATGTTCAAACATCATTTTTACTGGTTTCATAAAAGTTTATACCTCGAGTACTGTCTCAAAGATCACTTCCGATCTACCCTGCAAATTCCATGTCATCAATGTTTTCCTTAACACATAATAAACAAAAATAGTCATTCTTTGTGGCACATAAGGACGTCAGAAGATTACATCATCCTAGTAACCTGTATTTATTTCATGTGGGTTCTAGGTTTCCAATAATCTATCCCTTAACAGTTGTACATGGATAGCAAGTCATCATAAATATTGAGCAATTAAAAGTATCACTATTACTCATTGTTTCCCACGTCTATCTTAGTAGAAATTACTGAAATAAGAGGTATATATAAAAGATACTCATGCATTCTCATATTAACTGCTTAATATTCACATGTATATGTAATTATAACCATTTTCCTTTTGTTGCACTTATATGTAAAGGTACGAGCATACTTCAATGTCACAAAAATCGTATTATAATTACTTATCTTATATAAATCCATACTAGAAGGAAATTGGTTAGCAAGGAGACTATTAACCATTTTTCTCCTTTTTATTCCCATAGTTTCCTAGTCATAGAAAACTTCACACCAATTAAAGTTAATTTCTTTGTTTAAAAGAAACCAGACATTCTAGTCTAGCCAAACTATACTTCTTATGGAATAAAACAACAACTTAACATCACATAATTATGCTTCCCTCATAACTAGAATTATTAAATTCGCAATGACTCTTCCTGCGGCATACACCTTTACAGATTTTACTACTAAGGTCAATCTCATTATAAATTTATAAACTTTCTAATTTTAAGGTAACTCATATGTAAACGAAACCTGATCATTTCTTACATAGTTCAAAACCCAAGACTGACCCAAACTATCAAATCTTGAATGGACTTTCTAACATAAGAACTTACTTTTGATCTGAACTTAATGGATATTTTAACAGATCTAAGTTGCTTACATCCCCATCTAAATTTCATATTTGGAAATCTAGACTATTGGTCCATCAAGTTTACTTAGTTATCTAAGGTCAACCAAATTAGGAGACTTCCTTAGCCTATAAACTTCACTGTGAAGTAGCTAGGATAATTTCTAAAACGTGCTTTTACTCTACTTACAAGTATCCATTTCATAAGGACTTAACCCAATAATTTAACTAATTAAAAGAGTACTTTCTTGTCATTCAATGAAACTAATTGTAAAGGGTGAGGAAATATTCATCGTCTAGTGTCATCCATAGGAGATTATTCAATGAACCTATGTAATGTTCACAATTAGATACTCTAATTATAACTTTTCAGTAAACTCATACGTACTTACTTGCAATTTCGAGAAGTTTTGTCGTTTACCTCTTGACGATTCTTTGGAAGTGAACATTTTATTCTTGGCTTATAGAATGTAGCTCCCTTTCTAGTCCGACCAACTTGTATTTGTTCTTCTCCAATTTAGCTCAATAAGCCCAAGTGTTTGCAACCTGTGCTCTGGTGGAAGAGACTTGAAGTCGAGCTTGGAGATTCATTTTCCCCTCCTCCAGTACAATTCCATGCATCCAAAATGAAACACAAATAATTGATTAGTCAGCTTAACAACCTTCATACTTACTTATCACATGTTGAGCTCATTAGGCCCTAGTGTTGCAACCTAATGCTTTGATACCATATGTCACGTACCCTAATTTTCCTAAAATTTAAAAAACTTTTCTAAGTGCCCTAAATGCCACTTAAATATATGCGGAACCATAAAGTGTGGGTTTACTTTCCTTAAATATCGCTTACAATTAATTATAAATCTTCGAAATTCAACACATGGTTTTCTTTCTTTGAACTAATTAACTCTTCATATGTGTGTACCAGATACAACCTAAAAAAAAACATAGATCAAGAAACCATAGACAACTATATTTAAGTCCCATATTTCTTTTAATCACTTCATTCAATTATTCGTCAAATTAATAAAATGCACTTCAAGATGTTAATTCATTTTCAAGAAGCATGTACATCTTTTATCAGTTAATTTGTACCAGTACAACAACCTAAATGGTAACAACATAATCATAATCATAAGGGAAAACATATTAGCCATATACATCATATAAACAACCAACTTTCTAACTGAATCATATACTTCAAAGTAATCATAAACATTTTAAGAAAGAAGCAAGTACTCAAACCTAAAGACACATTGAGGAACATCATAAGAGACAAAATATAACGTGGTTCACCCGTACACGGGCTAGTCCACAAAGGTGTGTGTGCATCTTTTATTATTCTTTAAAGGAATCAAGGATTACAATCCAGCAACATGGTTGTTGCAACAATATCTTTCTACTTTCTCAGCCCCTACCATGTAGAGCACTATTAAAAATTACACTTGCACCTATAAATGCTCCTTTATTCTAGGAGTTGTGTTTAACAACATAATCGATATGAAATTCTTTAACATCAAATGCCTTTCTAGGTCCAACTTTACCTATGCATTGTATTAACCTTAACAACAAGGCTAATCCACTTTAGACTCTAACAATTATACAATCTCTTATGCAAGAGTTTATAACATAAATACCTTATGTTAATATTAATAACAAGTCTAATCTACATTTTATACTATGAACTTTACATAATCTCTTATACCAATAGATTATAACGTAAACACATTATGTTAACTTTAATGGCAAGTCTAATATTCACTTTAGACTATAACCTATGTATATTCACTTATATAAGATAAACAAATCCAAGCTTCACTTTAATCTATAGCATTTTCAAAATATCTTATGCCAATGGTTTACAATATTTATAACATAATATACATTATGTCAACTTACTACTTAAACTATAACCTATGTGTATTCTCTTACACTAAGAATTTATAACATGAATACATAATGAAGCTCTCTATGGACTTTATTATGAAAAAATGTGGGTGATCTTCTAAAGACATCTTCGAATATATAAACATATATATAAAACCAAAGTGCAAAAATCTCTAATTCATGACATACTAATTCAACGGAAAGACTTTTGGTTGAAAAAGGTTGTCTTCCTAACTCGCTGCAATCCTAAGTAGATCTTCGCGTTGAGGATTATTTGGACAATAAAATAAGGATATGGAAAGACCCCTATTTGTCTCACGCAGAGATCTCACCCAAGGTTAAGGTAACTTTCACCAAACATATTTGTAAATGCTAAAAGATGCAGCATACAAGGAGAAAAAGATCACGACTCTCTCATACAGAGGTTTCACTTGCTGGACGCAACCTACAGGGTTTCAAAAAATAAAAACATCTATACAAGGATCATCTAAGCATCCATCGTATTCACCAATTACAGAAATCATTCCAGTAGTACACATAATCATCAACTACGCTCTGATCACATTATTTATGCAGAAACGCATTTATCACTAATACAGGATCATCAAGCAATAAACATATTCACCAACGAATGTGGGATCATTTGCCGACATAAATCTCAGAGTCAGTACTCTACGCAGCAATACACACAATATAAAAAAACTCAGAGAAACGGAGTTATGGGATTACCACAAGGGTACACCGCAGAAAAACAATCCGCAGGGATCGAGTCCTAATAAAAAAAAAACAAACTCATTCTAAAGGATGCAACCATGGTTCATCTAGTCCAGATGCCATCCTTCATTATACCACGAACAAGCAGATCTATACTATGTTCTCCCTCACCTCAGTCACATTGCCTATAATGTTTATTCTAAAACCAAAAGGGGATAGACTGATCGCATTATCTGTCTGTACAAAATAATTTGATGTTGTGAGGAACAACAGTCCCACACACAGAGGTATCGAGTTCATACTGCGTTAATCCAGTAAGTTGCTTAAAAGACCACACACGAATCGATGGAAGCAAAACCCAACAAGGAAAATGTCCTATCGCTTTCACCCAAGTTTCAACGCATCTTATACAGAGTTTTTAGCATAATAATCAATCGGGGTACAAAGATTAGTTACACACTTCATTATCGCGAGACCTACATACCTTATTGCAAACCGATCTCCATTATTGACGTTGTAACAGCCATATAGCGCAGAGTTCCACACTGCCAGCTTACTGTGTAAACGCCTCATACAAGAACTGAACCCCATTTGCGTAGCGATGCCATCCAGGGAATAGCATCCCCAGGGAATAGATCAACCCTCTTCAAATGCACAGATCTCAGACGATTATCAGTTTTTTCCATCCTCAGATCCTCGAGATCTTTTTATTCTACTGCAGCTACAGATATCTCCTCGCTGGCTCCCCTACGTTGAGGCACATCCCCCCTTTCATCAACTGTGAGTGCTAAGATGTAGGAATCGACCCCGAAATTACCTCATCATGCTGCAGAGATCTCGGCATCACTTTCCTTTCGAGGAGTCCGTCCACCTTCTCACATTAAATTTTAACGACAACATTCTCTCTTGGAGAGTCCGTCCACCTTCTCACATTAAAATTTAACGACAACACTCTCTCTTGGAGAGTCCATCCACCTTCTCACATTAAAATTTAACGACAACACTCTCCTTTTTGTTAAGTGGTAGTTACACTTCTCACGTCTTTTATTCCTCCAATACCTTTGGAAATCACAGTTAAACCTTGTTGAGCTATAATACTTAATTAATATATGTAAATGTAAATATATATTAAGGTATTGGGTAAATACTCATTCGATTACCAAAACGAAACCTTACGCATAAACACCAAGATGCTTCACTATACCATAAGTTGATAATTGAAAGTCACTCCTTGTTATGCATCCTCTATGCTCTATTCAATAGAGTACCTAAATAAATTCTTAATAATAAAATATCTTACCTCCATATGCACTTTTAAACATATCTTATATATTCATAATATGTCTTTTTACTTTTTCCAAATTTCCTTTAAGGTATATAATAGTTTATAGCTTTGTATGAAGGTAAAATGGCATAAGTACTATGATACCCTTCTTTTTATTTCAAGGTGATTATTCCACATAATACCTTTAAAATAACTTCCTTGGCTTGAATCTATCTTTAGAGATGACACGATGGCATTTCATCCCTAGTTAAGATGTTCATGTGAACTCGGATTAGTCTTACTAGGGTCGTCATAACTTATAGAGCATAATAACTTAGTTAGATACTTACGTAATCTCTACAAGGATGAAACTTTTACACTATCATAACTTAAGATGATACTTATGATTATGGTCATCAAACCCATGGCTTCCTAGCCATCTTACCCATTTCATGTCTTCTAATGAATAATCGATGTTTTTCCCTTTTTCTTCTTTGCGCTACCCATGCTCAAATCCTAAGTTTATAATTTTACGACTGATGAGTTAAACCTTATGAATCTCAAACCTTACTGATGGGCCTTAAGGTTCTCACCAATGTCACTTACACAATTACAATTCATTTATATATATAAAAAAAGAAAAAATAATAAAAATAAGGATCAAAATAGGTCATAAAGGAGGGATATCACATCCTCATCCCCTTTAAGATAACACCGTCCTCGGTGTTCACTCTTCTCTTGGAGCAATCCTTTGTATCATAAAACTGGAATTCAAAAAGAAACAATGTTTAGTAACAACTTGTCATCAACTTCATAATCAAACTCAGAAACATAAATCATGAGTTCTTTATTACACATATCTCTTGCAATATATGAAATAAATCTAGTGCTCCTTGATTGTATACTGTTGACAAAATCAACAAACAACATTCACTTGATCCAGGAAATTCTTGCCTAACACCTTAGTTCTCACGCAACAATCCTTTTCCTCATGCCTTGCCTAACACCTTAGTGCTCACGCAGCAAACATTTCTCTCATGTTTTGCCTAACACCTTAGTGCTCATGCAGCAAACATTTCATTCATGTCTTGCCTAACACCTCAGTGCTCACACAGCAAACATTTCTTTCATGCATACTAAGCAGCGTCCTGCCTCCCACATATACATTTTCTTATAGCTTGCCCAGGTCTTACAGCCAGCCGATTCTCCGAGAATCCTAGTGGCTGTTCAATCCCCGATCTTAGGGAGTATTTCAATGCCATTACAACACTCTTTACGCAATTCCCCTCAAGCATTCTCACTTGAGTCCCGGAATTTATTTTCCCCAAGCCGCCTTGCTTGAGTCTAGAAAAATCTCCTTCAAATTATTTCGTCACATTACATTCTGTACCCATACGATTACTCTGACCAATCTGGGTCGAGTGCTTTGTTCAACAATAATTATCAATTTTTTTTTTTTTACCATGCATAATATTTATGCTCTTGCATTTTCACAAGCTTCACAGAAATTTCACCATCTACCAAAATCCCCTTGTTAGTATCACTTTATAAACAAAATCAAATATTGTAAGAAGATCCTTTCTTTAAACAAAAAATCATCTTTCTTTTTAAAATATCCATATGTAATCATCTAAGATGTCATTTCCTACTACACATATCTAGCTTATAAGATTACATAATGCTTTACACACGATATAACATTCTTTCTGTGATGATCCATGGACATTATGACCATTTAACCTCGAATGTTAGCTTTCACCATTTCAGCACAATTCCTATTTTTAGTTATACAACCCTTTTTGAACACCCTAACATTATATAGAGATAACCAATTGTCTAAAACATACTTACATAACTTATACGGATAACCATGTGTCTTTGTAAAGGTGACCGCATAGCTCCCTTCATCTGCCGAGGTTCTAGTTTACTTGTATCATCACGTATTAGTATTATACATGAATCGATATATATATATATATATATATATATCCCACATTTACCCATTGATGGGTGTCAGGCAGTGATGGGTGGGAAAATAACATTTGCTCGACCACAACATTCAAAGTGTTAGTCTTTAAGTCATAGGAACAATCGTATATATAACATATGTTCAAACATCATTTTTACTGGTTTCATAAAAGTTTATACCTCGAGTACTGTCTCAAAGATCACTTCCGATCTACCCTGCAAATTCCATGTCATCAATGTTTTCCTTAACACATAATAAACAAAAATAGTCATTCTTTGTGGCACATAAGGACGTCAGAAGATTACATCATCCTAGTAACCTGTATTTATTTCATGTGGGTTCTAGGTTTCCAATAATCTATCCCTTAACAGTTGTACATGGATAGCAAGTCATCATAAATATTGAGCAATTAAAAGTATCACTATTACTCATTGTTTCCCACGTCTATCTTAGTAGAAATTACTGAAATAAGAGGTATATATAAAAGATACTCATGCATTCTCATATTAACTGCTTAATATTCACATGTATATGTAATTATAACCATTTTCCTTTTGTTGCACTTATATGTAAAGGTACGAGCATACTTCAATGTCACAAAAATCGTATTATAATTACTTATCTTATATAAATCCATACTAGAAGGAAATTGGTTAGCAAGGAGACTATTAACCATTTTTCTCCTTTTTATTCCCATAGTTTCCTAGTCATAGAAAACTTCACACCAATTAAAGTTAATTTCTTTGTTTAAAAGAAACCAGACATTCTAGTCTAGCCAAACTATACTTCTTATGGAATAAAACAACAACTTAACATCACATAATTATGCTTCCCTCATAACTAGAATTATTAAATTCGCAATGACTCTTCCTGCGGCATACACCTTTACAGATTTTACTACTAAGGTCAATCTCATTATAAATTTATAAACTTTCTAATTTTAAGGTAACTCATATGTAAACGAAACCTGATCATTTCTTACATAGTTCAAAACCCAAGACTGACCCAAACTATCAAATCTTGAATGGACTTTCTAACATAAGAACTTACTTTTGATCTGAACTTAATGGATATTTTAACAGATCTAAGTTGCTTACATCCCCATCTAAATTTCATATTTGGAAATCTAGACTATTGGTCCATCAAGTTTACTTAGTTATCTAAGGTCAACCAAATTAGGAGACTTCCTTAGCCTATAAACTTCACTGTGAAGTAGCTAGGATAATTTCTAAAACGTGCTTTTACTCTACTTACAAGTATCCATTTCATAAGGACTTAACCCAATAATTTAACTAATTAAAAGAGTACTTTCTTGTCATTCAATGAAACTAATTGTAAAGGGTGAGGAAATATTCATCGTCTAGTGTCATCCATAGGAGATTATTCAATGAACCTATGTAATGTTCACAATTAGATACTCTAATTATAACTTTTCAGTAAACTCATACGTACTTACTTGCAATTTCGAGAAGTTTTGTCGTTTACCTCTTGACGATTCTTTGGAAGTGAACATTTTATTCTTGGCTTATAGAATGTAGCTCCCTTTCTAGTCCGACCAACTTGTATTTGTTCTTCTCCAATTTAGCTCAATAAGCCCAAGTGTTTGCAACCTGTGCTCTGGTGGAAGAGACTTGAAGTCGAGCTTGGAGATTCATTTTCCCCTCCTCCAGTACAATTCCATGCATCCAAAATGAAACACAAATAATTGATTAGTCAGCTTAACAACCTTCATACTTACTTATCACATGTTGAGCTCATTAGGCCCTAGTGTTGCAACCTAATGCTTTGATACCATATGTCACGTACCCTAATTTTCCTAAAATTTAAAAAACTTTTCTAAGTGCCCTAAATGCCACTTAAATATATGCGGAACCATAAAGTGTGGGTTTACTTTCCTTAAATATCGCTTACAATTAATTATAAATCTTCGAAATTCAACACATGGTTTTCTTTCTTTGAACTAATTAACTCTTCATATGTGTGTACCAGATACAACCTAAAAAAAAACATAGATCAAGAAACCATAGACAACTATATTTAAGTCCCATATTTCTTTTAATCACTTCATTCAATTATTCGTCAAATTAATAAAATGCACTTCAAGATGTTAATTCATTTTCAAGAAGCATGTACATCTTTTATCAGTTAATTTGTACCAGTACAACAACCTAAATGGTAACAACATAATCATAATCATAAGGGAAAACATATTAGCCATATACATCATATAAACAACCAACTTTCTAACTGAATCATATACTTCAAAGTAATCATAAACATTTTAAGAAAGAAGCAAGTACTCAAACCTAAAGACACATTGAGGAACATCATAAGAGACAAAATATAACGTGGTTCACCCGTACACGGGCTAGTCCACAAAGGTGTGTGTGCATCTTTTATTATTCTTTAAAGGAATCAAGGATTACAATCCAGCAACATGGTTGTTGCAACAATATCTTTCTACTTTCTCAGCCCCTACCATGTAGAGCACTATTAAAAATTACACTTGCACCTATAAATGCTCCTTTATTCTAGGAGTTGTGTTTAACAACATAATCGATATGAAATTCTTTAACATCAAATGCCTTTCTAGGTCCAACTTTACCTATGCATTGTATTAACCTTAACAACAAGGCTAATCCACTTTAGACTCTAACAATTATACAATCTCTTATGCAAGAGTTTATAACATAAATACCTTATGTTAATATTAATAACAAGTCTAATCTACATTTTATACTATGAACTTTACATAATCTCTTATACCAATAGATTATAACGTAAACACATTATGTTAACTTTAATGGCAAGTCTAATATTCACTTTAGACTATAACCTATGTATATTCACTTATATAAGATAAACAAATCCAAGCTTCACTTTAATCTATAGCATTTTCAAAATATCTTATGCCAATGGTTTACAATATTTATAACATAATATACATTATGTCAACTTACTACTTAAACTATAACCTATGTGTATTCTCTTACACTAAGAATTTATAACATGAATACATAATGAAGCTCTCTATGGACTTTATTATGAAAAAATGTGGGTGATCTTCTAAAGACATCTTCGAATATATAAACATATATATAAAACCAAAGTGCAAAAATCTCTAATTCATGACATACTAATTCAACGGAAAGACTTTTGGTTGAAAAAGGTTGTCTTCCTAACTCGCTGCAATCCTAAGTAGATCTTCGCGTTGAGGATTATTTGGACAATAAAATAAGGATATGGAAAGACCCCTATTTGTCTCACGCAGAGATCTCACCCAAGGTTAAGGTAACTTTCACCAAACATATTTGTAAATGCTAAAAGATGCAGCATACAAGGAGAAAAAGATCACGACTCTCTCATACAGAGGTTTCACTTGCTGGACGCAACCTACAGGGTTTCAAAAAATAAAAACATCTATACAAGGATCATCTAAGCATCCATCGTATTCACCAATTACAGAAATCATTCCAGTAGTACACATAATCATCAACTACGCTCTGATCACATTATTTATGCAGAAACGCATTTATCACTAATACAGGATCATCAAGCAATAAACATATTCACCAACGAATGTGGGATCATTTGCCGACATAAATCTCAGAGTCAGTACTCTACGCAGCAATACACACAATATAAAAAAACTCAGAGAAACGGAGTTATGGGATTACCACAAGGGTACACCGCAGAAAAACAATCCGCAGGGATCGAGTCCTAATAAAAAAAAAACAAACTCATTCTAAAGGATGCAACCATGGTTCATCTAGTCCAGATGCCATCCTTCATTATACCACGAACAAGCAGATCTATACTATGTTCTCCCTCACCTCAGTCACATTGCCTATAATGTTTATTCTAAAACCAAAAGGGGATAGACTGATCGCATTATCTGTCTGTACAAAATAATTTGATGTTGTGAGGAACAACAGTCCCACACACAGAGGTATCGAGTTCATACTGCGTTAATCCAGTAAGTTGCTTAAAAGACCACACACGAATCGATGGAAGCAAAACCCAACAAGGAAAATGTCCTATCGCTTTCACCCAAGTTTCAACGCATCTTATACAGAGTTTTTAGCATAATAATCAATCGGGGTACAAAGATTAGTTACACACTTCATTATCGCGAGACCTACATACCTTATTGCAAACCGATCTCCATTATTGACGTTGTAACAGCCATATAGCGCAGAGTTCCACACTGCCAGCTTACTGTGTAAACGCCTCATACAAGAACTGAACCCCATTTGCGTAGCGATGCCATCCAGGGAATAGCATCCCCAGGGAATAGATCAACCCTCTTCAAATGCACAAATCTCAGACGATTATCAGTTTTTTCCATCCTCAGATCCTCGAGATCTTTTTATTCTACTGCAGCTACAGATATCTCCTCGCTGGCTCCCCTACGTTGAGGCACATCCCCCCTTTCATCAACTGTGAGTGCTAAGATGTAGGAATCGACCCCGAAATTACCTCATCATGCTGCAGAGATCTCGGCATCACTTTCCTTTCAAGGAGTCCGTCCACCTTCTCACATTAAATTTTAACGACAACATTCTCTCTTGGAGAGTCCGTCCACCTTCTCACATTAAAATTTAACGACAACACTCTCTCTTGGAGAGTCCGTCCACCTTCTCACATTAAAATTTAACGACAACACTCTCCTTTTTGTTAAGTGGTAGTTACACTTCTCACGTCTTTTATTCCTCCAATACCTTTGGAAATCACAGTTAAACCTTGTTGAGCTATAATACTTAATTAATATATGTAAATGTAAATATATATTAAGGTATTGGGTAAATACTCATTCGATTACCAAAATGAAACCTTACGCATAAACACCAAGATGCTTCACTATACCATAAGTTGATAATTGAAAGTCACTCCTTGTTATGCATCCTCTATGCTCTATTCAATAGAGTACCTAAATAAATTCTTAATAATAAAATATCTTACCTCCATATGCACTTTTAAACATATCTTATATATTCATAATATGTCTTTTTACTTTTTCCAAATTTCCTTTAAGGTATATAATAGTTTATAGCTTTGTATGAAGGTAAAATGGCATAAGTACTATGATACCCTTCTTTTTATTTCAAGGTGATTATTCCACATAATACCTTTAAAATAACTTCCTTGGCTTGAATCTATCTTTAGAGATGACACGATGGCATTTCATCCCTAGTTAAGATGTTCATGTGAACTCGGATTAGTCTTACTAGGGTCGTCATAACTTATAGAGCATAATAACTTAGTTAGATACTTACGGTAAGCTCTACAAGGATGAAACTTTAACACTATCATAACTTAAGATGATACTTACGATTATGGTCATCAAACCCATGGATTCCTAGCCATCTTACCCATTTCATGTCTTCTAATGAATAATCGATGTTTTTCCCTTTTTCTTCTTTGCGCTACCCATGCTCAAATCCTAAGTTTATAATTTTACGACTGATGAGTTAAATCTCATGAATCTCAAACCTTACTGATGGGCCTTAAGGTTCTCACTAATGTCACTTACACAATTACAATTCATTTATATATATAAAAAAAGAAAAAATAATAAAAATAAGGATCAAAATAGGTCATAAAGGAGGTATATCACATGTGGCTCTCAGGTCAGCTGAAGTGGAATATATTACTGGTTGCTCTGCTAGTTGTGAAGCGATATGGCTTTGGAAGTTGTTATCAGGATTGTTTGACTTAGAGATGGACACCACTGTGATCTTGTGTGACAACCGGATTTGTATCAAGATGAATGAGAATCCAATGTTCCATGATAAGTCAAAGCACATAGAGATCCGATATTTTTATATACGGGATATGGTGCATAAAGGAGCTATCAAGCTCGAGTATGTGAGCACTGACGAACAAGTTGCTGATGTATTGACCAAAACCTCTGTCTCGAGTAAAGTTTGAGTATTTCCGAGACAAGCTTGGTGTAGTTGAGAAGTACCCTCCTCGAAAGGGGGAGTGATGTGGTCGCTAATGATGAGATTTCCTGCATCAACAGAAAGGTCGATGATGTGGATACATGTATTGATGATACCGATGGTGAGGTCAATGATGTGGATACATGTATTGATGATACCGATGGTGAGGTCGATGATGTGGATACCTGTATTGGTGATATTGATGATGAGGTCAATGAGTGGTCCTTAGTCTTAGTCTAAGTTGTGACCTACCCAAATTCTAAAAATATTATTTTATTTGCAAAATACTTTATGTTAAATTTTAATTTCTAAGTTTTGAAATTATGACCAAGTTTGGTCAAGGATGAATGTAATTACTGATTATTATTATTTAAATAAATTAAGTAGGAGACAAACACCCAAGGGAACTGTTAAATGAGTGTTCACTGACCCACTAGGAGGAATGGAAGTTGTTGGAAAGCATGGGACAGATGGCAGCAATTGCACTTCACCACTAGCTGTTGGTTATGGGACAACTACCCCTAATAATGTGGAAATATCCCCAGGTGGTGGGATTGGGCAGGTAGCTCATTTAATGACCAAGTAATAACTGAAAAGGCCTAGGTAGCCTACAGAAGGAAAATTCGAATTGATCAGGCAACTCTTACACAATATTTTCTGTAGAAATATTCCTTATGTGATTCAGGTGATCACTAAGAGATTCGAGTAGGGAGGATAGCTGTGAGTGCAATCATAAGTCTGCAAACTATTTTGATAAGGAGAACCAGAGGTACTGGTGTAGGTCTTTGGACTGCTAGTTTTTAAAGATTGGACAATTATTGCTACTACAAGTGGAGATCCTAAGATTCTAGGTTTCTTCCTCCTGGTGGTTCAGTGAACAGGCTCGGGGGTCCTAAGGCAAGTAACTTGGCTGTATTCAGGAATTGGTTGGGTGGAACAGGCTCCTTGGGCTGTTTGTTTCCCTACAGAATAACCAGGTTTTACTGTCTCCTAAATTATTTCAGTTAATAGTTTTGTTTAGTAAAAATTAGTAATCTTTGTTTTGAAAAAGAATTGATTATGATTTTGTTTAAGTCTGAATTGATAATCCATCTCTACATTTTTCCACATGCTATTATTTGCATCGTACTCTAGTATAGAGAGAAAAATTAAATAAAGATGAGAGATAGGTAGATTGACATTGATTGGGTAGATAAGTACAGTAATTGAATTTTTTTTCACCTTTTGTCCTATAGTTAAATATAGTAAAGATTTACTGTATATTATCTGAATGATACAGGATATTTTTATTATTTCATGAAAAACAAATATTGTCTAACTTTTGCACAAAACACATATTTGTTTTCTTATCTCTATTATTCACATAGTAAATAAATGCAATTTAAGACTTTCATTTATCACATCTTCAATTAAATAGTATAAAGCAACACTTCCCATTACAGAGAATTAAAAACGTAGCATACAGAGTGTAATGAGCTTTGGCTCTAAATTCTATTTCATTAAAAACTTCACCCAAAACATTTTGGAGTTTGAGTTTCGAACCCAACATAGGTTTCAATTTTTACAAAGAAAGCATCTGTGTACCAGATCGACATTACATTGTTTTTCTTAAAACAAAAACTACATAGGGTTTATCCCCACCCTCTAAGATTTTAAAATGAGTATTGAAAACTCTCAACATTGACGAGCTAAGCATCTAAATAGGCCATGTAACATTTAAACAAGACGAGGGTCATCTCCCTATACAATATTCATTTCAACATAAAAGTTCTTCAAAGAAACTCGACTGATAGACAATGCCGAAAACATGGTGGAAATATTTGTTACACAGTACGTGAAAACCTCATCAACCAAGTCTGAATGGGAACCTACGAGGGTTTGAGACCCAGAGCTTACCAGGAATGGAGGGTTTCCAACCTTTTCCAAACCCTTTCCCAAGCCGACATTTGAATCCTGTACCTATCATAAAATTGTCGAAGGGTTAGACATTGATTAAATACGAGCTGTAAGTTAAAACTTTTTAGACATCTCTGAGTCTTATTAAAAAAATAAACTTACCTTTAGAAACAGTGACCGAGCTCCACGTTTTTCACCAGCAAACGATGAACTCCATGTATGGACCGAGACCAGGATACTTTTCTCTCTTCACAGAAATATTTTTCTTCCACTCAAACTTAGAAATGAAACTATATCTATCAACTCGATAGCATTTCAAACCAAAGACACAACATTCTACTACAATGCCATGACAGCAGAACGAAACCTGCAACTGTCAACCTAACCCTACAGGTCTCGAGGTTGAATCCTCTTACATTTCTTCTAACCCGAACATCTAGCAGCCTATTGGCCTCACTGCCCAACACAATAGTGAACAATGAAAGTCATTAACTCTCTATCAATCAACACAATGATGAAATGCTAGGGTTGCATCCAACGTTCCAGATTCATCACAATCAACGATCACAAGAGTGCCAGCAAGGTTACATTGGGTCGAACAAAACCTGTATTTATTGCTCCATCATTTCACAAGCACGGCCTTACCACCTTGGCTTACGATGGATTGTTCTACATCCAGCTTGGAGGACTTCAAACATAGAAACTTTACACAGTGGCTTCGGTAGTCACCGTTGCATTGTTTTGTATTACATAGAAGTGCTAACAATCCTCGTCACCATGGAGTATGGGTCGAGCCATTAATGCATGATCGATACACTATCTCCACGCCAGCTCGAAGCACATGTCGAGCTTTAAGACCTATCAACCTGTCCATTCATTAATGTGACGTCCCCCAAATAATTAAAGGACATTATGTTTTAAATATATATATATATATATATATATATATTATTTTATTATTGTGAAATTCATTTCAATAAGGGGGCTAGATGAGAAATCTGCTCAATAAGTCCTAGGAGTACTGATGTAAGAAACAAATTTTATTTAATTATTTTTAATAAAAGGATGAGTAGGAACAACCAAGTTAAATGAGGAGATCATGCATGGAAAAGTGTGGGACAAGTTAGAGTTAGCCTCAGGGAAACCAGAACAAGTGTCAGAAGTGTATTTAAGACACTAGACACACCCTGGAAAGCAGGGATTTACTTAGCTGTGAAAATTCCATGAGGAATTGGCTGCTAATGGTAAGACCTAGGAAAAAACTATAAAGAGATGGCATATGTGAGAGGCAGGACGCTGCTGAGTATGCCAAAGAGAATTATACTTGCTGTGTGGGCACTTTGTGTTAGGCAAGGGATTCTGGGAAACGTGACTGAGTTTCTGAGGTTGACTGTCCACACTTTTCATGCATGCATCTGGCTCGGGGGTGATTACGAACAGAATTGGTGTTTGTGCCTAATCTATGGTTGGGTGGAATGTGGCTGTTCCTACTACATTCGGGTTACAAGTTTCAGGTTTTTCCAAATTCAGACTCTTAAGTATTTTCTATTGTTTTATTTTTGCCCAAATTATTTAAAACAAGAGTTTGTACATAAGAAAGGGCTGTCAGTTTTATTGCTGTTAAATGATGCCTGGTCTGTATTTAGTACTTCCGTGGAAAATTTCATTCTTGTTAATTTAATCTGGATTACTGGTTGGTATAAAATTTCTAATTACCTTAAATTTGGTAATTTCAATATACGCCTACATTAGACAAATAACAATAAGTGGAATGGTTTATATTTATATTTTTCCTTTCAAGTTTGAAGTTACCATAAGAATCAATGTCATTCTTTATATTCTGGATCTAGAGGTAGTTGATCCTTGACCTATACTTGATGGTATTAATCATGTTAAATTTTGAAGTCATTAAATTATGTATAAACCCTTTGTGTAGAACTATACCATGATTTTAATAGCATTACTGAGTATTTATTGATAGAACTTACCTAGTTACACTTCAAGTTTTCAACAATATGATTAGCTTCTCTTAGATCAACTATCCGGTGGTCAATACTACAACAAAAGTGATTATGTGAGTCTAACCTTTAACTTATATAAACGTTACAGTCTTACTATAACTATGAAAATCACAACCACCTGGTCTAGGGTTTGCTGAAACTACTGAGTAGTTGGGCATTGTCTTTATATCATGAACAGGTAAAACAAAACACAAGGACTCTACCGAGATTTGTTCTTATGAAATAGGGATTGCCTCCCCTCAAGGTGCAAGTAGACATAAATACATAAATATGAAACAAAAAGATGGAGGAATGCCATGATTCCTGACCACAAGTAGATATCGCCCAATTTGGGTGCTAACGCTCTGCAGATAACTTATTTTTAAGTTTTACAAAAAACTTAAGTGGATGTTGTGATTCCTGATAACCATAAGTTTTCCCAGCTAGGGCGCTATTGATCCACTGAGATCTGGCAGATATTGGATAGTTGTTTTAGTACCGGTAACATAAATCAAGTCTGTAGGAGTAATAATAAGATCTGGGTTGCTCTAGACCGAAGACTTGTGGAGATGGTAGTTTATTTCATTATCATAATTACATCAAGAAAAATAACGATGTTATAGTATGCATTTCAACTATGAATACTTTGAGATCCAGATTCCCTTTCAAACTAGATTTATATCATACAGGAATACGATTTCTGAGAATTATATTTCTACCATCTAAACAGGATGGAAACGAAAACTGAAAGTATTTTCAAAACCACACTTATTGATAAAATCAGAGGTCGTGGAACCCTCAGAAAATTGAGTTTTATTCGCTTACAGTAATTCAGAATCGAGAGACTTTGTATTCAAAAAAAAATATTCTGGAATTGATGAGTATGATCTAAGGACATTAAAGTTGTTAAAGATACAGAAAACCGAAAGCCTTGAATCTAGAACTTAGACAGTCCAAGACGCCTTTCGGTTAAGGACTAGCCTCTTATGATTTAGTATTGCAAACTACTTTTACAACGGGTTCGTGACATTAAAACCTTAAGCAAGATCGAACCAAAGAAGCTTTGAAAACCTAGCTACGTTCGTAACTAACTTTCCCTTGTGACGATGGATGAGGGTCTTCCCCATTTTTTTCCCGGATACCTTTGAAATGGGAAGCAATGCCACTTACCAGGAAAGGGGAATCCCTTTTCAACCTACGCTTTTCCAACCTTGAGTACCTGCCATCACCAACAGAATGCATTATTATTCAATTGTTGTTGAATAGTTTCAACTAAAAGCAGATTTCTGAACTTTTGTGTTAAGCTTACCTCAAAGAAAGTCAAAGGTGAATGGCTGCTTCATTTAGGTTTGGAGAAGCTCCTCATGGAATGCCCGTGACAACAAGAAGTCATCTCTTAAAGATCCACGGAAGAAAACCATTGAATAATATAGAACCATGAAGCTGTGGTGTTATTTCCTTTTAGAGGCCAAAATAGTAGAACCATAACTTGAAATCCAGAGGATAAAACAACCAAGCTCGGAGGAGAGCGAATGTCCTTGTGAAGTTTAATTCATTTCAAGAACTGAGAAAACCCTTACGGTCATTCAAGTGTGTAGGTGGCACCTTTGCTTTCAATCACCTTTAATGGAGTCACATGGCCAGTCCTTACTGAAATTCGCTGGCAAGCATGGGGAAACACACCCAGTATTGTACAACCACCATTTTAAAAGGTAGTTTAAATGATAAGAAGACCCCTGCATAGTACAATCGACGCTATATTACATTCTAAAGTTTCAAATTTCATATTTTGTAAATGACTTATATATTATAGTTTTACAAACATCTTTGTAAGATAGTGGTGGGTCTATTCGAAAGCCACGTTGAATGTTTTGTGATCATTCATTTTGAACGACTTAATTAGTGTATTGTTTTGGAACTTTCCAATCTTTTCTTGATTGTAATTCGTATAAGGTAGGAGCATTAGGATGATCATTAAAGAGTCAGCATCTATGTAGGAAACATACCTTATTGTTTTGGAGTGTTAATATTGTAAATACCTTGTGATTGAGCCTTGATTATACTTTAAGCATTCGATAAACTGTTTATGCAAATAGAATGTCTTATTTTTAAAATGATAATGATAATCAAGGTAGTCATGCAAATTTTGTCTTATTTCATTATTTGGTATTGTTTCCTAAAGATTGCACTAATATAAAAAGATTTGCAAATGGTCCATATCAAAGTGATTATGGTTGTATTGCGCTATTCCTTATACATATCTTGAATACAAAACTGAAGGTCACTAACCATGATGTAAGTAAACAATGAAAGTGTCCAAGTTAACAAATTTATACCTGAGTCAGAAGGAATTTCCGACAATATAAGTGTACCTGCATATCAACATGTGGAGTGGTGTTAGCCGTAGCTAAGTAAGTGGCATGTCAACCATAATACTCTTCTAACCAGTAGGAAGAACTCAAGGGTAAGCAGTTAAGTATGATCAGCATTTGAATGTTTTATTTATTAGTTTAAATATTTTTTAAAATAGAATCAATTATTGTTCGATGCCAGGAAAGCAAAAGATTTTTTTTTTTTTGGGGGGGCACATTACATATGGTATCAGAGCAAGGTTCAACCTTGTCACCCTTGGAAACACCTAACTTCTGTTGAACATGAAAATATATAATTCTAATAATGTATTCAGATGCTATATGCATATATTTAGTTTGATTTTCAGATGACTTCGCACGAGGAATACAGAGAACAACCTGAAGAAAATGAACAGGCACGAACAGAAGAAGAACATTCTAAAGCAAGTCAATTATTGGAAACCATGAGAAGTTTGATCGTGGAGATACAGAGCTTCAAGGAAGACAATGAACAACTAAAGAAAGCTCAGGAAAAGCAGCAAGAAATCAATGAAATTTTGCTGCAGAGTCTTCACGAAAAGAATAATGGCGAAAAACAAAAGGAAGAGACCAAGAGGAAAGAAGAGACTGACGAAAGTGCTTAGAAAAAAGGGAACTCCTCCAACGAGACCCAGAAATATGAGCATCAAGACAAGACCATGGGAAAGAGGAAGGTTGACCACTTGGAAGGTGAATTCAAAAAGATAAAACCTACCAGCTTTGATGGAGAATCGAAGACTGGGGAAGAAGTAGAAGCCTGGTTGTTGGACATCAAAAAATACTTTCAAATCTATAATTACTCCAGCAACATGAAAGTCAGAATGGTTGTTTACAATTTGAAGGGGAAGGCCAGCATATGGTGGCAAGACCTTAAGATTTCCCAGGGACTGAAAGAGAAGAACCTTGAATGGGCAGAATTCAAGAAACTGTTCAAGAAACAGTACTTATCAGAAAGTTATTATGAAAGAAAAACCAAGGAATTTTATGAATTGAAGCTGGGTCAAATGACAATGGAAGATCTTATCAATAAATTTCTAGACCTGTTACAGTTCGTTCCATATATCAAGGAAGAAAAATTAAAGGTACAGCGGTTCTTAAGCTGTCTTCCGCAGTCCTATAAAGATCGAATTGAGTTCAACAATCCAAGAACTTTAGACGAAGCATTGAGAAAGGCCAGACTATGCTTTGAATAGTACAAACAAAGGAATGATACTTCCAAAGCATGGAAGGATAAGAAACAAGAAAAGTTCAACCAACGGAAGAAAGGCTTCAAACCCCTGCCCTTCAGGAACATGCCCAAAAAATTCCAAGGAAATTCATTTCCTAAGAATGAACAGTTGCAGCAGAAAAATTTTAAACCCCCTAACATGGGAATAAAAGGAAGTGTTGGTACCCCTAAAGAACCCCTGAAGTGTTGGGAATGTGGTGAAGCCCATGTACGCAGAAATTGTCCACGGTACAATGAAGCAAACAGGGTGCTGCATAATATGCAAGAGGCATCCATGGTGGGAGACATTGAGAAAAGTTATCACCGAATTAATGCATCCTTGGAAGACCGACAGGCAGATCATCAATCTGCAATTGTGGAAATTGAAGGTAAAATTTCTGACCATAATTGTACTGTTTTAATTGACCCAGGGGCAACTTTAAGCTACATCACTCCCAAGATGATGGAGCACTGTCAAATCACCAAGGTAAAGCACCCAAAACCCTAGTTAGTTCAGTTAGCTATAGGAGCAAAAAGGAAGGTAACTGAATATATTACTGATTGTGAACTTGAAATACAGGGTCACAAAACAAAAATTAATTTAAATGTGTTACCTTTGGGGTCGTATGACATGATAATAGGTATGGACTGGCTTGAAAGATATAAAGTAGTATTGAAATGCGTTACCAAAAACTTTACATACATTGCTGAAGACCAAACTCTAAGAGCAGTGAATGGAAAACAGAAACCTGTCTCTGTTAGGCAGATTTCTGCTATGCAATTAAAGAAGTGCATAAGAAAAGGATGCAAGATTTACGCAGTACGAGTATCTGATTTACTCCTTAACGGAAGTCAAGCTTCCATAGCAGAGTACCCTGTCTTAGGCGAGTTCCTAGACATATTTCCAGAGGAAATACCGGGGTTACCCCCTCAACGAGAAATAGATTTTTCCATTGAACTTTTACCTAGATCCGCACCGGTGTCAAAGGTACCTTATAGGATGAGTATTCCAGAATTTACTGAATTGAATATTCAGATTCAAGAACTACTAGACAAAGGGTATATCAGAACTAGTGTCTCGCCTTGGGGTGCACCGGTCCTTTTTGTCAAGAAAAAAGATGGGACTCTAAGACTATGTATTGACTATAGGAAACTAAATAAGGTAACTGTTAAGAATAAATATCCCTTACCTCGAATTAATGATTTGCTCGACCAAGTAGGGGGATCCAAAGTCTTTTCCAAACTGGATCTTTGATTTGGGTACCACCAGATTCGAATTAAAAATGAAGACATAAGTTTTACAACATTCTAAACTTGATATGGACACTATGAATTTGTAGTGATCCCTTTCGGTCTAACCAATGCCCCTGCCACATTCATGTGTCTAATGAACGGTATCTTCAAGAAATACCTAGACCATTTTGTGTTGATTTTTATTGATGATATCCTGATATACTCCAAGTCAAAGGAAGAACATGAACATCATTTAAGGATTGTGTTGCAAACCTTGAGAGATCATCAGTTGTATGCTAAGTTAGAGAAATGTGAGTTCTTTAAAAAGGAAATTCAGTACTTAGGCCATATTATTCTGAAGAAGGAATTGCGGTCGACCCGCAGAAAATAAAAGCCATAGTTGATTGGCCAGTACCGAAAGATGTGGCTGATATTAGATCTTTCATGGGACTCACTGGTTACTATCGGAGGTTCATTGAGGGATTCTCAAAGATCACCTATCCCATTACTTCGCTGCAGAAAAAGGGGATAAAGTTTATTTGGTCCTACAAGTGTTAAGAAAGTTTTGAATGACTCAAAGATTTATTGACCAAGGCACCTGTTCTAAAAGTGGCAGACTTGTGTAAGGGATACACGGTTTGTACGGATGCTAGTAAAGAGGGAGTAGGGGGGAGTACTGTCCCAGGACGGACATGTAGTGTGTTACGAATCACGGAAAATAAAAGAGCATGAACGCAACTACGTGGTTCACGACATGGAATTGACAGCAGTAGTACACGCACTGAAAATGTGGCGTCACTACCTGCTGGGAAAGAAATTCCTTTTGTTAATAGATAACACTGGCGTCAAGAACTTATTTAACCAGCCAGGACTCAATGCAAGGCAAGCAAGGTGTATGGCCTTTTTAAGTGAATTCGACTTTGATGTAAAGCACATAAAGGGTAAGGAAAATACAGTGGCAGATGCACTTAGTCGAAGGACCCACGAGGTGTACGAAATAATAATGAGTCAACCAGAGAGTAATCTCATGGATAAAGTAAAAGTGGCAAGTGAACAGGATGCAAAATACATAAATCTGCAAAGTAAAATTCAGCAAAATGAGATAAACATGAATGGGACAGATTTAAGAATTGATCAGAAAGGTCAGATTTGGTTCAAAGATAGGCTGTACATGCCTAATGTTGCAGAAATTAAAATATTTATTCTAAATGAGATGCACAAACCCCCTTTTGCAGGTCATCCCGGATATCAAAAAATGATAACAGCCCTTAGAAAACAGTTATTTTGGCCTAAATTAAAGACTGATCTAGCTGATTATTTATCTAAATGCTTGGAATGTCAACAGGTGAAGGCAGACCATAGGCATCCTGCTGGTTTGTTACAACCATTACCAATTCCTGAGTGGAAATGGGAAGTGATTTCATTAGATTTGATCACAGGTTTGCCGAGAACACAACGACAACATGATTCTATTATGGTGGTGGTTGACAAATTTAGCAAATCTGCACATTTCATTCCTGTAAAAACCACTTTCAAGGCAGCAGATATTGCAGGAATATTTTTAAAAGAAATATTCAGATTACACGGAGTACCAAAGATGGTAATTTCAGACAAGGATGCAAAATTTACATCCAAATTCTGGAAGTCTTTATTTGCAGGTCTAGAAACCAGAATTAATTTTAGCACTAGTTATCACCCTGAAACGGATGGACAGACTGAATGTACAAATCAGATCATTGAAGATATGCTAAGAATGTACGTCATGGAAAAACCCACCAAATGGGAAGACTATTTACATCTGGTAGAGTTCGTTTACAACAACGGGTATCAAGCATCATCAAGAATGAGTCCATTCGAAATTCTTTATGGAAGGAAGTGCACTACCCCAGTTAGCTGGGATAGCCCCGTTGATCGTTTATTGGTAGGACCGGATTTGCTGCAGGTTATGGAACAAACAGTCCAGAAGGTGCAAAATTTTTTAAAGGTGGCTCAAGACCATCAAAAAAGTTAAGCTGACCTAAAAAGACAGAATAAGGAATTCTCAGTTGGAGATCATGTGTACTTGCGAGTTAAACCAAAGAAAAGCTCACTCCGACTAGGGAGTTGCACTAAACTGGCACCACGATTCTGCGGGCCCTTCCAAATACTTGAAAGGATTGGACCCGTAGCTTATAAGCTGGCATTACCAGCACATTTAAAAATTCATAATGTTTTTCACATTTCATTACTGAAAAAGTATATTCATGACCCCACTCATATTATTGATTGGAATTTGATACAGGAGGCTCCAGAAGGCGAATTTCAAGTGGAACCTTTACGCATTCTGGATAGGAAAGAAACAGTACTTCGGAACCGAGCCATTGCTCAGGTAAAGGTGTAATGGAAGCACTTTAGTCCTAAGGAGGCGACCTGGGAATTGGAAAGTAAGATACTAGAAAAGTATCCGAATTTGTTCCCAGAACCGATGGAGGAAGACTAGAACACTGAGGACAGTGTTCACAATAAGGGGGCAAGGATGTGACATCCCCCAAATAATGAAAGGACATTATTTTTTAAATATATATATAATATATAATTATTTTATTATTGTGAAATTCATTTCAATAAGGGGGCTAGATGAGAAATCTGCTCAATAAGTCCTAGGAGGACTGATGTAAGAAACAACTTTTATTTAATTATTTTTAATAAAAGGATGAGTAGGAACAACCAAGTTAAATGAGGAGATCATGCATGGAAAAGTGTGGGACAAATTAGAGTTAGCCTCCGGGAAACCATTACAGGTGTCAGAAGTGTATTTAAGACACTAGACACACCTTGAAAATTAGGGATTTACTTAGCTGTGAAAATTCCATGAGGAATTGGCTGCTAAAGGTAAGACCTAGGCAAAAACTATAAAGAGATGGCATATGTGAGAGGCAGGACGCTGCTGAGTATGCCAAAGAGAATTATACTTGCTGTGTGAGCACTTTGTGTTAGGCAAGGGATTCTGGGAAACGTGACTGAGTTTCTGAGGTTGACTGTCCACACTTTTCATGCATGCATCTGGCTCGGGGGTGATTACAAACAGACTTGGTGTTTGTGCCTAATCTATGGTTGGGTGGAACGTGGCTGTTCCTACTACATTCGGGTTACAAGTTTCAGGTTTTTCCAAATTCAGACTCTTAAGTATTTTCTATTGTTTTATTTTTTCGCAAATGATTTAAAACAAGAGTTTGTACATAAGAAAGGGTCGTTAGTTTTATTGCTGTTAAATGATGCCTGGTCTGTATTTAGTACTTCCGTGGAAAATTTCATTCTTGTTAATTTAATCTGGATTACTGGTTGGTATAAAATTTCTAATTACCTTAAATCTGTTAATTTCAATATACGCCTACATTAGGCAAATAACAATAAGTGGAATGGTTTATATTTATATTTTTCCTTTCAAGTTTGAAGTTACCATAAGAATCGATGTCATTCTTTATAATCTGGATCTAGAGGTAGTTGATCCTTGACCTATACTTGACAGTATTAATCATGTTAAATTTTGAAGTCATTAAATTATGTATAAACCCTTTGTGTAGAACTATACCATGATTTTAATAGCATTACTGAGTATTTATTGATAGAACTTACCTAGTTACACTTCAAGTTTTCAACACTACGATTAGATTCTCTTAGATCAACTATCCGGTGGTCAATACTACAACAAAAGTGATTATGTGAGTTTAACCTTTAACTTATATAAACATTATAGTCTTACTATAACTGTGAAAATCACAACCACCTGGTCTAGGGTTTGCTGAAACTACTGAGTAGCTAGGCATTGTCTATATATCATGAATAGGTAAAACAAAACACAAGGACCCTACCAAGATTTGTTCTTATGAAATAGGGATCGCCTCCCCTCAAGGTGTAAGCAGACATAAATACAGAAATACGAAACAGAAAGACGGAGGAATGCCACGATTCCTGACCACAAGTAGATCTCGCCCAATTTGGGTGCTAACGCTCTACAGATAATTTATTTTTAAGTTTTACAGAAAACTTAAGTGGATGTTGTGATTCCTGATAACCATAAGTTTTCCCAGCCAGGGCGCTATTGATCCACTGAGATTTGGCAGATATTGGATAGTTGTTTTAGTACCGGTAACATAAATCAAGTCCGTAGGAGTAATAATAAGATCTGGGTTGCTCTAGACCGGAGACTTGTGGAGATGGGAGTTTATTTCATTATCATAATTACATCAAGAAAAATAACGATGCTATAGTATGCATTTCAACTGTGAATACTTTGAGATCTAGATTCCCTTTCAAACTAGATTTATATCATACAGGAATACAATTTCTGAGAATTATATTTCTACCATCTAAACAGGATGGAAACGAAAACTGAAATTATTTTCAAAACCACACGTATTGATAAAACCAGAGGTCGTGGAACCCTCATAAAATTGAGTTTTATTCGCTTATAGTAATTCAGAATCGAGAGACTCTGTATTAAAAAAAACATATTCTGGAATTGATGAGTATGATCTAAGGACATTAAAGTTCTTAAAGATATAGAACACCGAAAGCCTTGAATCTAGAACTTAGACAGTCTAAGACGCCTTTCGGTTAAGTACTGGAATCTTATGATTTAGTATTGCAAACTACTTTTACAATGGGTTTGTGACATTAAAACCTTAAGCCAGATCGAACCAACGAAGCTTTGAAAACCTAGCCACGTTCGTAACTAACTGTAAAATTAGTCATAGCAGATCTAATGAACAAGTAAATCAATCACAACAGATGAACATAGAAAATATGGTGCAAAACTGTGCAAAACATGCAGCAGTGCTCTCTATCCCAAAAAGGGTGAATGAATTACAATACAAACTGTCACAATGAACAGAGCAATTCGAATTGCCTAAGGAGGTCATTCGAATCACTGAATGGAGTAGCTTGACTCTATCTAGGAGTCCTCATCAATCATCGGTGTTGCTCATCAATCACAACAACCAGTCATCCAGGTGTCAAGCTGAGTCTAACTGATCATAATTAAATGTAACTGAAGTGTGTAGCACTGATATAGGATCTGGAGGCTCAGTGGGGGCGCATGGGAGGCTAACTGGAGTCAGAACAAGTCACCTAATCGAACTGGAGGTCAATCGGAGGTGAAACAGTCAGTCAGGAGTGAAATCAATCAGAATCGGAGTGAAATCAATCAGAATCGGAGCTAACTGAATGTAACTGGAGTGAATCTGCAGTGGTAGGTGAACAAGTGCGCCCTTCTCTGGCAGTAGGTGAGAAGAGGGCGCCTTTCAGCTTGGGAGGGCAAAAACTCTGTGGTAAGTGGCTCCCGGGTGCTAGAAGAAGGTGGATAAGGTGCTGGAGGCATCAAACTGGTGACTGGACTGCATATCCTGAAATAGATCATGCAAGATCCTGAAGTAGATATGTATCCTGAAATAGATGATCCTGAAATAGATATGTATCCCGAAATAGATGATGGATATCCGAACACCCCCCCTCAAGCTAGACTATGATGTGCCAACTAAAATAATGTGGGGCCCTGGTAACTAAGACCAAAGGTCACCCCAATACAATAATCCAAAAACTAATAACAGTCAATAAACCGAGGAAATGGGGAAAACCTCATGGGAAAAATACCCCCCCTCAAAATAGACTGTAGTACACCAAAAGATTTAACTGCTCCAAAATCAAGTAGATATGTCTGGAGGTATCTTACTCTTGGGAGTAAATGGATCATGCTCCAAAAACATGTGCTTGAATTCTCCATCAGTGGATGCAAGCGAATATGGAGACTTTAAGAACTTGCTCTTCATACCGAAAAAGGTGAGAACAAATCTAAAAATATGAGGATGATCCTGGAACCTGTGATTCGAACCAAGTGAGGTAGGAATAGCTCCAATCATATTAAATAGATCTTGAAACTTGAACTTCTTATCAATAGAAGTTAAATCAGCTCCAAAAATAGATGAATGGTTTCTTGAGATCTCCTTTGAACCAACAAGGGTGAGATCAAAACCAAAATCAGCAAAAAGTGCATGAGAATTGAACTCAAGCGAATGGTAGTGCTCTTCATCTTCATTAAAAATCTGAGAAACTTTGCAAATGATAGAACATAAGTCTATAGAAGGCATGCAATCAATGAGGGCGAATGCTTCACCTCCAAAATCAGATTTTACCTCCAAAACATCAAGTAGATCATTATTTTGCATGCCGACAAACTCATGTGAAGGAGAGGATTCAAGAACCTCTTCAGAATCTAGAGTATGAGCTTGTTTATCTTGCTCAGAATTCGAAATAGAAGACTTTGAGAGAATGAGTGTTGAATCTATAGTTTCTTCTTCATCTTGAACAATTGTTGAGGCCAACACATGATCGGAAAGAGCACATAAGGAGATCTCACTGGGCTTGTTCTCCAAAAGGCTAGCATGATCCTCTTCTTCCTGCTTTCCAAATTCTCTTTCAAGTTGGACCCATAGATCACTTGGATTTTCAGCAGTATTACTGAGGTAGCGCATACAAGGAGACATAGCAAGACACATTGCTCCAAAAGCTCTGTCACAATCATTGAGCCAACCATTCTCCTCTTCATCGGAATCAAAATCTCTTGTATTACCAATGCACATATCAAAAAGACATTGTCTCTTCAAGAATGAAATCATCTTTGGTTTCCATTCATCATAGTTGAATGGAGTAAGAATATTTTGTGAAGAAGAAGTCTCCATCTTTGCATTAGCGAATGCACATGGAGGAAGTAAGAAACCTGCAAATCACACACAAACAAACACTATGTTTTCAGCCTTGCATGCACATGAGCGAATGCACATGAGATTTTGCATGCCGCTGCTGAAATATATTTGTGAGCAAAGATTGCTCTCTCTTCATGTAGAACACCTGTAGAAAAGAAATATTGTCCCTGTCATGGCTCTGATACCATGTAAAATTAGTCACAGCAGATCTAATGAACAAGTAAATCAATCACAACAGATGAACATAGAAAATATGGTGCAAAACTGTGCAAAACATGCAGCAGTGCTCTCTATCCCAAAAAGGGTGAATGAATTACAATACAAACTGTCACAATGAACAGAGCAATTCGAATTTCCTAAGGAGGTCATTCGAATCACTGAATGGAGTAGCTTGACTCTATCTAGGAGTCCTCATCAATCATCGGTGTTGCTCATCAATCACAACAACCAGTCATCCAGGTGTCAAGCTGAGTCTAACTGATCATAATTAAATGTAACTGAAGTGTGTAGCACTGATATAGGATCTGGAGGCTCAGTGGGGGCGCATGGGAGGCTAACTGGAGTCAGAACAAGTCACCTAATCGAACTGGAGGTCAATCGGAGGTGAAACAGTCAGTCAGGAGTGAAATCAATCAGAATCGGAGTGAAATCAATCAGAATCGGAGCTAACTGAATGTAACTGGAGTGAATCTGCAGTGGTAGGTGAACAAGTGCGCCCTTCTCTGGCAGTAGGTGAGAAGAGGGCGCCTTTCAGCTTGGGAGGGCAAAAACTCTGTGGTAAGTGGCTCCCGGGTGCTAGAAGAAGGTGGATAAGGTGCTGGAGGCATCAAACTGGTGACTGGACTGCATATCCTGAAATAGATCATGCAAGATCCTGAAGTAGATATGTATCCTGAAATAGATGATCCTGAAATAGATATGTATCCCGAAATAGATGATGGATATCCGAACACTAACTTCCCCTTGTGACGTTGGATTAGGGTCTTCCCCAAGTTTTTCCCGGATACCTTTGAAATGGGAAGCAATGCCACTTACCAGGCAAGAGGACTCCCTTTTCAACCTACGCTTTTCCAACCTTGAGTACCTTCCATCACCAATAGAATGCATTATTATTCAATTGATGTTGAACAGTTTCAAATAAAAGCAGATTTATGAACTTTTGTGTTAAGCTTACCTCAGAGAAAGTCAAAGGTGAATGACTACTTCATTTAGGTTTGGAGAAGCTCCTCATGGAATGCTCGTGACGACAAGAAGTCATCCTTTAAAGATCCAAGGAAGAAAACCATTGAATCATCTAGAACCATGAAGTTGTGGTCTTATCGCCATTTAGAGGCCAAAATAGTAGAACCATAACTCAAAAGCCAGACGATAAAACAACCAAGCTCGGAGGAGAGTGAATGTCCTTGTGAAGTTTAATTCATTTCAAGAACCGAGAAAACCCTTACGGTCATTCAAGTGTGTAGGTGGCACCTTTGATTTCAATCACCTTTAATGGAGTCACATGGCCAGTCCTTACTGAACTTCGCTGGCAGGCATGGGGAAACACACCCAGTATTGTACAACCACCATTTTAAAAGGTAGTTTAAATGATAAGAAGACCCCTGCATAGTACAATCGACACTATATTACATTCTAAAGTTTCAAATTTCATATTTTGTAAATGACTTATATATTATAGTTTTACAAACATATTTGTAAGATAGTGGTGGGTCTATTCGAAAGTCACGTTGAACGTTTTGTGATCATTCATTTTGAACAACTTAATTGGTGTATTGTTTTGGAACTTTCCAATCTTTTCTTGATTGTAATTCGTATAAGGTAGGAGCATTACGATGATCATTAAAGAGTCAGCATCTATGTAGGAAACATACCTTATTGTTTTGGAGTGTTAATATTGTAAATACCTTGTGATTGAGCCTTGATTATACTTTAAGCATTCGATAAATTGTTTATGCAAATAGAATGTCTTATTTTTAAATTGATAATGGTAATCAAGGTAGTCATGCAAATTTTGTCTTATTTCATTATTTGGTATTGTTTCCCGAAGATTGCACTAATATAAAAAGATTTGCAAGTGGTCCATATCAAAGTGATTATGGTTGTATTGCGCTATTCTTTATACATATCTTGAATACAAAACTGAAGGTCACTAACCATGCTGTAAGTAAACAACGAAAGTGTCCAAGTTAACAAATTTATACCTGAGTCATAAGGAATTTTCGACAGTATAAGTGTACTTGCATATCAACATGTGGAGTGGTGTTAGCCGTAGCTAAGTAAGTGGCATGTCAACCATAACACTCTTCTAACCAGTAGGAAGAACTCAAGGGTAAGCAGTTAAGTATGATCAGCATTTGAATGTTTTATTTATTAGTTTAAATATTTGTTAAAATAGAATCAATTATTGTTCAATTCCAGGAAAGCAAAAGAATTTTTTGTTTTTGTTTTTTGGGACACATTACAATTAATAAATACATGTTAATACCATATATATTTCAAATGATATAGTTCCAAGCTTGGTCATGAATTAGATTGTAGTGATATGTTATATTGATATTAAAGTTTTATATATTATTTGTAGTCATGTTCATAGTCATAGTATTAAGTTTCAATTATATGTGAGTTTAACTTTGTGAACATTATTCAATTATAAATCATAAGGCTTTAATATATAGTGTGGATAGTTAAAAGTTGTCAATTTATTGCAAAGGTTAGTAATTCATAAGAATTATAATGTTAACATTGTAATTTCAATTATTATTTATACTTCTTCATAGTTCTCATTTTTGCAAATATTAAAAAGATAGAGTTTGAATTATTGGTATTTCAAACTAATCCAATGATTAGATATTAGCATAAAAACCATGTTAATACTATGTACTTCATACCCTAACTTCTTAATGCAAGCATTTAATGGTTTTAGCGATACAATTACTACATTAGAACTATACAGGTATTAATTACCTTAAGACGACAACAAAATCCAAACTACAACAACATTGATGGTCACGACAACGAACTTAACAGCATGTAGACTTTCTAGATGACATTGTTTTCAACATCGATGAATTGTAAGACAGCGTTGAAGACCAGTAAACAACACTGAGCATTTCATACCTATAGATACTTTGTTTTCGCAAAAGAATTCACAACATTTTATTATTCGACGTTGAATTGAATTACACAGGTACTCTTAAACTATGCAGTCATTGAACTTCTTACCTGTCGTCTGCACAAAGAAACATCTCAAATTCCTTAGCGTTGCAGCTAAGTAAACTCCAGGGTATCTTGTAGGACACCCTTGGACATCAAGAAAGCAAATTGTCAGAATCTTATCAAAAGAAAAGTATCGCATCATATTTCTAACATTTCCATGCATTTATTACTTTAAGCATGTTTGTCAAGAGTGTGTTAAGTTGTCATTATCAAAATGTTTCTAACTCAGAAATTAAATTATGTTTAGTGCGAAACAACTTCTTAATCAATGTTGTCGTAATCAAGCATTTATTATTTCCGAAGCTATAATTATCTTAATTAATGTTATTTTAAAAAGTTTTAAATTTTTATGAAAATTTAGGATGTTACATGTGGTATTAGACCTCATGTTTGAACTCTAGGCCTGAAAAAGGGTCCAAGAACATGCAACAGAAATTTTATTACAGCAGCAAATTTTACTAATTTGAAATTTTAATTATGATGTTATACATAAATTATTTTATGTTATAGGTATGGAGAACTCAGCTGAATAGTTAGAAGACAAATTTCAACCAAACAGTCATAGTTCGGGATAGCACTATGCAGAAGAAGGTCATGGTGAATTGAATGACAGTTCGTCAGAAATGTTATGTGCGTTTCATGAATTAAGGGTAGAAATTAGATCTGTGAAACAAGACAATGAAAGAATTCTGCAGGCACAAGAACAATTAAACCAAGCGCTATTTGAATAGTTCCCAATCGATGTGTAGGAGAGAGATAATGAATATATTTCCAAGGTTGAGGATCTGCCTCATGGTAACAAAAGTATATAAATAAAAACTAATGATGTGAGCAGCAGTTCAACATCATCAGGAGAGGCTATTGAAGTATGTAAAAAGAAACGTAACTATTCAAGCGATAGTAGTAAGGGAGATTACAAACCCAGAAAGAAAAGCCATAAAGAGTATGAACAAATTTCTGGGGAGTTCAAAAAGATTAGACCTCCAATTTTCAATGGCGAAATTGAGAAGGGTGAGACAGCTGAAGCATGGTTGTTTGGTATGAAGAAATATTTCCAAATTTATAACTATTCAGAGTCCTTGAAAGCAAAAATGGCTATATATGACTTGACTGAAAAAGTAGATATTTGGTGGCAGGACATCAAAAGAGTGAAAGGCATCAAGGATAAAGATGTAAACTGGAGTACTTTTAAACGATACTTTAAGAAGAAGTTTTTATCTGAATAGTACTATGAAGAAAAATCCAAAGAGTTCTATGACTTGAAGCTGGGAGGTATTAACATGAAGGAAATGAACAGTAAATTTCTGAACTTACAAAGATATGTGTCATACCTCATAGAAGAAAAACCAAAAATTCAAAGATACTTGAGCTGCCTACCTTTCAATATTAAAGACATAATCGATTATGATAGTCCTAAGACCTTGGAAGAGGCTATGAGAAATGCAGTTTTCTGTTATGACACAAATCGGAAAAGAGAAGAAATGTCGAATTGGAAAATTCATAAGCCCAGCAATTTTGAGCTAAAAAAGAAAAATTTCAGGTTCAGTGGAAATTCCGATTTCCAAAAGAAAAATTTTCAGAATCGGAATTATCAAGGGAATAATTCTAGAAACAATCAACAACAGAATTCTACAGCACCTAAAAATGCTCCTAATAATACCAGGACCAATGAGCAAAAGGCACCCATCAAATGTTTCGAATGTCAATGTCCCCACTACGCATCAGAATGTCCCTTGAGGAAGCAGACAGCTAACAACATTCACTCTATTCATACTAAACCTACTGTCAGAGACGTAGCAAGGGAGATGCCCATAATCAATGCAGCACTTGACAACAGGCAGGCAGATCATCAAATCTCAATGGTAGAGATTGAAGGTATGCTACAAAATCATCTCGTTACTGTTTTAATTGACCCAGGTGCTAGCTTAAGTTATATATCACCAGATATAGTGGAAAGTCTTAAGTTAAAAAATATAAAAGTTTAGTAAATCTTGGTTAGTTAGACTAGCAACTGGAACAAAGAGGAAAGTATCAGATTTTATAGAAAGTTGTGCTTTATCCATGAATCAATTACAGACACAAATCAAGTTTAATATTTTACCTTTAGGATCTTATGATATTATAATAGGCATGGACTGGTTAGAAGCCCATCATGTGATTTTGAATTGTTACCAAAAAAGTTTTACATGTTTAAATGAAGAAATAAAAACTGTAGAAATAAAAGGTATCCCAAGAAAGGTAACACTTCGACAGATTTCAGCAATGCAAGTTAAGAGGGAAGTTAGGAAAGGATGTCAGTTGTTTGTAGTAAATGTAGTAAACGATGAGTTTATCTGTAAAGAGGACAAACTGAAATTAGAAGACATACTTGTCCTAAAAGATTTTAAGGATGTATTTCCTGAGGAGATTCCAGGATTACCTCCTAAAAGAGATTTAGATTTTACCATCGAATTAATACCAGGAGCAGTACCAAATTCTAAAGCTCCATACAGAATGAATATACTGGAATTAAACGAATTGAAATCACAGTTGAAGGAACTGATTGATAAGAATTATATAAGACCTAGCGTGTCTCCTTGGGGAGCACCTGTCATCTTTGTTAAGAAGAAAGATGGAATCCTAAGACTGTGCATAGATTATTGCCAACTTAATAAGATGACAATCAAGAATCAGTATCCGTTGCCTCACATAGACGATCTATTTGATCAGCTGCGTGGAGCAACGATATTTTCAAAGATTGATCTAAGATCAGGATATCATCAAGTGCGGGTTAAGGATGAAGATATTTTCAAGACAGCTTTTAGAACTTGGTATGGAAATTACGAGTTCGTAGTCATGCCATTTGGCTTGACTAATACCCCGACTATGTGTTTAATGAATAATATTCTGCACAAATACTTAGACAAGTTTGTTGTTGTGTTTATAGATGACATTTTAGTGTATTCTAAAAGTAAAGAAGAGCATGATGAACATCTACATATTATCTTACAAGTTCTGAGAGATCATCAACTATACGCTAAGTTTAGTAAGTGCGACTTCCACATGGACAAAATTCAGTATCTAGGACACATAATTTCCAAAGAAGGAATCTCGGTTGACGTCGATAAGATAAGGGCCATTAATGACTAGCCAGTTCCTAAGGATGTGTCGGATGTAAGGTTATTTATGGGCATTACTGGATATTACAGAAAATTTATAGAGGATTTTTCGAGGATTGCCAACCCCATAACTTCTTTACAGAAGAAAAGGAAGAAATTTGTGTGGGATCAGAAATGTTCAGACAGTTTTAAGAAGTTAAAGGAATTGTTGACTACAACACCTATTCTGAGGATAGCATATCCTAATAAAGATTTCATAGTTTGCATAGATGCTTGTAATGACGGACTCAATGGAGTCCTAACACAAGAAGGGCATGCAGTGACATACGAATCAAGAAAACTAAAAGTAAATGAAAAGAATTACTCCGCTTACGATTTAGAGTTATTAGCTGTAATTCATGCTTTAAAAATGTGGCGTCACCACCTTATTGGCAGAAAATTCACCTTATTGACAGACAACATGGGTCTGAAATATTTATTAGATCAGACAAATCTGAACGCTAGACAAGCTAGATGGTTAACTTTCTTAAGTGAGTATGACTTCGAAATTTAGCATATTAAAGGGAAGGAGAACAAGGTTGCAGATGCTTTGAGTCGTAACGTAAAACTAAATTTTATTTCAGCCATCAGTACTTATTCAACACATTTGGAAAATTAGATTCTTGAAAAGAGTGAAACAGATGAAGAATACAGAAAAATAAAGGAAAAGACAACAAACAACAGTTCTGAAAATCTTATGGCAGATTATAGCATGAAGGAAAATGGGTTATTGCTGTATAAAAACAGATTGTATGTACCAGACATACCATAAATAAAAATTTTGATTTTAAACGAGATGCATAAAAGTCATTATTCTGGACATATAGGTTATCAGAAGACCATTACTATGCTTAGGAAAGAATACTATTGGCCCAAAATGAAGGATGAAGTAGCAGAGTACATAGCTAAATGTTTGGATTGTCAACAAGTGAAAGTTGAACACCAACATCCTGCCGAATTGTTACATCCATTACCTATACCAAGTTGGAAATGGGAAGTAATAAGCATAGATTTTATTACTGGTTTACCGAAAAACCAGAAACAAAATGACTCTATCATGGTAGTAGTGGACAAACTCAACAAAGTAGCACACTTTATACCTATAAAGACTACTCATAAAGCTCCAGACATTGTATAAATCTTCATTAAGCAGATTTTTTGACTACATGGTATACCAAAGGTGATAATTTCAGATCGTGACTCTAAGTTTACTGGAAACTTTTGGAGGTCATTATTCAAAAGGTTGAATACAACCTTAAATTTCAGCACCGCATTTCATCCACAAATGGATGGACAGACAAAACGGGTAAATCAAGTTTTGGAAGACTTACTGAGAATGTATGTTAAGGATCAGCCTAGTAAGTGGGAAGACTACTTACACTTGGCAGAATTTGCATATAATGACCATTATCATGCGTCATCCAAACTTAGCCCATTTGAAATTCTTTATGGTAGGAAATGTGATACACCTGTTTCTTGGAATGACCCAGTAAATAGAGTTGTTTTAGGACCTGAATTATTGCAGGAGTTAGAACTAATTGCGAAATAGATACAAGAAAATTTAAAAGCTGCCCAAGATAGTCAAAAGATTCAAGCAGATTTAAAAAGGACTCATAAAGAGTTCCAGGTTGGTGAACATGTATTCCTCAAGGTAAAACCGAAAAATAGTTCATTGAAATTGGGAAGCTGTGCCAAGTTGGAACCCAGGTATTGTGGTCCTTTTGAAATATTGTCCAAGGTTGGACCAGTGGCATACCAACTGGATTCGCCACCAAATTTAAAAATACATAATGTTTTTCATATATCATTTTTAAAGAAGTATGTACACGATGCTACTCATGTTGTAAACTGGAATGATGTACAGGTGGGACAAGACAGAGATTTTCAGGTGGAACCGGACCGTATCCTCAAAAGGAGGGAAACTCTACTCCGAAATCGCACCATTGGGCAAGTAAAGGTGCAATGGAAACACCTTAGCCCAGAAGAGGAAACCTGGGAGTTGGAGAGTAGTATGCAGGCAGCATACCCAACTCTGTTTCAAGAACACTCAAGGAGTGATTAACCAACATCAAGGACGATGTTGAGACTTAAGGGGGGGTGTATGTCACCTACCCAAATTTTGAAAATATTATTTTATTTGCAAAATACTTTATGTTAAATTTTAATTTCAAAGTTTTGAAATTATGACCAAGTTTGGTCAAGGATGAATGTAATTACTGATTATTATTAGTTAAATAAATTAAGTAGGAGACAAACACCCAAGGGAACTGTTAAATGAGTGTTCACTGACCCACTAGGAGGAATGGAAGCTGTTGGAAAGCATGGGACATATAGCAGCAATTGCACTTCACCATTAGCTGTTGGTTATGGGACAACTACCCCTAATAATGTGGCATTATCCGTAGGTGGTGGGAGTGGGCAGGCAGCTCATTTAATGACCAAGTAACAACTGAAAAGGCCTAGGCAGCCTAGAGAAGAAAAATTTGAATTGAGCAGGCAGCTCTTACACAATATTTTCTGCAGAAATATTCCTCATGTGCATCAGGTGATCACTGCGAGATTTGAATAGGGAGGCTAGTTGTGAGTGCAATCATAAGTCTGCAAACTATTTTGATAAGGAGAACCAGAGCTACTGGTGTAGGTCTTTGGACTGCTAGTTTTTAAAGATTGGACAGTTATTGCTACTGCAAGTGGAGATCCTAAGCTTTTAGGTTTCTTCCTCCTGGTGGTTCAGTGAACAGGCTTGGGGGTCCTAAGGCAAGTAACTTGGCTGTCTTCAAGAATTGGTTGGGTGGAATAGGCTCCTTGGGTTGTTTGTTTCCCTACAGAATAACCAGGTTTTACTGTCTCCTAAATTATTTCAGTTAATAGTTTTGTTTAGTAAAAATTAGTAATCTATGTTTTGAAAAGAATTGATTCTAATTTTGTTTAAGTCTGAATTGATAATCCATCTCTACATTTTTCCACATGCTGTTATTTGTATCATACTCTAGTATAGAGAGGCAAATTAAATAAAGATGAGAGATAGGCAGATTGACATGGATTGGATAGATAAGTACAGTAATTGAAATGTTTTTCATTTTCTATCCTATAGTTAAATATAGTAAAGATTTACTGTATATTATCTGAATGATACAGGAAATTTTTATTATTTCATGAAAAACAAATATTGTTTAACTTTTGCACAAAACACATATTTGTTTTCTTATCTCTATTATTCACATAGTAAATAAATGCAATTTAAGACTTTCATTTATCAGATCTTCAATTAAATAGTATAAAGCAACACTTCCCATTACAGAGAATTAAAAACATAGCATACAGAGTGTGACGAGGTTCAGCTCTAAATTCTATTTCATTAAAAACTTAGCCCAAAACATATCGGAGTTCGAGTTTCGAACCCAACAAAGGTTTCAGTTTTTACAAAGAAAGCATCCGCGTACTAGATCGACATTACATTGTTTTTCTTAAAACAAAAACTACACAGGGTTTATCCCCACCCTCTAATCTTTTAAAATGAGTATTGAAAACTCTCAACATCGACGAGCTAAGCATCTAAATAGGCCATGTAACATTTAAAAAAGACGAGGGTCATCTCCTTGTACAATATTCATTTCAACATAAAAGTTCTTCAAAGAAACTCGACTAATAGACAACGCCGAAAACATGGTGGAAATATTTGTTACACAGTACATGAAAACCTCATCAACCAAGTCTGAATGGGCACCTACAAGGGTTTGAGACCCTGAGCTTACCAGGAATGGAGGGTTGCCAACCTTTTCCAAACCCTTGACCAAACCGACGTTCGAATCCTGTACCTATCATAAAATTGTCGAAGGGTTAGACATTGATTAAATACGAGCTGTAAGTTAAACTTTTCAGACATCTCTGAGTCTTACTAAAAAAATAAACTTACCTTTAGCAACAGCGACCGAGCTCCACATTTTTCACCAGCAAACGATGAACTCCATGTATGGACCGATACCAGGATACTTTTCTCTCTTCACATAAGTATTTTGCTTCCACTCAAACTTAGAAATGAAAAGATATCTATCAACTCAATAGCATTTCAAACCAAAGACATAACATTCTACCACAACGCCATGACAACAGAACGAAGCCTACAACTTTCAACCTAACCCTACAGGTCTCGAGTTCGAATCCTCTTACATTTCTTCTAACCCAAACATCAAGTAGCCTGTGGGCCTCACTGCCCGAAACAATAGTGAACAATGAAAGTCATTAACTCTCTATCAATCAACACAACAACGAAATGCTAGGGTTGCATCCAATGTTCCAGATTCATCACAATCAATGATCACAGGAGTGCCAGCAAGGTTACATTGGGTCAAACAACAACTGTATTTATTGCTCCATCATTTCACAAGCATGGCCTTGCCATCTTGGCTCACGATGGATTGTTCTACATCTAGCTCAGAGGAGTTCAAACATAGAAACTTTACATAGTGGCTTTTGCAGTCACCGTTGCATTGTTTTGTATTACATAGAAGTGCTAACAATCCTCGTCACCATGGAGTATGGGTCGAGCCATTAATGTAGGATTGATACACTATCTCCACGCCAGCTCGAAGCACATGCCGAGCTTTAAGACCTGTCAACCTATCCATTCATTAATAAATACATGTTAATATCATATATATTTCAAACGATATAGTTCCAAGCTTGGTCACGAATTAGATTGTAGTGATATGTTATATTGATATTAAAGTTTTATATATTATTTATAGTCATGTTCATAGTCATAGTATTAAGTTTCAATTATATGTGAGTTTAACTTTGTGAACATTATTCAATTATAAATCATAAGGCTTTTATATATAGTGTGGATAGTTAAACGTTGTCAATTTATTGCAAAGGTTAGTAATTCATAAGAATTATAATGTTAACATTGTAATTTCAATTATTATTTATACTTCTTCATAGTTCTCATTTTTGCAAACATTAAAAAGATAGAGTTTGCATTATTGGTATTTCAAACTAATCCAATGATTAGATATTAGCATAAAAACCATGTTAATACTATGTACTTCATACCCCAACTTCTTAATGCAAGCATTTAATGGTTTTAGTGATACAATTACTACATTAGCACTATACAGGTATTAATTACCTTAAGAAGACGACAAAAGCCAAACTACAACAATGTCGATGGTCACGACAACGAACTGAAGAGCATGTAGACTTTCTAGATGACATTGTTTTCAACAATGATGAACTGTAAGACAACTTTGAAAACCAGTAAACAACACTAAGCATTCCATACCTATAGATACTTTGTTTTCGCAAAAGAATTCACAAACTATGCAGTCATTGAACTTCTTACCTGTCGTCTGCACATAGAAACATCTCAAATTCCTTAGCGTTGCAGCTAAGTAAACTCCAGGGTACCTCGTAGGACACCCTTGGACATCAAGATAGAAAACTGTCAGAATCTTATCAAAAGAAAAGTATCGCATCATATTTCTAACATTTCTGTGCATTTATTACATTAAGCATGTTTGTCAAGAGTGTGTTAAGTTGTCATTATCAAAATGTTTATAACTCAGAAATTAAATTATGTTTAGTGTGAAACAACTTCTTAATCAATGTTGTCGTAATCAATCATTTATTATTTATGTAGCTATAATTATCTTATTTAATGCTATTTTAAAAAGTTTTAAGTTATTATGAAAATTCAGGATGTTACATAAGTTGACAAGTGGAATGTATCATCCTTGGACACATGTCCTAAAAGAGATCCATAGACATATGTATTCGAGAAAGAAGTCCCTAGTGGACGAGAGGGATTGCATCATCCCTGGAATTCGGTCCCCTGAATTGATCCATAGACATATGTCTCTGAGAAAGAAGTCCCTAGTGGACAAGAGGGATTGCATCATCCCTTGACTTCGGTCCCCTGAATTGATCCGTAGACATATGTCTCCGAGAAAGAAGTCCCTAGTGGACAAGAGGGATTGCATCATCCATGGACTTCGGTCCCCTGAATTGACCCATAGACATCTGTCTTCGAAAATTGGTGATAGGACTGCATCGTCCCTAAACGTTTAATTCAAAATGTATGTGATAAGACTGCATCGTCCCTGAACGTTGAGTTCAAAATGTACATGATAGGACAGCATCGTCCCTGAACGTTTAGTTCAAAATGTACGTGATAGGACTGCATCGTCCCTAAACATTTGGTTCAAAATGTACGTGATAGGACTGCATCATCCCTGAACATTGAGTTCAAAATGTACATGATAGGACTGCATCGTCCCTGAACGTTTAGTTCAAAATGTACGTGATAGGACTGCATCGTCCCTGGTCATTTGGTTCAAAATGTACGTGATAGGACTGCATCGTCCATAGACATGAGAGGTGTCTTAAATGGATCATGATTGATCATCCCTAGAGAGTGATCCCGTAATTCCGAAAGGAAGGATAGTCTTAAATATTGATCCTTAGACTAGAATCCTGTAATTCCGAAAGGAAGGATTGTCTAAGATGTGAGTAGTGGACAAGGATCCCATAATTCTAAAAGGAAGGATTGTCCAAGTGTGGTAGCTTCGTAAAGACTGGGTCCCGTAATTTTGAAAGGAAGGATTGTTTGAGCACCACAAATGTTGATGGACTATAATCCTGTAATTCTGAAAGGAAGGATTGTCCATGATCCCGTAATTCTGAAAGGAAGGATCACCAGAATTGATGGACTAGAATCCCGTAATTCCGAAAGGAAGGATTGTCCATGATCCTGTAATTCTTAAAGGAAGGATCACCAGAGTTGATGGACTAGAATCTCGTAATTCCGAAAGGAAGGATTGTCCATGATCCCATAATTTTGAAAGGAAGGATCATGTGTATTGCAGAGTATGCTGCAATGATGATACTGTTGATCGAGATGATCCAAATGATGTTGATCGAGATGATCCAGATGATGATGATCGAGATGATCGAGATGATGATACTGAAGATTGAGATGATCCAGATGCTGTAGATCGAGATGATCCAGATGCTGTAGATCGAGATGATCCAGATGCTATAGATCGAGATGATCTAGATGCTGTAAATCAAGATGATCCAGATGCTGTAGATCGAGATGATCCAGATGTTGTTGATTGAGAGGATCCAGTTGATGTTGTTATGATGATGATCAGTAGATCTAGACGATGAGGCTACTGATCGGGTGATCCAGATGATGACGATATTGTAGTTGATCGAGTGTTGCAGAAGGTGAAGACCCAATACTGATGATGCTGATACTCCAGTATTGAAGACCTGAAGATATTCCAGTAACTGGTTGAGTTACTGCTGATGTTGAGAAAGCTTCCAATGATTTATAGATGTATCATGTATGATGTTGATGACTCCTTGCTCCTGTATATGTTGTTATAATATCCTTCTCGTTAAGGGGTACTGTTGAAATATTGTAACTTCTAAGAATATTATATTTTTACTTTATTATTTCGGAGATGTTTCATTCCTCCGTGAAGACCTTATTGTATATCTGGAGATGTTTTATTCCACCGTGGAGAATGTGGTAACTTGGGTTATTAGACTTTCCTAGTGGGGGTCGGCCCTGTATGAGTCATGTGGGTTAAAGGGGTTATTAGACCACCCTAGTGGGGTCGGCCCTGCCACATTATGTTAAGAGATTAAGTTGGGGCCGACCTAGTTAATGTAAAAGACAAGTCGAAGATGTGTATAAATAGAGGAAGTGTGTTCCTCATTTAACATACAATACACTCACTTGTGAATAGCGTATAGGTGAGGGAGAGATATGCTATGGAGGAGAAGGAGCTCATGTCTAGGGTTTACATCTTTGTATTTGTTGGCCATCTATATTGAGGAAGCTTTGTTGGGCTTTCTACCCCATGAGGGTTTCCTAGGATAAATCTATGTCTCTTGTGTTTATGTTGTGCTTGTTGTTCTTTCAGTGATCCTGTATATGCTATTGTTGTGAAATGGAATGTAATGCTGATATTTTCTATCTTAGCATATTGAATCTTAACATTAATGTGTCACATATTGGGAATTGTCGGCGTATACCATTTTTTAATCCTTAATGGATGTGAGAACTCGACATAACCCTTATGCCAAATTAGATATAACCATTGATCAATGTCTCAAAGTGACATAACCCTTGATGAACGCCACAATGAAACATAACCCTTAATAAGCATCAAAATGCGAAATAATGGTTGATAAATCTCAAAATGCAATGTAACACTTGATGAGCATCACAATGTGACATAGCGCATGATGAATGCGAAATGCCAAATTATTAATGTCTCACATGATGTAATATCCTGAATTTTGGACTCACTATTTTATGATGTTATATTGGGCCACGACCCCAGCACATATTATTTATCCTTTTGTAGACTGACATATTGGGCATGGACCCTGATTGAATTTCATTATTTGATTATATACTGGGAAAGGAAGCCCCAGTGTTCTGATTTATGTTTTTACCATATGATGTGGGTACAAAACCCTAATATACTGAGATGACCTTTCCTTACATACTATGCAGTGATGTGAATAACATAATTGAATTATATGGTGTATTGAGCGTGGACTCAGAAACACACAGATTACCTACGTAGTGGGAAAAAGCCCCGATGTACCTAGAGAAAATATGATGTACTGGGAGTAAGCCCTGATGTACATTGAGTGTTGGGCATAAGCCCTGGAGCACTCCAAGCTTGATAAACGAATACCGGATCCAAGGCAACTTAAATATTCTATATGTGCCTCACAACCACATTCTAGCACTAGTGTTGAGCAGGGACTCTGGAATTGCACTAGAGTAATTCCCATGTGAGAGTGTTGAGTTAAATGGATCTGAAGAGCACTCGAGGTTACGGAGTTTCAAAGTGTTGAGTCAGAAAGACTCTAAAGAGCACTTTTATTACATTTATTTAATTGACTAAATGATTCATCATTTTATCCATCATCACCTACTACGGGAGTTACCATGTTAAACGAGGGAGTCCGACATGCAAAGAGAGAGACTAGAGGTACCTAACCAAGCTGACCAAGACCGTCCAAATGAAGTGGACCATGTCCCTAAAAGTTAAAGAGAAAAGAGTGTCATGTGATGACACATAACTAAATAAAAGATAATTATCAGTAGTATTTTATGACTAACCTGATTAAAGGCCTCCAAGTTATTATTATTATTATTATTACGAGCTTTAAATAATAATGGTGTTACTATTTAATTATGGGATATAATTAGTGTATCTAATTTATGCATTAGTTAATATTTTAAATCATGTATTAATAGTTAAGTGAAATATATTTAATATAAGAATAATTATTAGTATAATTGTTGTTATTATTAAGAGCATAAATCAAAAGGACTTATAGTCAAACAATTGGAAAAGTCCTAGTTCAAGAGGACTAGATATTTAATTAAATAAAATCTTTTAATTATTAATTATTGAATTAAAGAAACTAATTACTTCAAGAGTCCTAATTCAATACTTCCCTATTTAAAGAGGGAAGATCCCAAGTTTTGGGGATCATCTATCATTCTTGGTTATTATAATTCTCTTATGGTAGTCCAAGAAAACTATTCCGCTCCAAGAAGCTGAAGCAGCCTTACCTAAAAATTCTTAGAACTGAACCAGAAGTGGATCTAGGGGCTCTACCTCTCATTGCATGTTGGAACCAAGCTCGAGGGGATCCAGATAGAAACAACACGGTTCAAGGGTCAAGGTTGGGAGGAACGTGGTAGCCCCAAATTCATTGTAACAGATCAACTGAGCTCAGAGGGCTCTATACTAATTATTGTTTGAGTGTGCAGGTTACTTCAGGAAGGGAGCAAGCTACACAGTAATCAGGTACGAAATATGAATCTTTAGTTTCAAGTTATAATAGATGGTTAGATAAGTAACATAGGATGCTACCCTAACATCACTTAGCCTAGTTTCCTTTTTCATCATAAATTGGTTTAAATACCAACTTGCTGATAGGAACAAAACAGATAGCATTGTTGTAGGCTAGGATCAGGAGAATGTCTAGCAGGTTCCTATGCTAGACATCCTAGCAAACTCATAACCTAAAAGTTGGTTCTCAAGAATTTAAATAAACTTAGGTTGCTCCTTCAGGGTAGGACTATTGTAGTTATATATTTAGTTTTCCATTTTCTGAAACAGTGTTTAATTTTCCTAATATTCATATAAGCTAATATATGAATGCTGTATACTTTAGTATTTGTATTCCTGTTATTTCCACTAAAACCTTCCTGCAGGTTTAAAACATCAAACATAAAATAAATCTAGCTAAGAGTATTCCTGAAACTACTAACCCTGACAGGAAAACAATTGCAGACATCGAATCAAAGTTCCAAGAAATAAAGGCAGGTTTGATCATTTCCTTTATCAATGATTAAATCAACTACTACCACGATAGCACACAAAACTTAGCTAGGTGTCATTTGCCACCAATAGTCAACGCATTGCCAAGAATTAACGCATCAAGTAACTTCCAGGATTCATGATTTAGAAAACTTAGTATCTGACTTTTGATTTCCTATAGCTAAACTTTTGGATAAAATCCCAACAAGTATCATTTTAGAAATCAAACAGTCCACGGCATTCAAATTTTCATTAACATAATATTTCACGAGTCGTGAGATCAAACCCCATCCAAACTCTGCTATTCCCTAAACGCCACAAGCATAGCATTGGTACAACAACCCATACCCTCTAAAGGGTCAGACCAAATAGCAGCTAGGGTCACGATTCTCATTTAAAACACAGAAGGGTTTCACCATATTCATCAAACCAATTCATACAAGATATTATACAGAAAAATCAACAAATGATGGTTACAGGGATCGATTCCCACTACTTCATTAAAGATCCTGTTGTCTTCTACCCATTTCAAATAACCAGAAAATGCAGAGGTAAGAACCCAGGGCTTCTCAGACTTATAGACAAACAACCATAGGGTTACGTATTTCCTTTCAAACAAGCAGGGCTCTACTCTTGTACATTTTACAACACGAATCCATCAAATCAAGAAGACCACAAAGTGGAGCAACAATACCAAAAAACGTAGAAATATATACATCCCCTTCATTGGGTTAAATACAAGTTCATTTCCAAATAGAAAATGCAGATAGTGTTACGACTATACACAAACCCCATATTCACATGAATTAAAAATAGAGAGATTTAGACAGGGTATCCAACCCTCATAATTATTAAACAAAAGGACATTTCGGGACCCTTACACATACAATTTTGGAAACATAAATATGTAATGTAAACCCCAGTTCGTCTTGGGAACCATTTCCAAATAAATAGAAGTTCAATCAAAATCAAATACAAAGGTAGATAGCCAAAACCTCATACTAGAATCCTCTAGAGTCGGCAAATGACATTTAGATACCTCTTCACACAACAGTCGAGCCAAATGGTGACTTCCAGGAACACACGATGTGTCAAAATGAACTCAACCAAGTCCACAAGTTCCCAAATAAATACACATTAACAGTAACCCCACAGTGGCGAAAGGAGGAGCTAAGAGATGGAAATTTTTGGACTTACCACTATCCAACATCACCACTATTGATTACCGACCACACATAAGAGAAAACCCCAGTAAAAACCTGCAACCAAACGTGCCAAACAAAGTCAGAACCATATATCACAATTTTTATAAAAATGAAAATAGCAAGGTGTTGGTGGGAAATACTACCCTATAGTGAGGAAATAGACACTATCAACTTAAGGGGGTGATATGTAAACATATTGATTGCATTACATGAGCGTTTATAAAGGGAAATAGATCAAATACCTTGAGGACATACCTTATGAATGAAGTTTGATCCTAGCTTTTGTCCAATCTTGCGCTCGATCCTCCACTCGATCTCCCGTCCAATAAACCTGCAACACAAAGACCTTTCTCAGCATACCTTGGCCAATATAATAATGATGGCATTGAAAATTAATTCAAACATTAATCATTAACCAACATTGATCCAAACAAATACATATTCCATTAATCATTTGATTTGGGACGAGAAATATGTTTCAACCTTTTATTGTCAAAAACATATGAACGATACAAAGTATACCTGACTTTGCAGCATGCTCATGCAACCTGATCCTAGGCTCCTGCTCCTCTCTGACTTCAAAGTTTCTCTAGCATAACCACCTTCAATACAAGCTTCTCATATAAGAAGAGTCTCTCTATGGCTCTCTTGTCTATATGTCTCTAACCCCTCTCTTCAAACCTCCTTGTATTTATAGGACAAGGTAGGCAGTTCAAGTCAAGAGGTGGTTGAAGGGGAAGTTGGGGAAGTTGGGAAACCAAATGCAACTAATCCCAATTCATCAAATTAATATTTTTTTGATCATATTTTAAGATGTGCGTGACTATTTCATAGTGGAGTAGCATACAGTGCGTGACTACAGTGTTTAACAACTAGCGTTTGCCACTTTTTTGATGATGTGCACTAGTTTACTGAAGTAGAGTAGCGCATACCAGGAGGTGTGTGCTACTATATAGCTTACAGAGTAGGGCATATGCGCTGGTTTTCTTAATAAGAGTAGTGCCCATGCCAAAATATGTTATTTTTAAGGGTTTTGTCAGCTTGCAGGAAGGTGAGTCAGGTCAAAGTCTCATCTGAGGTTATCATGCTCTTCAATCCAAGTTGTCCTTTTGTGTGATCAACAGCTCAAGGTGATCATAGACGGAGAAGGGCAGATTTGACCTATAATAGATGCCCCCTAATGTGTGATATCAAAGGGAAACGCTGGCCGAAATACATTATAATCCAAATCCAGAGGAGGAGTAAGAAACCGCAGGACCAAGTCACAGAAACACCTAAAACAAAGATCAAGGTTAGCGAGCAATTACATTCTCGACATCATATAGATGTACAGTGTGATACAACATGATCTCCTATACATAACGAGGAGATGTATATATAGCATGGCCACTTGAAATACAAGCGTGGATCCATGTCAAACTTAAGATATCATAGCCATAACAACAAACTGGATCTATGTCTTATGGAGAGCCTAATATAAGTGAGGCTCAGTCTTGCACAACTTGGGTGATAACATAATGAGGTAATGTCATCAACATCCCAAGGTCTTCATAAAAAACAACCCAAGGTACAAACCCTAACCATGTGAATAGATGAGCTAAAAATTAACCCAAGGTCTTCATTTGTCAAATTTTTAGCTAAAAATTAAATTTAAGGCCATGTTGACATCTTGAGAAGCGTGTGCGCTACTCTGCAGTAGGAAAACTGGCGCATACTGGAGGTATGCGCTACTCTGCTTCTACACTGTAGTGCCCATGCATGACTGTGTGGCTTATACAGTAGCACACACCCCTAAACATGAAGAAAAAAGTGTCGAGATGCTAAAATTTGACATTTTTGTGGCAGGATGGTATTTATTTGGAGGGAGAGAGAACATGAGGAGATGGATAGGGTGGCAATGCAAGACCTGGCCACTCTCAATGCCCTACGAAGATGTGGTTTGTTAAATTTTTACCGAACCGTGAACATGAGGGCACTCAATAGATTTCTTCGAAGACTCGTTCAATACTGGGATGTAGATGCCAATGCATTTGTTATCCGAGGACAAACCTTGGACCTTACTGTCAATGACATATACTTCATCACCAGACTCTCTAGGAGGGGATATGCGGTAAATTTGAAAGGATCTTCTTGCAATGTGGGTGCTACATCGGTGCAAGAATATTTGAATGCATACTGTGTGGCGAGAGCCGAGAAATCAGGAAGTCAAATCCTAATTTCTACTATTGAAAGCCTCCCTCTAAAGGTTATTGTGAGTATGTTGAACTGCATGGCAGGAAGTGCCACACAACACCTAGCTTCGAGGCATTCCATGCATATTGGTGTTAGATGCTTGCAGGGACATGTGTACGATTGGTGCACTGGTTTATTGGAAAAAATGAAGCTTCAACTCACGGGTTGCAAATCTGGGAGAACGAAGAACTTTGGATATGGTAGCATTCTATGCTCCTTCTTCTTTGAGAGGGTACCTGTTCTTAGCTTGGGGATGCCTCTACCTCCAGCTAACCCTCGTGAGCCAAGATTGGGCCGTTGGGGTGACATATTTCTCTGCCAAGGTGGTGGTGAAAGTCACTTTTGTTATCATACTGATGATTTTTGGGGGTGGTAGGAGAGACAGGTGCCAGAATTCGAGCAGTTTTTGTATGCTGGATTGGACTTCCACCATGATCTAGAGCTGGTGCTTCCTCCAGGTGGTGCCTGGGGAGATATTGGTATGTTTTTACTTTGAGAATTATTTAATTTTTTCAAATTTTCAATTATATGATTTTTATGAATGAATTTTGAAGTACTAAACAAGTGTCATATGCAGATATTGGGCCTGTTCATCCCAGGGGATATCCTACTATCTTCGTGAGGTGAGCAGATGTTGGTGCAGTTGATGCTATGTTAGGGACTATAGAGCGGAAAGTGAGTCGGTTGACTCATGATGTTCCTGCATGCTGCATGGATCAAATACCTATTGATATTCAGGAAGATGTAGTTGGGGTGCCCCCAGCATGGCTTAGGGTGCTGCGGAAGATAGCTAGGTTGGTCACATGTTATTGGGATGTAGTAGATGATGATGAGGCCCCTCCTTCTCCATAGGAGATGGATACTTTATGTATATTTTTTAGGCGACTGAGCCCAGTTTTGTACTTTATGACATGACTTGTGATAGACATGTGATCCAAAACTCATATATTTTTTGATACAGTATCAAATATATATACAGTATCGGTTATTTACATGTGTATGTGTTTGAAATTTATGTGTGAAATACTGTTTATGGAAGTGTATGATACAAATGCCAATCTAAAACATAATTTGCAAATGAATCAACTAATGCATTTAAATTTCTTGGAATGTGTTGATATATAATAGAATCAAACTGTCTTTCCAATAATCTAATTCGCAAAAACTGTCATAGTAACATAGGATCTCTAATCTAGTAAACACCTGTTAACTGAAATACAACTAGTTGCGAATCAAGTCTTACCTCCAAATGTGAAATGCCATGAGTAAGAGGATCTCGGAGAAGTTCTATAACCGCACTATACTCAGCTACATTGTTCATGGTGGGACCCAAACAAACCCCCCCCGAAGAGAATAGTTGGCCAGCGGGTGAGTAAATGACCCAAGCTGCTGAAGCCAACTGTCGGGTGTGGCGACTGGCGCCATCAGCAAATCCAAAGAAATGTTCAGTCGACATCTGATACACGAAATGAAGACACACATAAGGTTAACTAAGAAAACACAAGCAAAAACTAGCTCTACAAAATATACAGCTATGTTACAAGAAAAAGCAAAAATTCCTAAGCGTAGTACTTCTTCAGGTAGAGCTCATTTCTAGGCTCAGGAAGCTTATTACCCTCGTAATCTACTAGCTCATAAGCACCCTTCTTCAGTACTTTAGAAATTATAGAAGGCCCGAGCCACATGGACTTGAACTTTCCAAGTCCTAGAGGTTCCTTGTCCTAATCCCAAAGTAGAACAAGATCTCCTTCAAGGAACACCCTAGGTCTGACAGACTTGTCATATTGTCCTTTGCCTCGTTTCTTAAGAACTTCATTTGCTGTGAGCGCGTCGTAGCGCTACTCATCTAGATGCTCTAAATGCAATAAACGTTCTTCCAGTGCTGAAGTATATGGTAGTAATTGAATAGCCAATTTTAACGAAGGAATCTCGCATTCAATTGGAACGACTGCTTCTATCCCATGCACAAGCTGGAAAGGAGAGAACCCGGTAGCAGTCTTTACATTCGCTCGGTAAGCCCAAAGAGCAGGGTATAGCATGATGTGCCAGTTATTTTGACTTGCATTAACAATTCTTTGCAGAATTACCTTTAAAGTTTTGTTAACTGCTTCGACTTGTCCATTCGCTTGTGGATAAAATGAAGATGAATGTTCTTTCCAAAAACCTAACATCGTGTACAAATCGGTCATCATGCTATTTTGAAAATGACTGCTGTGGTTAGAAACAATTTCTTTGGGTATACCGAACCTTGAAATAATCTGATTGAATACAAAATAAGAGGCATTTTCTCCATCTGCCTTGATAGTAGGCATTGCCTCGGCCCACTTGGTGAAGTAGTCGATGACAACGATGATGTAATGATGTCCTCCAGCTGAAACTAGATTGCAAGTCATATAATCAATCCCCCATTTTGTGAAGGGACCTGCTGTAATTACAGGATGAAGAGGAGATGGATGTGCTCTCATTTTCCTGGTGAAAAACTGACATGGGCAGCAATGTTTCACAGCTTCCACATAATCTTTAAAAATTGTGGGCCAAAAATACCCAGCACGCAGTATTTTCTAGGCTGTTGCCAACCCAGAAAGATGACCCCTGCAGGCTCCACTGTGGGAATCATTCAATACTGATTCTGCTTCTTCTAAAGTCAAACAACGTCATAAGATGGAATCTATCCCACGTTTATACAAAGTATCAGAGATGATGAGATAGTTTTTTGGATGACTTTTTAGTTTGCATCGTTCTTCTATAGAAAAAGTGGTAAGACACCTCAAAGTCTGGAGATATACTAAGATATCCCCGTACCATGGGTTAGAGGAGGCAATAAGGAAGATATGTTCATCCGGGAATGATGATTCTTCCTCGATATGCTCTAAGTCACTTTGAAACTCTAAGATTAACTCAGCGAACACTAGTGATTTCTTCGACTTGGCCGATTGAAAGACCAAATCGAACTCTTGTAACATTACAATCCATTTATTATACTTCCCACCGATTATTCGTCGAGTGAGAACATACTGGAAAGGATTGACTTCTGCTATCACAGTAGTTGTTCGTAAAAGTATGTAATGACGAAGCCTCTGTACCGCATAGACCGCAGCAAGTGCTAACTTCTCAACATGCAAATATTTGACCTCAAGGGCTATCAATGCGCGAGAAAGATAGTAAACAACATGTTCTTGGAGCATGTCATCCTCTTGAACTAGTACTATGCCAATTCTATTAAGAGACGCCGCCAGATATAAAATAAAATCTTTTGCATAGTCCAGTGGGCTCAACAAGGGAGTTGAAAGTAGTGCCTTTTTCAAGGCCTCAAATGATGCTTGAGCAGCCTCATCCCACACGAAGTAGGTATCTTGTTTAAGTAGTCTCATAAAACCTTTTGTGATATTAGCATAGTTTATGATAAAGTGTCGCAAGAAGTTAGAAATGCCTTGCAGACTTTAAAGTTGTCGCAAGGTGCGAGGAGGAGGCAGATTTACAATTGCCTCAACTTTTAACGGTTTGACCATTATACCACGATGGGATACAATAAAACCTAGTAAACATCCCGATTCGATGCAGAATACGCACTTATTAGGATTCAAATGAATCTTATATTGTTTGCATCTTTCAAACACAAGTCTCAAATGAGCTGGATGATCTTGTCTCTTTCGAGATCACGCTGGGAGGTCATCCAAGTAAGGTTCAACTATGTGTTTGATATCATGAAAAGCAAAATTCATAGCTCGCTGGAACGTAGATCCAGCATTCTTTAATCCAAATGGCATCTTTTGATACGCAAAGGTTCCCCACAGGCAAATGAAAGCTATTTTGTGTTGATATTCGGGTTTGATTTGGATTTGATTATATCCCGAAAATCCATCCATGAAAGAAAACATCTCGTGTCCCACACATGCATCTATGATCTGGTCGATAAATGGTGTGGGATAGTTATCTTTTGGACAAGCTTTATTCCAGTCCCGAAAATCAGTACAGACTCGTATGGTACCTTGCTTCTTTTCAACCAGAACAGGATTTGAAACCCATTCTGTCATATCAATCGGGTAGATAAATCCGACTCTAAGCAATTTTTCAACTTTCGCCTTAATGGCGGCTGCTTTTCGAGGATTCACAAGATGGAGCTTCTGTCTCATAGGTTTTGCATTAGGGTATGTAGTGATGACATGCTCAATGATGGTTGGATCAATACCTGGAATCTCCTCATAAGATCAGGCAAAAATGTCACGGAAGTCTTTAAAAATCTTGGTATATAGAGCGATCTCTTCTAAAGAATGATCTGCACCAATAAAAAAATTTTCCACGACCACGGGTTTGGTGGAAATGTTAATCGGGATTGTTCTTGATATATTAGCCATATTCCCTTCAGTGTAAATAGCTCTTGAAGTAGAAGGAAAATATGAGAAATCAACAAATCCACCGAGTCTCATAAAGAATTCTCCTCTCTCTATCCTGTCTAAGTTTGGAAGCAGGAAAGACCTGTGATGCATATGTTCCCATGGCTGGTCTAGGCCCATCATGGATTCATCAGACAGTAAGACCGTGTCTAAATAGTCGAAAGAGTGGGTAGAATTCAATGACCATGCAGGAGCATAGTCCATATCCGACTCAACAGAGACAGGCGGAGTCACGATATGTTCCATTGTAGCATGTTGTGCTTCCATGTATGCTATCTCTGCAATGGTTAAAGGCACTGAAGGTTCTGATATAGTAGGAAGGATCCACGGATCAGTCTTAAGACCAACCATGAAAGTTTCAGTAGAAGTACCTACATCATAACGCATGAAAAGAACAGGGGAGGGTAGGTCGAAAGTGCCTATTAACGACATGTAAATCCCTTCTCCTAAACTCTTGCTTACTAGGGCAGATTGATCAACTAAAGGAATAGTGGTATCCGATGAAGTCTGGTTGTTTTTTCTAGAGAACGAAATTTGATCGACCGTGACGATCTTGCCTTCGTGAGGGAACATAGCAATTCAGAAAACTGCCAATGCAATGGCTCGCATGGCATATGTCCAAGTCCTGCCTAATAACATAATTTAATAAAGCAGAGCGTCCAGAACTTCGATCTCTACAGCAACTGTCTTACCGGTAAGTGTAATTTCAAACGATGGTAGAACTCCATGTGGACGAAAAGTCCTACCATTGAAGGCAGTAAGCAGCATGTTAGAGGGGGCTAGCTCGGGAGAGCCTAAATCTTTCCAACAAGAAATGGACGTCACGCACGTCGACGTACCCTCATCTACGATATCCCGTCTAATGGTCATAGGACCATGGACCACTTCTATCTGTAGGGAAACGTGGTACAGCAACCGACATTTGATATCAGACATATCAAAGCACGCAGTCATGTTAGATGATTCCATACTTCCAATCGCTGCCAAAAGTGTGTTTCGTTGTAACGGACAACTTTGCAAAACTTCTAAGGTGGATATAGCACAAGGGGTCTAGGCTAAATCTTCAACCATATTGTAATTGGCAGTAGCCCGTGCGTTGGGATTGTGCGATGCCCATTTTAAGACACCTTTCGGGATCTTGGGCTGTGGGTTCATAGGTAAGTGCAGAGGAATGGAAGATTCTGGAATCTCTTTATCTTTGTTATGTGCATCCGAGGTATAATTTCTTGCTCGCGTTTGCAAAAGTGCATCCGCGCTAACCATATTAATGAAAGCTTGATCAACTGAAGCATGAGTAGTGCCCCCAGCTTTGGAGGTGATAGAAGCTGAACCCTGCCCCTTAGGAAATGGATCTTTAAGTACGACAGGTTTCTTTTCTTGAAGCAACTTCTGGGCTTCTTCGAGTAGAGGGAATTGATGAGTAAGGTGATCCTGCTTGCAAATTTTACAAGGGAACTTAACCTTCTTCTTCTCTTTGTTACCCTCCTCGGCATTCTCTTTGTTCTTGGGCTTTTGATGGTTCCCCTCTCCTTTCTTGCCCTTCTTTTTGTTATTGGGCTGCAGAGGGCCCTTCTGATTGTTCTGAACATGGCTCACAAATTAAGAAATAGAAGGTGAGGTTGTGACGGAGGTTACTTCTGCAGTCGATTGTTTGACGGATAAGGCATGGACCTCCTTAGTCAATGCTTTGAAAGCTGCAGAATCTACTGGACCCACTATGCCGTCAGCATGTGGTCCAGGTTTAGGTCGGCAAGGATCAGTGTTTGATCGCGGTGCATCTGGTATAATCTTGTAAAGTAACCCACATTCTGCATAAACAAGGTCTAGCTGCTGGGTCCGTAAAATGGCTTCTTCCTCTGTAGACACTCCAGAAGTAGCTACTTAATTAGAAATGTAAGGAAGGAGTGATTTCAGATACCACTCAAGAAGAAATTCTGGAGGTATATTGGCTTTAATGAGCCTCTTTTGTCTTCGCCACTCCTGAATGTGATCAGATAAGTGAGTGGCCTTATTCTGTCTATGTGTAGACAAAAGATCTGGCCCGACATCATACCGAATAGGAAGCTGGAAGTGGTTCAGAAAAACAGTCGCGAGATCCCGAAAATTAAAAAATGTAGCTGCAAGTAACTCAATGTACCATTTGGCTGCAGCACCGGTTAAGGTTCTTTGGAAAATTCTCAACCTAACGGAATCTTCATTCAACAAGTTCAAAGAACACCATAAATGGAAAGTGGTGACATGATCACTAGGGTCTTCACCGATTTTGCCTTCGAATTTTGGAATTTCCAAAGGTAACTTAGTAGGAACTGGTGGCCATGTTGTGTTATGGTACACCGGATCATTAGTCAACTTGGAAAGGTATGGAAAATTCAGAGTTGCCAGAAATAGTAAACGAGGTCTACAAGATGGCATTTGATAAGCTAGGGTCATAAAGGGGGAATCACCCATAGTTTGACCCGTAAACTGTTGGTAGGGGTTGCCCCCAGCCATCTGCTGGTAGGGATTGCCCCCAGCCATCTGCTGGTAGGGGTTTCCCCTAGCCATCTGTTGTTGTGTGAAAGTGTTGTTGAAATTCCCCCATCCAAATGAAAGTGGGTTGGTACTCTGAATGTTTGTTCACTGGGGCTGGGCGTTAGCCCCACCATATTGTTGATTAAGGATGTTACCCCCTCCTCAAGAAAAAAAAGAAAAAGGGGTGTTTCCTGCAGGTACATTATTTTGATTCATGTTCTAACCTGCAAAGGTGTTAAAACCAGGGGTAGTCGAGGTGGATGGCGTAGTCATGGTACTCATGATAGGCATAGTTGTAGAAGCATTCGGCCCTACATTGGGTGTGGAAATCCAAGTACTAGGTATATGATATGGCTGTTGAGTTGCAGGAGGTGGAACAAGATTCACTATACTACTAGGTCCAAAAGTGGGTGTAGAGGTGGATGCCAAAGTTGTTGAACCCGGCATGCCTAATGTACCAGCATTAAAGCTGAAGGACGGAGTCGAAACAGAAGTTGGCTGTTCCAAACTCGGTGTAGCAGTGGAAGGAGGATTTACAGTATTTGTATTCATACATATTGTGGGATTATGTGGAACTCCCTGTTCACCTCCCTGTTTAGTCATAAAATGCCCAGGTGTGAACAAATATGAACTATAATCAGGTTGCTAGAAACCAACAGGTACTAGAAGTGGATTATTAAATCCAGTCAGAGGAGGATTAAAAGGAGTATTAAACTCACTAGAAGTGAGATCCTCAATCTCAACTGTATTAAAAGCTTGTTGATTTGGAGTCCTGGTTTGTGGTTGCTCAGGAACCTCTATTTCACCAGTAGTTTCAAAAGGACCACTGGAATCTATCCTCTATCGTCTTGGTGGCGGCAGTGGTTCCACTCTAAGTGGGAGAAGGTTTTGCAACCTTCGAGACCTACGAAGTTGTTGGTCCTCCACAATTATATATAAAAATAAAACTAAGTAAAAACCTAGTGGCCACTAAGACTAAGGGGCAAATAGAACACCACTAAAAAATCCTAAGTATACAAACCATGCAAACAAGATGCCTTCCGGAGAAGAGTCTGAGATGATGAGGGCCCAGAACAGATCAAAAAAGGATGAAGAACAGTTACTCGGGGTCCACAATACAATGAATAAGGGTGCAAGCGCTGGAACCACCCAACCGCCCTCCCAAAGACCTACAAGGGATTTCCTCCCACATCTGTCCTAGGTACAGCAAATATACCCTCCGCTGTCACCTGTGTATGATCCCATAGTTAGATACTAAGGCTACCATACATAGGAAATAGCCTGGGGGGACAGTCGTCAGCCTGATCAAAACGCATGGGCAAGGTAGCAAAGCGCGAAGTCGGGATGGACCCCTGTACGCGAATCGACCCTGGTTTATGGTAAAAAAAAATGTGAGGGAGGTATCCTCAACGATTCCGATCTTCCACGGCCTTGTGCTTAGCTCTGGTTTCAGTAGAGTTTCCCAGGAATATTTGATATATATGGGTTTACCTATATGACAGTTGCACTACGATTTTTGAGTAATGAAACAAGCTTCGAGCAGTTTAAGGTGTTTTAAGCTCGAAACTCTAGCCTAGACTTGTTGGTGTCGTGTATCCCTAGAAAGAAAATCGTATCTAATTGATTTTATTAATATTCTTTTAAGGTTAATTTTTATTCAGTGGGTAGTGCATTGTGTGGTGTGGTTGCAACAGAAAGTAAAGTGCATGAAATAAACAACTTTCAACAACAAAAAGACTTTTTATTTTTCATTTTTTATATTCTTTCCGAAATGAAGAGTAAGCAAACCTAAACAAAGATTTCTTTTTGTTTTATTTTCAAATTCTGAACAAAGTAAATTATGCTACTCTGCAAAGATTATAAGCCTTACTACTCTAAGCTGCCAAACTTATTTTGTTTTTTCTGTTATATATGAACGAAAAAGAACTTAAAAGCGGAAGCAAGTAAGACCTACAAAAGATGTGCAAGTATGGAAAAATGACTCTAAAGTTCACAACAATTGAATCAATGATCCGACAAAGACTTGTCCTACATGTTTTTTCAAAGGAAAAGGCTATTGAACTTGGAAGCAAAGTGTGAAGAAAACAAGGAGGAAAGATGCTTAAAACTGGAAATCAAACCTAAAAGAATGATCCAAAGCACCAAACCCTAACAAGAACATTAAGCCAAGTAGTAGGTAGGCAAGCGAACTAAAGACGACCTTACTAATACAATGGCTCAACGGTGAAGCAAACTAAAGTACTTCAAACTCACTTGATACTGGAAATGACAGCGAGGTCAAGAAATGTTGGGACTCAAAATTTTTTGGAAGACACCCCAAAAACTCCAAAAAATGGGTTAAACCCTAAATCAAAGGATGAGACACCCAAAGAGCATACAAGTGTTGCAACAAACAACAAATTTTAAGTACAAAGGTTTGTAGGTCAACAACACACTACTAGGGTATGGATGAGCAACTGTGTTCACTAAGGAACAATGCACAGTCTCCAAAAAGAGTCACAAATGAACCAAACAATTCAAATGTAAACAAGTGACCAAAAGATGACCTAAAGGACTCAAAAGACGCTAATGAGACTCAACGAAGGATTACAGACATCAAAAACTAGTCAAGAAGACCAAAAAAAAATTTAGAAACCCATCCAAACAGGCAGAAAACTCAACCCTACTGCAAACAGAGAGCTACAGGAATGTGCCCTGCTGTGTAGTAGGAAAACTAGTGCATTTGGGGATGTGTGTGCTATTGTGCAGAGGCAAACTGGCACATATGCGCTACTGTATGTACAGTAGAGTAGCGCACAGGTTTTAAAAAGTCAAAAACTAACTTTTTAGAGGTGTAAAAAGTTTGAGTCAAACAAAGGGAAGCAGGTAGGGGCAAACTATAGGGCTTCTCAGAATATTAAAACGGTTAAGAAGTACTAGAAAGACAACAAGAAGGGTTTCCTAGAGCAGAAAAACAACCTCCCCAGCGGAGTCGCCAGTCTATTGGCGGGAAGTACGACCCTATAGTGAGGAAATAGACACTATCAACTTAAGGGGGTGACAGGTAAACATACTGATTGCATTACATAAGCGTTTATAAAGGGAATAAATCAGAGACCTTGAGGACATACCTTATGAATGAAGTTTGATCCTAGCTTTTGTCCAATCTTGTGCTCGATCCTCCACTCGATCTCCCGTCCAATAAACCTGCAACACAAAGACCTTTCTCAGCGTATCTTGGCCAATATAATAATGATGGAATTGAAAAGTAATTCAAACATCGAGCATTAACCAACATTGATCCAAACAAATACATAGTCCATTAAGCATTTGATTTGGGACGAGAAAGATGTTTCAACCTTTTATTGTCAAAAACATATGAATGATACAAATATACCTGACTTTGTAGCATGCTCATGCAACCTGATCCTAGGCTCCTGCTCCTCTCTGACTTCAAAGTTTCTCCAGCATAACCACCTTCAATACAAGCTTCTCATATAAGAAGAGTCTCTCTATGTCTCTCTTGTCTATATGTCTCTAACCCCTCTCTTCAAACCTCCTTGTATTTATAGGACAAGGTAGGCAGTTCAGGTCGAGAGGTGGTTGAAGGGGAAGTTGGGAAACCAACTGCAACTAATCCCAATTCATCAAATTAATATTTTTTTGATCATATTTTAAGATGTGCACTACTATTTCACAGTGGAGTAGCGCACAGTGCATGACTATAGTGTTTAACAACTAGCATTTGCCACTTTTTTTATGATGTGTGCTAGTTTACTAAAGTAGAGTAGCGCATACCAGGAGGTGTGCGCTACTATATACCTTACAGAGTAGGGCATATGCGCTGGTTTTCTTAATAAGAGTAGCGCCCATGCCAAAATATGATATTTTTAAGGGTTTTGTCAGCTTGCAGGAAGGTGAGTCAGGTCAAAGTCTCATCTGAGGTTATCATCCTCTTCAATCCAAGTTGTCCTTTTGTGTGATCAATAGCTCAAGGTGATCACGAACGGAGAAGTGCAGATTTGACCTATAACACAAGGGTATAGCAGGAGTCCGAGAAGAAATACCTCCAAAGGTTTTCAACCGCTACCTCTATTCCATAAGGTGTGCTGACCATGAGCCACAGCTCAGGTCAGCAATGAAACCCTCAACGCATCCACAGAAGACAGAGGAATTGAAACACGAAAATGCCTCTCAACGGTGTAGAACCCTAGAAGAGACCCCAGCACAACTGGCAGCGCAGGCCATGTGGTTTGGCAGAAATGCATTCAATGCCACCAACCACTCCAATGTTTCGACGTGACTCAAACCTCTATAGTTTGGAACCATTCGAAATCGACATTGTATTGTAAAATCAATCAACCATGCTTTACCCCAAAACATTACATGGTGCCATTTAAATACAAGATTTATAAGTGGTATAGTGTAACAAGTATTACAACCCCAACAAGGCTCTTTTTCAAAGTGTCAACATTCAAGCCCTCACACTTGAGACTTAAAATAGATGCTAGAAGGGCAGAATAGGAATTCTCGATAGATGCTTCATAAGTACACCTACAAACCCAAAACAAGCAGATGCATTAGCAATAATGCTAAGGAAGTTCGAAAAATCCATTTCTTACCCCTACCTCTCAGCAGCCTTGTCAGGGTACCTTGCCATTTCAAAACACCAAGTATCTCATCAATGAGCATCAATCACCACCAATAAAGGATCCATGTCACCTAAATTACCAGTGAAACTTTAATACATATGCATTCAAACCTTTACAGCCGTAAGAAGGAGATTCATATTATTGTATTCATAAATTGGTACACACGTGATAGTTTATACATCTAAACCATTTCTAGAAATACTTCCGCAAAGTTGTAGAACCTTATAATCAGCAAACCATGATACCTGAAGCTAGGACATTTCAAAGAGTGAGAATTAAATATTGGTACAATAAGTACTTATTAGTTATGAAGTTAGTATTCATCATATCTCGTTATCAGTTTAAACTAGTATCGGAAAATTTTTAAATTTTTGCTATTTTTAAGGGACATTACACATGACCCTTGATCAACGTCACAATGTGACATAACCCTTGATGAACACCATAATGCAACATAACACTTGACATACATGACAATGTGGCATAGCCCTTGATGAATGTCGAATGCCACATTATTAAGGTGTCACATATCGAGCATTGTCGGAGTATACCTTTTTTTAATCCTTAATGAATGTAAGAACTGGACAGAACCCTTATGTCAAATTAGACATAACCATTGATGAATGTCGAATGTCACATTATTAATGTGTCACATATTGGGCATTGTCCGCGTATACAATGTTTAATCCTTAATGAATGTGAGAACTCGACATAACCCTTATGTCAAATTAGAAATAACCATTGATCAATGTCGCCGACATAACCCTTGATGAATGCCACAATGTAACATAACCCTTAATAAGCATCAAAATGAGACATAATGCTTGATAAATGTCACAATGCAATTGAACCCTTGATAAGCATCACGATGTGACATAGCGCATGATGAATGTGGAATGTCAAATTATTAATGTCTCACATGACCCTTGATCAATGTCACAATGTGACATAACCCTTGATGAACACCACAATGTAACATAAAACTTGGTATACAAAACAATGTGACATAGCCCTTGATGAATGTCGAATGCCACATTTTTAAGGTGTCACATCTAAGGCATTGCTGGCATATACCATTTTTTAATCCTTAATGAATGTCAGAACTTGACATAACCCTTATGTCAAATTAGATATAACCATTGATCAATGTTGCAAAGCGACATAACCCTTGATGAATGCCACAATGCAACATAACCCTTAATAAGCATCAAAATGCAACATAATGGTTGATAAATGTCACAATGCAATGTAACCCTTGATAAGCATCACAATGTGACATAGCTCATGATGAATGCAGAATGTCAAATTATTAATGTCTGACATGACCCTTGATCAATGTCACAATGTGACATAACCCTTGATGAACTCTACAATGCAACATAATGCTTGATATACATCACAATGTGACATATCCCTTGATGAATGTCGAATGCCATATTATTAAGGTGTCACATCTTGGGCATTGTTGACGTATACAATTTTTTAATGCATAATGAATGTTAGAATTGGACATAACCCTTATGACACATTAGACATAACCATTGATGAATGTTGAATGTCACATTATTAATGTGTCACATCTTGGTCATTGTCGACATATACCATTTTTTAATCCTTAATGAATGTGATAACACGACATAACCCTTATATCAAATTAGATATAACCATTGATCAATGTCACAAATCGACATACTACTATTTGACCATGGTTGACTTTAGAAAACACATAAGCCCGAGATGTGACACCTTAAAAAATTTATAAATTTTTATGAACATGCAAAAAAGTTATAAAATTTTATAAAGATGTAAAAAAGTTGAAAATTTTTACAAACATGTAAAAAAGTTATAAATTTTTATAAACATGTAAGAAAATTACAATTTTTTATACACATGTAAGAAATTTATTAATTTGATATTCTTGTTGTATTCTTTTTCAAGAGTGAAAGATTAAATTCAAATAATTATAATTTTTAATTTTTATAAAATTAATTTTTATAATGTGTTAATTCATATAAATAAAAATAGAAATTTCATTTTCAAAACATTTTGAAGTTGAAATTTAATTTTCTTGTTGTATTTCTTTTATTATTTGAACATTTTCCAATTTAAAATTGAATATATATATATATATATTCAAATAATATATATATATATTATTATATATATATATATGTTAGTTAATGATATTGAAATAAAATGCACAACACACAAACTCTATCAATAATATCATTATAAAAGCATTAAGATGAATAACTACTTATAAACATATTATATTGAAACATTAATAATATTTAATAGCAAATAAAAAATTATATTTTGATGAGCATGTAAAAAAGTTATACATTTTTATGACATGTAAAAAAGTTGAAAATTTTCACAAACATGTAGAAGTGTTATAAATTTTTATAAACATGTAAGAAAACTATAAATTTTTTTAAACATGTAAGAAATTTATTAATTTAAGATGGATCTATACTTAATGCTTAAAAAAATTAATATTCTTATTGTATTCCTTTTTAAAGGTAAGATTAATTCAAATAATTATAATTTTCAAATTTTATAAACTTAAGTTTTATAATGTATTAATTCATATAAATAAAAATAAAAATTTCATTTTCAAAACATTTCGAAGTTAAAATTTTATATTCTTATTGCATTTCTTTTATTATTTGAACTTTTCCAATTTAAAATTGTATATATATATATATATGAATATGATATTGAAATAAAATACATAACACACAAACTCTCAATAATATCATTATAAAAACATTGAGATGAATAATTACTTATAAACATATTATATTGAAACATTATTATATTAGAAAACAAATAAAAAATTACTTACAATTTTAATAAAAATAAAATAAGTTACCATATTTCTAGATTACAATTTTATAATAAAAATAAAATCTCTCCAAATTATTAATTGTATATATATACATATATTAATGATATTGAAATAAAATGCATAACACATAACCTATCAATTATATTATTATAAAAACATTAAGATAAATAACTACTTATAAACATATTATATTGAAACATTATTATATTTGATATCAAATAAAAAAATTACTTATAATCTTAATAAAAATAAAATAAATTACCATATTTCTAGATTACAATTTTATAATAAAAATAAAATCGCTAGATTAGTTTCCACACCAAATTATTAATTGTATTTTTTAAAAACTTATTATCCTTGAAAACTTTTAACTTCAACCAACTATTCAACCAAACAAAAATATCTTTAAAAAACTTATTAACATTTATATCATAACATATTTTAAAGTAATATAAAATGAATATTAAACAACAAATATTCTTAATTCTTAATGGTCCAAAATATAGAACAATTAGAGAACCATCGAACATTTTATTATTTTAAAGTAATATAAAATGAATATTAAACAACAAATATTCTTGATGGTCCAAAATATAGAACAATTAGAGAACCATCGAACATTTTATTTTTGAGACAATTTTTTAACGATTTTTCTATTTGAAGTCCTGGTTAACAAAAATAATCCAAATGGTCGACTGGTTGGTATTGCAGTCCTAGATGCCGTGCATTAAAGGATGAAACGACGTGATTAACCCACTTTGTAATTTTTTATAACCCGAACTGGACCGGCTTGAATTGCCCGAATTAAAAAAAATAAAAAATAAAACTACAATTGATTGAAATTGTCTAACAAATAGACACGTGTTTGTTAGGGCTACTTAGAACTTTAGAAGTGAAATATTCTTTTAACTTAAAACTTTGCAAATTTAGTATCATGAAGGTGTGGAAGATGTTTATTTTGAAACTATTGTGTTGGGAATAATAGATTTTCATCATAATATAATTACTTATAAAATTTTAAAATTTAATTTTAAATTAATTAGATTAAATTAATATTTTTTAATTATTTATAGATAAAACATTAAATAAGAAGAATTTGCGTGAAAAAGTTTAAACTAATAATCAGGTAATAAACCAAAATGCTTAATGTGGTTGTGCTAGTCCTCTATATACCATAGGATATATAATATAGCTGATTATTTAAAACTATTGTGTTGGGAATAATAGATTTTCCTCATAATATCATTACTTTATAAAATTTTAAAATTTAATTTTAAATTAATTAGATTAAATTAATATTTTTTAATTATGTATAGAGAAAACATTAATTAAGAATTTGTCTGAAAAAGTTTAAACTAATAATAATTAGGTAATAAACCAAAATGCTTAATGGGAGGAAATAACAACTTCAAATCCATATGCAGAAGAGGTCATGGAATTGATAAGGAATGCTCAATCAAGGGGTATTGTTGGTGACCGTTATGATAATACATTTTCCTTTCCCTCTTCCCTCTCAGCAAAACAAAGACTTGCTTTTGACATAATTTTACGGCATTCAGTTGAATATGGAAATTGTGAACCTCTCCAAATGATTATTCAAGGAACTGCTGGCACTGGAAAGTCTTACCTTATTCATTGTATTTCTCATGCTCTTTCTGCTTCGACATCTACTGGAAAAAGTCCATTGCTTTTGCTTGCTCCAACAGGAGTAGCTGCTTTTAATATTCATGCAAAGACAATACAGTCAGCTGTAAAAATCCCTATCAAAGATATGAAAGCACTGCAAGGCCAATCTCTAGCAATATTTCAAGAAGAAATGAGGGATATTCGTTACGTTTTGATTGATGAAATGAGCTTCATAGGATCAAGGTTTATCATGCAGATAGATTCTCGATTGCGAGAAGCATTTCCTGACAATAAATTTATTCCTTTTGGTGGCAGATCGATCATTCTTGTTGGTGACATTTGTCAATTGCCTCCTATCAAAGATAAGCCTTTGTATGCAGGTAATACAGCGGGGAAAGTTTTGTGGAAAAGATTCAATATTGTTGTCACTTTGGATACAGTATTTCGACAGAAAGGTGATGATCCTAGACAAACATCTTTTCGGAGACTGTTAACTAACATAAGAAATGCAGAACCGGTTCTTGATGATTGGGATCTTCTTATGTCGCGGGTTGATTCCAAGTTAGATCCAACAGAAAGGAGTTTATTTGATTCATAAATTCATTTGTTTGCAATAAATAATTTGGTCACCCTACATAATAGGATCATGTTGAAATATTTAAATTCTCCAATTGCACGATGTGTCGCTGAGCATACAAGGCGCAAGGAAATTGATGTTGCCGACGATGATCAATTAGACCGTGAAGTCCTCTTATGCCCAGGTCAGCGTGTCATGTTGACATGTAACTTGTGGATTGAAGCTGGATTAGTGAATGGTGCACTAGGTTGCATTCAAAACATTTTCTATATGCTTGGCACAAAACCTCCTCTCCTTCCAATGTACACTACTGTTCTTTTCGATAAGTACATTGGTGCTCCATTTGATATAAATAATCCAAAAGTTGTACCAATAACACCTGTTATTAGAGGAAATCGTAAGCAAATTCCATTGAAGATGGCATGGGCCCTTACTATTCACAAATCATAGGGTTTGACTTTAGAACGAGCCACAATTGATATTGGGAGCACAGAGAGGCAAGGCCTGACCTTCACAGCCATATCAAGAGTTAGATCAATAGATGGCTTGCGCATATCACCGCCTTTCTCTTTTGAGCGTTATTTGAAGATGAAAAATGGTGCATTTGTAATGATAAGGAAGAAAGAAGAGCAGCGCTTGAACTCATTGTCATTGTAACATCCTTTAAATAAATTTTCATTCATCGTTTCAAGTTACTATTCCTATTTTTATCTTTTCATATCTTTTGTAATACGTTTGTTTCCTCTGTTTTTGCCTAACTGTTACTTTAATGAAATGTACATCTTATTTCATATTTAATGTTTTTTTACATATCTTCATTTTGCACATTATTGATGGCAGATCCTCTAAAATTATATTTACATATCTGTATTATTGTATTTGCTTATTTGTAGGTTATGAAACTTGGATGATTCATTCATATTAAACATTTTGAATGTTTACATATCAGTATTGTTGTAGTTTTTTATTTGTAGGTTATGAAACTTGGATGATTCATTCATATTAAACATGTTGAATGCTTGTTTGTAGAAATTTTTTACTTTGTTAAATATACTATAACCCACAAAAATATGTTTACCTGTACAGTTATGGAAAATGCATATGTTTCAAAATTTTCCTCTACTTTAGATGAAATAAAGCAGCAGCAAAGCTTCATCATGTACTTTAAAAACAAGATTAGTAGGAAAAATGGATTTGAATGCCATCTATTTGATGATCTCCTTCTCTTCTTATCAAAGATGAAGGAAATACTTGAAAATTTCCTACATCTTTGTCAAAGAGAGGCTGTTCGAAAGATTCGTAGATAATGGTTGCAACGACAAAGGGGTCGTTCTGTTAGCATTGATGTTAACTGGTGTTGCATTTGTCATAGATCAGGTTGTGATTTTGATTATCATGAAAGATTTAGAAGATACAGGTATGTTTACATTTATTTCTTCTATTATCGTTAATGATTGCTTTATCCATTTTCAGTTCATTATAAAAAGTACAATTAATGAATAATATTTTCATACTACATTGGTTTCTTCATGCAGAGTCATTGAAAATGGATCTTCGTCTAAATTTCGTTGGGCTTCTGATGAGATAAGGAAACACATGCAATTTATTCAATATTTACATAATTGTGTCGCAGATGTGATTGCATCTAGATGTCACCTTTTCAATTATACACTTCATTTCTTTTCTACGCTCAGGGCATCACTTTTCCAAATTGAACATATTTGTCGACACCATGGGGTTGATGTTAATTGGTTTTGTATATGTCATGGATGTTGCAATTAAATATGTCTCAGAGTTTTCGTGTATATTAATTTTGATAGTGATGATGTTATATTTGAAATAAACATGTTAACTTGTTTCAAAGTCTGAATTTTAATTTAAAATTTTTTAATTTCTCTTCTTAGACATGTTTTATAATTCCAAATAACGAATTTTTTGATAGAGTTTGTAATAGTTATGTGTTGGTTGATGTGGGATTGCCTCAATACAGATTTGTCATACTTGAAATATGGTGATGTTAAATTCAATGTTAAATTCAATGCAATATTAAATTTTGTATTTAATATTTAATTTAAAAATATTCAATTTCAATAACGCAGAATTTTTTTTTTTTTTTAAAATACTTTTACTAATTTATGCATGATACATTTTTTAATATATTTTAAATAAGGTCTATTATAAAATAAAATCAAAAGTAAATTGGTTTTACTGCATTCATTCTTTACTTTAAAATTGCCCCAATGACACAATCAAGCAGTATTACATGACAATAATATTTAAGTTCTCCATATACATTAGCAACTATTTGATACTACTATTTCACCATTCATTATATGTACCTTAAAATTTTCAATTTCAATAATGCAGAAAATAAATATTCTATTTCTTTAAAATAATTTTACTAATTTATACATAATACATTTTTAAATATATATTTAAATAAGGCATATTATAAAATACACTGAAAAGAAAATTGGTTTGATTGTATTCATTCTTTACATTAAAATATTCCCAATGACACTATCGAACTCAAATAAAATCGGCAGTATTATGATTGGAATGTAATAATGGTATTTCATAACATTACACTCAACTCATTCAATCTATTTATTTAACATGAAAATATGACATAATATAAAAATGTTCGATATACATTACTAAAGTGATAAATATATATAAGCCAATCATTTGTTTCATTATATGTACCATAAATTTTCAATTTCAATAATGCAGGAATTAAATAATCTGTTTCTTTAAAATTATTTTACTATTTTATACAAAATATTTTCTAAATATATTTTAAATAACTTATATTATAACATACAATCAAAATTTTATTGGTTTAGATGTATTCATTCTTTACTTCAAAATTCTCCCAATGGAGCTATCAAGCTGAAACAAAACCTGCAATATTATGATTGGAATGTCATAATGGTATTACATGACATTACATTAAAGTTCTCCATATACATTACTAAAGTGATAAAGCAATATGGAAAGCCTTTTATACTACTATTTCAATATACATGTCTTGTAATCAATGTTGTCATTCACATTCTTTCATCTACTTACTTTTTCATTATATGTACCTTAATGAAGAAAATAAATATTCTATTTCTTTAAAATATTTTTACTATTTTATACATATTGGTTTTACTGTATTCATTCATTACTTTAAAATTGTCCCAATGACACTATCGAGCTCAAACAAAACCTGCAATATTATGATTGGAACGTTATAATGGTATTGTGTGACATTACGCTCACCTTATTCAATCTATTTTATTTAACATGCAAATATGGCATAATATTAAAGTGCTCCATATACCTTACTAGAGTGATAAAGCAACATAGCAATTATTTGATACTACTATTTCACCATACATGTATTTTAATACACCAGGCAATATTATGATTGGAATGTCATAATAGTATTACATGACATTACACTCAACTCATTCAATATATTTTATTTAACATGAAAATATGACATAATATTAAAATGTTCGATATACATTACTAAAGTGATAATTCTATATAAGCCAATTATTTGTTTCATACTACTATTTCAACATTCTTGTATTTTAATGTATACAAGTTTTTTTTTTGTACTTGGTTTTTCATTATTTGTACCTTCAATTTTCAGTTTCAATAATGTAGAAATTGAATAATCTATTTCTTTAAAATTATTTTACTATTTTATACATAATCTTTTTTTTTAATATATTTTAAAGTTATTTAGTTTGAGTGTATTCATTCTTTACTTCAACATTGTCCCAATGGCATTATCGAGCTCAAACAAAACCTGCAATATTATGATTGGAATGTGATAATGGTATTACATGACATTACATTAAAGTGCTCCATATACATTACTAAAGTGATAAAACAATATGGCAATTATTTGATACTACTATTTGAATATACATGTCTTTTAATCAATGTTGTCATTCTTCAACTTACTTTTTCATTATAACTGTCTTAATAATTTACATTCTTTCATCTACTTACTTTTTCATTATCTGTCCCTTAAAATTTTCAATTTGAGTAATGCAGAAAATAAATAATGTATTTATTTAATTTTTTTTTACTTATTTATACATAATACATTTTAAAATGTATTTTAAATATGGTACATTATAAAACACACTAAAAAGTAAATTGGTTTGACTGTATTCATTCTTTACATTAATTCATTGTAAGTGCCTTAATAATTCACGTTCTTTCTTCTACTTACTTTTTCATTATATGTACCTTAACATTTTCAATTCGAGTAATGCATTCGAGTAATGCAAAAAATAAATAATCTATCTCTTTAAAATTATTTTACTAATTCATACATAGTACATTTTTAAATGTATTTTAAACAAAACCTGTAATATTATGATTGGAATGTCATAATGGTATTACATGGCATTACACTCAACTTATTCAATCTATTTTATTTAACATGAAAATATGACATAATATTAAAATGTTCGATATACATTACTAATGTGATAAAGCAACATAGCAATTATTTGTTTGATACTACTATTTCAACATTTATGTATTTCAATCTATGCAAGTTTCTTTCTTTAAATAATTTGTTTTTTTAATAATTCACATTCTGTTTCTTTCTTTAAACAATCTGTTTTTTTAAATTATTTTACTATTTTATAGATAATATTTTTTTAAATTGTCCCAATGGCACTATCGAGCTCAAAAAAAACTTGCAATATTATGGTTGGAATGTGATAATGGTATTGCATGACATTACATTAAAGTGCTCCATATATATTACTAAAGTGATAAAGCAACATGGCAAAACATTAAAGTGCTCTAATGTTGTCATTCTTCAACTTACTTTTTCATTATAAGTACCTTAATATTTCATAGGATCCAAAACCTTTTACTAAAATTGAAATAGAAAAATATAAAGGTCTCGTTTGTAGAATGTCATATAAAATTGCAAACAACCCATCTCAGATAAAAAAAATTCTCTCATTTTTATAATGTCAATGAATTTTTTCGAGTATGTTTAACCATGGTTAGAGATATTACTCCTACTACTGCTAGAATGTGTTATTAATAATAATAATTATTAATTAATATTATAATTTTTATTATTAATATAACTTCATATAGATTATTTATTAAATATTTATATTAAAATTAATAATTATTATTATAAGCCACATTACCACTTTCATATTAATATTAATATTATAATAATTTTATCAATTATTTATTCTGATTTGAATAAACATAATTTTTATTAATTATAATTACAATTATAGTTATACTAATAAATATAATTATAATTATAATAATAGTTTTAATAATTTTTATAAGCCACATTATTATTATAAACCACATTAATTAATAATTTTTAATAATTAATTAATATTATAATTTTTGTTATTATTATAATTTAATATCAATTCATTATTAACTATTAATATTAATACTATAATTAATTATAAAAATACTAATTATATATTATTATAATAATAATACTAATTATATATTATTATAGTAATAATAATTATTATATATTATTATAATGATTAATTATTAAAATACTAATTATATATTATTATAATGATTGATTATTAAAATACTAATTATTATTCTTATTTATTATAAGAAATTGTTGTTGTTAATTACATATGGCTTAACTATATATGCTTTAATTAATAATTATTATTTACTATGATTTAATTATTAATTATTAATTATTATTAATTAATTAATATTATAATTCTTGTTTAAGTTTTATATGGATTTATTATTAATTATTAATTCTTAATTAATTGTTATTATAATTATTATTATTGTTTAAACTTAATATTGATTAATTATTAATTATTAATCATTATTAATCATTATATTATAAATAATTATTATAAGTTATATCATCGCTTTAATATCAATATTGATATTAAAACTATTAAAATTAATTATAATAATTATAATTTATATTATTTATTATTAAATTTATATTTCTACTAATAATTATATATATGATAATAATTATAATTATAATTATAACAACAATTATAATTATCATTATTGTTATTATAAATATTATTATAATACTAATTGTTAT